>JAKCOX010000122.1:7500-1207500 GCA_022605575.1 Laterallus jamaicensis coturniculus
TCTTTCCCTTCCTCTTCCTCTTCCCTTTCCTCCTCCTCTTCCTCTTCCTATTCCTCTTCCTCTACCTCTTCCTCTTCCTCTTCCTCGTCCTCTTCCTCTTCCTCTTTTATTTCTCCTACTCTTCTTCTTCCTCTTCTTCTTCTTCCTCTTCTTCTTCTTCTTCCTCTTCCTCTTCCTCTCCGTCTTCCTCTTCGTCTTCTTGTTCCTTTTCCTCGTCCTCATCCTCATCCTCTTCCTCTTCCTCTTTTTCTTCCTCTTCCTCTTCCTCTTCCTTTTCCTCTTCCTCTTCCTCTTCCTCTTCTTTTTCCTCTTCCTCTTCTTCTACTTCTTCTTTATTTTCCTCTTCTTCTTCCTCTTCTTCTTCTTCCTCTTCTTCTTCTTCCTCTTCTTCTTCCTCTTCCTCTTCCTCTTCCTCTTCCTTTTCCTATTCATCTTCCTATTCCTCTTCCTCTTCCTTTTCCTCCTTCCTCTTCCTCTTCATCTTCCTTTTCCTCCCCTTCCTCTTCTTCTTCCTCTTCTTCTTCCTCTTCTTCATCTTCTTCCTCTTCTTCCTCTTCTTCCTCTTCCTCTTCTTTTTCCTCCTCTTCCTCTTCTTCTTCCTCTTCTTCTTCTTCCTCTTCTTCTTCTTCCTCTTCCTCTTCTTCTTCCTCTTCCTCTTTTTCTTCTTCTACTTCCTCTTCCTCTTCTTCTTCATCATCCTCTTCCTCTTCTTTTTCCTCTTCCTCTTCTTCCTCTTCTTCTTCTTCCTCCTCTTCCTCTTCCTCTTCTTTAACTTCCTCTTCCTGTTCCTCTTCCTGTTCCTCTTCCTCTTCCTCTTCTTCTTCCTCTTCCTCTTCCTTTTCTTCATCATCGTCTTCCTCTTCTCATTCTTCTTCTTCTTCTTCTTCTTCTTCTTCTTCTTCTTCTTCTTCTTCTTCTTCTTCTTCTTCTTCTTCTTCTTCTTCTTCTTCTTCTTCTTCTTCTTCTTCTTCTTCCTCTTCCTCTCTTTCTTCCTCTTCTACTTCCTCTTCCTCCTCTTCTTCCTGTTTCTATTCCTCTTCCTCTTCTATTTCTCCTCCTCTTCCTCTTCCTCTCCGTCTTCCCCTTCTTCTTCCTCTTCCTCTTCCTCTTTCTTTTCCTCTTTCTATTCTTCTACCTCTTCCTCTTCCTATACTTCTACATCGTCTTCCTCTTCTCATTCTTCTTCTTCTTCTTCTTCTTCTTCTTCTTCTTCTTCTTCTTCTTCTTCTTCTTCTTCTTCTTCTTCTTCTTCTTCTTCTTCTTCTTCTTCTTCTTCTTCTTCTTCTACTTCCTCTTCCTCTTCCTCTTCCTCCTCTTCCTTTTCAACTTTCTCTTCTTCTTCCTCTTCCTCTTCTACCTCCTCTTCATTTTCTACTTCCTCTTCCTTTTCTTTTCTGCTTCCGCTTCCTCTTCCTCTTCCTCTTCTTCTACATCGTCTTCCTCTTCTCATTCTTCTTCTTCTTCCTCTTCTTCCTCTTCCTCTTCCTCTTCTTCTTCCTTATCCTCTACTTCTTCCTCTTTCTCTTTCTCTTCCTCTTCCTCTTCATTTTCTTCCTCCTCTTCCTCTTCCTCTTCCTCTTCCTCTTCCTGTTACTCTTCCTCTTTATCTTCCAATTATTTTTCCTCTTCCACTTCCTCTTCCTCTTCCTCTTTCTCTTCCTCTTCCTCCTCCTCTTCCTCTTCCACTTTCTCTCCTTCTTCCTCTTCCTTTTCCTCTTCTACTTTGTCTTCCTCTTCGACCACCATATGGTTCATCCGCAAGTCCCAATTTTTATTCAAGCAAGCCTTGGTTAAATACACTGCTTAATTAGCTCATGCATATTGCAGAAGTCAAGCTCACTATTGGTCAAGCAGATAAATGCCGGCCCGTCCCCTCTTTGTTCTGTTTCCACATTCCTGAAGTTTAAACATCCTTTTATCACATCCTGCAGGTGTCCGAGCACCAGCAATATCCAGTTACAACTAGCTACTGGGTCAAGCTGACCTAGAGCTAACACCCTGCTTACACCATCTCAAGCAAATCCATGCTGTTGTGTCCTTTCTCTGATAGCCAGCACTGAACCAGGCTCTCCGCATTACACTTTTGGTTTTCCCCTGGAGACCAAACGCACAGTACTAATTGATCTTTTTCCGGGACTCCAGTTACTCCTATTATGTTTATTTTCTCCTGGGTAGCAGCCAGTCCCATCCTTTTGGCTGATAACACTTATTTTAGCTCCCATAACAATTGTGAAATTTTCAGGTCTGCTCCTGGGACCAGCAGTTAACATGACACGTGGGTCAGTGTGCTGGTCAGGCCATTCCTAGGTGGATATTACGCGAGTGCGTCAGCCTGAAATTCCCCTCGCATTTTCTAGTTTAAATCCATCAGATCCTCCCTCAAGTCTGAGCAAGGACTGACTGGCTGGCACAGAAGACTTCCCCCTCCTATGTTTTGCTGGTATTAGAAAATTTCATAAACTTGCTAATTGGCTGCTCCACTAATTTTACCAATGTGCGAATAATCTGTGAATTGCCCATTCAGGGCTGGGCGAGGTGAACTTAGTGCTAATGCCCTTCTCCACAGATCATTGGACTGAGGAATCCTTTGTCGAGGGGGGTGGGGATACTTCTCAAAAAAAAACGCCAAACCAAACCCGTGCCTGGCAAACCCAGAGCTGCAAATTTTAAACTTCCTCTAAACATCCCATCTTTGTGCCATAAGTAACAATTTCTTGTAATAGTTCCCCCCCTGTTAAAACAGGCTGTTGCTGCTGGTTGGGGTAGTGAGTGTTATGATCAATTGCTCGCAGAACTTTTTTTTTAGGGTTTGCACATAGATTTTCAGGGCTTCAGGGAGACCCCTAATCAGTGGTTTAATGTGGACTGGATCTCCCGGAGAGGCAAAGGAATGCCCTGTCTCCAACACTCATACATGGCTTGAATACACACAGCGTTTTTGCAATGATTCAGCCAGCCCAGATAATTCAGTGGAACCAGCAGTTTTTCACCCAATCCTGTCCCTTGGGTGAGGGATGAGTTCGGTACATCTCAAGAATATCATATAACTTATTTATCCCCTCGGCCAGCGAAGAGACATTACTATAGATATTGACTGCCTTAGGGGCGGCCATCCTATAATTACTCAGTTTACGTACAGACTTTACAGGGGCAACACATCCTGAGAGGGCCATGCCTTAGTATCCAAATTTCCCCTATTCATTCTCAGGAGGTCACATCGTAGCTACACAGTTTACGTTACAAAACTCGAAGGGTAACATCATACACAAACCACACTGTTCACAAAACGGGCAAGACCCGTTCCTGACTCAGAGACTCGAAAGCTCTCACACAGTCCTCCTCCCATACGCCACCAACTATTTCCACTTTTCAAATCTCCACAAACCATTCGCTCTGTCCTAAACCAAAAACATCATCCTAATCACACTGATCTTCCTCCCATCCAACACACCAAAAATTCCTTCCAAACTGCACCACAACCTCCTGCTTACATACAGAACACAAACCATGGTTTACACACACAAATCCTTAGATCCATATACAGAGCACCAGAAAACACATGGTTCAAAACTATCTTCACTTACACAAACAGTTTGAAACTGCCATTCCCTTTGTCTGTCTCCCTGTCTCCAGCCGCTCTCCTCATGGAGACACGGCACTCGCCCTGCAGTCAGACTGCGTCTTGTTCACTCAAAACACTCATTTTAACAACTCATAAAATACACGGTACCGGGCACAAAAACTTATTGCATGCACAAAGCGTAACTGGTTATCAAAATCCCAATTATAACCATAGTGATGTAAATTTCAATTCCCATGGGCTGCAGAATGTTATAAATGATAGCTATACTGTACCGGATTCGAATCCACCCGTGGGGCGAGCACCACCGCTCTTTACTCGTGTAGGACGGCTCCTCACGACTTACAGGTATCCCCAACAAGATAAGTCTTTCCATCCTCCCTAAGGGACTGTCTGGAGGAATGTTTCCAGGGGGTTTCTCTCCACCCCCCACTTTATTAAGCCGGCTATACTTATTTCCCATTCGGGTTTTTTTCTGCTATTTTAGTAAACTATCCTTATCCCAACCCGCGGGGCTCTGGTTTGGTTTTTTTTTTTCCCTCTTTACATTTCCCTTTCTTCTCCCCCCCCCCCCCGCTCCTCCCTGCCCCCCTCCCCCCCCCCCCCCCCCCGCAACTCCCCCCCCCCTCCCCCGTTTTGTTAAAAGAACAAGTGACTGTGTGGGGCTCAGCTCTCAGCTGAGGCTAAACCACAACACGATACCATTTACATCATGAGCAGATCCAACAATTTCTTTTGGGTACAAGCAGTTTCTTGTTTCACACACACATATATGTATGTACACATGTATACACATGCACACACTGTTCACAACAAACTGATTGGTTAGTAATTTTAACGAGTTCTGATAAGCATATCTTATAGCTAAACATTGTTTGTTTACCTTTGATGCCTAAAAACATCTGCACACCTGCTTTTTTTGACCCTCTTATTATGGCTGGTTCTTAACATGTTCCGTTACTCCCCAGTACCTTCCCATAACTTCTTCTTGGTTTAGGGTAGTCTGTTCCCCTGTCTTCAAGGCTGCTGTGTTTTGAGAATGTGATTATCAAAATCCTCTCAGCTTGAGTAACTTTTCCTGTCTCATGGGAACTCGAGGATATTGTCAGAGCCTATGTCTTCTGTGAGGAGAGTCAGGCTTCTGGCTGACTTGCTGCCTTCCCCAACAATTCCCTCTTTTTGTATTTGTGTTATAAAAACTGCCTGTAGAGATTTCTGCAGGGCCCTTTGCAGAAAGCTTAACAAACATGGCAGTAAGATTAAGACAACTACTACTATTGCTAAAATCAACAATCCAGTTTTGGCCATTGACAATATCCATCCTGAAATTCCCCACTCATGAAACCAATTGTCCAATCCAAAGAATCCATTCTCTTGTTGTATCTTTTGTGTTTGATTTAATTTCTGAGTGCTTGCATGAATCGACTGAGAGTGGTCAGACAGATTCATGCAGCACATGCCATCAAAATCTTGACACCCATGTCCATGAGCCAGTAATAGGAAATCAATTGCTGCACGATTCTGTAAGGTGGCATGTCTTACAGAATCCGCATCTGTAGCTAAGTGCCTTAGCTACCTTTGCTGTTGTATTTGTTTGCTTTGCCAATCAGTAGTGTCAGGAGTGTAGATAACACCAGCCTCACATTTTCGTGCAGGCACCCATTGTAGTCTGTGACCATAGGCTGTGCAGAAGTAACTATTTCCCTAATTTTCATTTGCCACAAACACATGCATATTTCAAAGACTGTTAGAACGTTCAATATATCCTGCCGCAAAACTCACGAAAAGAAAAACTCACATGTCACGTAAGACATGCCACCTTACAGAATCATGCAGCAATTGATTTTTGTTGCTGGCTCACAGACATAGTGATCGTAAGGGCTATTGCAATTTTGACAAATCAGCAGTGGAGGCAGATAATTTATGGAATGGACCTTTCCACTGTGGCTCCAAATTTTTTTCTGCAAGAGACTTGACATATACATAATCTCCAGGTTGTATGAACACCAAGTGCTGTTCAACCCAGAATGGTCTCTCAAAAGGGTTGAGTTGTCGATACAAATTAATGTCTCAGAAATACGGCCATCATGTTCTCCTTTCTTACGAACCTCATATGAGGGGTGGACCACTTGGCTACGAAGGAGAGGGAGAATTTTTCAAAGGCTAACACCAAGGGATGTGACTGGGGTGTTAGGAACAGGACTCGGGGTTTTGAATACCATTGACTCAGAGGTAATAATTAATAAATTAGCTGATTTGTCAAAACTGCAACAGCCCTTACAATCCTCGTTATTGACTTTAGGAGCTCACCAGTGGTTAGTATCAAAAGTCTTACTAGATTGCTGTCGCAGTTTTGCGAGGTTGGGTGCTGGAAAAGAACAGGGAGTGCAGAAAATGACTGCTGTGAGGAGCTGCTGGAATTCTCGAGCTGCAAAATGTAAGCAATCCAAGGCCAGAATCAATGTTGACCAGGGCCAAGCCAATGAGAGATAGTCATAGCACCTCTGAGAAGCACATATAGGAGAAAAAAACCTGCAACCAGTTGCATTTTGCCACCAGAGAAGGGAGTGAAAAGATGTAACGAGCTGTGCAGACACCAAGGCTGGGGAGGGTGGAGGAGGAGAAAAATGCCCCTGCAGCTCATGGAGAGACCCCATGGAGAAGGCCAAGACCCCACCTGCAGTCCGTGGAGGGGCTCCACGCTGGATGGAGCAGGTGGAGACATAGAGAAGACACTGTGACCCTTACATTGAAGCTAGCAGCTGCCAGCACTTGCAGCCTACAGAGATGAGCGAGAGAGAGAATTGCGCCGGAACAGGTTTGCTGGGGGGAAGACTGGTGACCCCGTGGAGGATTGGGACTGAGAGACATTGTGATTTATTGCTGCCCGCCATAGCAGGGATCCAGGCAGAGCAGCTGATGAAGAGATAAAGCCCTGGGGGAAGAAACTCATGTTGGAGAAAGTTCATGGAGGACTGTCTCTTGTGGGTGGGATCCCATGGTGCAGCAGGGGGAGGGTGTGTGGAATGAATGCCCCCCCCTGGCCAAGAAGGAAGCCAACTTGCAAGGAACTGACCGAAGACCCCATCTCCCAGTCTCTGCCCCCCTTTGCGGTGACTGGCAGGAAGAAGGAAGTGAAATCATGACTAGAGTGAAGTAAGATAAGAAGGGAGTGGGCAGGGGAGATAAAGGTGTTTTAAGATCTGGAAAGGGTAAACAGCTCATGAAGAAGTAACCGAGAACCCCATTATTTTTCTTAGTCCCTGCCCCTCCCGTACTGCGAGCAGGGGGGGATGAAGGGAGTAAAATCATGGCTAAAGGGAAGTCTGCTTAGAATGGAGTGGTGGGGGGAAGGTGCTACTGAGAATCCCATTTTTTCCCCAGTCCCTGCCCCACCTGTACTGCGAACAGGATGGAAGAAGGGAGCAAGATTCTGATTCAAGTCTGCTAAGAAGGGAGCGGTGGGGGGAACGTGTTTTAAGATCTGATTGCATTTGGTTTAAGATTTGGTCACACTCACGACTCCGGTTTTCTGTGTTCTTTTTAGTGCAGTGTGATAAATTAGAATAGTTCTTTCCTGCACTGCATTGAGTCTGTTTTCGCCCATATTGTTGCTGAAAAAATGATCTCTCCTTGTCCTTATCTTGACTCCTAAGCATCTCTATATATATTTTCTCCCCTGTCCAGCTGAAAAGGGGAGTAATAGACTGGCTTTGGTGGGCATCTGGCTTCCAGCCAGGAATAAACCACCACAATTGGTAAGAGACGAATATAGAAGATCATAATATTCTTGTAAATGCGCTTGTCAGGTTTCAAAATAATGTCTCATTTGCCCTGAATTGTATCCAGGCTCAGCTGTGGATGCAATCAGTGACTGTTTCTATCATAAGAGAAGAGGAAGAAGGGATTTTTCCCACTGAAGTCCGAAAGATAATTTGGGACAATGCTAGTAGTATAGAAAGAGAGCTCCAGTCCTGGTGGAATATGGTAAACTTTACCTACAACCCCAACACACACACAGTTACGGCCTTTGTATTATCCATCTGTAATGCATTAGTAATTGTGATCCATCCCAGTATAGACTTGGGAATAAATCATAATGGAACCTTACTCTATAATGGGATGTAACTGCTTCCATCTGTGAACCAGTGTTCTACTCCCTCCATGGGGACATCTTTGAGGTCAGTGCGGCTAGAGTACATGGCTTCAATTGTCTCGAGACAGTCATGGTCCACTGGTTCTCCAGTGTTCCCATTGAGAAATGAAGCCGAGTTAACAATGTTAGTGGTCACAATTTCAACATCATCCTGTTCGACCATGATGGCTTGATAATTCAGGAACCTTTATGGGGAGAGCCAATGTCCCCTTTTGCTTTGAGAACCACAGACACTGTGTGGGATATTAAACAGTCATTTTCTGGCCCGGAGTAAACTTCCAAGCCTCTTGGATATTCAGGATGACTGCTGCTACTGCTCTCATGCAGCCAGGCCATCCTTTTGCAGCAGCGTCCAATTGTGTGTAGAAGTACGCCACAGCTCATCTGTATGGTCCTAGTGTAGTGGTTTAGCCCCAGCCAGGAGCTGAGCCACGCACAGTTGCTTGTTCTTTTAACAAAAAGAAGCGGGGGGGGGGGGGGGGGGGGGGAGGAGGGGCAGTTGGGCGGGGAGATAGGGGAAGGAAAGGGAAATGTAAAGAGGGAAAAAAAACCAAACCAAAACCTAGAAAACCAAAACCCTGCGGGTTGGGATAAGGATAGTTTACTAAAATAGCAGAAAAAAAAGAAAAAACCATACAACATTGCATGCTGTATCTCGGGCTCTCGACTAATACACCTGGCATGGTTCATGCTCATAGTCTGTGGGTCAAAGCTGTTTATTTTCAAAGGAAAAAAAAATAGTTCTTGGGAGGCTGGGTTTGAGTTCCGTCATTGTGGCACCGATTCTTCATCAATTTGTATGACTCCATCTGTAATACCATTGGTACAACACACAGTATTTATAGCAACAATAAAATATACAGTAATGGGTTATTTAGCAATTATTATAACACAATTTCTACTTCATTAATTATATTGGCTATTCTCACCCAAAATCAAATCCCTTTGAGGTACACATCGAGTTTCTCCATCCCTCTGCATTACCCCCCAAGTACAACCAGGTCCTTGAGCAAAAACAATCCCAGATATGGGTTTACCATTGCCTGCAGAAGGAATGACCCAAACTGTATTTCCCAATACACTCTTCATATGCACTGCTGGGACTCTGTCTCCTTCTACAGTATGTGGAAATTTTGACTGGGCAGGACCAGCCCGATTGGTAGATCCCTGTTGTGGTTCCACCGGAGCCGGGGACCACGCGTTCAGATTTCCCCCGGAGCGGGGGGGGGGGGGAAAAACCAAAACACCAGAACCCCGCAGGTTGGGATAAGGGTATTTTTTACTGGAAATAACAGGGGAAGAACAGATAGCAATGAACAATACAACCTTTTGCCGAGATGAGCAGTTCAGATCGCGCACTCCCCGTAACGGACACCGCGCCGCAGCCCGCGCAAACCCCAGCCGCAACACAAAGGACCCGAGCTCGCGCCGCGAGTAAAACAAAGCCCGGAGCCGAGAGCACGCTCCCTCCCGGTCCCTGCTGTTCGCGCGCAAACAGTGCAACACCCCCTGCTTTTTATACTCGGCATGATGTAACTGGCATGGATAATCCTATTGGCCAATCTGAGTCATTTGTCCCGAGCCCAGCAGGTTAACCCCATCCTGGCTGAAGCCACTGGCTGAAACCAGTACATCATCCACCCCTCATTCCATGCCATTTACGTCATAACCAAAACCAACAAAATCTTTTATACAATATATAACAATTATAATTCTGGTTATAATGAATATACAACAGCAAGTTATTCAACAGTCATTATACTACAATTTCTACTTAGTAATTATATTGGTTATTCTCGCCCAAAATCAAATCCCGTTGAGGTACACACCGAACTTCTCCATCTCTCTGCATTACCCACCAGGTACAACCAGGTCCTTGTGCAAAAACAACTCCAGATATGGGTTTGCCTTTGCCCGAAGCAGGGATGACCCAAACTGTCTTTCCCAGTATGTTCTTCAGATGCACTACTGGGACTCTATTTCCTTCTACAGTATGTGGAAACTTTGTTTGGACAGGGCCATCCCGATTGGTAGATTCTCTAGAGTTGACTAACCAGGTGGCTTCGGCTAGGTGTGTGTCCCAATGCTTGAATGTTCCACCTCCCATTGCTCTCAATGTAGCTTTTAAAAGTCAATTATATCGCTCAATTTTCCCAGAAGCTGGTGCATGGTACGGAATATGGTACACCCACTCAATGCCATGCTCTTTGGCCCAGGTGTCTATTAGGGTGTTCCGGAAGTGAGTCCCGTTGTCGGATTCAATTCTTTCAGGGGTACCATGTCGCCACAGGATTTGCCTTTCAAGGCCCAGGATTGTATTCCGGGCAGTAGCATGGGGCACAGGGTATGTCTCTAGCCAGCCAGTTGTTGCCTCCACCATTGTAAGTACATAATGCTTTCCCTGGCGGGTTTGTGGGAGAGTGATGTAATCAATCTGCCAGGCCTCCCCATATTTATATTTCATCCACCGCCCTCCATACCAAAGGGGCTTTAACCGCTTGGCTTGTTTAATTACAGCACATGTCTCACATTCATGGATGACTTGTGCAATAGCATCCATGGTCAAATCCACCCCTCGATCGCGTGCCCATCTATATGTCGCATCTCTCCCCTGATGACCTGAAGTATCATGAGCCCATCGAGCTATGAATAGCTCACCCTTACGTTGCCAGTCTAGATCTACCTGAGCTGCTCCAATCCTAGCGACCTTATCCACCTGATGGTTGTTTTGATGTTCTTCTGTGGCCCCACTCTTAGGTACATGGGCGTCAACATGATGTACCTTTACAACAAACTTCTCTACCCGAGCAGCAATGTCTTGCCATAGATCAGCAGCCCATATGGGTTTGCCTCTCTGCTGCCAGTTGTTCTTCTTCCATTGCTGCAGCCACCCCCACAGGGCATTGGCCACCATCCATGAATCAGTGTAGAGATAGAGCATTGGCCACTTCTCTCTTTCAGCAATGTCCAGGGCTAGCTGAATAGCCTTAACCTCAGCGAACTGGCTTGATTCACCTTTTCCTTCAGTAGCTTCTGCTACTCGTCTTGTTGGACTCCATACAGCAGCTTTCCACATGCGATTCTTTCCCACAAGGCGACAGGAACCATCGGTGAAGAGAGCATATTGCTTCTCATTTTCTGGCAGTGTGTTGTAAGGTGGGGCTTCTTCAGCACGTGTTACCTCCTCATCCTCTGGTGACATTCCAAAATCTTTGCCTTCTGGCCAGTCTGTGATTACTTCCACGATTCCGGGGCGATTGGGATTTCCTATTCGAGCTCGCTGTGTAATTAATGCAACCCACTTGCTCCATGTAGCATCAGTGGCGTGATGCGTAGAAGGGACCTTCCCTTTGAACATCCAGTCCAGCACTGGCAGTCGGGGTGCAGCTCGAACTCCTTCATAGGCGGCCAATATTTCTTTTTCTGTTGGAGTGTAATTGGCCTCTGATCCTTTGTAGCCCCGACTCCAAAACCCCAGTGGTCGACCCCGAGTCTCCCCTTGTGCTTTCTGCCAGAGACTCCAAGTAGGGCCATTCTCCCCCGCTGCAGTGTAGAGCACGTTTTTAATATCCGTCCCTGTCCGGACAGGTCCAAGGGCTACTGCATGGACTATCTCACGTTTAATCTGCTCAAAGGCTTGCTGCTGCTCAGGGCCCCATTGGAAGTCATTCTTCTTTCGAGTCACATGGTAGAGTGGGCTCACAATAAAACTGTAGTTTGGCACATGCATTCGCCAAAAACCTATAACGCCCAAGAAAGCCTGTGTTTCCTTTTTATTGTTTGGTGGAGACATGGCTGCTATTTTATTGATAATGTCCATGGGGATCTGACGACATCCATCCTGCCATTTTATTCCTAAAAACTGGATCTCTTGTGCAGGACCCTTGACTTTACTTTGTTTTATGGCAAGGCCAGCCTTTAAGAGGATTTGAATTATCTTTTCTCCTTTCTTAAACACTTCTTCTGCTGTGTTGCCCCATACAATGATGTCGTCAATGTACTGTAAATGCTCTGGTACTTCACCCTTTTCCAAAGTGGTCTGGACTAGTCCATGGCAGATGGTGGGACTGTGTTTCCACCCCTGGGGCAGACGATTCCACGTATATTGTGTACCTCTCCAAGTGAAAGCGAACTGTGGCCTGCACTCTGGCGCCAGTGGGATTGAGAAGAAGGCATTGGCAATGTCAATCGTGGCATACCACTTGGCTGCTTTCGATTCCAATTCATATTGGAGTTCCAGCATGTCCGGCACAGCAGCACTCATACCTGGAGTGACTTTATTTAGGCCACGATAATCTACTGTCAGCCTCCACTCTCCATTGGACTTCCGCACTGGCCATATGGGACTGTTAAAGGGTGAGCGAGTCCGGCTGATCACTCCCTGACTCTCCAGTTGACGAATCAGGTTGTGGATGGGGATCAGAGAATCTCGGTTGGTTCGGTACTGTCGTCTGTGTACTGTTGTTGTAGCAATTGGCACTTGCTGTTCTTTAACTTTCAACAACCCCACAACAGAAGGATCCTCTGAGAGTCCAGGCAAGTTACACAATTGTTCAATTTCCTCTGTCTCCACAGCAGCTATTCCAAAAGCCCACCGGTACCCTATTGGGTCTTTGAAATACCCTCTACGGAGATAGTCTATACCTAGAATGCATGGAGCTTCCGGGCCAGTCACAATGGGGTGTTTCTCCCAGTCCTTTCCAGTCAGGCTTACCTCAGCCTCTAGTACAGTCAATTGTTGGGACCCCCCTGTGACTCCAGAAATGCAAACAGGTTCTGTGCCTTTATAATTTGACGGCATTAAAGTACACTGGGCACCAGTATCCACTAGAGCCTTGTACACTTGTGGGTCTGACGTGCCAGGCCATCGAATCCACACCATCCAGTAAACTCTGTTATCCCTCTCCTCCACCTGGCTGAAGGCAGGGCCCCTCTATTGCTGCTGATCATACTTGCCGTTTATTGAGTGCATGAAGGACTTGGAGGTTCCCTCAAGAGGATCAGACATATCAGGAGTGTAGATAGGCCTTCTGCTTGGTCGAGGGTTCTGTTCGGTGGTAACTGGTGCAGCGTTCCTCCTGGTGAAATCTCGACGTGCGATTGTTTTACCTTGCAGCTCATTTACTCGTGCTCGAAGGGCTTAAGTGGGCTGCATATCCCACTTCCTCATGTCCTCCCCTTGGTCAACCAGGTAAAACCACAGTTTACCTCGTGGTGAGTACCCTCGGTTTTCTCCCTCTCGGGATGATGGACGCCTTCTTCCAAAAGCTGCCACACTGCTCTGCAAGGGTCGGGAGCTGCACACGTTGTTGTCAAGGCGTTGGACCAGTTTCTCTACCGCTGCGATGACCGAGAGGGAAACATAGTCTTGGTATTTGCGGAGCCTACAAGACACATCGGCTACAGTTGGTAGATCCGTATCACTCCAGTCTATTGCTGCCAGTGAATTGACGTGCCCTGATGGTACACTTTGTACAACCTTTCGCCACATGCCTGGGGTGCACAGGACTTCATCAGGGTCGGCAGGGAGTTGTGAATTGTTCAAATCATAACTAATTATCTCCCGTACAGCTAATTCTCTAAGGTACTGGACAGCTCTTTCCATACTGTTGCACTTGGGCATCTGGCATGTAATGTATTCTTTTATGGGGTACCTTTCCTTCACACTTGACAGTAACCGTTTCCAGAGGCTGAGGATTCCTGGCCTTTTTCCAATGGCTTTATCAATGCCTCCTTCTCTGGCAAGGGATCCCAACTGCTTGGCCTCTCTGCCATCTAACTCCAAGCTATTAGCCCCATGATCCCAGCACCGAAGCAACCAGGTGACAATGGGCTCACTAGGTTGGCGGCTAAAATCCCTTCTAACATCACGAAGCTCACTCAGGGACAGGGATCGGGTGACAATCTCTGGTTCTGCCTCATCTTGATATCCCCCTGATGGCCCCGGTTGATCATCATCATCAGTTGTTGTACGAACTGATTTTTTTGTGTATTTCCTCTTTTGTACCAGGGCGACAGACACTGGTGGGGGTTGTTTCTTTTGATCATCAGTGGTGTCTGCTGTGGGGATTGCAGTAGCTGCAGTGCCAATTACAGGGATTGCCGCAGCTGCAGTGCCAATTACAGGAGTTGCCACAGCTGCAGTGCCAATTACAGGGGTTGCTGCAGTATCTGACAATCTGTTTTCTTCCCCTCCCCCCTGACAGCGCTGTCTGCTATCAAGCATATCAAGCAGTGTTTGAGCCCAAGTGGCCAGAGCCCAGCACAGTGCAGTGCTTTGCACCTCCTTGGGAAGCCTAGAACAACTTTTTTTCAGAAATGCAACCATTTTATTAGAGTCATGCAGCTGCTCAGGAGTGAAGCTCCAAGTCATCGGGGGTGAGAAAGTACTTAGGTACTGGCCCATGTCCTGCCCCTCGTGGTTGTCCTGCCCCTCGTGGTTATCCTGCCTTTGGGAAACCTCTTGAGCAGTATTCATAAACGTGCTCTTAATATATGATGAAAGCAGGATCAAGTGCAGAAAAACATCTAGCACTGTGGCGATAGTTTGCATGTCAAGGTGATGGTGAAAGTTTTCAAAAACTCTCATAAGAGCTGTTATGTTTAGCCCAGAAAGGAAAAAACCTATGTAGTCTTCTCCCTCTGTGCTCTCACCAAAATGGCCACCACCACCAGCCCCTCTCAGCCCAGGGACTAGACAGGACAGCAAAACCTCATACACTTTCCAGATTAAACTCATGGTCACTAATATAACTGTATCATAAACCATTGTCATAAAGCACACTAGAGCAAAGTATGGGAACAGGCAGGGAAGTTGCAGCCCCGAGATGATACAACATCCTGCCAGGACTGCAAACAGCCTGCCGAGGTTTTTTTTCCACAGCCAGGACCACACCTTTGTAAATAATACCCACAGCATCTTAAACAGCATCCTTACAACTTTTACCGTAATTGCAACCGGGTCAGAGTTAGATCTACCGTTATCCCAATCTTTCTTGCCCCATGTTGGGCGCCAAAATATGTTGTGGTTTCACCGGAGCCGGGGACCACGCGTTCAGATTTCCCCCGGAGCAGGGGGGGGAAAACCAAAACACCAGAACCCCACAGGTTGGGATAAGGGTATTTTTTACTGGAAATAACAGGGGAAGAACAGATAGCAATGAACAATACAACCTTTTGCCGAGATGAGCAGTTCAGATCGCGCACTCCCCGTAACGGACACCGCGCCGCAGCCCGCGCAAACCCCAGCCGCGACACAAAGGACCCGAGCTCGCGCCACGAGTAAAACAAAGCCCGGAGCAGAGAGCACGCTCCCTCCCGGTCCCTGCTGTTCGCGCGCAAACACTGCAACACCCCCTGATTTTTATACTCGGCATGATGTAACTGGCATGGAATGGTTCTATTGGCCAATCTGAGTCATTTGTCCCGAGCCCAGCAGGTTAACCCCATCCTGGCTGAAGCCACTGGCTGAAACCAGGACAATCCCCTAGAGTTAACTAACCACTTCGCTTCGGCTAAATGTGTATCCCAATGTTTAAATGTTCCACCACCCATTGCTTTCAGTGTAGTCTTTAAAAGCCCATTGTAGCGTTCAATTTTCCCAGAGGCGGGTGCATGATAAGGAATGTGGTCCACCCACTCTATGCCATGCTCTTTTCTCCATGTGTCTATGAGAGTGTTTCGGAAATGAGTCTCATTATCTGACTCAATTCTTTCTGGGGTGCCATGTTGCCATAGGACTTGCCTCTCCAGGCCCAAAATTGTATTCGGAGCACTGGCATGGAGCACGGGATATGTTTCCAGCCAGCCGGTGGTTGCCTCCACCATTGTAAGCACGTAAAGTTTGCCATGGCGAATTTGTGGGAGAGTGATGTAATCAACCTGCCAAGCTTCCCCATATTTATATTTCATCCACCGCCCTCTATACCAGAGGGGCTTTAACCGCTTAGCTTGCTTGATTGCAGCACATGTCTCACATTCATGGATAACTTGTGCAATAGTGTCCATGGTCAAGTCTACCCCTCGATCCCAAGCCCATCAATATCTTGCATCTCTCCCTTGATGACCTGAGGTATCATGAGCCCATCAAGCTATGAATAATTCACCCTTATGTTGCCAGTCTAGATCTACCTGAGCCACTTCAATCCTAGCAGCCTTATCTGCCTGCTGGTTGTTCGCATGTTCCTCCATGGCCCGACTCTTAGGTACATGGGCGTTCACATGACGTACCTTTACAACAAGCTTCTCTAACAGGGCAGCAATATCTTGCCATAAGTCAGTAACCCATATTGGTTTGCCTCTACGCTGCCAATTGTTCTTTTTCCACTGCTGCAACCACCAACACAGGGCATTGGCCACCATCCATGAGTCAGTATAAAGATATAGCATAGGCCACTCCTCCCTCCCAGCAATGTCCAGGGCTAATTGGATGGCCTTTACCTCAGCAAATTGGCTTGACTCACCTTTTCCTTCAGTGGTTTCTGCTACTCGTCCTATTGGACTCCATACAGCAACTTTCCATCTCCGATGCTTACCCACAATGCGACAAGACCAATCAGTGAACAGGGCATACTGCTTTTCATTCTCTGGTAGTTTGTTATGGGGTGGGGCTTCTTCCGCGCATGTTACCTCCTCATCCTCTGGTGACATCCCAAAGTCTTTGCTTTCTGGCCAGTCTGTGATCACCTCCACAATTCCTGGGTGATTGGGGTTTCCTATTCGAGCTCGCTGTGTAATTAGTGCAACCCACTTGTTCCACATAGCATCAGTGGCATGGTGTGTGGAAGGGACCTACCCTTTGAACATCCAGCCCAGCTCCGGCAGTCGGGATGCCAGGAGGAGCTGGGCTTCATTTCCAATCACCTCTGAAGCAGCTCGAACCCCTTCATAAGCGGCCAGTATTTCCTTCTCTGTTGCAGTGTAATTGGCCTCAGATTCTTGGTAGGCCCGACTCCAAAACCCCAGTGATCGACCTCGAGTCTCCCCTTGTGCTTTCTGCCAGAGATTCCAGGTAGGGCCATTGTCACCAGCTGCAGTATAGAGAACATTTTTAATGTCTGTCGCTGTCTGGACAAGGCCAAGGGCTACAGCATGGACTAGCTCGTGTTTGATCTGCTCAAAGGCTTGTTGCTCCTCAGGGCCCCATTGAAAATCGTTTTTCTTCCGAGTTACGTGGTAGAGTGGGCACACAATGAGCCTGCAGTTTGGGACATGCATTGGCCAAAATCCTATAACACCTAAGAAAGCTTGCGTTTCCTTTTTGTTACTTGGTGGGGACATAGCTGCAATTTAATTAATAACGTCCATTGGGATCTGACGACGTCCATCCTGCCATCTTATTCCTAAAAACTGGATTTCTCGCTTAGGCCCCTTGACTTTATTTTGTTTTATAGCAAAACCAGCTTCTAAAAGGGTTTGAATTATCTTTTCTCCTTTTTCAAAAACTTCCTTTGCTGTATTGCCCCATACAATGATTTCATCAATATAATGCAAGTGCTCTGGGGCTCCACCCTTTTCTAATGTACTCTGGATTAATCCATGACAGATGGTGGGACTGTGTTTCCGCTCCTGGGGCAGACGATTCCATGTGTATTTGACACCTCTCCAGGTGAAAGCAAACTGTGGCCTGCACTCTGGTGCCAGTGGGATTGAGAAGAAAGCATTTGCAATGTCAATTGTGGCATACCACCTGGCTGCCTTTGATTCCAGTTCATACTGGAGCTCTAGCATGTCCGGCACAGCAGCACTCATACCTGGAGTGACCTCATTTAGGCCACGATAATCTGCTGTCAGCCTCCACTCTCCATCAGATTTTCGCACTGGCCATATGGGACTGTTAAATGGTGAGTGGGTTCGGCTGATCACTCCCTGACTCTCCAGTTGACAAATCAGTTTATGGATGGGGATCAAAGAATCTTGGTTTGTACGATATTGCCGCCTGTGCACTGTCATCGTAGCGATTGGCACTCCAGATAAGGCACACAATTGTTTAGTTTCTTCAGTCTCCACAGCAGCTATTCCAAAAGCCCACCGGTATCCTTTTCGATCTTTAAAATACCCTATACGGAGATAGTCCATACCTAAAATGCACGGAGCTTCTGGGCCAGTCACAATGGGGTGTTTCTCCCAGTCCTTTCCAGTTAGGCTCACCTCAGCCTCTAGCACAGTCAACTGTTGGGAGCCCCCTGTGACTCAAGAAATATAAACAGGTTCTGTCCCTTCATAATTTGATGGCATTAGAGTACACTGGGCACCAGTATCCACTAGAGCCTCATACTCTTGTGGGTCTGATGTTCCAGGCCGTCGGATCCACACAGTCCAATAAGTCCGATTATCCCTCTCCTCCACCTGGCTGGAGGCAGGGCTCCTCTATTGCTCCTGGATAGAAACTGGTGCAACATTCCTTCTGGCAGAACCTCGTGCGCTTACTCTACCTTGCAACTCATTTACTCGTGCTTGAAGGACTGAAGTGGGCTTCTTATCCCACTTTCTCATGTCCTCTCCATGGTCACACAGGTAGAACCACAGTGTGGCTCATGGTGTGGCTCGTGGTGTGGCTCGTGGTGTGTACCTGCTGTATTCTCTCTCTTGGGACGATGGATGACTTTTCCGGGTAGCTGCAACCTCACTCCATACAGGTTGGTAGTCGGCCATGTGGTCGTCAAGTTTAAGTTTAACCAGTTGCTCTACTGCAGCAATGACAGAGAGTGCAACGTTGTCTTGATAAGTGCGGAGTCTGCGGGCCACTTCATGTACGGTTGGAGGAAACATCACATCGTATTCCATTGCTGCCAGTGAATTCGTGTGCCCTGATGGTGCACTTCGTATGACCTTACGCCACATATCTGGGGTGCATCAGACATCATCAGGATCATCAGGGAGCCTCGTGTTATCCGGATCATAATAAATTAGCTCTCGTACAGCTAATTCTCTCAGGTACTGGATAACTGTCTCTATGCTGTTGCTCTTGGGTCTCTGACAGGTAATCTATTCCTTTATGGGATATCTTTCCAGCACACTTGACAGCAATCGTCTCCAAAGGCTGAGGACTTCTGACCCCTCCCCAAGGGCCTTATCAATACCTCCTTCTCTAGCCAGGGATCCCAGCTGCCTGGCCTCCCTGCCGTCTAATTCCTTACTATTGCCCCGCTATCCCAGCATCTGAGCAACCAAGTGATAATGTGCTCACCTGGGCGGCGGCCAAAATCTTTTCGTACCTCACGCAGTTCACTCAGGGTCAGGGATCGGGTAACAATCTCTGGTTCCAGTACACCCTGATCTGCCTGAGATGGCTCTGCCCCATTCTTACTTTTCTGAGATGGCCCTGCTCCCTTCTGACTTTTTTGAGATGGCCCTGCCCCATTCTGACTTTTTTCTGAGATGGCCCTGCTCCATTCTGACCTTTCCAGGATGGCCCTGGTTTTTCATCATCATCCTCATCCTGACATTCTTCAGATGGTTCCGGTTGTTCACCATCATCCTGACATTCTTCAGATGGCCCCGGTTGTTCATCATCATCATCATGGGTTTACCTTTGCCTGCAGCAGTGTCCTGGATTCAGCCCAGCAGCAGGCTATGTTAGCCCTGAGAGTAGTCCATACCAATTGCATCATGATCAGATGGGCTGCCCCTCCCTCCCCTTTGCAGGGGCGACTTCAGACCCAGGCACGGGAAGTCCCGGTCTGGGCAGACGCAGTGCCAGTTCCGGGGGAGACTCCGGACCTATCAGAACCTGCTCCGGGCACGGGAAGTGCTGGTCTGAGCAGGCGTGTGGGAGTTCCGGCTTCTCTCTCGCTCTCTTCTTTCGGGATCGGCGTGGCAGGCGGTGGTGAGGGGGGTGCTCGGGGGTGCTGGGCTCGGGGAGTGCTGCGTTCGGGAATCTGAATCTGGATCGGTTCGGGCACGGCTCAAATGACATAGTGTGGGGAGTGGTTTGCACTGTATATAATAGCACTGTAGTTAGTTGTTTTCATACTTTTCCCTGTTGTTTAGTAAACTATCCTTATCTCAACCTTGCAAGGCCTTTGGTTTTTTTCCTCTGGCTCTGCAGCGCCTCGATTAGCTCCTTTCGCCCATCCTCCACCTCTTAAAGTGGTAGGGGTCTTCTGTGTTCTGACCTTTGTGGCCCCAGCTTTCCGCTGAGGTATAAACCACAACAAGCAGGAATGACCCAAACTGTCTTTCCTAAAAGTTCATGTGAACTACTGGGACTCTGTCTACTTCTACAGTATGTGGGAATTCTGACTAGGCTGGATCAGCCCGATTGGTAGATCCCCTAGAGTTAACTAACCATGTGGCTTCAGCTAAATGTGTATCCCAATGTTTAAATGTTCCACCACCCTTTGCTTTCTGGGGTGCCGTGTCGCCATAGGACTTGCCTCTCCAGGCCCAGAATTGTATTCCGGGCAGTGGCATGGGGTACAGGATATGTCTCCAACCAGCCAGTGGTTGCCTCCACCATTGTAAGTTGGGGGGTTGGACCCGATGATCTCTTGAGGTCCCTTCCAACCCCTAAGATTCTGTGATTCTGTGATTCTGTAAGTACGTACCGTTTACCATGGCGAGTCTGTGGGAGAGTGATGTAATCAACCTACCAAGCCTCCCCATATTTATATTTCCTCCACCGTCCTCTATACTAGCAGGGTTTTAGCTGCTTAGCCTGCTTGATTGCGGCACATGTCTCACATTCATGGATAACCTGTGCAATAGCATCCATGGTTAAGTCCACCCCTCGATCTCGAGCCCATCTATATGTTGCATCTCTTCCTTGATGACCTGAGGTATCATGAGCCCATCGGGTTAGGAACAACTCACCCTTATGTTGCCAGTCCAAATCTACTTGAGCCACTTCAATCTTAGCAGCCTTATCTGCCTGCTGGTTGTTCGCATGTTCCTCCATGGCCTGACTCCTAGGTACATGGGCGTTCAAATGACGTACCTTTACAGTAAGCTTCTCTAATCGAGTAGTAATATCTTGCCATAAGTCAGCAGCCCATATGGGTTTGCTTCTACGCGTCCAATTGCTCTTTTTCCACTGCCGCAACCCCCCCCATAGGGCATTGGCCACCATCCATGAGTCAGTATAAAGATATAGCATAGGCCACTCCTCCCTCTCAGCAATGTCCAGGGCTAATTGGATAGCCTTTACCTCAGCAAATTGGCTTGATTCACCTTTTCCTTCAGTGGCTTCTGCTACTTGCCTCATAGGACTCCATACAGCAGCTTTCCATTTCCGATGCTTACCCACAATGCGACAAGATCCATCAGTAAACAGGGCATACCGCTTTTCATTTTCTGGCAGTTGGTTATATGGTGGAGCTTCTTCTGCGCGTGTTACCTCCTCATCCTCTGGTGACATCCCAAAGTTTTATCCCTCTTTGTACTGAACAGTAAAAACTGATACAAATACTGTCTTAAGTTCATGAACTTAAACGTTATCCAATCATAGACTGTTATCACAACATACACTAAACAGACGTACGGGATGGCAACGAATCCTGGCAGGATTACACGCAGCAGCATGCCATGAGTTGACAACCATGGCAATATCCTTAAGAGTAAATGCCACAAAATTACATAGAAATTAACCTAAATAACCATACTTATCACAATTCTATTTTAACTGCAATTGAGTTAAGGTCAAATCTATCGTTACCCCAACCTTTTTGCCCCCCTTGGGGGTCCTCCTTCGCCCCACGTTGGGCGCGAAAAGTTGTTGTGGTTTAAACCTCAGCGGAAAAGCTGGGGCCACAAAGGTTAGAAAAAGAACCTCCCTGCCTCTTTAAGAGGTGGGGGATGGGCGAACGGATGGAACCGAGGAGCTGCGAGGGAGGAAAAAAAACCCGAAGGCCCGCGGGTTGGGATAAGGATAGTTTACTAAACAACAGGGAAATATATGAAAACAACTAGCTACAGTGTATTATATACAGTGCAAACCTCTCACCCCACTATGTAATTTGAACCGTGCCCGAACCTATTCAGAGCCCCGAACGCAGCACTCCTGACCTGCGGTCCCAAACCCCCCTCACCGCTGCCTGCTGCGCCGATCCAAAAAAAAAAAGAGAGAGAGAAGCCGGAACTGGCACTGCGCCTGCCCAGACCGGAACTTCCCGTGCCCGGGTCCGGAGCAGTTTCTGATGGGTCCGGAGTCGCCCCCGGAACTGGCACTGCGCCTGCCCAGACCGGAACCTCCCGTGCCTGGGTCCGGAGTCGCCCCTGCAGGGGCGGGGGAAACCGCCTGATCATGATGCAATTGGTATGGAATACTCTCAGGGCTAACATAGCCTGCTGCTGGGCTGAACCCAGGACAATATACCACATTGATCTCTGCCAAGTGGGGCTGGTCCATATTTGGGCTTGGGTTCAGGTTTCCACTTCTCGTCCTCTCTGACCTCTGTTACTACTCTTCCTTGGTCACATCTGTAATTGTCCTCTCTATTACTGAACACCCTCCATGCCTCTTCTAACTATAAGTTTCTACTGTCCGTGGGGCATAGTTTTTCTAATATGCGTCTAATATCGCCTGTTCTAGAAAAAGAGATACCAATTGCTGTATTCCTACCTCTGACCCAGGATCCAGCGGTGTATGTCGACACATCTCATCCATTAATCGATCCAGGAATTCAGTTGGTGATTCAGAGGGACCTTGTTCTACTGCATTTAATATTGCCCAATTTATCATTTTGGGAATAGCGCTCTCTATTCCCTTTAAAATCCATCCCTTGTATTCCTGTAATCTTTCTGCATCAGCTGATCTATTCAGGTCCCATTTCGGGTCTTGCAAGGGGAAGCATTCTTTCACATCATCCCCTTTTGCTTCATAATGATCCTTTGCAAGATCAACAGCAGTTTTTATGACCAATTGTTTCTCTGTCTCAGTTAAACATTCCAATAACAATTGCATATCGTTCCAATCAGGGCTGTGCTGCCTTATTATGAATTTGAGATTTTGGGTGGCATTTACTGGGTTGCTACAATATTCCTGAGCAGCTGTTTTCCACTTCTTTAAATCATTATATGAAAATGGTACCTTAATCCTCATTGTTCCAGTGTCTGGTCCTACTGCTTCCTGGAGGGGTGCCTGTGGAATTGTTGCTGCTGGCTGCTTTTTCCTAGTATGGGAGGATACTGGGCTATCTGGAGGAGTAGAGGTCCTGTCAGAATCCTCATTCTGTTCCTGTGACTGAGGGGGAGGCTTAAAAATATTGGATAGATCTTGTTCTGATTCCTGACAAGTTTTACTTATTTTAGTACACCTTTGCCCAATGCTGCAGGCTGAACTCATAGTCCACTGTGGCTGCACTTGGAACACTTGACTTCAGTTACTGGGATCAGGATCTTGTCCTGGTTCATGCAGGCTTGCTTTCTTTTGGAGCCACGGCTTTATCCACTTGGTTCCCATATCTGTAATGACACAGACAGATCTCCTTCTCCAAGTTAGTACCTGTAACTTCATTTCTTACTAACACCTAACATTGACCGGTTTTGGGTTTTTTTTCTCCAAACTTCTAGTGGGCCTGTGCCACGATGATTCATGTCAGGGGCAAGGCCACTGGTAAATTGCTGACAATCCAGGTATGACTGTACAGTCCCTTTAGCCTCGGTAACTGACAAGTGGTATTGTCATTAAAGCACCTTAGCAGATTGATGAAAGAATTCATGCAACTTCCAAGCTTATGCAAAGTGGTCTGCTGAGGGAGCACCCCATGCCAGTGTTACCAGCCTGTCTGCTCTCTGATTTCCTTCTGTTAGACCTTGAGTTAGTCAGTTAGTCCAGTGTGGCCGCCAATATGTGTAATAAAATACTGATGCATAATAGAACACAATGATCTAATCCAGGTAATATTTCCAAGCAACATTTGAACATTATTTAACGTGGTAACCTCAGTTCTGATTTCAACCTTTTGAGGTGTTATGGCACTATTGTCAATCTGCCACCCCAGATATTTCCACACTGGCTTCTTTTGAATTTTCTCTGGAGCAATCTGTAATCTCTTGCCTTTCAAATGCACTGTTAACTCATGAATCAAACTTTCAATGTCCAAGTTTTTTCCCGCAATCATTATATCATCCATGTGATGATAAAATATTAGATCAGAATGCGTTTTTCGTACTGGAGCAAGTGCCCAGGCATATAGTTGGTGAATTTTTCATGCCTTGTGGGAGCACTACCCAATGATACCTTTTCATGGGTTCATTTTTGTTTATAGTAGGGACTGAAAAAGTAAATTTTTCATAATCATCAGGGTGTAAAGGAATAGTGACAAAAAAATGTTTTAAAAATTTTGCGTGTTCCACGAATTGTAGAAGGCTTCATATGTCCCTCAGTCAGTTGCTCCTGTATTAAATCTTGTGGGTGGGCAAGTTGTATTTTGAGTAAGCAGACATTGATCAACCCAAATGGGGATTTTGTATTTTCCAGGTTAATTTTAAAGTAAGCTGCCCACTTTCAATGGTTGCTATCAAAAATCCTTTTGCTTAGTAACCAGCCTTGCTCTCAATTGGCTAAGTGCATCCCTGAACCTGCAGCACATATGAACGAATGCTGCAAGCTGATCCATCAGACAAATAACATTGCAAGACGCAAGTTACCAAATCCACTCCATATGGATGGGGGGGGGGGGTGGGGGGGTGGGCAGTGGTTCTCTCACTTTTGCGACACTTCTGCCAAGGCACCCAGTGCCTGCCGCAACACGTTCTCGCAGGTCTCGGCCGCTGCCCACAGTGCCATTCTCCCCCTGCCATGAACAACGTGACCTGGCCAAGCACTAAGACCCAGGGGAGCACTGTCTCTATGCTCTCTCTGCCTCCCACCAGCCCACTACTAACTCTCTCCACCACCCACTCATTCACATATAAACTTTTCCCTGGTAATTTCCGCGATTGAGTAGAACTAGAGTTCCCTTAAGTTTGAATCAAAATACCCTGATTTAACTGTTTTTCCTGTTCTGACACCAACTTACGTGCCCCGACTTCGACGAGCTGTCTCTGCAGAGTCTCTCGGGCATCAGGAGACAGTGATGTATCAATGAGTTCGTTGGGAGGTGTGGGTGGGAGCAGTGGGTATTGAGGCAAAATGAGTCCCTGATCCAATGGTTGTCGAAGCTGATACTTGTCCATCTCTGTAGGATTCTTGTCCCTGTCCTTAGGTTTCTCCTCCATGTCCATAGGTTCCTTGTCCCGTGGTTTAGTCGGTGATTTTTCATATCCGTAGTTTTTGTCTCTGTAGTTTTCGAGTGGGTGGGTGGGAAGTTCTGAGACTAGAGGGTCAAACCCTTTAACAGCAGGGCATGCCATTGCCTGTTCTGCTTTCATGTTTTCCTGCTTTTCAAGGACAAGCTGAAGTTGTTGATGCTGGTTAGCATTTTCGACTGTGTCATGGGGTGTTTTAGGCTCAGTAAAAGTTAGAAGCAGATAGATACTAGATGCAGTCGGTTGTGCATTTTTTCCCACATCTTTTTCTTCCAAAGGCATAAAAGTGTGGAGGGGTGCAGACTGTGGTGGCAGATTTACGCGCACTACTTTCTCCCCTTCTCGATCAGCTCCGATGGGTTTATCATTTTGCTCTGATAACGCAGTATTATTACTTAGGATAGTCACTGGGGTGGGTGAATGGGCCCCCAGAAACATAAACACATTCTCTGTAGTAGATCTTTTCTCTTTTTGAATCAGTTCTGTAAAACCCGGTACTGGTGTTAAAGCTGCAAGGGCTGAAGCGGCAGCAATGCGTTCCGCCTCCATTTCGGTTAGAGTCCTTTTAATTAATTTCCAGAGAGTCATTATCGATCTAGCCTCTTTCGCCCCAACTGAGGCTTCATCAAAGATTTGAGCTCCAATAGCTTCCCAAGTAGATAATTCAAATACCATATTAACACTTGTTATCACTTTCTTTGCTCCACAAAAGGAGCTGTTTAAGATACTTTTCATCATATTTCATTCCTCTTTTAGAGAGAGTATGGTGGAGGACTCTCACTACCGCCTCTTCTTCTTTATCAAGTGTGTTCCCCGTTCCTCCCCAACTGCTCACCTGATAGGCAAGAGTCGATTAATTCACTGGCAGCGCTGCACTTCCCGTCTCAGAGGACGTCATCCTTCTTCCTCAAAGGAAGCACTGGCAGATGGAATTTCAGCTGGTTGCCACCTTCAAGGCTCTCGCCCTCCTATACCAGCCGCTATACAATCCTCTACAGAATCCTGCAACAAGAGGGTTATCACTCTCCTATTCCAGCTGTTCTTCATTCCTGTTCGGAATCCTGACGACAAGAGAGATTGCGTCCCTGTTCAAGTGCCATTGGCCAGAGCTGAAGTTTTGCGGGCTCAACACGGATCAATGCTGAGCTCATTTATTTAAAAACACACACATTTATATAGGTTTCTATATCAGTACACGAGTTACATTACATTGCTATTGGTTATATGCTCTGTTCACATGCCTTACATGCGCCTCACGCGCCTCACTATTTCTAACAATTGGTTAAAGCTACGCAGTCATGTTAGTCCTTATAAAGTAGTTGTTAACATTCTTGGAGTTTTTTATCTCATGGCTTGTTTCTTGCAAACTCCTGTTCTCACAGACATCTGTTCTCCTGTTACTGCATTCCGATCGTGCCCTAACATATCTTTGCTTGACCCCTGGGCCAGCTCCCATGGGAATCGAACCGCATGGCAGTAAATCTGGATGGGCCACAAACTCACTCCTCTCAAGATACATTGCTACAGAAGTGCTAGCGCGGATGTTACCACAGTCACCCACTTCTCAATAACAGATCAAGTAGTTAATAAAGTTCTACTCATGGTAAAGGGACCCCTGGGGGGAGGGTTGAGTGCCCTTCTACTGGGACGCTCTAGTACTACTTTGTCCTGCCAGATGTGTTCGATGCAGATTATGCAGGACAAATGCATGCTATGGTTTGGACAACTTCTCCACCTCTTCTAATACCTGCAGGAAGTTGCATTGCCCAGAGTATCCCATTTACAAGCCAGGTGCCTCAGGCAGAAACCAGAGAACGAGGGACTGGAGATTTTACTGGACGCAACAAATACAGGCAACGCGACCAACTTTAATGTGTCAGCTACGTAATGTGGGACAGAAACCCAAAAAGGTCATGATTAAAGGAATGATTGACACCGGGGCAGATGTAACCATCATATCTGCAGCCCAGTGACTGCAGAAATGGGCAACCACGCAAGTAAATACAGGTTTTGCAGGTATTGGAGTGGGATCAACTTCTCAACAGATCATTCACATAATCCAAGTTATTGGCCCAGAGGGACAAGTACATCCCTTTGTGGTTGAGGTTCCACTCAACCTGTGGGGACAGGATGTTCGCAGCACTTTTGGAGTGACTATTGGAACTCTCACGTCACATAAGCCTTTTTAGCAGGGGCCACTGTGGTACAGCCTATTGTACGCCTTACATGACTCATGGAGAAGCCCATATGGGTAGATCAGTGGCCCCTAACTGTGGAAAAGGCCACTGCGTTGCAAACAATAGTCCAAAAACAAGTGTAGCAAGGCCACATTGTACATACCACCAGCCCATGGAATACACCTGTAGTCCTGATCAAGAAGAAAAGTGGAAAGTGCTGCATGATTTCTGACAGGTAAACACGGTAACTGAGGATATGGGGGCATTGCAATCTGGTATGCCATCACCAACCATGCCGCCTCGTGACTGGGACATTATTGTGATGGATTTGATGGACTGGTTTTTTACTATCTTCTTAGAGCCAGAAGATGCACCGCGGTTTGCCTTTTCGGTACCATCCATCAAGCAGAAGGGCTAAAGCTGAACTGGAACTTAGACTGGCCAGTTCTGTAAAAAAGAATAAAAAGTCCTTCTATAGGTATATTAACAGCAAAAGGAGGGTCAAGGAGAATCTCTAGCCCTTATTGGATGCAGGGGAAACATTAGTGACAAGGGATGAGGACAAGGCTGAGGTCCTTAATTCCTTCTTTACCTCAGTCTTTAATAGTAAAGTAGGATATTCCCTGGGTATTCATCTTCATGAGCTGGCTGACAGGGAGGGGAAGAATAAAAAAGCTCCCATGATTCAGGTGGAAATGATTAGTGACCTACTTGGCCAATTAGACACCTACAAATCAATGGGGCTGGAAAGGATCCACATGAGGGTGCTGAGAGAACTTGCAGATGTGCTAGCCAAACGCTTTTCCATGATCTCCCAGCAATCATTGGCAGACTGGGGAAGTTCCACTTGACTGGAGGCTGGCAGATGTTACACCCATATAAAAGAAGGGGAACTACAGGCCTGTCAGTCTGAGCTCAGTCCCAGGGAAGATCATCTTGGGTACTATCATGTAGCACATGTGTGCTGGCTAGGGGATCAGGTCTAGTCAACATGGGTTTACAAGAGGTAGATCCTGTGATAGCTGCTTGGGGGAGTTAACTCTGTCACGGCCAGAACCAGAACACTAGTTTAGGGTTTGATTCAATACACGTACCCATAACAGAGTATTGGGTTCCAGACACTCCACATATCTGACCTCTTTTCCTTCTGTGTTGAGTGGTGTTGCACCGAGTATCATTATTTTCCTGTCCTTTAGATGGGTATCCCCATCAAATACACGTATCTCCAATCAAAGTTCACAGGAACTGTATAAACCAGGTTTCAAGAGGGTCACCCAGACTATCATTACAGGTTGTTACTTTATTACAGTTAAACAAGGAACCATTACCAGAAGCAGTGAATGGATCAAATTTGAGAGATTTCAATTTGAGTCACATGACCAGGCCCACATTGTTTGATAAATCTTGGGTGGCATTGGAAATGTCCACACATCAACTCACCATCAAATTTGTGACATAATTTACCTCATAATGATACCTTGAACAATGGCTGAAAGATTGCACTATGTCTCTGATGGTAACTCTGTTGTGCTTGCTTTGTGCTTGCTTGAGTAACTTTGAAACTTTTGGTACTAATACATAGAAGACATGTGAAACCTTGAGCTATTGTGTAACGGAACAGAGTGAATGGCTACAGAAGGGGGAACCTCAAATTAAGATGGAGGAATGCAAGGAGCCTCAGACAAGAATGTAACCAAGGACAGTATTTCACAGCTGGGGTGTAAGGGTGCAGATAAACTAGCCAGAAACTAGTAAAAACTAGATAACTAAGAAAAGAAACAAGTCATCTGGATTAACTCACAATGCATATGCATCAAGGAGAAGTTCATGGAAAAGGACACTTCCAGAGAACCACTCTTGCAACGAATGGTATGCACATTAGGTTGGAGTGATCCTCTGTGCTTCCAGCGCTGCAATAAAGAATGCCTGCTTTCTTAAACTCCAATATTGAGTCGCAGTTTCTTAACTGACATTTCTGGTAATCATTGTCTGTTTTACTAAGGGGACTGAATTTTAGATCCCAGGGATAGTACTCAGGCCATGCCCTTGTCTGGCTCAGGCTTTCCTTCCAACTATGGTCCATTTGTTTCTTGAAGCAACTAATGATTTAGGTCCTAGTAGCCAATGTGACTTGTGGAAATAGACTCTACAACCCATAAGCATCAATTTGGTGCATTTTGACAGCACCAAAAAAACCATATGAGAAATATACAAAACAGGAGAATCATTATAATCAACAATACCAGTGCCACAAAAAGCTGCTTGATCCAGGCAAAGTTTGGGAGCCATGAAGTAAGTTTATTCCAAATCTCTGTAAAACCCCAAGAGGTATTATCTTTAGTTACCTCATGTAAGATTTTTGTCTGTTCCCAAATTTCCTGCAGATCTGTAGAGATTCTACCATTTTGGTTGATATACATGCAATAACTGGTGTTGATAATTGTAAAAACTCCTCCTTGCAAGGCCAATATCAATTCATTTTTGCAACACCACTTCCGACATGCTTGAGATTTTTTCTTGAACAGCCAATATGGCATCAAGTGTCTTATTTTCAATTTTCTCTACTACTGCCAAGATGTTAATTATTGCTTTTTCCGCTTCGCTTACTCCCAGGTGTGGAATAAACCATCTAGCAAAATGGTGAAAGGCTGATGGTCTTTCTATTGGTGGGTTGAGAACCCTGGACCTGAGAATTCACTTTAAGGAGGATCTAAGCCATCCTCCCTGGGTGTTCAGTGGAGAATGTATCGTCATATTGGGGCCTACTGCCCCTAGGGTACACATCTCTTTCCACTTTTTGGGTAACACTTTATATGCATTATCAGTGCACAGCCAGTATCATTGCACAGCCAGTATCACCCGCTTCCTTCGGGCACTGGCCATACAGGTTGTGTTATTTCACTTGATCCTAAGCAACCAATATCCCAAGTCTGATTACAATAAGTGTGGTTTCCTACATAGAGGTTATTGCTAACTTTACATGTGAACTTCACTTCTCCTTTCAGGGCTTTACATCTTCTAACACATGTCTGTAAGATACCGGAATTATGCCTTACCAATTGCCAACAGAACCGACCCCCCCCCCTCTCTTCTCTCACCTTACCAAACCTCATTCCTAAGACACTACATCACCACTGGTCAGGCCCAGGCTTCCGAGAATGTAATGACTATTCAACAAGCCACCCAGAAGAGAGACATCAGGAACCATTCACACATCAGGAGCCGTTGTTCCACTATCAGGAGCACACATCAGGAGCCATTCACACATTGGACATTCCATCATCCACCCTGAAGCGCTCTCACAGGCCAGGTGGGAAGCTTGTAGCCAGACAAAGGAGCGGTATCCCTACAAAAAGGGGTGCAACAAGAGAGAAATCGCTCTCTCTTTTTCTTCATACTTCATCATGGAGGGACAACGAAGGGAGCGCTCTCCCATCCCATCGGACCCAGAGAATACTCTGCCATCGGACGGAATGCCGTAGCCTAGTGGTGGTAGATATAGCCTCCCCTCACCCCTCTTCCTTTTTTCCATTCTCTCTCTCTCTCTCTTTTTCACCCCCGTTTTCTCTTTCTTCCCCCCTTTCCCTGCACGTTTCTTTCTAAATAAAACAACCTTCACCTTGACTCCGTTTCAAGTCTCAATTCTGTTCTCCGAGAATTTAATTAAGAACTTATCACGATAAAACACCTAGTGATTGGACATCACTCAGGGGTTAAGCCCAGCTGCCCCCAGCCACCCAGAGCGATCTGAGGTTCGGCTGGAACGCAAGGGGGTTTAGCCTCTGCCAAACTAAAATCTTGTCTAGGTTGTGGATCGTGACAATGTCGAATGAGGGGTATCTTCAGGAATGGCAATTGCCAGTCCTGGATCTAGTTATTTTCCCAGTTGTGTGTTCCCGCCGGGGACCTTTACCATGGAGGCTTTTCCCACAAAAATAATAATTATTTTCCCTCGGCGAGGCGCAGTGACCTGGTTCAGTAACAGCACAGTGACTCACCCTGGTCAGCGGTCCATCAGCATGCAGACATCAATGTGGTGGACGGCAAATGGCATTTATTGCGCAGTTCAATAGCATTATATAGCTTTGGTTTACAACGTAACATCTGTCTGCTAGTTTCGTCACCTCCGTCTGCTTACTTCACAGGCTAAACACTATTGGCTATTAAGAGAGGGGCTGTACCTTTCCGTACAACATGATATCTTCCGACCACCAGACCCTAGCTGGCAACAGTTGTGTTTACCCATAGGTCTCTGGTGAATTTTTCTGCTGGCAAAGGTATTCCAATTAGGGTTGGTTGCCCCCCATGTTTGGGTAACTGAATACATATCCAGCAATCAGTTCTATTTATGACCTGAGAAATGCCTTGCATGAGGGCATAATGTGTATTCAAATCCCATCCTGCCCCCATGTTGCTAGCTAGGGCCTGGCAGTCGGAAGATCACGTGATATGCGGGAAGATAAGGCCCCTCCCCTAATAGCCAATAGCAAGCAGGTGGAAGTGACGTTGTGAACCTCAGCTATATAAGGTCGTGTTATCTGTTAATAAACGCCAGTTGCCATCCATCAGATTGATGTCAGTGAGCAGGTGGTCCGTGCGGCCTGGGTTTGGTCGATGTGCCATTCCTGAACCGGGCCGCCACGCCTTTGCAAAGGCAACACCCCCACGACTATAAGCAAGACAAGTATAACTTTCCTCGCTGCACCTGAGTAACCTTCCATGGAGATATAGGTACTTTCTTTACTCTGGTATGATGGATCCATGCACTCCGTTCCTTGATTTTGATTGCTGTGAAGGAGGTAAGGAGTACTTGGAATGGTCCTTCCCACTGCGGTTCCAAAGTCTTTTCTGTAAGAGACTTCGCATACACATAGTCTCCAGGTTTTATGTTATATACAGGTCCATCCAGACCCCTACTTCAGGTCCCAATTACATATTTTTCTGTTTTTCTAAGTTATTTACCCAGCACTACCATGTATGAGGCCATGATTTCATCCCCAACTTGTGTGGACATCCCTTTTTGTATTCCATAGGATCATCCATACAAGATTTCAAAAGGGCTCAATCCTTCCTTTGCTCCTGGTCTGGTTCCTACATGTAGAAGTGCCAAGGGAAGGGACTGAGGCCAAGACAAACTAGTCTCTTGTCCCAGCCTTACAATCTGTTGTTTAATCAAATGGTTCATTTTTTCTACCTGCCCGCTTGACTGAGGCCAGTGTGGGGTATGAAGTTGCCAATCTATACGTAGGTAGAGACTAATTTGTTGGACTATTTCTAAGACAAAATGTGGCCCCCTATCAGAGGACATTGTTTCTGGAACTCCAAAGCATGGTATTATTTCCTGTATTAATGCTTTTGTTACCTCCTGAGCCTTTGCTGTTCTGGTAGGGAATGCCTCTGGCCATCCTGAAAAGGTATCAGTTAATACCAATAGGTATCAATACCCCCCCTTTTCTTGGGAGTTCCAAAAAGTCAATTTGCCACTGCAGTCCAGGCCCATTATCTTTTTCGGTTTGGCCCATTTCCGGTTTGGGGGTATTCGTGGGATTAGTCTGGAAGCAAAGGTCACACTGTTAGGATATCTGTCTCACAGTAGTATATAAATTTTGAGCTATGATTTTTCTGATTAGGTATTTATATAAAGCTTCCATTCCCCAATGTCCTTTCTTATGTTCTTCCCTTACTAAAGACCATATTAAGTAAAAGGGAACAATTAGTTTCCCTTGTGGGGTGAGAGCCCATCCCTCTTCATTATATGACCCTTCTAGGTCTGTGATGAGCTTTTGATCTTCCTTGGTATATTCTGGCTTACCTTCAAAAGAGATTCGTCTGTCAGGGACCAAAGCCCCTTCTGTTCTTACCTTTCTTTTGGCTGCTTGTTTTGACTCTCTGTCCGCCAGCTTATTCCCCCTTTCCAATTCTGAGCTCACATGCGTGCTGGCCAGGGAATTAGGCCCAGTCAACATGGGTTTACAAAAGGTAGATCCTGTCAAACTAACCTGATCGCCTTCTATGACGTGGCATGCAGCTTGAGAAACAAAGCCTCAAGCACTGCCAGATTAACAGATAACGAGGTGGAACCTTTAGGCCATAAACCGTGGAATGTGGCAAGATTATGATAAGCACAGTCCCATGCCCCCGGCTAGGGCAGGCTCCAGAAGGAACTCTTGCTTTAGATAACATATGCATACTGTCTGATATGTATTAGAAGTTCTATTAGCATGATAAGATAGAGATGCTGTTGCAACAGCAAAACGTTGACCAATCAGATGTAGCCCACGAACACCGTATGTTTGAAAGAAAGCATCCCAGTCTTCAGAGCATATAAAAAGGAATGATTCTTTACAATAAATCGACTTTTGCTTGCATCAAACTGTGTCCCGTCTCTCTCCGTCGCGGCAAATTGGTGCCCCGTGTGTGGACTTTGAACCGCGCTGAGCTGTGCGGCATGCTGCGACTCCCACAGAACGTTGAATGAGCCACTGAAAGGAAGTGGGAAGCCTGGCTAGGAATCATCCCTCTGGAAGAGAGGTGAGCTGTGGGTAATATGGGGAATCAGCTGTCTTCCCCCAAGAGAGACGTATATGACCTTATGAAAGGTCTTCTTAAAAAGCATGGGAAAGAGATCTCTGGACATGATCTCAAGGCAATGCTTAAATGGGTACAAGTGAAAATACCCACTGTAACTGCATCTAGTATTTTTACATGGGACCTCTGGGATGATGTGGGGATGAAATTATGGGATGCGGCAACAATGGGAAATGTTGAGGTCCACCGTATGCTCCCATGCTGGAGAGGTATTTTTGAGACTCTAAAAGCCCAGGAAAGGGGAATAGAAGCCAAAAAGGAGGGAGAGGTGAAAGTGCCTACGGCACCTATCCTGTCACCCTCGAAGCCGCAGGGTCCTGGACCTTTACCGCCACCCTCTGGGCCGCCGTATTCCGGACCTTTAACAGCATACGCCACTGGTTACCCCACGGAGGAGCATCCTTTCGACCCGGGCTCAGTCCACCCGGACAGGGAACCGGACTTATACCCTCCTGACCCACGCGATGTGTGGGCTAACATAAAACGACAAGCCTTGAAAGAGGGGGAGCTGGATATGGCTAAAACAATAGTGGCTCCGGTGATTTACCAGGGCCGGGGGGTGCAATGGGAAGCTCTTTTTCAGTTATTAAGGAACTGCGTCGTACTGTCACTGAGCATGGGCTTTCCTCCCCCTATTTTGTGAGTCTGTTGTCTTCTGTATTTGATACATATGTTATGACTCCTCATGATATCAAGTCTCTAGCGCAGCTGTTATTAACTCCTACTCAATACTCACTATGGGAGTCACACTGGAGAAGGGGACTTCAAGCACTCCTTCTTACATATGCGGGTCATATTAACGCTGCATTAGCTGCACTGACCATAGAACACCTTACTGGTACTGGTCAGCACTCAAATCCGGCATCTCAAGCTCGAGACTGCCCTCGTGAAACTCTAGAGGCAATCCGCGAAGAGGCAAAAAAGGCTTTTCATAAAATTCCTGATTCACAGAAAACACAGAAAGCCTTTACTAATTGTTGTGGTTTAGACCTCAGCGGAAAGCTGGGGCCACAAAGGTCAGAAAAAGAAGCCCCCTACCTCTTTAAGAGGTGGAGGATGGGCGAAAGGTGCTAATCGAGGAGCTGCAGAGCCAGAGGAAAAAAAACCCAAAGGCCTGCGGGTTGGGATAAGGATAGTTTACTAAACAACAGGGAAAGCTATGAAAACAACCAACTACAGTGCTATTATATACAGTGCAAACCTCTCACCACACTATGTCATTTGAGCCGTGCCCGAACCGATTCAGATTCAGATTCAGAGCCCCGAACGCAGCACTCCCCGAGCCCAGCACCCCCGAGCATCCCCCTCACCACCACCTGCCATGCCGTTCCAAAAGAGAGCGAGGGAGAAGCCGGAACTCCCACTACGCCTGCTCAGACCGGGACTTCCCGTGCCCAGAGCAGTTTCTGATGGGTCCAGAGTCGCCGCCGGAACTGGCACTGCGCCTGCCCAGACCGGGACTTCCCGTGCCCAGAGCGGTTTCTGATAGGTCCGGAGTCGCCCCCGGAACTGGCACTGTGCCTGCCCAGACCGGAACCTCCCGTGCCTGGGTCCGGAGTCGCCCCTGCAAGGGGGGGGGCAGCCTGCCTGATCATGATGCAATTGGCATGGAATACTCTCAGGGCTAACATAGCCTTCTGCTGGGCTGAACCCAGGACACTAATATTAATCAAGAACCACGAGAGCCTTACATGCAGTTTATTGATAGACTGAAACAGGCTTTGGAACAACAAATAGACAACACGGAGGCTCGGGAAATATTGTTGTTGAAACTGGCTGTTGAAAATGCTAATGCTGATTGTAAAAAACTCTTGAAATCTCTTCCTAATCCAGAACCCACATTAATTGAAATGGTGGAAGCTTGTAATAGGATTGGTACTGTAGATCATAAATTCCAGGCCATGGCTGCAACCTTTGCAGCTATGAAAAATCCACCAGGTGGCGGAAATTGTTGTGGTTGTTGTAAGCCGGGCCATTTGAAAAAGAATTGCCTGGCTACAAATGGAGGGGATAAGTCTCAATCCCCAGGTGTTTGCCCTAGATGCCGAAAAGGACGTCATTATATTAAACAATGCCGGTCTAAGTATGATTTCCAGGGTCATCTGATACAGGGAAACCGATTGCAGAGCACGGGGCAGCGACGCGCGCAGACACAAGTACCGCAGCTGACATTTCGACCCCAGCAGAGGGAAGCAGCAGTACCTCAAGTCTTTGCCCAGCAACAGCTGGCAGCGCCGGATTGGACCTGGCAACCTCCCACACAGTAACGCTACTCGATCCCTCGGTTCATTTATTGTCAACAAATATTTCGGGGTTCCTACCCCCTAGAACACAAGCGCTATTGTTAGGAAGATCATCTACAACATTGTCAGGGCTTTTTGTATTACCAGGGGTTGTTGACTCTGACAGTACTGATGAAATCAAAATTATGGCATGGACCCCATTTCCTCCCTGCACAATACTTAAAGGTAGCCGTATAGCACAATTAATATTGATTCCAGCAGAAACAAACTCCCCTGTCCCTATTCAACCCCATCCAAGGAGGGGAGGTTTTGGATCTACGGGAAACCCACAAATTTTATGGGTGCAATCTATTTCTCAAAAGCGACCTGTGTGCCAATGTACCCTTACCCGGGGGGGGCAGCAGGTGGTACTAAATGGAATTATTGATACTGGAGCGGATGTTACAGTAATCTCTCATGCTAAGTGGCCTCCGCAATGGCCTCTGGCTAATGTTTCCCAAGCATTGGCTGGAATTGGGGGGACTGGTAGCAGCCACCAAAGCCTGGAATTCATCCAAGTTCGAGGTCCGGAGGGGCATATAGCCTCTGTTAAACCATTTGTGTTACCCATTCCTATGATTTTATGGGGGGGGCGTGATGTGCTATCACAGTGGGGAATGTCCATTCGGACGCATTTTTAGATGGGGCCATTGAAGTGCGCAATACCCTAAAATTGACATGGAAAACTGATACCCCTATTTGGGTAGATCAATGGCCCCTACCACTGGAAAAGCTTCGCGCCCTCCAAGAGCTAGTTATGGAACAGTTAACAAAAGGGCATATTGTTCCTTCCACTAGTCCTTGGAATTCACCTGTTTTTGTTATTAAGAAAAAAACTGACAAGTGGCGCTTACTCCATGACCTCAGGAAAATTAATGACGCTATGGAAGATATGGGAACCCTCCAGCCAGGGCTCCCATCCCCCACTATGATTCCTCGAAATTGGTATTTGACTGTTATTGACCTCAAGGACTGCTTTTTTAATATCCCACTGCACCCAAATGATGCTCTTAAATTTGCTTTTTCAGTCCCAAGCGTCAACATGCAAGCTCCATTGCAAAGATACCAGTGGGTTGTGCTGCCACAAGGAATGAAGAACAGTCCTACAATCTGTCAGTGGTATGTAGCTAAAGTACTTAGTCCTGTTAGGACTGCAATGTCCGGTGTCTTATTGTACCATTACATGGATGACATCCTAGTGGCCGCACAATATCACAAAGTCATGGAGGAAGCTGTAGCCCTTGTCACAACTGCTATTAACTCAGCAGGCCTCTGTATTGCGCCGGAAAAGGTTCAAAAGATACCCCCATGGAAGTACTTAGGTTGGTGCATCAGAGCCCAGACTATAGTTCCTCAACCTTTACAGATACAGACAAACACAAAAAGTTTGCATGATGTACAGAAATTGTTGGGAACAATCAATTGGGTTCGACCGCTGTTAGGAATTTCTAATGCGGACTTAGGTCCTTTATTTGAACTGCTTAAAGGAGATACTGACTTGCGCTCACCTCGCAGTCTTGGTCCTGAGGCAATTGACTCTTTGCAAAAGATTGCTACAGCGATTACTCTCGGACAAGTACACCGATGGGCTCCTGAATTACCCTTTTTTCTAATTATCTTGAACCCTGCTCGACAGCCTCATGCATTAATATTTCAATGGGACCCTCAGAAACCAGATCCACTGCTGATTATCGAATGGGTTTTCTTGCCGAATCAATCTACAAAAAACATTTCAACGCAGCACGAGATGTTTGCTTCTTTGATAATTAAGGCCAGACAACTCTTGTTAATGTTGTCAGGAGTGGACTTCGCATGTATCTGCTTGCCTCTAACGAACATGTATTTACAATGGCTGTATCAGCAGTCAGATGCCTTTGTTATGGCACTGGCAGACTATACGGGTCAACTTACATCCCACCCACCTTCGCATAAACTGCTTCATATTGACTTTCGCTTGATACCCAGGCCAAAAAGGAGTGATCAGCCATTACAAGCCCTTACTGTATTTACAGATGGGTCTGGAAAATCTCACAAATCAGTCATCTTATGGTGGGACGACCAGCATGAACGATGGGACTCAGACATAGAGACCGTTCCTGGTTCTCCCCAGATAGTGGAGCTGACTGCAGTTGTTCGAGTTTTTCGAAAGTGGTCCGCAGCACTTAACCTTATCACTGATTCAGCCTATGTTGCAGGGATTGTTGAGCGAGCTGAAGCATCTGTATTGCGTAATGTTTCACATTCTGAACTATTTGCTTTGTTACAGGAACTTATCTTTCTTTTGGACTCTCGTCCTCACCCCTATTTTGTTATGCATGTCAGGTCACACACTTCTTTACCTGGTTTTATTGCAGAAGGAAACCCACAAGCTGATTTGCTGACATTACCTGTACAAGTATTGCCAGATCACATAGCACAGGCTAAACTCAGCCATTCCTTTTTTCATCAGAATGCTGGAGGTCTCAAACGGCAGTTTGGGCTCACCTCCCAACAAGCGACTAATATTATAGTCGTATGTCCTGACTGCCAAAGGCATTCTTTTCCATCAATAGCAGGAGGTGTTAACCCCAGAGGGTTACAGAGCTTACAACTGTGGCAAACGGATGTTACACATTATCGGGAGTTTGGTAAATTGAAATATGTTCATTCCTCTATTGATACCTTTTCAGGTGCTTTGTTTGCTTCTTGCCATACGGGGAGAAGGCACGTGATGTTCGTAGACATCTGATGCATGCTTTTGCCACCTTGGGCATACCCTCTCAAATAAAAACGGACAATGGCCCTGCATATGTCTCAGCTGCAGTTAAGGCCTTTTTTGACTCCTGGGCTGTGACGCACATTACTGGTATTCCTCATTCCCCTACAGGTCAGTCTTTAATTGAACGCTCCCACCAATCTTTGAAGCGCTTACGGCAACAACAGAAAGGGGGAATAGGGACTGCCACCCCTGGGGAGCGACTACAGAAAGCTTTGTATGCTTTTAACTTTTTGAATTATTCTTTAATAGATAACAATCCTCCAATAGTTCGACATTTTAATGCAAATGCTTCAATTGAGGCACAAATTAAAGCCCCGGTGCTGGTTCGTGATCCAGAAACAGGTAAGATCATGGGGCCGTACCCTCTTGTTACATGTGTGTCCTGGGTTCAGCCCAGCAGCAGGCTATGTTAGCCCTGAGAAGTATTCCAAACCAATTGCATCATGATCAGACAGGCTGCCCCCCCCCCCCTTGCAGGGGCGACTTTGGACCCAGGCACGGGAAGTCCCGGTCTGGGCAGGCGCAGTGCCAGTTCTGGGGGAGACTCCGGACCCATCAGAAACTGCTCCCAGCACGGGAAGTCCCGGGCTGAGCAGGCGTGTGGGAGTTCCGGCTTCTCTCTCTCTCTCTCTCGGGGATCGGCGTGGCAGGCGGTGGTGAGGGGGGTGCTCGGGGCTGTCGGGCTCGGGGAGTGCTGCGTTCGGGGCTCTGAATCGGAATCGGTTCGGGCACGGCTCAAATGACATAGTGTGGGGAGAGGTTTGCACTGTATATAATAGCACTGTAGTTAGTTGTTTTCATACTTTTCCCTGTTGTTTAGTAAACTATCCTTATCCCAACTCTGCAAGCCTTTGGTTTTTTTTTCCTCTGGCTCTGCAGCTCCTCGGTTAGCTTCGTTTGCCCATCCTCCACCTCTTAAAGTGGTAGGGGGCTTCTTTGTCTGACCTTTGTGGCCTCAGCTTTCCGCTGAGGTGTAAACCACAACAATGGGGAAGAGGTTATGCTTGTGTCTCTACAGAAAAAGGCCCCAGGTGGGTTCTGGCGAAGAACGTACGACCTTTCCGTGAATCCCAGCCACAACCATCCAGTGACGACTCTGATCATCTCTTTGATCAACAAACTCCTGAACACTCTGGGACCACGGACGATTGAGACACTGACAACTAAGACACCAACGGGACACACGACTTGGCCTAACCTGCTTCCGGCAGCGCTTCTGGACAGGCAGCTGGCACTGAGAAAGCCTTGGAGCACCTGGATAGAGTAAGACTGACTCCTGTTATTTTGAAAGAACTTGAAATCATGATTTGATGCCTGATTTTAGTAACAATAGGTATAGGACCCTTATCCCCCTGGGGCAGTTTCCTTCCCCCTCCTCTTCCTAAAACCAGTGTGTGGATCACATTTGCAAATTTGACCGGACAGGACACTTTATGTCTTGCCACTGCCTCTCCTAATAATCCCTTTTCTACATGCCTCGTGGGTTTGCCGCTGGACAAGTGGCCAATACCCACGGAACTCCAACCCTTCTTTCCATCCAGAAACGTGTCCCGAAATATAACAGATGGTTGGGACATGTGGACCCCTCGCCTCCCATTTGCTACCCTAGAACCACAGGAGATTGAGATCCTTGGATCAGTAAAAATGGATTTTTGTGTGAAGTTTAACTATTCAGGAAAAAATCATTCCAGGGAATGGGATGTCTCTCCTGCCCATCCTGTTTTTAAAAATGCTAGTGCCTGGTGTAATTACACAGCGACAAATTTGTCCAGGTCTAGCAATACTCCCCTTCTATTACCATCGGGGATATTTTTTATTTGTGGGGATAGGGCGTGGCCCGTTATCCCTTCTCATATAAAAGGAGGCCCATGTAGCCTTGGACGCCTTTCTGTCCTGACTCCTAATACATCTATGATTTTACAACACCGCCATTCTCATAGGGCAAAACGTGGAATCCATGAATATACCCCTGAATGTGATGATAATGTAGAGTTTTGGTCTTTTAGTCAACGCTTTGCTACCTCTCTTTTCTTACCAGGTGCTGCCGCTGGGAAGGCTTTAGCAACTTTAGACAAGTTTGGCTGCTGGCTTGCTAAACAGTCTAATGCTACTAGTAATGCATTGTCTGGCTTCTTATTAGATGTTGATAGTATTAGCCATGCTACATTACAAAATAGAGCTGCTATAGATTTTTTGCTTTTAGCGCAAGGCCATGGCTGTGAGGATTTTGAAGGCATGTTGTCCTGGGTTCAGCCCAGCAGCAGGCTATGTTAGCCCTAAGAAGTATTCCATACCAATTGCATCATGATCAGGCAGGCTGCTCTCCCCCTTGCAGGGGCGACTCCGGACCCAGGCACGGGAGGTTCCGGTCTGGGCAGGCACAGTGCCAGTTCCGGGGGCGACTCCGGACCTATCAGAAACTGCTCCGGGCACAGGAAGTCCCGTCTGGGGAGGCGCAGTGCCAGTTCCGGGGGCGACTCCGGACCTATCAGAAACTGCTCCCAGCACGGGAAGTCCCGGGCTGAGCAGGCGTGTGGGAGTTCCGGCTTCTCTCTCTCTCTCTCTCTCTCTCTCTTTTGGATCGGCATGGCAGGCGGTGGTGAGGGGGGTGCTCGGGGGTGTCGGGCTCGGGGAGTGCTGCGTTCGGGGCTCTGAATCTGAATCTGAATCGGTTCGGGCACGGCTCAAATGACATAGTGTGGTGAGAGGTTTGCACTGTACATAATAGCACTGTAGTTAGTTGTTTTCATACCTTTCCCTGTAGTTTAGTAAACTATCCTTATCCCAACCCTGCAGGCCTTTGGGGTTTTTTTTCCTCTGGCTCTGCAGCTCCTCGCTTAACTCCGTTCGCCCATCCTCCAACTCTTAAAGAGGTAGGGGGGGGCTTCTTTTTCTGACCTTTGTGGCCCCAGCTTTCCGCTGAGGTGTAAACCACAACAACTTTTCGCGCCCAACGTGGGGCACGACGGGGGACCCCCAAGGGGGGCAAAAAGGTGGGGGTAACTATAGATTTGACCTTAACTCAATTGCAGTTAAGATAGAGTTGTGATAGGTACGGTTATTTAAGTAATTTCTATGTACAATGTTGTGGCATTTACTCTTAAGGATGCTGCCATGGTTGCCAACTCGTGGCATGCTGCATCTAATCCTGCCAGGATTCGTTGCCATCCCGTACATCTCTTTAGTGTATGTTGTGATAACAGTCTATGATTGGATAAGTTTGAGGTTCATGAACTTAAAAGAGTACTTGTATCAGCTTTTGCTGTTCAGTCCAAAGAGGGATAAAACAGGTCTTGTAAGAGTCTTTAACAATTTCCAATATCCCTGGGAAATTCTAACTAGCATTTTCCTACTGTTGGTTTTGGTGCAAATGGTTCTGCTTTCGATATATATAGGTATATATATTAGGCACAGGTTTATGAATACCACCCAAGAGTGTTCCCTGAGGCTGGATAAGCTTGAGTGGCAGGGCAAATGGCGAAATATGAGCAGGTACCTAGGCACTTTTTTACCTCCAGTGGTTTGAAACTTCACTCCTGAACAGCTACAGGATCCTAATAAGGTGACTGCATATCTGAAAAAGAACTGCAGTGGGCTCCCCAGAGAAATAAGCCCTACTGCACTGTGCCTGGGCTTGGCTACCATCTACCAAACACTGCTTGATAGCAAGCAGCACTGTCAGTACTGTCAGCACTGTCAAGGGGAACAAGGAAATGGATTGGCAAATACTGCAGCTACTGCAACCCCTAAAGCAGACCTTGCCCATAATCCAGACCATCAGCACTGTCAGGGGGAAAGAGGAAATGGATTGGTGAATACTGCAGATGCTGCGACCTCTACAATAGACCTTGAACAACCCACACCAATGTCTGTTGCTTCCATTCAAGAGAGGTGTCAGCGCTGTCAGGGAGAAAGGGGAAAAAGACTAGCACACACTGCAGATGCTGCAACCTCTACAATAGATCTTGGCCAACCCACACCAAAGTCTGTGGCTCCCATTCAAAAGAGGAAACACACCAGGAAGTTAGCTCGCGTAGTGCCAGATCATGATGGTGAACAACTGGGGCCATCCCAAGAATGTGAGGATGATGGTGAAAAACCATTATCTCAAGTATGGCCGGATGAGGATGATGATGAAAAATCAGGGCCATCTCAGAAAAGTCAGAATGGGGCAGGGCCATCTCAGAAAAGTAAGAATGGGGCAAAGCCATCTCGAGCAGATCAGGATGTAGTAGAACCAGAGATTGTTACCCTATCCCTGACCCTGAGGTAATTGCGTGAGGTGCGAAAAGATTTTGGCCGCCTCCCAGGTGAGCACATCATCACTTGGTTGCTCAGATGCTGGGATAGCGGGGCCAACAGTCTGGAATTAGACGGCAGGGAGGCCAGGCAGTTGGGATCCCTGCCTAGACAAGGAGGTATTGATAAGGCACTTGGGGAGGGGTCACAAATCCTCAGCCTTTGGAGGCTATTGCTGTCAAGTGTGCGGGAAAGATACCCCATGAAAGAATATATTACCTGTCTGAAACCCAAGAGCGACAGCATAGAGACAGTTATCCAGTACCTGAGAGAATTAGCTGCACTAGATTTGATTTATTATGATTCGGACAACAGAAGGCTCCCTGATGATCCTGATGATGTCCGATGCACCCCAGACATGTGGCGTAAGGTGATACGAAGTGCACCATCAGGGCACACGAATTCACTGGCAGCAATGGAATACGATGAGATGTTTCCACCAACCGTATATGAAGTGACCTGCCGACTCCGGACTTATCAAGACAACGTTGCACGCTCTGTCATTGCAGCAGTAGAGAAACTGGTTAAACTTAAACTTGACGACCACATGGCCGACTCCCAGCCTGTATGGAGTGATGTTGCAGCTATCCGGAAAAGTCATCCATCGTCTCAAGAGAGAGAATACAGCAGGGCCACAGCACGAGCCACACCACGAGCCACACCACGAGCCACACCATGAGCCACACTGTGGTTTTACCTACGTGATCATGGAGAAGACATGAGAAAGTGGGATAAGAAGCCCACTTCAGTCCTTCAGGCGCGAGTAAATGAGTTGCAAGGTAGAGTAAGTGCACGAGGTTCTGCCAAGAGGAATGTTGCACCAATTTCTATCCAGGAGCAATAGAGGAGCCCTGCCTCCAGCCAGGTGGAGGAGAGGGATAATCGGACTTATTGGACTGTGTGGATCCGATGGCCTGGAACATCAGACTCACAAGAGTATGAGGCTCTAGTGGATACTGGTGCTCAGTGGACTCTAATGCCATCAAATTATGAAGGGACAGAATCTGTTTATATTTCTGGAGTCACAGGGGGCTCCCAACAGCTGACTATGCTAGAGGCTGAGGTGAGCCTAACTGGAAAGGACTGGGAGAAACACCCCATTGTGACTGGCCCAGAAGCTCCGTGCATTTTAGGTATGGACTATCTCCATAGAGGGTATTTTAAAGACCCTAAAGGGTACCGGTGGGCTTTTGGAATAGCTGCTGTGGAGACAGAAGAAACTGAACAGTTGTGTGCCTTGCCTGGACTTTCGGAAGATCCAGCTGTTGTGGGATTGTTGAAGGTTGAAGAACAGCGAGTGCCAATCGCTACGACGACAGTGCACAGGCGGCAGTATCATACAAACCGAGATTCTTTGATCCCCATCCATAAATTGATTCGTCAACTGGAGAGTCAGGGAGTGATCAGCCGAACCCACTCACCATTCAACAGTTCCATTGGGCCAGTGCAGAAGTCCGATGGAGAGTGTGGAGGCTAACAGTAGATTATCGTGGCCTAAATGAAGTCACTCCAAACATGAGTGCTGCTGTGCCAGACATTCTAGAGCTCCAGTATGAACTGGAATCAAAGGCAGCCAGGTGGTATGCCACAATTGACATTGCAAATGCTTTCTTCTCAATCCCACTGGCACCAGAGTGCAGACCACAGTTTGCTTTCACCTGGAGAGGTGTCAAATACACATGGAATCGTCTGCCCCAGGGGTGGAAACACAGTCCCACCATCTGTCATGGACTAATCCAGAGTACATTAGAAAAGGGTGGAGCCCCAGAGCACTTGCAATATATTGATGACATCATTGTATGGGGCAACACAGAAAAGGAAGTTTTTGAAAAAGGAGAAAGGATAATTCAAATCCTGCTAGAAGCTGGTTTTGCTATAAAAAACAGTAAAGTCAAGGGGCCTAAGCGAGAAATCCAGTTCTTAGGAATAAGATGGCAGGATGGGCGTCGCCAGATCCCAATGGACGTTACTAATAAAATTGCAGCTATGTCACCACCAAGTAACAAAAAGGAAACACAAGCTTTCTTAGGTGTTATAGGATTTTGGAGAATGCATATCCCAAACTATAGTCTCATTGTGAGCCCACTCTACTACGTAACTCGGAAGAAAAATAATTTTGAATGGGGCCCTGAGCAGCAGCAAGCCTTTGAGCAGATCAAACGCGAAATAGTCCATGCTGTAGCCCTTGGACCTGTCCGTACAGGGACAGACATTAAAAATGTGCTCTATACCACAGCTGGTGACAATGGTCCTACCTGGAGTCTCTGGCAGAAAACACAAGGGGAGACTCGAGGGCGACCGTTAGGGTTTTGGAGTCGGGCCTACAAAGGATCTGAGGCCAATTACACTCCAACAGAAAAGGAAATACTGGCCGCCTATGAAGTGGTTCGAGCTGCTTCAGAGGTAATTGGAACTGAAGCTCAGCTTTTCCTAGCACCCCGACTGCTGGTGCTGGGCTGGATGTTTAAAGGGAATGTCCCTTCCACACACCATGCAACTGATGCGACATGGAGCAAGTGGGTTGCACTAATTACGCAACGAGCTCGAATAGGAAACCCCAATCGACCAGGAATTGTGGAGGTGATTACAGACTGGCCAGAAGGCAATGACTTTGGGATGTCACCAGAGGATGAGGAGGTTAGACGCGCAGAAGAAGCTCCACCATATAACCAATTGCCAGGAAATGAAAAGCAGTATGCCCTGTTCACTGATGGATCTTGTCGCATTGTGGGTAAGCATCGGAAATGGAAAGCTGCTGTGTGGAGTCCTATGAGACAAGTAGCAGAAGCCACTGAAGGAAAAGGTGAATCAAGCCAATTTGCTGAGGTAAAAGCTATCCAATTAGCCCTGGACATTGCTGAGAGGGAGGAGTGGCCTATGCTATATCTTTATACTGACTCATGGATGGTAGCTAATGCCTTGTGGGGGTGGTTGCAGCAGTGGAAAAAGAACAATTGGCAGCGTAGAGGCAAACCCATATGGGCTGCTGACTTATGGCAAGATATTGCTACTCGACTAGAGAAGCTTACTGTAAAGGTACGTCATGTGAACGCCCATGTACCTAGGAGTCGGGCCATGGAGGAACATGAAAACAACCAGCAGGCAGATAAAGCTGCTAAGATTGAAGTGGCTCAGGTAGATTTGGACTGGCAACATAAGGGTAAGTTGTTCCTAGCCCGATGGGCTCATGATACTTCAGGTCATCAAGGAAGAGATGCAACATATAGATGGGCTCGAGATCGAGGGGTGAACTTAACCATGGATGCTATTGCACTGGTTATCCATGAATGTGAGACATGTGCCGCAATCAAGCAGGCTAAGCGGCTAAAGCCCCTCTGATATAGAGGACGGTGGATGAAATATAAATATGGGGAGGCTTGGCAGGTTGATTACATCACTCTCCCACAAACTCGCCATGGTAAATGGTACGTACTTACAATGGTTGAGGCAACCACTGGCTGGTTGGAGACATATCCTGTACCCCATGCCACTGCCCGGAATACAATTCTGGGCCTGGAGAGGCAAGACCTATGGCAACACGGCACCCCAGAAAGAATTGAGTCAGACAATGGGACTCATTTCCGAAATACTCTCATAGACACTTGGGCCAAAGAGCATGGCATTGAGTGGGTGTACCACATTCCTTATCATGCACCTGCCTCTGGGAAAATTGAACGATATAATGGACTTTTAAAGACTACACTGAAAGCAATGGGTGGTGGAACATTTAAACATTGGGATACACATTTAGCAGAAGCCACATGGTTAGTTAACTCTAGAGGATCTACTAATCGGGCTGGTCCAGCCCAGTCAGAATTCTCACATACTGTAGAAGGTGACAGAGTCCCAGTAGTGCACATGAAAAGTATTTTGGGAAAGACAGTTTGGGTCATTCCTGCTACAGGCAAAGGTAAACCCATATCTGGGATTGTTTTTGCTCAAGGACCTGGTTGTACCTGGTGGGTAATGCAGAAGGATGGAGAAACTCGATGTGTACCTCAAGGGGACTTGATTTTGGGTGAGAATAGCCAATATCATGCTAAATAATTCACTACTGTTTTATTGTTGTTATAGATACTGTATGTTATACTAATGACATTACAGCCAGGGTCATCGGTGCCGTGATGATGGAGCGAAGACCAGCCTCCCAAGAACTCTTTCTTTTCTCTTTTGTAATGAACACCTCTGACCCACGGACTATGAGCATAGATCATGCCAGGTGCAGTGTTCGAGAGCCCGAGATACAGCATTCAACGATCCAGTGGCACGTACAACTCTTCATACCCTGAGAGACTGTTGTGACAGAGGGACCAGTGAGCCTGAGAATCGTGGACTGAATGAAACAGACCGACTCGGAGGAAACGTCCACAGACTGAATCTATGCGCACATACATGCGTGTGCATGCGTACATGCATGTGTGTGGATGCGAGAGACTCCCTGGACCCAAAGAAGGTTGCTGGTCCTGCTCATGATGTAAATGGTATGGAATAAGGGGTGGATAATGTCCTGGGTTCAGCCCAGCAGCAGGCTGTGTTAGCCCTGAGAGTATTCCATACCAATTGCATCATGATCAGACAGGCTGCCCCCCCCCCCCTCCTTTGCAGGGGCAACTTCGGACCCAGGCACGGGAAGTCCCGGTCTGGGCAGCCGCAGTGCCAGTTCCGGGGGAGACTCCAGACCTATCAGAAACTGCTCCCAGCACGGGAAGTCCCGGGCTGAGCAGGCGTGTGGGAGTTCCGGATTCTCTCTCGCTCTCTCTCTTTTTTTGGATCGGCGTGGCAGGCGGTGGTGAGGGAGGTGCTCAGGGTTGCTGGGCTCGGGGAGTGCTGCGTTTGGGAATCTGAATCGGTTCGGGCATGGCTCAAATGACATAGTGTGGTAAGAGGTTTGCACTGTATTTAATAGCACTGTAGTTAGTTGTTTTCATACTTTTCCCTGTTGTTTAGTAAACTATCCTTATCTCAACCTTGCAAGGCCTTTGGTTTTTTTCCTCTGGCTCTGCAGCTCCTCGATTAGCTCCTTTCGCCCATCCTCCACCTCTTAAAGAGGTAGGGGGCTTCTGTGTTCTGACCTTTGTGGCCCCAGCTTTCCGCTGAGGTTAAACCACAACACTGAGGGAGCTGGCGGAGGTGATTGCTGAGCCGCTCTCTATCATGTTCAACAGGTCTTGGAGGACAGGTGAAGTGCCTGAAGACTGGAGGATACCCAATGTCACTCCAGTCTTTAAAAAGGGCAAGAAAGAGGAACCTAGTAACTATAGGTCAGTCAGCCTCACCTCTGTCCCAGGAAAGGTAATGGAACAGCTTGTTCTGGATGCCATCTCTAAGCAATTGGAATAGAAGAAGGTTATGAGGAGTAGTCAGCATGGATTCACCAAGGGGAAATCATGCATGACCAATCTCATAGCCTTCTACGATCTCATAACAGGCTGGGTAGATGGAGGGAGAGCAGTGGATGTCATCTACCTTGACTTCAGCAGGGCCTTTGATACTGTCTCCCATGACACCCTGATAGCAAAGCTGAGAAAGCATGGGATAAATGAGTAGACAATGAGGTGGGATGAGATTTGGCTGTCGGACCGAGCCCAGAGGGTTGTGATTTGAGGAGCAGAATCTGACTGGAGGCCTCTGATTAGCGGTGTTCCCCAGGGCTCGGTGTTGGGTCTAGTCCTGTTTAATATCTTCATTGACGACCTTGATGAGGGAATAGCATCCACCCTCAGCAAGTACGCCGATGATACAAAGCTGGGAGGAGTGGCTAACATGCAGGAACACTGAGCTGCCATCCAGCGAGACCTGGACAGGCTGGAAAGCTGGGCAGTTAGAAACCGGATGAAATTCGACAAAAGCAAGTGTAGAGTCTTGCACCTGGGGAAGAAATAACAGGTTGGCCATGAGCCAGCAGTGTGCCCTGGTGGCCAAGAGAGCCAATGGGATCCTGGGGTGCATCCGGAGGAGTGTAGCCAGCAGGTCAAAGGAGGTGATCCTCCCCCTCTACTCTGCCCTGGTCAGGCCCCACCTGGAATATTGTGTCCAGTTCTGGGCTCCATGGTATAAAAAAGACAGGGATCTCCTGGAAAGGGTCCAAAGAAGGGCTACAAAGATGATTAGGGGCCTGGAGCATCGCCCCTATGAGGATAGGCTGAGTACGTTGGGACTCTTCAGCCTTGAGAAAAGAAGACTAAGGGGGGACCTAATTAAAGTCTATAATTATCTGAAACAGGGGATGCAGGGGGAATCAGCCAGCCCCTTTTCAGTGGTCTGTGGGGATAGGACAAGGGGCAATGGCTGCAAGTTGGAGTATAGGAAGTTCCGCACCAACATGCGGAAGAACTTTTTCACAGTGAGGGTGACAGAGCACTGGAATAGTCTGCCCAGGAAGGTGGTGGAGTCTCCTTCTCTGGAGATATTCAAGACCCGTCTGGACGCCTATCTGAGTGATATGTCCTAGGGAGCCAGCTTTGGCAGGGGGGTTGGACCTGATGATCTCTCGAGGTCCCTTCCAACCCCTACAATTCTATTATTCTATGATTCTATGATTGCGTGTTGCTCTCTGCCGGTCGCCACAGAATGGAATGGTAAAAATAACTATTCTAAAGCATTCAAAGGATCAGCCCATTTTTCGTTCTAATGTGCCAATAGAGAAAAGGGTATTAACTGATTAACACAAACACTTGTACTTCACACGACAAGTCAATCCTTTTCAATTTTATAACTCAGGGCTTGCTCCTTAAAATATTTGACATCTCGTGCTTTTTTAGTTAATTGCTTAGGTTCATTTGGGTCGCTAGAATGCTTTAGCAATTTGAGTAAAGGTTGCAATTGTGAGTTGGTAAGTCCCAAGTAGGGTTGAATCCAATTTACTGTCCCCATCATTTTTTGGACATCATTAAAGGTTTTGATTTTCATGTCCAGCTTGACAGGCTGTGGCTTTACCTGCCTTGCAGCCACAATCATGCCCAGGTATTTCCATGGGGCTATTTTTTTAATTTTCTCTGGGGCAATGACCAGACTGAATTGTTGCAGGCTACAAATGACTGCTTGTTCCATGTTTTGTAACCTCTCTGCAGTTTCTGCAGCCGGCAAGATGTTGTCCATATAGTGACAGCAATACCTTGTAGGGTAGGCCTCATGTACTGGGGATAGTGCTTGAGCAACAAACCACTGACAAATGGTAAGCAAGTTCTTCATACTTTGAGGCAGAACTTTCCAATGATACTTTTTTGCAGGCTCATTATAATTTACAGTTGGTACAGTAAAGGCAAATTTCTCCTTGTCTGGAAGGGCCAAGGGTATAGTAAAGAAACAATCTTTTAAATCCATAACTACTATATCCTAATCCACAGGTATCATTGCTGGCGAGGGAAGACCTGATCACAAGGCTCCCATAGTTGCCATGACCACATTTAATTGCCTTAGGTTGTGTAGAAGTAACCATTTCCCTGATTCACTAAATTTCGCAGGGCTTGTAATTTTTCCAGAGGCAGGGGCCACTGATACACACACACAGGTTTTTCAGTTAACTATGTCAAGGTTAATGTGGGATGTTTAACACCCTGCAACACAGTGGCCCCTGTCAAAAATTCATTGTAATTTTTACTCCCCATTGTGATAAACAATCTTTGCCCCATAAGGTCAAGGGGGCATGTGTCATGTATGGGGGGACCGTAGCTGTTTGGTCCTCAGGATTAGTGATGAGAATTCGCTTGGCTGACAACCTGCCATGTGCTGTCCCCCCCAAGCCAACCACCCCAACACCTGCATTTACAAGTGGCCATGCACTGGGCCAAATAATGTGTCAAATAATAGTTACATCTGCTCCAGTGTCCAAAAGCCCCTGGACTCAAATGGACAATGGTGAGTGGTTTCTGTTGACAAGCACGCAGGACAGCTGGGGCTGCTGATTGGTCACCTGCTGCGACTAGAAAACGTGAGGAGGTCCGGTTGACCTAAGTCCTCCATCTTGACACTCCAGTGGGGGAACTAGCTGAGCATTATGCAAACCTTTAGGGATGGTTACCAGTGGGTGAAGGGTGGAAAACATTGCACAAAATTTGTCCTGTACAGTCAGTGTCAATGACTCCTGTATGTAAAAAAATGCTATTAATAGTACTACTAGACCTTCCTATCAACAAGCACTCAGTCCTCTCCCTATTGGTCCCCATGCGTAGGGGGGAGCTTTGTTAACATCGCAATTCAGTATGGTTACAATTTTGGCAGTGGATACATCCATGCCAGCAGATCCTGTAAGTTGGTCGCATATGGTGCGCTGCTCTTTTGTTCGTGAGAAGGGGATGTTTGAGGGTACTTGTGTCTGGGCGCACCCCTTCAAAGAATCACAAGGTTGAAAAAGACCTTTAAGATCATCAAGTCCAACCAATCCCGTCCTAAGCTAAACCATATCCCTAAGTACTTCATATACAATTTTTTTAAACACATAAGAGAAGGTGACTCAACCACCTCCCTGGGCAGCCGATGTTCCAGGCCCTGACAACTCTTTCAGTAAAAAAATTTTTTCTAATATCTAATCTAAACCTGCCCTGGCGCAGCTTAGTGCCATTTCCCCTTGTCCTATCTCCTGTCACCTGGCTGAAGAGACCATTGCCCATCTCTCTACAACCTCCCTTCAGGTAGTTGTAGGCAGTGATAAGGTCTCCTCCAGGCTAAACATCCCCAACTCCCTCAACTGCTCCTCATAGAATTTGCCCTCCAGCCCCTTCACTGGCCTGGTTGCCCTTCTCTGGACTTGCTTGAGGACCTCAATGTCCTTCTTATGTTGAGGAGCCCAGACCTGGACACAGTACTCGAGGTGCAGTCTCACCAATGCCGAGTACAGGGGCACAATCACCTCCCTAGACCTACTGGCCACACTGTTTTTGATACAAGCCAGGATGCCATTGGCTTTCCTGTCCACATGGGCACACTGTTGACTCATATTCAGTTGGCAGTCAACCAACACCCCCAGGTCCTTCTCTGCCTGACAGCTCTCCAGCCACTCTTCTCCAAGCCTGTAGCTATCCTCCTTCCAAACCTTCTTATATATGGGTGTAACATCTGCCAGCCTCCAGTCTAGCAGAACTTCCACAGTCTGCCAGGATTGCTGGTAGATCATGGAAAGGGGTTTGGCTAGCACATCTGCCAGTTCTCTCAGTACCCTCAGGTGGATCCCATCTGGCCCCACTGATTTGTTGGCATCTAATTGGCCAAATAGGTCACTAATCATTTCCACCTGAATCATGGGATCTTTGTTATTCTTCCCCTCCCTGTCAGTCAATTCCTGAGAATGAGTACTCAGGGAATATCCAACTTTACTATTAAAGACTGAGGTAAAGAAGGAATTAAGGACCTCAGCCTTGTCCTCATCCCTTGTCACTAATGTTCCCCCTATGTCCAATAAGGGCCGGAGATTCTCCTTGACCCTCCTTTTACTGTTAATATACCTATAGAAGGACTTTTTATTATCTTTCAGAGAACTGGCCAGTCTGAGTTCCAGTTCAGCTTTAGCCCTTCTGACTTTCTCCCTACATGATCTTACTACATTCCTATAGCCATCCCAAGACACCTGCCCCTTCTTCCAAAGCTTGTATTTTGCCCTCTTTTCCCGAATATCTTCCTGGATCTCTGTACTCAGCCAAGCTGGCTTCCTTCCTTGCCGACTTCTCTTCCAACACACTGGGACAGCCTGTTCTTGTGTCACCAGGATTTCCTTCTTGAGGAGTATCTAGCCCTCTTGGGCTCCTTTGCCCTCCAGGGCTGCCTCCCATGGAATCTTATCAAGCAGCTTTCTGAACAGTCCAAAGTCAGCCCCACAGAAGTCTAAGGTGGTTGTTCTGCTGTCTCCCTTCCTTACTTCTGCTAATACTAAGAATTCTATCAGCTCATGATCACTATGCCCCAGGCAACCTCCAACCTTCACATCCCCCACTAGGCCTTCTCTGTTTACAAACAAGTCCAGCAGGGCACCTTCCCTTGTTGGTTCACTCACCAGTTGGATCAGGAAGTTGTCTTCCAAACACTCCAGGTATCTGCTAGACTGCTTCTTCCCTGCTGTATTGTACTTCCAGGAGACATCCAGTAAGTTGAAGTCCCCAATAAGGACAAGGGCTAGTGATCGCGACTTCTCCCAGTTGTTTAAAAAACAACTCATCAGCTTCCTCTTCCTGGCCAGGTGGTCTATAGTAGACTCCCACCACGATATCTCCCTGATTTCATGCTTCTCTGATTTTTACCCAGAGACACTCAACCCTGTCTTCACCATACTACAGCTCTAGGCCGTCAAAGCATTCTCTGACATGCAGGGCTACCCTACCAACTCTCCTACCCAGCCTGTCACACCTGTATATTTTATAACCAGCCGTAGCAGCACTCCAGTCATGTGAATCATCCCACCATGTTTCTGTGATGTCAATCACATCATAGTCTCCTTGAGTTACAAGGGACTTCTAATTCCTCCTGTTCGTTGTCCATGCTGCGTGCATTGGTATAGATGCACTTCAGCTGGTCTACTGATCTTGTTACACTCCTAAGGGAAGTCTTGCTTCCCAAGTGGCAGCTGGTTAAGTTACCTACCCTTCACACTCTTCCTGCCGTTACCCTGCAAAGGCTGTCCATTCACATGAAATTTTTACCTGCACTGTTTGGCAAAGTGCCCTTCCTTTCCACAGCATTTACAGGTTATATCTTTTGCAGCAGCACTCATCCCTTTTGTCTTGAACACTTTTACTGGGCAGTTGGCTTTCATATGTCCCTCCTGCCTGCACCCATAACATCTCAGTCCCAATTTACTTCTCAGCACAGCAGCTAGAGCGGCCATTTTATGCTCTACAGTGCCGATCTTCGAACAGGCAGTCACCATTTCCTCTATAGAGGGATCCCCGGGCAAAGCTTCTATTATCTTACGGCAATCATCATAAGTGTTATCTTTTGCCAATTGTTTACAAAGGATATGTTGTAGACTGTCATCCTCAACTTGCTTTTCAAGCACAGCAGCTACTTTCTCCACAAATTGTAGGAATGGATCTTTTGGCACCTACCTTATGGTTACATAGCGCTGACGAGGGGCAGCCATCTCCATGGTTTTGATCAGAACAGGTATGCCAATTCTTTGAGCTTGTTCTAAAAGGTGACTTGCAGAAACTAACTTCACAACTCACAAAGTTATAAAGTAGATATGTTTATTGCAACGCTGGGTGCAAGGTGGCTAGCGCCTCCTAGCTTGCACACCATTTCAACAAGCAGTCTGATATTTATTACACAGTCATGCATATACATAAGAATCCCGAGAAAAGGTTGGGTTATTCAAAGCAATTCCGAGAAATCATTTCCATAGTCTCTGCCTTTAGCTGCGCAAGCACAGTGCATACTGGTGGTCATGGGCAGGGGTCTCAGGGATGAATGATGTATGTCTTCCACACTGTGCACTTTTCACCTTTTCCCCAAAACTTGCTTAGATTGGCTTCTTTAACAAGGTCAGCATGTCTGTTCAATCTTCTCAGCAAGTTCTTTCTGCTAGGTTCCTGTTTTTTCATCTTACACAATGGCTAAAGTTCTATATGGTTTAATCTAAATAATTGCTTTGTTGTTAACCCTTAAGTGTTAGTTCCCTCTATCAAAGGGATATACCCCACTGCACTTGTACTTGCGAATTAGAATAAGGACCCATGCCCATGAGGACATTGACTCCAGCCCCGGACCTGGGGTCACCTCGTTGTAGCCCCATGTTATTCATGGCTGCTCTTTCTTCCAGCTGCTTCCAGGTTGATTGGAATACCATCATCTGAATCGGCTCAAACAACACTTGCTCCAAATGTGTTATATCATATGGAGAAAGCATATAAGTGTTAATAACACGAATGAGTTGCATTACTGACTTGCGGAAATAGACTCTACAACCCAGAAAGTTGTACAGTAGGTATATTTATTACACATAGATGCATGAGGGATCACTCCACCACAAACATGCATGCCAAACACGGCAATTCACCTTAGTTATAGACAGTAGAATGTTCCATATTAATGGCATTTTGCGATACACCTATACATAGGCATAACCTGTCCCCGCTTCGTATTAAAATTAGTCCCATGAAGTCATCTCCACAAACTCCTCCCAATTGCACCTGCACACTGTCTCCTGGTGGTGGTCTCAAGATGAAGGCTCAGATGAATCATCAGAGTCTTCATCAGGTTGGACCTTTCACCTTCTCCCCTGGTACATGCATAGTTGTGATCATTCCAGCTGGACAGGATTATCCTCCTTATCAGTCACAGGCTCCACCTTCCTTGGGATGCTTGGGTCAGGAGTCACAACCTTGCTCCCATTTATTTTGTTCCATTTATCGGCTTTCCCCCCAAGCATATTGCAGTAGTTAGCAATTGAATTTACTCTTATTTATGTGTTAGTTATTATAAATGTGATTTCTTATGTTCCCTTATGTAACCCCCCATCATTACTTCATGAGAATTAAGTCTGAATTTCTGGGCTTTTGTCTGCAAATCCTGCACCACCCTCCACAACAAGGGATTATGTTCATCTCGCTGCCCAGTAACCGGTGCAGCTTTAAATACAGGATAGGGATAAGCCATCGCATTAGCCTCCGGGGGCTTGGTGGCAACTTCCATCTGGGTGATATTTCAGAGCAAATCGAGTTTTTCTACCAAGTCCCAGTCTCCCATTTCAGACGCTTTTTTCTTACTTGCTTCCAAAAGCACCCTGGCTACCAAGGCAGCAGGGTTACTGTAGCCAGAGGCAACGTCTTTGCCTTTTAGGCAGGACCCCCTTTCGGAATGTCTACCCGTTTAACAGATCGTTCTTCCTCCTCATCACTATCAGGCAAAGGTGGACACAGAGTGGCTTGAAGCCTCCTCCCCAGGAGGTGCAGAGGGCTTCAAAGGCTTATCAACTAAACGTATCTCGGCTAATTGTTGCACTGGTGTTTTGCTAAATGGCCGGTCTTTCATCTCCGCTAATTGTTGTGCCAGGGTTTTCCAATTTGGCCCATTATCCAGACACTCCTCTGGAATTGTGCAGGGTTTTTTAGGCTGCAGCAAACTGGGCGCTGCAAAGGTTGAGGTAGTTGCCGTAGTGGAGGGCTCCATAGGGGGGGAAGGTGGCTGAATTGGCAGAAAAGCTCAGAGCCTTCACCTTTTGTTTCTCCCCCGAAAGCACCCTCCAATTCGTGCACTTTTAAGTCCCTTTCATTTTTCCACTCTCTCAAGGTTTCCAACAACAAACGCCAGGTTGATGTGAGGGTATAGGATCATAAGTATATGTAGTGTAGTATATGTGTAGTGTAGTTATGGTGGTAGCTCTCAGCTAGGTAATCATGGAGGAGGAGGAAGTTTGTTTTTTTCCATAGCAAGGAGCTTACTTGCGAAAGCTTCACACTATCTCTGAGGAGAAGATAAAGAGCAAGAATTCGAGGGCAGAATGATCCATCACAGATATGTCACTTATCCCTCCATCAAAGAAAACAGATGGCTGACAAAGGACTTGAATTACGTCCATAAACCTACTTACTAGAGGAAAACAGATAGTTAACAAGGACATAAATTAGCTCAAACTGATAAGAACACTGCAAGCTCCTAAGACCCTCACATTAGGGATCTTCATAAAGGACTGATAAGCTAATTAGCACATGAAGCAAGAGTTGGCAGGTTTAGGTAATAATTATGTATTGGCATCAATAGAATATTCATTGTTTTACTGTATAAATGTGGGGTCGTGTCGCTACATCGGGGAGCACGTTTTTGGGGCGGAGTGATCCCCCGTGCACCTGCGTGCAATAAACATAACTACTTTATAACTTTCGAGTTATAGAGTCTATTTCCGTACATCATTTTGGTGCTGTGACTCGGATGTCTCTGCTCAACCGAGGGAGTGATTGAGGAGAGAACGCCCTAGGCGCGCCCAGGACACTTTACTCGGAGGAGCCTCCACTGCCAGCCGCTCACCCGGAGAGCAGACAACAGCTGTCTGAAGCTGCTGATATAAACGGTATGTTTACATTTGATAAAGGGAGCCTGTAAGTCGTATGCATGGCCGGGGCAGCTGGTAAACCGTGCAGAGATGTCTGGCATACAGCACAGTCCCCAGGGGGAAGGGTACCCTGGTAATGAGGTAACAAGGGGATTTGCTGACTGCTAGGGATCTTGGGGGTAGATCCAAGCAAATCTGATATCAATCCAATGTTGGGAGCGAGGACGGACCTGTCGATGACTGATATATAAGAGGCAGGAGAAGGGTAAGCGGCCCTCCACATAATTACGTTTGGTTTATACTTTCTCTATCTTTTATGCAGCTGCCGGACATTTATTAGAGCAAAACTTATATAATTAATATTTGGAAATTTGAGTTTAAATTTTATGGCTTTGTTTTATTTGTATGTGAGTTATTATTGTTATGTTTTATATGTTGTAAAAGTTTGGTGTTCGGTGCCGTATTTGCATGTTATGTGACTGAGTGTGAGACTTAGTTTGTTGCAGAGTGGAGCGGGAGGTTTGTCAGTGGTTTCAAATTACATGTGACCAAGATCTAAGGAAAACTTCTTACACACTGTGCGGGGGAGACAATCCCGCCCCAGGCTGAGCGATCAGGCCTGTATTAAAAGTGGGGAAACATATTTTGCATTAGCCTGTGAGTTATACAATTCTCAAAGTTCTGGAACCTCACACAGCAGAGACTTCCACAGTCTGCCAGGATTGCTGATAGATCATGGAAAGGGGGTTGGCTAGCACATCTGCCAGCTCTCTCAGTACCCCCAGGTGGATCCCATTTGGCCCCATTGATTTGTAGGTGTCTAATTGGCCAAGTAGGTCGCTAATCATTTCCACCTGAATCATGGGAGCTTTGTTCTGCTTTCCCTCTCTGTCTGGGGAGGCATTGGGTCTGCCAGCAACCTGGCCCTGATATGAGGGTATAGGATCACAGATATATGTAGTGTATGAGGATGAGGACTCGGATGGAATCTCCACTTCTCCAGACAGCCCGGTGTCCTCACGAACTCGGAAGAAATCTGCCTCAACAGCCTTACAAGCACCTCTCTGAGAGGCGGTAGGACCTGATGGTGGAACCTTTTTCCACCGCTGATCTAGATACTTAGAAAAACGCAGCCCGGGAATAGCGGGCTGACCCAGTGTGTGTTGCTAAACACTTCAAATTTATAGTGAGACAACATAACCCTGATTGGAATGATATGCAATTATTATTAGAATACATGACTGATACAGAAAGACAACTAATTTTGAAGGCTGCAGGAGATCTAGCTGAGGACCACTATAAAATTAGGGGGGGTGATGTTAAAGATTACCTTCCTCTCTAAGACCCAAAATGGGATGTTAATAGATCAGCTCACATGGAGAGGCTAAAAGCATACCAAGATTGGATTTCTAAAGGGTTGGAAAGAGCTATTCCCCAAACTATAAATTGTTCAGCTTTATATGCAGTGAAACAGGGTCCTTCTGAGTCCCCATCCAAATTCCCATCCGGAGAGAAAGATGCACCATCAGCCTGTGGAGAAACCCATGGTGGAGCAGGTGTCCCCCTTCAGCACATGGAAAAGGCCAAGACCCCACCTGCAGCCCATGGAGAGGCCACATGCTGGAAGAGGTGGAGACATACAGGAGATGCTGTGACCCACGTTGGACCAAGCCCCTGCCAGCACTTGCAGCCCATGGAGAGAGACAGAGACATGGAGATGAGCAAAGGAGAGATTTGCTCTGGAGCAAATTAACTGGGGGGAGGCTGGTGACCCCGTGGAGGACTGGGACATAGACACTGAGAGACATTGTGATTTATGACTGCCCGCCATAGCAGTGACCCACGTCGGGGCAGCTGGTGAAGACCTGAAGCCCTGTGGGAAAAGACTCACATTGCAGAAGTTCATGAAGGACTGTCTCCCATGGGTGGGACCCCATGGTGCAGCAGGGGATGAGTGTGTGGAATGAATGCCCCCCCTTGGCTAAGAAGGAAACTTGCAAGGAAGCCCCCATTTCCCCAGTCCCTGCGCCCCCCCCCCCCCCCCCCATCTCTTGCTCCCCCCTGTGCCACAATCGGGGAAGAAGGGAGTGAAATCATGACTAAAAGGAAGTCTGCTAAGGAGGGAGGGTTGGGGGAAAGTGCTTTAAGATCTGGTCGTGCTTCTCATTATCCTTCTCTGGTTTCACTGTGTGTGTGTAGTGTAGTGTAATAAATTAGAGTTTTCTTTCCTTCATTCTGTGTTGAGTCTGTTTTGCCCATGATGTTTATTATGGAATGATCTCTCCCTGTCCTTATCTCGACTCCTAAGCCTCTCAATATATATTTTCTCCCCTGCCCAACTGAAAAGGGGAGTGATGGGCTGACTTTGGTGGGCATCTGGCCTCCAGCCAGGCCTAAACCACCACACTTACAGTATCCCCAACCAACTTGTCTTCAAAGCCAAATATCAAGATTCCCAAGTATATCAAATACAACTGGGTATACACCAACAGAGTGCTCAATGAAGTTTAAAGAATGCCTTAATAATCATAGGATGGTTTTTGTCTGCTCCTGCAGTGAATTGAGCAGGGAGAGGAGTCCCTCCAGGAAATCCTGGGGTGTGTGTATGGAGTCCTGTTCCTTACCAGATACCCAGATACTGCAGTTGAGCAGACAGGGTCTCATCTGGGTTGCCAAACTGAAGCCTCAAAAAGCCAGAATAAAACCTAACTCACTAGCCTTTGTGACTATGAAGCAGGTATCTTTTATTGCAGTGATGGGCACACAGGGGATCACTCCTCCATGCGTGTACGCTGTTTAAAGCAAAATTTCCCATATATGTACAGATTAACTCTACATATTCATTATCATTTCTAAGAAAAGGCAATGTTATGCAAATTATCTCTAGGAAGTAATTTACATTAACTCCTCCCAGATAGAGCATGCTCAGTGATACTCAGGGGGTCTTCTGGTGGTCTTCAGGGATGAAGGCTGGACATCTTCCTGTCAGTGAACTTTTTTACCTTTTCCTTCAGCACATGCTCTTATGGTTTTCTCCACAGTCTCAAAAACACATTCCTGCACAAATTAGTTAGGACCCCCTTTTAGCTGAAAACAAGATATACTCTGTCTGGTTGTTGGTCTCATCATTTATTACTCCCCCATCTTCACTTTCTTTATCTTCAAGGCTGTTCCACTGTTACGGTTAAATTTTGTAGCTGGTCTAGCAAAACATCTCAAATGGTTACAGCCATACTCCACTAAAATCCAATCCAAGCAAATATTTTCTATTCTCATTATATTAAAGATCAACCTATTCAGTATTATTATGTATCATTGAATCAAGACACAACTTACTGCACTCTGCTGGGCCCTTGCCAGTATCTACCAAATGCTGCTTGATAGTAGGCAGCGCCATTGGTGGGGGAAGACTAACAGACTAACAGACTGTGACTACTTCAGTGCTTGGCAGTGCAAGTAAACCAAAAAGCATCCTGTGCTGGTATTGTTATAAACAATTGATTATATTTGATTTTAGTTTAGGATATGATTTTGATTCTAAGGGAACCGTCATACTAAGAGAATATACTGTACGCTAGGACTTTTAGGAACAAGTGTCTTTATCACTATGGAAAATCTCTATGGACCTTGGATTAAAACAGTTATTGACCTTGAGTCAAAACAATAAGTATATGAAGAAACTGCAGTTACGAAAGAACAGATAAAGACAAAAAAAGCTTGCACAAGGATGGGGTTCACTCGCGGACACAGTGAGGAAGACTATCGACGACCACCAGAGGACCCCCGCTCAACATAACTACGCATGTGCATAGGACATTAACATATGATAATGATTTTCAGGAAGTAACATGAATATGCTAATCATTACCCTCCCCTCTTTGTATTTAAAACGATCAGCATAGTTAACCAATGAATTTTATAGAATAAGAATATAGATAAAGTGAAGCGATCAAAAGCCAATCATTGTAAATGTCAAGCTAAGAAGCGAGCATTTTTACACAACGATCTTTGATAAAAATTGTATAAATATGTTGTGCTTTGTACTTGTGGGTGAACACATCTTTGGTGGAGCCATCCCCCGTGTTCCCCAGCACTGGAATAAAAGAAGTGCCTGCTTATCTGCTTTGTGTAGATAAGTTCTTCGCGATTGCGACCGCTAACAGTATCAGTTACTGCTTGAGAACCAGCAAGGTGAAGGGCTCCAGAGTGGAGAATTGTGAGGGCAGTCCTTCCTTGAATGGCTAGAGCTGTGGCAAAAGATTACAAAAAGCCTAGGGGGAGAGAGGGTTTCCCAGGGAACCCCTCCCCAGGGCAGTCGAGAGGGAGCTCCTGAGGACAGGCATCTCTGACCCTCCTCACATACAAGTGCAGGCCCAGGGAGTGCAGGAACAGGATGAGCAAACAGGGCATGGCATGTCTGAAGGGCATGGTGTGAGAAGGGCATGGCACAGCAGTTTGCACTGCAGTGGGGAGGGTATAGCCACCCTACTGGCTCAGCAGGTAAGTCTATCAGTGTTCATCCTCATCTTGGAAGGAGCCTAGACGTGACATCCAACCAGTGGAAGGCCCAAACCTCTCTGCTTTCTGGAAGGAATGTGGAAACCTAGACAGAGCTGACATAAAAACATGAGACTGTCCAGACCTCAGGGTTCAGGGAGTGCCAGAGCCTGGCTCTGGTGGCGGGTAGCAATAGTGAGAATGACTGCGTGAGGTGTGACCAGGTAGACAATCTGCTCAGTCTGGTGGTGGAACTTTAAGAAGTGGAAAATTTGAGTAGCACCAGGGAGACTGAGAAAGAAATAGACTGGTTGACTCAAGCTCTGCTCTCCCCAAAACAGAAGCACAAGCAACCAGCAATCAAAACCCAAGGTGGAGGGGACCTTGTATCACCCCCCTGCCAGGCAGAAGGCAGCGGCTCAAAAGGAGAGGGTGAATGGAGGCAAGTCCACACTTGGCAAGGAAAGCAAACCTCCTTCTCCTCATTCTCATTGCCTACCTTGCTCTCCCAAGTGTCTCTGTACATACAACATGTATGAGTTTCTGGATGTGGAAGGCCATTCAGTGAAGGATAAAGGTGATAGACAAGCTACACCAGAGGTAGCACCAAGGTCACAAAGGCCTGCACCCTGTATCGTGACCATCTTTATCAAGAAGAAAAGGCGAGTTATAGTTGTAGGGGACTCCCTTCTGAGAGGAACAGACGGCCCAATATGCAAGATAGACCTTCCCCTTCGAGAAGTATGTTGCCTGCCCAGAGCCCATGTTACAGACGTCACAGGAAAACTCATGAGCCTTTTGTGGTCCTCAGACAACTAACCACTGCTGCTTCTCCATGTGGGTGGGGGTGAGGCCACAACGCACAATGCCAAAACCATCAAAAGGGATTTCAGGGTCTTGGATGGGTCACTGTTGTGGTTTAAACCTCAGCTGAAAACTTGGGGCCACAAAGGTTAGGAAAAAGAAGCCCCCTGCCTCTTTAAGAGGTGGGGGATGGGCAAACGGAGGTAACCGAGGAGCCGCGAGGAAAAGAAAAAAAAACCAAAGGCCAGCAGGTTGGGATAAGGATAGTTTACTAAACAACAGGGAAATATATGAAAAAAACTAACTAAAGTGCTATTATATACAGTGCAAACCTCTCACCCCACTATGTAATTTGAGCCGTGCCCGAACCGATTCAGATTCCGAGCCCCAAACGCAGCACTCCCCGAGCCCGGCATCCCCGAGCAACCCCCTCACCACCGCCTGCCGCACCGCTCCAAAAGAGAGAGAAAAGAACCCGGAACTGGCACTACGCCTGCCCAGACCGGAACGTCTGGAGGGTCTGTAATCACCTCCACAATTCCTGGGCGATTGGGGTTTCCTATTCGAGCTCGTTGTGTAATTAGTGCAATAGGGCGTATTTCTAACATAGCCTGCTGCTGGGCTGAATCCAGGACACTCATGAATCAAACTTTCAAAGTCAAAGGTTTTTCCTACAATCAATATAGCAACCATATAATGATAAAAGATTAGATCAGGATGTGTTTCTTGTACTGGAGCAAATGCCCAGGCTACATAAGCCTGGCACATAGTTGGTCAATTTCTTCTGCCTTGTGGGAGCGTACCCAGTGACACCTTTTGAAAAGAAAAAGCCCAATCTTTTAAATTTTTCACATCTTCCACACACTTGTCGAAGGCTTCACATGACCCTTAGTCAGTTGCTCCTGTATTAAATCGTGTAAGTGGGCACTTTTTCCTCAAGTAAGCAGCTATTGATCATTGTTTTCCAGGTTAACTTTAATGTAAGCTGCCCATTTTCAATCCTCGATATCAAAAAATCATTTTTGCTAAGTAACCAGACTTGCTCTCAGTGGACAAATGCAGCCCTGAACCTACAGCACATACAAACAAACGAATACTGCAAACCAATTAATCAGACAAATGACATTGCAAGACATGAGTTGTTACATCCAGTCCATATGGGGGGGGGGGCGGGGGTGTGTGATGGTTCTCCCACTTCTACGGCAATGCTGCCAAGGCATCCGGCTGCACAGCACGTTTTTGCAGGTCTGAGCCACTGCCCGCAGTGCTGTCCGTCCCCCCCCCCCCCCCTCCCGCCGCTGTGAACCACAACGTGACCCCGTTGTTCACCATGACTGAGCCCTGGGTGAGTGCTAGGACATCTGCTTGTTCTCGCAGAAACTTTTCCCTGGTAACTTCCGTGATTGAGTATGTTGTGGTTTATCCCTCAGCGGAAAGCTGGGGCCACAAAGGTCAGACAAGAAAGCCCCCTACCACTTTAAGAGGTGGAGGATGGGCGAACGAAGGAGCTAGCTGCAAAGCCAGGGGAAAAAAAAACCACAGGCTTGCAAGGTTAGGATAAGGATAGTTTACTAAACAACAGGGAAAAGTATGAAAACAACTAACTACAGTGCTATTATTATATACAGTGCAAACCTCTCCCCACACTATGTCATTTGAGTTGTGCCCGAACCGATTCAGATTCCCAAACGCAGCACTCCCCGAGCCCAGCACCCCCGAGCACCCCCCTCACCACCTCCTGCCACGCCGATCCCAGAAAAAGAGAGAGAGAGAAGCCGGAACTCCCACACGCCTGCTCAGACCAGCACTTCCCGAGCCCAGCAGTTTCCGATAGGTCTGGAGTCTCCCCCGGAACTGGCACTGCGCCTGCCCAGGCCGGGACTTCCCGTGCCTGGGTCCGAAGTCGCCCCTGCAAAGGGGGGGGGGGCAGCCTGTCTGATCATGATGCAATTGGTATGGAATACTCTCAGGGCTAACACAGCCTGCTGCTGGGCTGAACCCAGGACATTATCCACCCCTTATTCCATACCATTTACATCATGAGCAGGACCAGCAATCTTCTTTGGATCCAGGGAGTCTCTCACATCCACACACATGTATGTGCGTATAGATTCAGTCTGTGGACGTTTCCTCCGAGTCTGTCGGTTTCATTCAGTCCACGATTCCCAGGCTCACTGGTCCCTCTGTCACAACAGTCTCTCAGGGTATGAAGAGTCGTACGTGCCACTGGATCGTTGAATGCTGTATCTCATCTCTCGAACACTGCACCTGGCATGATCCATGCTCATAGTCCGTGGGTCAGAGGTGTTTATTACAAAAGAGAAAAGAAAGAGTTCTTGGGAGGCTGGTCTTCGCTCCATCATCACGGCACCGATGACCCTAGCTGTAATGTCATTAGTATAACATACAGTATCTATAACAACAATAAAACAGTAGTGAATTATTTAGCATGATATTGGCTATTCTCACCCAAAATCAAGTCCCCTTGAGGTACACATCGAGTTTCTCCATCCTTCTGCATTACCCACCAGGTACAACCAGGTCCTTGAGCAAAAACAATCCCAGATATGGGTTTACCTTTGCCTGTAGCAGGAATGACCCAAACTGTCTTTCCCAAAATACTTTTCATGTGCACTACTGGGACTCTGTCACCTTCTACAGTATGTGAGAATTCTGACTGGGCTGGACCAGCCCGATTGATAGATCCCCTAGAGTTAACCAACCATGTGGCTTCTGCTAAATGTGTATCCCAATTTTTAAATGTTCCACCACCCATTGCTTTCAGTGTAGTCTTCAAAAGCCCATTGTATCGTTCAATTTTCCCAGAAGCGGGTGCATGATAAGGAATGTGGTACACCCACTCAATGCCATGCTCTTTGGCCCAAGTGTCTATGAGAGTATTTCGGAAATGAGTCCCATTGTCTGACTCAATTATTTCTGGGGTGCCGTGTCGCCATAGGACTTGCCTTTCCAGGCCCAGAATTGTATTCCGGGCAGTGGCATGGGGTACAGGATATGTCTCCAACCAGCCAGTGGTTGCCTCAACCATTGTAAGTACGTACCGTTTACCATGGCGAGTTTGTGGGAGAGTGATGTAATCAACCTGCCAAGCCTCCCCATATTTATATTTCATCCACCGTCCTCTGTACCAGAGGGGTTTTAGCCGCTTAGCTTGCTTGATTGCGGCACATGTCTCACATTCATGGATAACCTGTGCAATAGCATCCATGGTTAAGTCCACCCCTCGATCTCGAGCCCATCTATATGTTGCATCTCTTCCTTGATGACCTGAGGTATCATGAGCCCATCGGGCTAGGAACAACTCACCCTTATGTTGCCAGTCCAAATCTACTTGAGCCACTTCAATCTTAGCAGCCTTATCTGCCTGCTGGTTGTTTTCATGTTCCTCCATGGCCCGACTCTTAGGTACATGGGCGTTCACATGACGTACCTTTACAGTAAGCTTCTCTAATCGAGTAGCAATATCTTGCCATAAGTCAGCAGCCCGTATGGGTTTGCCTCTACGCTGCCAATTGTTCTTTTTCCACTGCTGCAACCACCCCCATAAGGCATTAGCTACCATCCATGAGTCAGTATAAAGATATAGCATAGGCCACTCCTCCCTCTCAGCAATGTCCAGGGCTAATTGGATAGCCTTTACCTCGGCAAATTGGCTTGATTCACCTTTTCCTTCAGTGGCTTCTGCTACTTGCCTCATAGGACTCCATACAGCAGCTTTCCATTTCCGATGTTTACCCACAATGCGACAAGATCCATCAGTGAACAAGGCATACTGCTTTTCATTTTCTGGCAGTTGGTTATATGGTGGAGCTTCTTCTGCGCGTGTTACCTCCTCATCCTCTGGTGACATCCCAAAGTCTTTGCCTTCTGGCCAGTCTGTAATCACCTCCAAAATTCCGGGGCGATTGGGGTTTCCTATTCGAGCTCGTTGCGTAATTAGAGCAATCCACTTGCTCCATGTAGCATCAGTTGCATGGTGTGTGGAAGGGACATTCCCTTTAAACATCCAGCCCAGCACCGGCAGTCGGGGTGCTAGGAAAAGCTGAGCTTCAGTTCCAATTACCTCTGAAGCAGCTCGAACCCCTTCATAGGCGGCCAGTATTTCCTTTTCTGTTGGAGTGTAATTGGCTTCAGATCCTTTGTAGGCCCGACTCCAAAACCCTAACGGTCGCCCTCGAGTCTCCCCTTGTGTTTTCTGCCAGAGACTCCAGGTAGGGCCATTGTCACCAGCTGCGGTATAGAGCACATTTTTAATGTCTGTACCTGTACGGACAGGTCCAAGGGCTACAGCATGGACTATTTCGCGTTTGATCTGCTCAAAGGCTTGCTGTTGCTCAGGGCCCCATTCAAAATTATTTTTCTTCCGAGTTACATAGTAGAGTGGGCTCACAATGAGACTATAGTTTGGGATATGCATTCTCCAAAATCCTATAACGCCTAAGAAAGCTTGTGTTTCCTTTTTGTTACTTGGTGGAGACATAGCTGCAATTTTATTAATAACGTCCATTGGGATCTGGCGACGCCCATCCTGCCATCTTATTCCTAAAAACTGGATTTCTCGCTTAGGCCCCTTGACTTTACTTTGTTTTATAGCAAAACCAGCTTCTAAAAGGATTTGAATTATCCTTTCCCCTTTTTCAAAAACTTCCTTTGCTGTATCGCCCCATACAATGATGTCATCAATATACTGCAAGTGCTCTGGGGCTCCACCCTTTTCTAATGTACTCTGGATTAGTCCATGACAGATGGTGGGACTGTGTTTCCACCCCTGGGGCAGACGATTCCATGTGTATTGGACACCTCTCCAGGTGAAAGCAAACTGTGGCCTGCACTCTGGTGCCAGTGGAATTGAGAAGAAAGCATTTGCAATGTCAATTGTGGCGTACCACCTGGCTGCCTTCGATTCCAGTTCATACTGGAGCTCTAGCATGTCCGGCACAGCAGCACTCATACCTGGAGTGACTTCATTTAGGCCACGATAATCTACTGTCAGCCTCCACTCTCCGTCGGACTTCCGCACTGGCCATATAGGACTGTTAAATGGTGAGTGGGTTCGGCTGATCACTCCCTGACTCTCCAGTTGACGAATCAGTTTATGGATGGGGATCAAAGAATCTCGGTTTGTACGATACTGCCGCCTGTGCACTGTCGTCGTAGCGATTGGCACTCGCTATTCGTCGACCTTCAACAACCCCACAACAGCTGGATCTTCCGAAAGTCCAGGCAAGGCACACAACTGTTCAGTTTCTTCAATCTCCACAGCAGCTATTCCAAAAGCCCACCGGTATCCTTTAGGGTCTTTAAAATACCCTCTACGGAGATAGTCCATACCTATCACAACTCTATCTTAACTGCAATTGAGTTAAGGTCAAATCTATCGTTACCCCAACCTTTTTGCCCCCCTTGGGGGTCCCCCGTCGTGCCCCACGTTGGGCGCCAAAAGTTGTTGTGATTTATCCCTCAGCGGAAAGCTGGGGCCACAAAGGTCAGACAAGAAAGCCCCCTACCACTTTAAGAGGTGGAGGATGGGCGAACGAAGGAGCTAGCTGCAAAGCCAGGGGAAAAAAAAACCACAGGCTTGCAAGGTTAGGATAAGGATAGTTTACTAAACAACAGGGAAAAGTATGAAAACAACTAACTACAGTGCTATTATTATATACAGTGCAAACCTCTCCCCACACTATGTCATTTGAGTTGTGCCCGAACCGATTCAGATTCCCAAACGCAGCACTCCCCGAGTCCAGCACCCCCGAGCACCCCCCTCACCACCTCCTGCCACGCCGATCCCAGAAAAAGAGAGAGAGAGAAGCCGGAACTCCCACACGCCTGCTCAGACCAGCACTTCCCGAGCCCAGCAGTTTCCGATAGGTCTGGAGTCTCCCCCGGAACTGGCACTGCGCCTGCCCAGGCCGGGACTTCCCGTGCCTGGGTCCGAAGTCGCCCCTGCAAAGGGGGGGGGGGCAGCCTGTCTGATCATGATGCAATTGGTATGGAATACTCTCAGGGCTAACACAGCCTGCTGCTGGGCTGAACCCAGGACAGAGTAGGAATCAAAAACCCTGATTTAACTGTTTTTCCCATTCTGATGCCACCTTACATGCCCAGGCTCCTCTGAGCAGTCTGTGCAGAGTCTCTCGGGTGTCAGGAGACAGTGATATATTGATGAGTGTGTCCCTGATCTGATGGTTGTCCATCTCGGTAGGATTCTCTGTCTTTAGGTTCCTTGTCCGTGGGGGCAACACCGTTCTGTGCCTGAATCGGTCATTCTCCATCTCTGTAGTTTTCTAGAGAGGGCTCAAACCCTTTAACAACAGGGCATGCCGTTGCCTGCTTTGCTTTTATGTTTTCCAGCTTTTCAAGGACAAGCCAGTGTTGTTGGTCTCAGTTAACATTCGCAACTGCATCATGGGGTGTTTTAGGCTCAGTAAAAGTTAGAGGCAGATCGATATTAAAGGCAGTCGGTTGTACGTTTGTTTCCACTTTTTTTTTTTTTTTAAAGGCATCTTAGTGGTGGTGGGGGTACAGACCGTGGTAGCAGATTTACACGCACTAGTCACTCCCCTTCAGTTCCGACAGATTTATCACTTTGCACCGATAACATGGCATTTTTACTTAGCATAGTAACTGGGGGGGGGTGTGTGGGGGGGGGTGATGAAAATGTACCCAGAAACAAAAACACATCCTCTGTAGTAGATTTTTTCCCTTTCTGAGTCGGTTCTATAGAACCCGCAACTGGTGTTAAAGCTGCAAAGGCTGAAGCGGCGGCAACACATTCCGCCTCCATTTCAGTTAAAGTCCTTTTACTCAATTTCCAGAGAGTTATTAACAACTTAGCTACTTTCGCCCCAATTGCAGGTTCATCAAGGATTTAAACTCTAATAGCTTCCCAAGAAGGCAAATCAAATGCCGTATTTACGTTTGTTATAAGATTCCTTTCTTTGCTTCACAAAAGGAGATGTCTTAGAGACTTGTCATATCAAGCACCTTTTCAGCAACACACTCCCCGCGTTTTGTGAGAATGCCAATTAGCAACTGCTTTGCTGCATCAAGCTCAGTTTCCATGCTGGAAGCGTGTGTGGGGGGGGGTGTCCTGGGTTCAGCCCAGCAGCAGCTACAGGATCCTAATAAGGTGACTGCATATCTGAAAAAGAACTGCAGTGGGTTCCCCAGAGAAATACGCCCTACTGCACTGTGCTGGGGCTTGGCTACCATCTACCAAACACTGCTTGATAGCAAGCAACACTGTCAGTATTGTCAGCACTGTCAAGGGGAACAAGGAAATGGACTGGTAAATACTGCAGCAACTGCAACCCCTACAGTAGACACTGCCCATAGTCCAGACCATCAGCACTGTCAAGGGGAACAAGGAAATGGATTGGCAAATACTGCAGCTATTGCAACCCCTAAAATAGACCTTTCCCCTAATCCAGACCACCAGCACTGTCAGGGGGAAAGAGCAAATGGATTGGCGAATACTGCAGATGCTGCAACCTCTACAACAGACCTTGCCCCTAATTCGGAGAATCAATCCACCCCAATGTCTGTTGCTCCCATTCAAAAAGGGTGTCAGTGCTGTCAGGGAGAAAGGGGAAATAGACTAGTGCATACTGCAGATATTGCAACGTCTACAATAGACCTTGCCCATAATTCAGAGAATCAGCCCGCACCAATGTCTGTTGCTTCCATTCAAGAGAGGTGTCAGCACTGTCAGTGCTGTCGGCACTGTCAGGGAGGAAAAGGAAATAGACTAGTACATACTGCAGATATTGCAACCTCTACAATAGACCTTGGCCAACCCACACCAAAGTCTGTGGCTCCCATTCAAAAGAGGAAACACACCAGGAAGTTAGCTCGCGTAGTGTCAGATGAGGATGATGGTCAAAAACCGGGACCATCCCAAGAATGTCAGGATGAGGTGCCATCTGAAGAATGTCAGGATGAGGATGATGGTGAAAAACCATTATCTCAAGAATGGCTGGATGAGGATGATGATGAAAAATCAGGGCCATCTCAGAAAAGTCAGAATGGGGCAGGGCCATCTCAGACAAGTCAGAATGGGGCAAAGCCATCTCGAGCAGATCAGGATGTAGGAGAACCAGAGATTGTTACCCGATCCCTGACCCTGAGTGAATTGCGTGAGGTACGGAAAGATTTTGGCTGCCGCCCAGGTGAGAAATTCATCACATGGTTGATCAGATGCTGGGACAGCGGGGCCAATAGTCTGGAATTAGACAACAGGGAGGCCAGGCAGTTGGGATCCCTGGCTAGAGAACGAGGTATTGATAAGGCACTTGGGGAGGGGTCACAAATCCTCAGCCTTTGGAGGCGATTGCTGTCAAGTGTGCGCGAAAGATACCCTATGAAAGAGTATATTACCTGTCTGAGACCCAAAAGCGACAGCATAGAGACAGTTATCCAGTTCCTGGGTGAATTAGCTGTACGAGAGTTGATTTATTATGATTCGGACAACACAAGGCTCCCTGATGATCCTGATGATGTTCGATGCACCCCAGACATGTGGCGTAAGGTCATACGAAGTGCACCATCAGGGCACACAAATTCACTGGCAGTGATGGAATACGAGGAGATGTTTCCACCAACTGTACATGAAGTGGCCTGCCGACTCCGAACTTATCAAGACAACGTTGCACGCTCTGTCATTGCAGCAGTAGAGCAACTGGTTAAACTTAAACTTGACGACCACATGGTCGACTCTCAGACTGTATGGAGCGATGTTGCAGCTATCCGGAAAAGTCATCCATCGTCCCAAGAGAGAGAATACAGCAGGTACACACAAAGAGCCACACCACGAGCCACACCACGAGCCACACTGTGGTTTTACCTGCGTGACCATGGAGAGGACATGAGAAAGTGGGATAAGAAGCCCACTTCAGCCCTCCAAGCACGAGTAAATGAGTTGCAAGGTAGAGTAAGCGCACGAGGTTCTGCCAGGAAAAATGTTGCACCAGTTTCTATCCAGGAGCAATAGAGGAGCCCGGCCTCCAGCCAGGTGGAGGAGAGGGATAATCGAACTTATTGGACTGTGTGGATCCGATGGCCTGGAACATCAGACCCACAAGTGTATGAGGCTCTAGTGGATACCGGTGCCCAGTGTACTCTAATGCCATCAAATTATGAAGGGACAGAACCTGTTTATATTTCTGGAATCACAGGGGGCTCCCAACAGTTGACTGTGCTAGAGGCTGAGGTGAGCCTAACTGGAAAGGACTGGGAGAAACACCCCATTGTGACTGGCCCAGAAGCTCCGTGCATTTTAGGTATGGACTATCTCCGTAGAGGGTATTTTAAAGACCCTAAAGGATACCGGTGGGCTTTTGGAATAGCTGCTGTGGAGATTGAAGAAACTGAACAATTGTGTGCCTTGCCTAGACTTTCGGAAGATCCAGCTGTTGTGGGGTTGCTGAAGGTCGAAGAACAGCGAGTGCCAATCGCTACGACGACAGTGCACAGGCGGCAATACCGTACAAACCGAGATTCTCTTATCCCCATCCATAAACTGATTCGTCAACTGGAGAGTCAGGGAGTGATCAGCCGAACCCACTCACCATTTAACAGTCCCATATGGCCAGTTCGGAAGTCTGACGGAGAGTGGAGGTTGACAGTAGATTATCGTGGCCTAAATGAAGTCACTCCAAATATGAGTGATGCTGTGCCGGACATGCTAGAGCTCCAGTTTGAACTGGAATCAAAGGCAGCCCGGTGGTTCACCACAATTGACATTGCAAATGATTTCTTCTCAATCCCACTAGCACCAGAGTGTAGACCACATTTTGCTTTCACTTGGAGAGGTGTCCAATACACATGGAATCATCTGCCCCAGGGGTGGAAACACAGTCCCACCATCTGTCATGGACTAATCCAGAGTACATTAGAAAAGAGTGGAGCCCCAGAGCACTTGCAATATATTGATGACATCATTGTATGGGGCGACATAGCAAAGGAAGTTTTTGAAAAAGGAGAAAAGATAATTCAAATCCTGCTAGAAGCTGGTTTTTCTATAAAACAAAGTAAAGTCAAGGGGCCTAAGCGAGAAATCCAGTTTTTAGGAATAAGATGGCAGGATGTGCGTCGTCAGATCCCAATGGACGTTATTAATAAAATTGCATCCCCACCAAGTAACAAAAAGGAAACACAAGCTTTCTTAGGTGGCCACTTATGAAGGGTTTCGAGCTGCTTCGAGGGCGACCGTTAGGGTTTTGGAGTCGGGCCTACAAAGGATCTGAGGCCAATTACACTCCAACAGAAAAGGAAATACTGGCCGCCTATGAAGTGGTTCGAGCTGCTTCAGAGGTAATTGGAACTGAAGCTCAGCTTTTCCTAGCACCCCGACTGCCGGTGCTGGGCTGGATGTTTAAAGGGAATGTCCCTTCCACACACCATGCAACTGATGCTACATGGAGCAAGTGGATTGCACTAATTACGCAACGAGCTCGAATAGGAAACCCCAATCGCCCAGGAATTGTGGAGGTGATTACAGACTGGCCAGAAGGCAATGACTTTGGGATGTCACCAGAGGATGAGGAGGTAACACGCGCAGAAGAAGCTCCACCATGTAACCAACTGCCAGAAAATGAAAAGCAGTATGCCCTGTTCACTGATGGATCTTGTCGCATTGTGGGTAAGCATCGGAAATGGAAAGCTGGTGTATGGTGTCCTATGAGGCAAGTAGCAGAAGCCACTGAAGGAAAAGGTGAATCAAGCCAATTTGCTGAGGTAAAGGCTATCCAATTAGCCCTGGACATTGCTGAGAGGGAGGAGTGGCCTATGCTATATCTTTATACTGACTCATGGATGGTAGCTAATGCCTTGTGGGTGTGGTTGCAGCAGTGGAAAAAAAACAATTGGCAGCGTAGAGGCAAACCCATATGGGCTACGGACTTATGGCAAGACATTGCTACCCGATTAGAGAAGCTTACTTTAAAGGTACGTCATGTGAACGCCCATGTACCTAGGAGTCGGGCCATGGAGGAACATACAAACAACCTGCAGGCAGATAAGGCTGCTAAGATTGAAGTGGCTCAGGTAGATTTGGACTGGCAACATAAGGGTGAGTTATTCCTAGCCCGATGGGCTCATGATACCTCAGGTCATCATGGAAGAGATGCAACATATAGATGGGCTCGAGATCGAGGGGTGGACTTAACCATGGATGCTATTGCACAGGTTATCCATGAATGTGAGACATGTGCCGCAATCAAGCAGGCTAAGCGGTTAAAGCCCCTCTGGTATAGAGGACGGTGGATGAAATATAAATATGGGGAGGCTTGGCAGGTTGATTACATCACTCTCCCACAAACTCGCCATGGTTAACGGTACGTACTTACAATGGTAGAGGCAACCACTGTTTGGTTGGAGACATATCCTGTACCCCATGCCACTGCCCGGAATACAATTCTGGGCCTGGAGAGGCAAGTCCTATGGCGACACGGCACCCCAGAAATAATTGAGTCAGACAATGGGACTCATTTCCGAAATACTCTCATAGACACTTGGGCCAAAGAGCATGGCATTGAGTGGGTGTACCACATTCCTTATCATGCACCCGCCTCTGGGAAAATTGAACGCTACAATGGGCTTTTAAAGACTACACTGAAAGCAATGGGTGGTGGAACATTTAAACATTGGGATACACATTTAGCTGAAGCTACGTGGTTAGTTAACTCTAGGGGATCTACCAATCGGGCTGGTCCAGCCCAGTCAGAATTCTCACATACTGTAGAAGGTGACAGAGTCCCAGTAGTGCACATGAAAATTATTTTGGGAAAGTCAGTTTGGGTCATTCCTGCTACAGGCAATGGTAAACCCATATCTGGGATTGTTTTTGCTCAAGGACCTGGTTGTACCTGGTGGGTAATGCAGAAGGATGGAGAAACTCGATGTGTACCTCAAGGGGACATGATTTTGGGTGAGAATAGCCAATATCATGCTAAATAATTCACTACTGTTTCATTGTTGTGATAGATACTGTATGTTATACTAATGACATTACAGCCAGGGTCATTGGTGCCGTGACGATGGAGCGAAGACCAGCCTCCCAAGAACTCTTTCTTTTCTCTTTTGTAATAAACACCTCTGACCCACGGACTATGAGCATGGATCATGCCAGGTGCAGTGTTCGAGAGCCCGAGATACAACATTCAACGATCCAGTGGCACGTACGACTCTTCATACCCTGAGAGACTGTTGTGACAGAGTGTAAGGTACCGGAATTATGCCTTACCAATTGCCAACAGAACCGACCCCCCTCTCTTCTCCTCTCACCTTACCAAACTTCATTCCTGTAACACTACATCACCACCTGTCAAGGCCCAGGCTTCCGAGAAACTCTTAGCATACATCAGGAGCCATTGTTCCACTGCCAGGAATACACATCGGGAACCATTCACACATCAGGAGAGCCATTTGCACATCGGACATTCCGTCATCCACCCTGGAGCATTCCTACAGGCCAGGTGGAAGCTTGTAGTGAGACAAAGGAGCTATATCCCGATAAAAAGGGGTGCAATGAGAGGCAACGGGCTTCCTCCTCTCTCTTTATCTTCATACTTCGTCATGGAGGGACAACGAAGGGAGCGCTCTCCCATCCCATCGGACCCAGAGAATACTCTGCCATCGGACGGAATGCCGTAGCCTCGTGGTGGTAGATATAGCCTCCCCTCACCCCTCTTCCCTTTTTCCACTCTCTCTCTCTCTTTTTATCTCTCTTTTTCACCCCCGTTTTCTTTCTTCCCCCCTTTCCCTGCACGTTTCTTTCTAAATAAAACAACCTTCACCTTGACTCCGTTTCGAGTCTCAATTCTGTTCTCCGAGAATTTAATTAAGAACTTATCACGATAAAACACCTAGTGATTGGACATCACTCAGGGGTTAAGCCCAGCCGCCCCCAGCCACCCAGAGCGATCTGAGGTTCGGCTGGAACGCAAGGGGGTTTAGCCTCTGCCAAACTAAAGTCTTGTCTAGGTTGTGGATCGTAACACCCCGGAATCGTGGAAGTAATCACAGACTGGCCAGAAGGCAAAGATTTTGGAATGTCACCAGAGGATGAGGAGGTAACACGTGCTGAAGAAGCCCCACCTTACAACACACTGCCAGAAAATGAGAAGCAATATGCTCTCTTCTCCGATGGTTCCTGTCGCCTTGTGGGAAAGAATCGCATGTGGAAAGCTGCTGTATGGAGTCCAATAAGACGAGTAGCAGAAGCTACTGAAGGAAAAGGTGAATCAAGCCAGTTCGCTGAGGTTAAGGCTATTCAGCTAGCCCTGGACATTGCTGAAAGAGAGAAGTGGCCAATGCTCTATCTCTACACTGATTCATGGATGGTGGCCAATGCCCTGTGGGGGTGGCTGCAGCAATGGAAGAAGAACAACTGGCAGCGGAGAGGCAAACCCATATGGGCTGCTGATCTATGGCAAGACGTTGCTGCTCGGGTAGAGAAGCTTGTCGTAAAGGTACGTCATGTTGACGCCCATGTACCTAAGAGTCGGGCCACGGAAGAACATCAAAACAACCATCAGGTGGATAAGGCCGCTAGGATTGGAGCAGCTCAGGTAGATCTAGACTGGCAACGTAACGGTGAGCTATTCATAGCCCGATGGGCTCATGATACTTCAGGTCATCAGGGGAGAGATGCGACATATAGATGGGCACGCGATCGAGGGGTGGATTTGACCATGGATGCTATTGCACAAGTCATCCATGAATGTGAGACGTGCTGTAATTAAACAAGCGAAGCGGTTAAAGCCCCTTTGGTATGGAGGGCGGTGGATGAAATATAAATATGGGGAGGCCTGGCAGATTGATTACATCACTCTCCCACAAACCCGCCAGGGAAAGCATTATGTACTTACAATGGTGGAGGCAACAACTGGCTGGCTAGAGACATACCCTGTGCCCCATGCTACTGCCCGGAATACAATCCTGGGCCTTGAAAGGCAAATCCTGTGGCGACATGGTACCCCTGAAAGAATTGAATCCGACAACGGGACTCACTTCCGGAACACCCTAATAGACACCTGGGCCAAAGAGCATGGCATTGAGTGGGTGTACCATATTCCGTACCATGCACCAGCTTCTGGGAAAATTGAGCGATATAATGGACTTTTAAAAGCTACATTGAAAGCAATGGGGGGTGGAACATTCAAGCATTGGGACACACACCTAGCCGAAGCCACCTGGTTAGTCAACTCTAGAGGATCTACCAATCGGGATGGCCCTGTCCAAACAAAGTTTCCACATACTGTAGAAGGAAATAGAGTCCCAGTAGTGCATCTGAAGAGCATACTGGGAAAGACAGTTTGGGTCATCCCTGTTTCGGGCAAAGGCAAACCCATATCTGGAGTTGTTTTTGCACAAGGACCTGGTTGTACCTGGTGGGTAATGCAGAGAGATGGAGAAGTTCGGTGTGTACCTCAACGGGATTTGATTTTGGGCGAGAATAACCAATATAATTACTAAGTAGAAATTGTAGTATAATGACTGTAAAATAAATTGTTGTTGTACATTCATTACTGCCAGAATTATAATTGTTATATGTTGTATAAAAGATTTTGTTTGTTTTGATTATGATGTAAACGGCATGGAATGAGGGGTGGATGATGTACTGGTTTCAGCCAGTGGCTTCAGCCAGGAAGGGGTTAACATGCTGGGCTTGGGACAAGTGACTCAAATTGACCAATAGGATCATTCCATGCCAGTTACATCATGCCGAGTATAAAAAGCAGGGGGTGTTGCAGTGTTTGCGCGCGAACAGCAGGGACCGGGAGGGAGCGTGCTCTTGGCTCCGGGCTTTGTTTTACTCGCGGCGCGAGCTCGGGTCCTTTGTGTTGCGGCTGGGGTTTGCGCGGGCTGCGGCGCGGTGTCCGTTACGTGGAGTACGCGATCTGAACTGCTCATCTCGGCAAAAGGTTGTATTGTTCATTGTTATCTGTTCTTCCCCTGTTATTTCCAGTAAAAAATACCCTTATCCCAACCTGCGGGGTTCTGGTATTTTGGTTTTCCCCTCCCCCGCTCCAGGGGAAATCTGAACGCGTGGTCCCCGGCTCCGGTGAAACCACAACAATCAGCCTTTACTGAACCCAGAAGCTCCAACTCCTGCGGTTCCTGAGGTGATACAGGAAGGTAACCAGTCCATCCATCCCAATTATCTACATTTGTTCTAGTCTCATTTAAGGCAGTTGTTAACATTTTCGCAATTTGTTATCTCATTTTCAGACTTCTGCTCTTCTTTTACTGCATTCCAATTGTGCCTTAACATGTTTTCATTCAACCCCTAGGCCTGATTCATTGAAATCGAGTGGTGTGGCAATAAATCTGAGTGGGCCAAAACCCCCTATTTCTCTCAAAATGCATTGCTACAATTCTCCCTTTCTGTTTATGGATCAGCCAGATTTTTGTGAAAAGCATAATCCATCCTGCAAGAGAGACACTGTGGACACAGGGCAAAAAGAGCACTAAAGCAAAAATAACTAACAAAAACATAAGTCCTTATTTAACTAAATCTAAAAGCCATCCCATAAACGAAAAGCCATACTATAAAATGTGGCAATCTAAAAACTGCTAATTGGTTACACATGCTGTTCACACCAAAGTGATTAATCAGTAATTATAACGAGTTTTGATAAGCATACCTTATAGCCAAACATTGTCAGTTTGTCTTTAATGTCTAAAAGTTATCTGCACACCTGCTGTGCTTTGGCCATCTCATTATGGCTGGTTCATTACATGTTCACTTACTTCCAAATACTTTCTCACAGCTCCTTGATTTAAGGGAGTCTGTACCCCTGCTTTCAAGGCCGCTATGTTTTGAAAAGGTGATTACCAAAACTTCTCAGCATGAGTAATTTTGTTGTTTCATGGGAATTTCAAGGACACTGTCAGAGTCCGTGTTTTTGCGAGGAGAGTCAGGCTGCTAGCAGGCCTGCTGTCCTCCTTGACAATTTTTCTCTTTTTGTATCTGCGCCACAAAACTGCTTTTAGAGGTCCCTGCAAGGGCCCTTTGCAGAAAGCTCAACAAGCATGGCAGTAAATTTAAGACAAGTACCGAATTGCCAAATCCAATAATTCAAATTTGACCATTGACAATATCCATCCTGAAATTTCCCACTCATGTAACCAATTTGTTGTTGTTATATCTTTTCTGTTCGATCTCTTAATTTCTGAATGCTCACATGAATCTACTGAGAGTGGTCAGACAGATTCCTGCAGCACTTCTAAAATTTTCACAATTATGTCTGTGAGCCAGCAGCACAAATCAACTGATGCATGTCTCTCAGAATCCGCATCTGTAGCTAAGTGCCTTGATACCTTTGCTGTTGTATCTGTTTGCTTTGCCAATCAAGAGAGTCAGAAGTGCAGATAACTTCAGCTTCACGTACCTCCTTTTAAACCTACTGCATGTTTCACTGTTGGAGGTACCAAACTGTTCTGTGGCAGACATGAACAGTTCAAAACATACAGAACCTCGTTTAATCGATCAGCTGCAGAGATGTCCTTCTCTCCCCCTTTTTGTTTGTGAAGCAAACACTGCCATGGCTTTGCACTGTGCAAGCCCTTTAGCCCCAGAAACCAACAAGTGCTATTGTCGTTAAAGCACTTTAGCAGATTGGTAAACAAAATTTCATGCAAGTTCTGAGCTTGTGCAAAGCTGTCTGCTGAGGGAGCATCCCCGGCCGGTGCAACCAGCCTGTCTGCTCTCTGATTTCTCCCTGCTAGACCTAGATGTAGTCAGTTAGCTCAGTGTGGCTGTGAGTCTGGGTAACAGAGTACTGATGCATAATACCACACAATGATCTAATCCAGTTAACATTTCTAAGCAACTTCTGAACATTATTTAATAAGCCAACCCCAGTTTTGATTGCAATCCTCTGAGGTGTTACAGTATTTTTATCAATCTGTCAGTCCGAATATTTTCACACTGGCTTATTTTGAATTTTTCTATGGACTAATCTGTAACCCCTTGCTTTTCAAATGCACTGTTAACTCATGAATTAAACTTTCAACATCCAAGTTTTTTTTTCCACAATCAATATAGCAACTATATAATGATAAAAGATCAGATCAGGATGTGTTTCTTGTACTGGAGCAAACGCCCAGGCTACATAAGCCTGGCACATAGTTGCTGAATTGTTTCTGCCTTGTGGGAGTGTACCCAGTGACACCTTTTGAAAAGAAAAAACCCAATCTTTTAAAATTTTTTGCATGTTCCAGAAACTTGTGGAAGGCTTCATATGACTCTTAGTCAGTTGTTCCCGTATTAAATCGTGATAGTGGGTGTTGTGGTTTACACCCCAGCGGAAAGCTGGGGCCACAAAGGTCGGAAAAAAAAGCCCCCTACCTCTTTAAGAGGTAGAGGATGGGCGAACGGAGCTAACCGAGGATCTGCAGAGCCAGAGGAAAAAAACCCAAAGGTCTGTGGGTCGGGATAAGGATAGTTTACTAAACAACAGGAGAAAATATGAAAACAACTAGCTACAGTGCTATTATATACAGTGCAAACCTCTCACCATACTATGTCATTTGAGCCGTGCCCGAACCGATTCAGATTCAGATTTAGAGCCCCGAACGCAGCACTCCCCGAGCCCAGCACCCCCGAGCACCCCCCTCACCACCGCCTGCCACGCCGATCCAAGAGAGAGAGAGAGAGAAAGAAGCCGGAACTCCCACTACGCCTGCCCAGACCGGGACTTCCCATGCTCGGAGCAGTTTCTGATAGGCACTGGCACTGTGCCTGCCCAGACCGGAACCTCCCGTTCCTGGGTCCGGAGTTGCCCCTGCAAGGGGGGGGGCAGTCTGCCTGATCATGATGCAATTGGTATGGAATACTCTCAGGGCTAACAGTCTGCTGCTGGGCTGAACCCAGGACAGTGGGCAATTTTTTTTTTTTCAAGAAAGCAGCTATTGATCATTGTTTTCCAGGTAAACATTTCATATGAGTTGCCCTTTTTCAATGCTCGTTATAAAAACTTCATTTTTACTAAGTAACCAGCCTTGCTCTCAGTGGACAAACACAGCCCTGAACTTATAGCACATACGAACAAAAGAATGCTGCAAACTGATTGATCAGACAAACGACATTGCAAGACACAAGTTGTCACATCTAGTTCATATGGGGGTGTGTGTGGTGTGTGTCGGGGGTGGTTCTCGGCCACTGCCCGCAGTGCTGTTCTCCCCCCGCCATAAACCACAGTGTGATCCCGTTGTTCACCATGACTGAGCCCTGGGTGAGTGCTAGGACCCTGTTCCTTCCACCTCCCACTGGCCCACTACTAACTCTCTCTGCCACCCGCTTTTTCCCACATAAACTATTCCCTGGTGATTTCCGCGATTGAGTAGGAATCAAAATACCCTGATTTAGCTGTTTTTCCCGTTCTGACGCCACCTTACGTGACCAGGCTCCTCCGAGCAGTCTGTGCAGAGTCTCTCGAGTGTCAGGAGACAGCGATATATTGAAGAGTGTCTCTGATCCGATGGTTGTTGAAGCTGATGCTTGTCCATCTCCATAGGATTCTCAGTCCTTAGGTTTCTTGTCTGTGCTCATAGGTTCCTTGTCCATGGGGGCAACACTGTTCTGTGTCTGAATTGGGGATTCTCCCTCTTTGTAGTTTTCGGGTGGGGGCTCAAACCCTTTTACAACAGGGCATGCCGTTGTCTGCTCCGCTTTATGTTTTCCAGCTTTTCAAGGACAGGTCTAAGCTGTTGATGCTGGTTAACATTTTCGACTGCGCCATAGGGTGTTTTAGGCTCAGTAAAAGTCAGAGGCAGATAGTTATTAAAGGCAGTTGGTTGTATGTTTGTTTTCACATTTTTTTCCTTCCAAAGGCATCACAGTGGAGAGAGTGCAGACCGTGGTGACAGATTTACGTGCACTACTCGCTCCCCTTCAGTTCCAACAGATTTATAACTTTGCTCTGATAACACGGCATTTTTACTTAGTCTAGTAACTGGAATAGGTGAAAAAGCACCCAGAAACAAAAACACATTCTCCGTAGTAGATTTTCTTTTTCTTTTTGAAACAGTTCTGTAGAACCCGTAATCGGTGTTAAAGCTGCAAAGGCTGAAGCGGCAGCAACAAGTTCCGTTTCCATTTCAGTTACAGTTCTTTTACTTAATTTCCTGAGAGTTGTTAATGACTTAGCTTCTTTCACCCCAACTGAGGGTTTGTCAAGGATTTAAATTCCTATAGCTTCCTAAGTAGGTAAATCAATGCTTTTCAGCAACACTGCGTCCAACCACAAAAAATTTGCCTTTCCGGGTCCACTCAGTTAACTCATGAACTGTATGCGGGTTCTGAAAACAACCCTTGTCATACCCATAAGCTAACAACCCTGTTAACTCCTTCTTTAAATCTATACCCTTAACATCCCTTTTTCGTAAAGTATTTGTAAATAATTCATATGCCACTTGCCTATCCATTTGCAGACGTCTGCTGTTGCAGCTTTTCCAGGCTTCAGTGGCACGTATGGCCCAAAATCACCGATGTGATCTTTGGGGGCGCACTCCTCTGTTTCAATTGATCTGGGCGCCGTCCTGGCTGCAAACAGGACCCAACTCCTACTTCTCCAACTGTGGTCGTAGTCGCCTGCTATCAGGTCCGGACTCGCCCTCTTACAGGGGGCCCTGTGCGGGGTCGGTTGTCGGCATCACGTCGGGGTCACCATTTGTCGAAGAAGGGAGACTTCAACCACCATATGGTTCATCAGCAAGTCCCAATTTTTATTCAAGCAAGCCTTGGTTAAATACACTGCTTAATTAGCTCATGCATATTGCAGAACTCAAGCTCACTATTGGTCAAGCAGATAAATGCCGGTCCGTCCCCTCTTTGTTCTGTTTTCACATTCCTGAAGTTTAAACATCCTTTTATCGCATCCTGCAGGTGTCCGAGCACCAGCAATATCCAGTTACAGCTAGCTACTGGGTCAAGCTGACCTAGAGCTAACACTTACCCTGCTTACACCATCTCAAGCAAATCCAGGCTGCTGTGTCCCTTCTCTGATAGCCAGCACTGAACCAGGCTCTCCACAGCACGGGATATGTTTCCAGCCATCTGGTGGTTGCTTTCACCATTGTGAAGCACATAACATTTGCCGTGGCAGGTTTGTGGGAGTGTGACCTTCCAGGTCTCCCCATACTACTGTCCTCCATAACAAAGAGGCTTTAACTGCTTGGCTTCCTTAATTGCAGCACATGTCTCGCATTCATGGATGACCTGTGAGATAGCGTCCATGGTCAAGTCCACCCCTCGATCACGAGTCCATCTATATGTTGCATCACTTCCTTGATGACCTGAGGGTAAGGGCCCATCTAACTATGAAAATTCACCCTTATGTTGCCAGTCTAGATATACCTGAGCCACTTCAATCCTAGCAGCCTTATCCACCTGCTGGTTGTTTTGATGTTCCTCCATGGCCCGACTCTTAGGTACATGGGCATCTACATGATGTACTTTTACAAGCTTCTTCAGCCGGGCAGCAATATCTTGCCATAAGTCAGCAGCCCAGATGGGTTTGACTGTACGCTGCCAATTTCTCTATTTCCATTGCTGCAACCACCCCACAGGGCATTTGCCACCATCCATGAGTAAACTTTTCTCTTTCAGCAATGTCTAAGGCTAACTGGACAACCTTTACGTCAGCAAACTGTCTGGATCCAACTTCCCCTTCAGTGGCTTTTGCAACTTGTCTTGTAGGACTCCATACAGCAGCCTTCCATCTCCAATCCTTTCCCATAATCCGACAGGAAACATCAGTGAACAGGGCATATCGCTCCTAATTCTCCAGCAGTTTGTTGTATGGTGGGGCTTCTTCAGAGTGTGTTACCTCCTCCTCCAGTGACATCCCAAAATCTTTGCCTTCTGGACAGTCTGTGATCACTTCCAGGATTCCTGGGTGGTTGGGATTTCCTATTTGAGCCCACTGTGCAATCAGTGCAACGCACTTGCTCCACGTAGCATCGGTGGCATGGTGCATAGAAGGGGCCTTCCATTTGAACATCCAGCCCAGCACTGGCAGTCCGGGAGCCAGGAGGAGATGGGCTTTGGTTCCAATCACTTACGAAGCAGCTTGAACCTCTTCATATTCTGCCAGTATTTCCTTTTCTGTTGGAGCATAACAGGCCTCGGATCCTCTGTAGCCCCGACTCAAAAACACCAGCGGTCGTCCTCAAGTCTCCCCTGGTGCTTTCTGCCATGTCGGGGAAGACAGCAGGCCTGATAGCGGCGTAGCTCTCTTCTCCCAAGATTTAGGCCCTGACAATATTCTTCTGTTTCCATGAGAGAGGAAAAGTTACTCATGCTGAGAGGATCCTAATAATCACATTCTCAAAACACAGCGGCCTTGTTGATAGGGGTACAGGCTACCCTAAACCAAGAAGCAGCTATGGGAAGGTACTTGGGAGTAACAGAACATGTTAGGAACCAGCCATAACAAGAGGGTCAAAACAGCAGGTGTGCGGATACTTTTAGGCATCAAAGGTAAACTAACGATATTTACCTATAAGATAGGTTTATCAGAACTCGTTATAATTACTAACCAATCAATACGGTGTGAACAGTGTGTGTAACCAATTAGCAGGTTTTTAGCTTGCCACGTTTGCAGTAATAAAGGCATATAATCTGTGTGATTTCACCTAATAAAATGGCTTCACCTAAAATTCATATCAAATTGCGTGTTGTTCTCTGCCGGATGCCACAAATGGTGACCCTGTGACATGATCCCGAGACACCCGCCTCATTCAGCAAGGGGTTTACATTATCCCTGGTCATCCTCTTACTATTCACATATCTAAAAAAACCCTTTTTATTATCCTTTATGTCCCTTGCCAGTTTCATTTCCAGGTGGGCTTTAGCCTTCCTAGTTGCGTCCCTACAGGCCCTGAGAACATTCCTGTATTCTTCCCAGGTGCTCAGACCCTTTTTCCACAGTTCATAGACCTTCTGCTTCCCTTTGAGTTTATTCATTAGCTCCCTGCTCATCCACGCAGGTCTTTTACCTCTCTTTTCCGATTTCTTACTCAAAGGGATGCATCGTTCCTGTGCTTGGAAGAAGCGCTGTTTGAATGCTAGCCAGCTCTCACAGGGTCCCATTCCTTCAAACAGTGTAGTCCACGGGAAAGCCCCTATTAGATTTTGGAAGAGATCAAAGTTAGCTCTTCCAAAATTGCTGAATGAGGCGGGTGTCCTGGTAACGGGGGATGATGAGAAGGTGAAGATACTGAATGCCTTCTTCGCTTTGGTCTTCCCTTCAAAGCCCCCCAGGACCCACAGGCACTGGATGAAAGTAGTACACTTTGGGAAATGAAGAGCTTCCCTCTGGTTGAGGTGGGGGTGGTCCAGGAGCGTCTCAAAGGGATTAATGTACACAAATCCATGGTCCCAGATGGGATGCACCCACGTGCTCTGAGGGAGCTGGCGGAAGTGATTGCTGAGCCGCTCATTATTATCTTTGATAAGTCTTGGTGAACAGGAGAAGTGCCCGAGGACTGGAGGATAGCCAATGTCACTCCAATCTTTAAAAAGGGCAAGAAGGAGGATCCTAGAAACTATAGGCCAGTCAGCCTCACTTCTGTCCCTGGAAAGGTGATGGAACAGCTTGTTCTGGATGCCATCTCCAAGCAACTGGAAGAGAAGAACGTCATGAGGAGTAGTCAGCATGGATTCACCAAGGGGAGACCGTGCTCGACCAATCTCATAGTCTTCTATGATGTAATCACTGGATGGGTAGATGGAGGGAGAGCAGTGGATGTCATCTACCTTGACTTCAGCAAGGCTTTCGATACTGTCTCACATAACATCCTGATAACAAAGCTGAGAGAGCATGGGCTAGATGAGTGGACGGTGAGGTGGGTTTAGAATTGGCTGTCGAACCGAGCCCAGAGTGTTGTGATTGGTGGAGCAGAGTCGGACTGGAGGCCTGTGACTAGCGGTGTTCCCCAGGGCTCGGTGTTGGGTCCAGTCCTGTTCAATATCTTCATTGACGGCCTTGATGAGGGAATAGAGATCATAGAATGGCATGGGTTGGAAGGGACCCCAAGGATCATAGAGCTCCAGCCCCCCGGCCACAGGCAGGGCTCCCAACCTCAGGCCTGGATCTACACAAGGTTGCCCAGGGCCCCATCCAACCTGGCCTGAACACTTCCAGGGACGGGGCATCCACCACTTCCCTGGGCAGCCTGTTCCAGCACTTCTTTCTGTAAAAAACTTCCCCCTAATATCTAATCTAAACCTTCCTTCTTTTAGCTTTAATCCATTCACCCTTGTCTTGCCATTGTCTACCCTTTAAAAAAGTTGAATCCCCTCCTGCCTATAATCTCCCTTCAGGTACTGGAAGGCTGCAATGAGGACCCCCCGCAGTCTGTATCTATGTCTGGGATTCTTCCTGCCCAAGTACAAGACCTTACACTTGACAGTGTTGAACCTCATTAGGTTCACCCAGGCCCATCTTTCCAGCCTGTCAAGATCCCTCTGGATGGCTTCCTTTCCTTCTAGGGTGTCAACCACACCACTCAGCTTGGTGTCATCCGCAAAGTTGCTGAGGGTGCACTCAATCCCATCATCGATGTCATTGATAAAGATGTTAAAGAGAACCGGTCCCACGACAGACCCCTGGGGGACACCGCTTGTCACCGGCCTCCACCTGGACATAGACCCATTGGCCACCACCCTTTGCCTGTGTCCTTTCAACCAGTTTCTTATCCACTGGATGGTCCACCCATCAAATCCATATGTCTCCAGTTTAGAGATAAGGATGTGGTGGGGGACTGTGTCAAAGTCCTGGAACAAGTCCAGGTAGATGACATCGGTTGCCTTCCCTTTATCTACTGATGCTGTTACTCCATCATAGAAAATCACCATATTGGTGAGGCACGACCTTCCCTTGGTGAAGCCATGCTGTCTGTCCCGGATCACATGCTCTTCCCTCATGTGCTCCAGCATGTCATCCAGGAGGATCTGTTCCATGATCTTCCCAGGCACAGAGGTGAGGCTCACCGGCCTGTAATTCCCTGGGTCTTCCTTGCTCCCTTTCTTATAAATGGGAGTGACATGACCTTTTTTCCAGTCCCCAGGGACCTCTCTTGACAGCCATGACTTTTCAAATATGATGGAGAGCAGCTCAGAACCCACATCAGCCAGCTCCTTCAGGACCCTGGGATGCATGTCATCCGGCCCCATAGACTTGTAGACATTCAGTCTCATGAGGCGGTCTCGGACTTGCTCTGCTCTTACAGTGGGGGGGATTTACTCCCCCAGTTCCCACCTAGAGGTCCAGGGATGCAAGGTTCTGGGATTTGAGAATTATGAGAATCCTGGCTTCCAGAGAAGACTGAGGCAAAGAACTCATTCAGTACCTCAGCCTTCTCCTCATCAGTTGCAGCCAATTCTCCTTTCTCATTTACCAAGGGGAATAGCATCCACCCTCAGCAAGTACGCTGATGATACAAAGCTGTGAGGGTGGGGAAGGGAAGGAAAATGTAAAGAGGGAAAAAAAAAACCCAAAAAACAAACCAAAACCTAGAAAACCAAAACCCTGCGTGTTGGGATAAGAATATTTTACTAAAATAGTAGAAAAAGAGAAAAAAATTCAACAATGATAACACGACTTTAGAGCACAAAATACACAAAACTAGTAATACACAATGCAGTCTCTCACCGAACCACACAACTTAGGCTGTACAGCCCAGAGCCATTCTGGAACCCGACTGTCCACCAAAAAACCACACATCCTGGAGTTGCCTTCTCCTCCCTGCCCCCCGTTTATACTGAGCATGACATAATTGTCATGGAATATCCTCTTTGGCCAGTTTGGGTCACCTGTCCTGGCTGTGTCCCCTCCCGTTAGTTAGAAATATGAAGATCTGAAAATGTCCTTGATTGCTTGGCAACAACTAGAAACATCAGGGTGCTATCAGCATTGCTCTCATCCTAACACCCAAACACAGCATTCCATCCACTGCTAAAAAGTAAATTTAACTCCATTTTAGCTGAAACCAGGACAACTGGCCATAATACACTGGAGGAAGGAAGAAGTACCAACAGTGGACGAGGTGGTTGTCTGACTTGAGCATTATGAAGAAAGTTTTTCTTCCTCTTTGTCGCAGTTTTGCATGGTTGGGTCCTGCTGGAGAAGGGGGGCTTCAGGGGGGGGCTCCTGCCTGAGAGAGTAAAAATTGGCTGATTCAAGGTTGGAGTCGTTGCTGACCAAGGCCAAGCCAATCGGCGATGGTCACAGCGCCTCTGTGAATCACATCTAAGAGAAAAAAAAATGCAGGCAGGCATTTTGCCACCAGAGAAGGGAGTGAGAAGATGTAAGGAACTGGGCAGACACCAAGGCTGGTGAAGGGGCGAAGGAGGCACCACAGGTGCTGGAGAGAATGATGCCCCTGCAGCCCATGGAGAAACCCATGGTGGAGCAGGTGGAGACATACAGGAGATGCTGTGACCTGCTTTGGAGCAAGCCTCTGCCAACACTTGCAGCCCATGGAGTGTGATAGAGACACAGAGATAAGCGAGGGAGAGATCTGTGCTGGAGCAGGTTTGCTAGGGGGAGGCTTGTGACCTCATGAAGGACTGGGATTGAGAGACTGAGAGACATTGTGATTTATGACTGCCCACCCTAGCAGTGGGGGGAGTAGAGGTGTTTTAAGAGAGGTGTTTCCTGGAGAAGGAAAACAGCTCGTGAGGAACTGACCGAAAAACCCCTTTCCCCCAGTCCCTGCTCCTCTCTGTGCAGCAATGGGGGGGAAGAGGAGAGCGAAATCATGACTTAAGAGAAGTCTGCTAAGAAGGGAGGGGTGTGGGGGAGGTGCTTTAAGATCTGGTCACGCTTCTCATTTTCCGACTCTGGTTTCACTGGGTGTGTAGTGTAATAAATTAGAGAGTTTTCTTTCCTTTATTCTGTGTTGAGTCTGTTTTGACCGTGACACTAATTGCAGAATGATCTCTCCCTGTCCTTATCTCGACTCCTGAGCCTCTCAATATATATTTTATCCCCTGTCCAGCTGAAAAGAGGAGTGATAGAGCGACTTTGGTGGGCATCTGGCCTCCAGCCAGGGCTAAACCACCACACTCTTTCATCTCACCTTTGGAGAAATTCTCTCAAGAGTTCTGGCAACTCAAAGAGGACATGTCCTCCTGCCCACCTGTACAGACCACCATTTGAGGTATTAGAAGTAGGCGTTCTTCTGTCCCAGAGAGAGCTTATAAAAAGTACACACCACAAGGCATCCTGTGGTACTATCTGCATGGCAAAAACATGAGGAAGTGAGATGGAAAACCCACCTCAGCCCTCTGAGCACAAGAAACGATCTGCAAGGCAGAACCATTATAAAAAGAGATTCCTCCAAGAAGAATGTTGCACCAGTTTCCAGTTGGCAGCCCACCAAATTGTGTGATTCTAATTGTACCTTTTATCCTCTTGAAGGGACCTCTAAGTCTTTTTACAATAAATAAACAGCAAATATGGTGAGCAGGATTAGAGGGGCCCTGCTTCCAGCCAGGTGGAGGAAAGGGATAGTCGGGTTTATTGGACTGTGAGGATCCGATGGCCTGGCACATGAAATCCACAGAAGTACTGAGCTTCAGTAGACACCAGTGCTCAGTATTCTCTAACACCATCGAACTATGAAGGGTCAGAGCCCATCTACATTTACAGAGTGACAGGGGGGTCCCAGCAGTTGACTCTAGTAGAAGCTGAAGCGAGTCTAACTGGGAAGGACTGGGAAAAACACCCCATTTTGACTGGCCCAGAGGCTCCATGCACCCTGTGTATAGACTTCCTCCAGAGAGGGTATGTTCAAACAACCAAAAGGGTACTGGTGGGCTTTTGGATTATCTGTCCTAAACAGAGAGGAAACTGCACAATTATCTGTTCTGCCTGGACTCCCAGGAGACCCTTCTGTTGTGGGGGTGCTGAAGTTCGAAGAACAAGAAGTGACAGTTCCGACTACGACAATGTGCAGAAGACAATACCATACCAACCAAGCGAGAGAGAGATAGATCCACGCTGGAGCAGGTTTGCTGGGGGGGGGGGGGGGGGAAGGCTTGTGACTCCATGCGGGACCAAGCTGGAACAGTCTGGACTTGAGAGACATTCTATGATTTTATGACTGCAGCCCATAGAAGTGACCCATGCTGGGGCAGATGTTGAAGAGCTGAAGCCCCGTGGGAAAGGACTCATGTTGGAGAAGTTTGTGGAGGACTGTCTCCCATAGGTGGGACCACAGGTTGAAGCAGGGGAAGAGTGTGAGGAATGCACCCCCACCTCCACCCCCCCACCCTGCCAATAAGAAGGAAAACAACTTGTGAGGAACTGACCAAAACCCCCATTTTCTCCATTCCCTGCCCCTCCCTGTGCCACAATGTGGGGGAAAGAAGGGAGTAAAATCATGGCTAAGGTGAAGTCTGCAAAGAAGGGAGGCGTGGGGGGAAGTATTTTAAGAACTAGTTGTAATTCTCAGTATCCAACTCTGGTGTCACTGGGTCTGCAGTGCAGTGTAATAAATTAGACAGTTTTCTTTCCTTTATTCTATGTTGAGTCTGTTTTGCCCATGACACTAATTGCGGAATGATCTCTCCCTGTCCTTATTTTGACTCATAAGCCTCTGAATAAATATTTTCTCCCCTGTCCAGCTTAAAAGGGGAGTGATAGAGTAACTGTAGTGGGCATCTGGCATCCAGCCAGGGTCAAACCACCACAATGGTTTATTCCTGTTTTAGGCAAAGGCAAACCTATTTGTTGGAGTGCTTTTGCTCAGGGACCTGGGTGCACTTGGTGGGTGATGTGACAGGATGGGGAAGTCCAGTGTGTACCCCAAGGGGATTTTATTTTAGGTGAGGACTGTTTTGAACTGTTTATGTCTGCCACAGAACAGTTTGGTACCTCCAAGGGTGACACATGCAGTAGGTTTAAAAGGAGGTTTGAAAAAAAAAAAGAGATTAATGTTAGGTGTTAGTGAGAAATGAAGTTACAGATACTGACTTGGGGAAGGAGATCTGCCTATGTCATTACAGACACGGGAACCAAGTGGATAAAGCCGTGGATCCAGAAGAAATCAAGCTTGCATGAACCAGGATGGGGTCCTGATTGCAGTCACTGAAGTCAAGTGTTCCAAGTGCAGCCACGATGGGCTATGAGTTTTTGCTGCAGGACATTTTGAATAGTCTTTTAAATATGCATGTGTTTGTGGTAAATGAAAATTAGGGAAATAGTGATTTCTGCACAGCCTAAGGTCACAGTCTGCAGTCGGTGTCTGCACTGAAATGAGGCTGATGTTATCTGCACTTCTGACACTCCTGATTGGCAAAGCAAACAAATGCAACAGCAAAGCTATCAAGGCACTTAGCTAGAGATGTGGATTCTGTAAGACATGCAGCAGCTGATTTGTGTTGCTGGCTCACAGACATGATTGTGAAAAAACTTTTTGAAAGGTATGTGCTGCAGGAATCTGGCTGACCATTCTCAGGCGATTAATGTGAGCATTCAGAAATTAAGAGATCAATCACAACACATACAACAACAACAGCAAATTGGTTTCTTGAGTGGGAAATTTCAGGATGGATATTGTTGTCCTGGGTTCAGCCCAGCAACAGGCTATGTTAGCCCTGAGAGTATTCCGTACCAATTGTGTCATGATCAGGCAGTCTGGCCCCTCCCCCTTGCAGGGGCGACTCCGGACTCGGGCACGGGAGGTTCTGGTCTGGGCAGGCGCAGTGCCAGTTCCGGGGGCGACTCCGGACCCATCAGAAACTGCTCCGGACCCAGGCACGGGAAGTTCCGGTCTGGGCAGGCGTAGTGCCAGTTCCGGCTTCTTTCTCTCTCTCCTTTGGATCGGCACGGCGGTGGTGAGGGGGGTGCTCTGTGGTGCCGGGCTCGGGGAGTGCTGCGTTCGGGGCTCTGAATCTGAATCGGTTTGGGGAAGGCTCAAATTACATAGTGGGATGAAAGGTTTGCACTGTATATAATAGCACTGTAGTTAGTTGTTTTCTTATTTTCTCCTGTTGTTTAGTAAACTATCCTTATCCCAACCCGCGGGCCTTTGGTTTTTTTTTCCTCTGTCTCGAAGCTCCTCGGTTCCCTCCGTTCGCCCATCCCCCACCTCTTAAAGAGGCAGGGGGCTTATTTTTCTGACCTTTGTGGTCCCAGCTTTTCCGCTGAGGTTTAAACCACAACTGTTAATGGTCAAATTTGGATTATTGCATTTGGCAATTTGGTACTTGTCTTACATTTACTGCCAGTCTTGTTGAGCTTTCTGCAAAGGGCCCTTGCAGAGACCTCTAAAAGCAGGTTTTTTGATGCAGTTGCTAAAAGGGAAAAAATTGTCAAGGTCGATAGCTGGCCTGCCGGCAACCTGGATCTCCTCGCAAAGACACAAGCCCTCACAGTATCCTTGAAGTTCCCATGAAACAGAAAAATTACTCATGCTGAGAAGTATTTGATAATCATATTTTCGAAACATAGCGGCCTTGAAGGCCGGTGGACTGACTGCCTTAAACCAAGAAGGAGATGTGAGAAGGTATTTGGAAATAAGTGAACATGTCATGAACCAGTCATAATGAGATGGCCAAAACACAGCAGGTGTGCAGATAACTTTTAGACATCAAAGGTAAACTAACAATGTTTAGCTATAAGATATGTTTATCAAAACATGTCAAATACATCGCATGCTGACCCTTGGCTGGCCAATAATCCTGAAAGGGGAGCTAGTGTACTTCACAATGTAACCAGGGCCCCATCCAACCTGGCCTTGAACACTTCCAGGGATGGGGCATCCTCTACTTCTCTGGGCAGCCTGTTCCAGCGCCTCACCACTCACTGTTTAGAAGAATAAGAGTATTAACAGTGCATGGAATAAACCATGGCAATGTGCACATGCAATTTCTCAACATCTTTACTTTTCTTATGTTCTCTGTTATCTTTGGTTGTTTAAATTCTATTCATATGCAGAGTTGCAAGGTCAGAAATATTGTCTGAAAACTAAAACCTGAATATTTGTGTGTGGCATGCTGAAGTTCCTTGTTCAAGTATCAATATGCACTGCAAGGCATCTAGCAAACCTGAAAAAACCCCAACAAAACCTCCAACCTGAATTAGTGAATGAGTTTTCCTTAAAAGGCTCTTCATCTCATCCACACATGTATAGAGAAGTACAATTAGATTTATTGCTTATATTGTTATATATTTGCTATATATAGCATATATATATAAATAATGCAACTGCATTATTTTAAAAAATTATTTCATTGGTCTCTGTCAATGCAGATTCATTCTTTAAATATTTACAATATTTTTTCATAATGTATTATCACACCATTTGTATTCCTCTTTTGGTTTTTATGTTACTGTGGCTAAAGTCTAAGAAATAATTTTGTTGCTGTTGTACGTAATATTTGAGTATTTTAAGGATTTCCCTTTGCTTTCCTATAACTTTGTTCTATTGCAGGAATACCTTTGGAACAGACCATATACTAAGTGCAAATCTACTATCAGATATTCTATGCCAAATTATATACCTTTGTTCCTCTCTCTTAAAGAAGCCTTTACTCATGACTGAGGATAAAGAAAATAAGTGAATGAAATTTTATTTACTCTGTAGGCAGAAAAGTAAATCTCTTCAGTGTTATAAATTAAAAGATGCCCTGTCACCAATACTGAAGGATACATTGGAGTCCTTTTAGCTGCAGCACTGTCTTCATTGGTGGCACAATGCCTGCTTGCTGTTTAAAAATATATTCTCATTTTGAATAAGCAGAGTTATCTATGCAATTTTAAAAATGCATTATCTAGGTTAATTTTTTAATATTGAATTAATTCTATGTAAGTAGAGACAATCCAACACTGCTTTCAAAAGACCCCCATAACAGGCACTGCAGCTACCGCAACCCATGTGACAGGCAATGGAGATGAGCCAAAAACACAATCCATATTGGTGTTAGTTGCCCCTATACAGAAGAAATACACAAATAAATCAGTTTGCTTAGTAAAGGGCAATGATGAACCAGAACCATCACAAGAACTGGAGGAACAGGCAGAACCAGAGATAATCACCAATCCCTGTCCCCAAGTGAGCTGCAAGATATGCCAAAAGATTTCAGCCTTTCAGGTGAGTATGTTATCACTTGGCTGCTCCAATACTAGAATAATGGGGCCAGTAGCAAGGAGGCCAAGCAGCCAGGATCCCTGGCTAGGGAAAGAAGCCTTGACAAGGCGATAGGGAAAAAGTCACAAGCCAACGCACCCTCTGGAGGCAACTTCAGTCAAGTGTGAGGGAAAGGTATCCCTTCAGTGAAGATATGTGTCAGCCAGAAAAGTGGACCACCATGGAGAGAGATATCCAGAATTTAAAGGAATTAGCCATATGGGAGATGGTTTATTATGATCTGGACAATGCGCAGTTACCCACCGATCCTGATGAAGTCCAATATACCCAAGCCACGAGGTGTAAGATTGTTTAAAGTGCTCCATCATCGTAGGCCAATTCACTGGAAAATTGCAGAAGCACCAAAGGTGAATGATCTGGCTGCCTGACTCTGAAAATTTGAAGAAAGTCTTTTTTCTTCCCTCGTCTCAGTGGTGGAAAAACTGGTCTGGCAACTCAAAGACAACATGTACCACTCCCTACCTGTACACACCAGTATCACAGCTATTAGGAGAAAGCATTCCTCTACTCAAGAGAGATAATATAGAGGGTATACAACAGAAGGCATGCTGTGGCATAATGGAGAGAACATGAGGAAGTGGGTTGGAAAGCTTACCTTGAGTAAATGAGTTTCAAGGTAAAGCACTGACACAAAGAGATTCTTCCCGGAAAGATGCTTCTACATTTTCCAGCAGGCAGTCCCACAGACTGAATGGAAGGCCTACCTACATATCTGATCCTCTTGTGTTTCCACCCCTGGGCAGACGATTCCAGGTGTACTGGATGCCCCTCCAAGTAGAAGCAATAGTCTTTTTTGAAATAAGTGAGGGGCGCATATGATGAGTAAGATTAGAGGGACCCTGTCTCCAGCCAGGTGGAGGAGAGGGACAGCCAGGTTTACAGGTCTGTGTGGATCCAGTGGCATGGCATGCCAGATCCACAAGAGTACAAGGCTCTAGTGGACACCAGTGCCCAGTGTACCCTAATGCCACTGAGCCATGAAAGGGTGGAACCCATCTGTATTTCTGGAGTGACAGGGGGATCCCAGCAGTTGACTACTAGAAGCTGAAGTGAGTCTAACTGGGAATGACTGGGAAAAACACCCCATTGTGACTGGCCCAGAGGCTCTGTGCATCCTGCATATAGACTACCTCCAGAGACAGTATTTCAAAGATGCAAAAGGGTACCGGTGGACTTTTGGGATAGCTGCCCTGGAGACAGAAGAAATTGAACAATTGTCTGTTTTGCTTGGACTCATCGGGGACTGTTCTGTTGTGGGGCTGCTGAAAGTTGAAGAAAAGCAGGTGCCAGTTGCTACCACAGTGGTGTATATATGACAATACCGCACCAACTGAGACTCCCTGATCCCCATCCATAAGCTGATTCGTCAAATGGAAAGTCAGGGAGTGATCAGCAGAACCCACTCATCCTTCAACATTCCAATATGCCCAGTGTGGAAGTCCAATGGAGAGTGGAGGCTGACAGTAGATTATCGTGGCCTGAATGATGTCACACTGCCCATGAGTGCTGCAGTGCTGGACATGCTAGACCGTCAGTATGAACTGGAGTCAAAAGCAGCCACTTGTACACTACAATTGATATTGCAAATGCATTTTTCTTAGTCCCACTGGTAGCAGAGTACAGTCCACAATTTGCTTCCACTTGGAGGGGCATCCAGTACATCTGCCCAGGGGTGGAAAAACAGCCCCACCATTTTCCATGGACTGATTCAGACTGCACTAGGAAAGGGTGAAGCTCCAGAGCACCTGCGATACATTGACAATATCATCATATAGGGAAACACAGCAGAGGAATTCTTTTGAGAAAGGAAAGAAGATAGTTCAAATACTTTTGAAAGCCGGTTTGGGTTTTTTTTTCTGTAAAATGAAGTAAATTAGGATGCCTGCACAGGAGATCCAGCTTTTAGGAATAAAATGGCAAGATGGATGTCGTCACATCCCAATGGATGTTATCAATAAAATAGCAGCGATGTCTCCATAAACCAACAAAAAGGAACCACAAGTTAATGTAGGTGTTATAGGTTTCTGGCAAATGCATTCCCCAAATTCCATTGTAAGCCCTCTCTATCATGTAACCCGGAAAAAGAATGATTTCCATTGGGGCTCTGAGCAGCAGCATGCCTTTGAACGATTGAAACAGAAAACAGTCCATGCAGCAGCCTTGGGCCAGGTCGCACAGGGACAGATGTTAAAAATTTGGTCTACACTGTAGCGGGGAAGAATGGACCTACCTGGTGGCAGAAAGCACCAGGGGAGACTGTCGCAGAATGCGACCTGGAACCCAAGCGTGACAACGACAACCACCCTCAGGTTGTCGGACCATGAGACACACTGACACCAACATGATGGATGGCAAATGCCTTTATTGCGCAGTGAGGTGGTGTTTTATACCCCTGGTTCATCACGTAATATCCATCTTCTAGGTTTGTCACCTCCGTCTTCTTGCTGCGCAGGTTAAATGTTATTGGCCTATGCCTATCAGTAAAAAGATAGAGAGGCAGCTGGAGGATAGAGTGGCTATCTGAGGGAGTAGACTCAGGGAGTAGCTAGAGGGAGAGGAGTACTGCATGCTTTAAATCTTTCCGTAACAACACGAATGTCTTCCGATCGCCAGACCCTAGCTACTAATCACCAACAGGAGACTCAAGGACAACCCCTGGGGTTTTCAATTCAGGGATGAAGACAGTCTGAGGCCTACTAACGACCAACTGAAAATGAGATCTATGAGGTTTATGAGATGCACCCCAGAGTCCTGAAGGAATTTGCTGATGTAGTTGCCAAGCCATTCTCCATGATATTTGAAAAGTCATGGTGGTCAGGTGTAGTCCCCAGTGACTGGAAGAGAGGAAACATCACAGTCATTTTTTAAAAGGAAGGAGGACCCTGGGAACTACTGACCTGTCAGCTTCACCTCTGTGACTGGGAAGATCATGGAACAGATCCTCCTTGTCCTGGGTTCAGCCCAGCAGAAGGCTATGTTAGCCCTGAGAGTATTCCATGCCAATTGCATCATGATCAGGCAGGCTGCCCCCACCCTGCAGGGGTGACTCCAGACCCAGGCACGGGAGGTTCCGGTCTGGGCAGGCACAGTGCCAGTTCCAGGGGCAACTCCGGACCCATCAGAAACTGCTCCGGGCACGGGAAGTCCCAGTCTGGGCAGGCGAAGTGCCAGTTCCGGGGGCGACTCCGGACCCATCAGAAACTGCTCAGGGCACGGGAAGTCCCGGTCTGGGCAGACACAGTGCCAGTTCCGGCTTCTTGCTCTCTCTTTTGGATCAGCGCGGCAGGCGGTGGTGAGGGGGGTGCTCGGGGGTGTCGGGCTCGGGGAGTGCTGCGTTCGGGGCTCTGAATCTGAATCTGAATCGGTTCGGGCACGGCTCAAATTACATAGTGGGGTGACAGGTTTGCACTGTATATAATAGTACTGTAGCTAGTTGTTTTCATATTTTCACCTGTTGTTTAGTAAACTATCCTTATCCCAACCTGCGGGCCTTTGGTTCTTTTTTCCTTGCTCGTAGCCCCTCGGTTTCCTCTGTTCGCCCATCCTCCACCTCTTAAAGAGGTAGGGGGCTTCTTTTTTCTGACCTTTCTGGCCCCAGCTTTCCGCTGAGGTTTAAACCACAACAACTTTTGGCGCCCAACGTGGGGCGCGGGGGGACCCCCAAGGGGGACAAAAAGGCTGGGGTAACGATAGATTTGACCTTAACTCAATTGCAGTTAAGATATAGTTGTGATAAGTACGGTTATTGAAATAATTTCTATGTACAATGTTGTGGCATTTACTCTTAAGGTTGTTGCCATGGTTGTCAACTTGTGGCATGCTGCTGCATTTAATCCTGCCAGGATTCGTTGCCATCCCGTACGTCTGTTTAGTGTATGTTGTGATAACAGTCTATGATTGGATAACGTTGAAGTTCATGAACTTAAAAGAGTACTTGTATCAGCTTTTGCTGTTCAGTACAAAGAGGGATAAAACAGGTCTCGTAAGAGTCTTTAACAATTTCCAATATCCTTGGGATATTCTAACTAGCATTTTCCTACTGTTGGTTTTGGTGCAAATGGTTCTGCTTTCAATATATATATGTATATATATTAGGCACAGGTTTATGAATACCACCCAAGAGTTTTCCCTGAGGCTGGATAAGCTTGAGTGGCAGGGCAAATGGCAAAATATGAGCTGGTACCTAGGCACTTTCTTACCCCCAGTGGTTTGGAACTTCACTCCTGAACAGCTACAGGATCCTAATAAGGTGACTGCATATCTGAAAAAGAACTGCAGTGGGCTCCCCAGAGAAATACGCCCTACTGCACTGTGCTGGGGCTTGGCTACCATCTACCAAACACTGCTTGATAGCAAGCAACACTGTCAGTACTGTCAGCACTGTCAAGGGGAACAAGGAAATGGATTGGCAAATACTGCAGCTACTGCAACCCTTACAGTAGACACTGCCCATAGTCCAGATCATCAGCACTGTCAAGGGGAACAAGGAAATGGATTGGCAAATACTGCAGCTACTGCAACCCCTACAATAGACCTTGCCCCTAATTCAGACCATCAGCACTGTCAGGGGGAAAGAGGAAATGGATTAGCGAATACTGCAGATATTGCAACCTCTACAATAGACCTTGGTCAACCCACACCATTGTCTGTTGCTTCCATTCAAGAGAGCTGTCAGCACTGTCAGGAAGAAAGGGGAAATAGACTAGTACATACTGTAGATATTGCAACCTCCACAATAGACCTTGCCCCTAATTCAAAAAATCAACCCACACCAATGTCTGTTGCTTCCATTCAAGAGAGGTGTCAGCACTGTCAGTGCTGTCGGCACTGTCAGGGAGAAAGGGGAAATAGACTAGTGCATACTGCATATACTGCAACCTCTACAATAGATCTTGGCCAACACACACCAAAGTCCGTGGCTCCCATTCAAAAGAGGAAACACACCAGGAAGTTAGCTCGTGTAGTGCCAGAGGATGATGGTGAAAAAACGTTATCTCAGGATGAGGATGATGGTGAAAAACCATTATCTCAAGAATGGCCGGATGAGGATGATGATGAAAAATCAGGGCCATCTCAGAAAAGTCAGAATGGGGCAGGGCCATCTCAGAAAAGTAAGAATGGGGCAAAGCCATCTCGAGCAGATCAGGATGTAGTAGAACCAGAGATTGTTACCCGATCCCTGACCCTGAGTGAATTGCGTGAGGTGCGAAAAGATTTTGGCCGCTGCCCATGTGAGCACATTATCACTTGGTTGCTCAGATGCTGGGATAGCGGGGCCAATAGTCTGGAATTAGACGGCAGGGAGGCCAGGCAGTTGGGATCCCTGGCTAGAGAAGGAGATATTGATAAGGCACTTGGGGAGGGGTCACAAATCCTCAGCCTTTGGAGGCGATTGCTTTCAAGTGTGCTGGAAAGATACCCTATGAAAGAATATATTACCTGTCTGAGACCCAAGAGCGACAGCATAGAGACAGTTATCCAGTACCTGAGAGAATTAGCTGTACGAGAGTTGATTTATTATGATTCGGACAACACAAGGCTCCCTGATGATCCTGATGATGTCCGATGCACCCCAGACATGTGGCGTAAGGTCATACGAAGTGCACCATCAGGGCACATGAATTCACTGGCAGCAATGGAATACGATGAGATGTTTCCACCAACCGTATATGAAGTGACCCGCCGACTCCGGACTTATCAAGACAACATTGCTCTGTCATTGCAGCTGTAGAGAAACTGGTTAAACGACTGGACGACAACATGGTCAACTCCCAACTTGTATGGAGCGATGTAGCAGCTATCCGGAAAAGTCATCCATCGTCCCAAGAGGGAGAACACAGCAGGTACACACCACGAGTCACACCACGAGCCAAACCACGAGCCACACCACGAGACACACTGTGGTTTTACCTGCGTGATCATGGAGAAGACATGAGAAAGTGGGATAAGAAGCCCACTTCAGCCCTCCAAGCACAAGTAAATGAGTTGCAAGGTAGAGTAAGCGCACGAGGTTCTGCCAAGAGGAATGTTGCACCAGTTTCTATCCAGGAGCAATAGAGGAGCCCGGCCTCCAGCCAGGTGGAGGAGAGGGATAATCGGACTTATTGGACTGTGTAGATCCGATGGCCTGGAACATCAGACCCACAAGAGTATGAGGCTCTAGTGGATACTGGTGCTCAGTGTGCTCTAATGCCATCAAATTATGAAGGGACAGAACCTGTTTACATTTCTGGAGTCACAACACTCTAGAGGCTATGCTGAGACACATGGAGGACAGGGAGGTGATTTGAGACAGCCAGCATGGCTTTACTAGGGACAAGTCCTACCTGCCCAATCTAGTGGGTTTCTACAATGGAATGACTACATCAGTGGACAAGGGAAGAGCTACAGATGACATTTATCTGGATTTGTGCAAGGCCTTTGACATGGTCCCCCACAATATCCTTCCCTCTAAGTTGGAGAGATATGGATATGATGGGTGGACTCTTCAGTGGATAAGGAATTGGCTGGATGGTCACATCCAGAGGGTGGTGGTCAATGGCTTGATGTCCAGAGGGAAGACAGTGACAAGCAGTGATCCTCAAGGAACAGTACTGCGACCAGTGCTATTTAATATCTTTATTGATGATATTGACAGTGGGATTGAGTGCACCCTCAGCGAGTTTGCTGATGGCACCAAGCTGAGGTGGAGGATGAGAAGCAATATGCCGTATTCACTGATGGGTCCTGTTGCATTATAGGAAAGCATTGGTGGCGGAAGTCACTGAAGGAGAAGGTGAATTGAGCCAGTTTGCCAAGGTTAAAGCCATCCAGTTAGCTCTGGATGTTGCCGAAAGAAAAGTGGCCAATGCTTTACCTCCGTACTGACTCATGGATGGTGGTCAATGCCCTGTTGGGGGATGGTTACAGCAATGGAAACAGCAACTGGCAGCACAGAGACAAACCAATCTTGGATGATTATTGTAAGATATTGCTGCCCGGCTGGAGAAGCTGGTGATAAATGTATGTCATGTTGATGCCCACAAGTCAGGCCATGGAGGAACATCAAAACAACCAGCAGGTGGAGAAGGCTGCTAGGATTGAAGTGGCTCAGGTAGATCTAAACTGGCGATGTAAGGGTGAATTATTCATAGCTTGATGGGCCTATGACACCTCAGGTCATCAAGGAAGACATGCAGCATATAGATGGGCTTGTGACTGAGGGGTGAACTTGACCATGGATGCTATCTCACAGGTCATCCATGAATGCAAGATGTTGCACTCAAGCAAGCCAAGCAGTTAAAGCCTCTTTTAGCATGATGGCTAAAATGCAAATATGGAGAGGTCTGGCAGACTGAATACATCACCCTCCCACAAACCTGCCAAAGCAAGCGGTATGTGCTTACAATGGTGGAAGCAACCTCAGTCTGGCTGGAAACATATCCTGTGCCCCATGCTACTGTCCAGAACACAATCCTGGGCCTTGAAAAGCAAGTCATATGGTGACATGGCACCCCAGAAAGAATTGAGTCAGACAACAGGACTCATTTCCAAAACACTCCCATAGATACCTGGGCCAAAGAGTTTGGCATTGAGTGGGTGCATCTCATTCCTTATTATGCACCAGCCTCTGGGAAAATCAAAGGATACAATGGGCTGTTAAAGACTAAACTGTGAAGAATGGGTGGTGGGACCTTCAAACATTAGGATGTACATTTAGGAAAGTCCAGCTGGTTAGTTAACTGTAGAGGTTCTACCAATTGAGTCAGCCCTGCCCAAACAAAACTTTCACACAGTGTAGAAGGAGATAAACTCCCCATAGTGTGTTTGAAAAATATGTTCAGGAAGACAGTCTGGGTTAGCCCTGCTTCAGGGAAAAGCAAACCCATTTGAGGGATTGTTTTTGCTCAAGGACTTGTGTGCACTTGGTGGGTGGTGCAGGAGGATGGGGAAGTTCGATATGTATCCTAAATGGGTTTGATTTTGGATGAGAATAGCCAATCTTGCCAATAAGTTTTATGATGTTAATTGCTAAATAACCCTGCATTTTTATATTATTTTTACAATTGCTATATGCTGTAACAACGGTATCACAGTAAGAATCACACGAATTAATGAAGGATGAGTGCCACAGTGATGGGACTGGAACTCGCCTCAGCAACTGGTGCCCAGCAACAACTTTGAAAGTCTTCATCAACCTGAAGACCACAAGCATGGACCATACTAGATACACCAGCCACTAGTTTCAGATGCAGCATGCAACAGTCTAAGGGCACACATCATGGCTTCTGCCCTGAGAGACTCTTATGAGAGATGGAGCCCAAAGTCATATTTGTGTCTGTATATATATGTGTGCGTGTGTGTATGTGTGTGTGTGACAAAGACAGGGAAAATGGTGCTGCTTAAGGGAACTGTTGGATCTGAGCATAACGTAAACAGTATAGAATAAGGGGGTGGATAATTTCCTTGTTTTGGCTAGGATAGAGTTAATTTTCTTTCTAGCAGCTGGTGTAGTGCTGTGTTTGGAAGTTAGGATGAGCAGTGCTGATAACATACTCATGTTTTTCGTTGTTGTCAAGTAGTCAAGGACTTTTCAGCTTCTCACACTGCCCTGCTAAGGAGAAGGTGGAGGACACCCAGGAAGCTGGGAGGGGACACAGCCAGGACAGGTGACCCAAACTGACCAAAGGGGCTATTCCATGCCAATTATGTCAAAGGAGGGCTGATGGGGAAGTAGTGCATGTCTCCAGGATGTGTGCATTGGTGATGGTCTGTCTTCTGTCCAGCTCTGAACTGAATGGTCTGAGTTGTGCGGTTTGGTGAGAAATTGCATTGTGTATCACCAGTTTCGTATATTTTGCTATAAAGTCCCTTTATTGTTATTTCTCCCTCCCTTTGCTATCCCAGTAAACTATTCTTATCCCAATCCATGAGGTTTGCCTTTGTCTTTTTTTTTTCTCCTTCCCCATCTTCTTTCTTTTTTTACTTTTTCCTCCATTGCCATTGGTCATGAAAGGAATACAAATTTATCATAAATTTACACTTATAAATGCAGAAAGAAAAAAAAAATCACCATTGTCTTGATGTTGTGAAGAATAATATTTTCTTAATGTTGCTCCCTGACACTTAAATTTGACTTCTTATCCTGTCTTTGATTACTTTGCCATCTTTGGTTAATATTTGCAAATTTTTAATGGCCACTTTGCAATTGCAAAAAGAAATGTTGGAGTTTCCTATTTCCAAATTTATATTTTCTATTTAGTTTCATTTGCTTACTTTGGACTGGCCTGAATCATCATGATTTTAAGAGTAGAAATACCATGCATAATATCCTTTTAAGCTGTTGTATTGGTAGCATTTAACTCATAGCAATCCCTTGTCATTGCTATTTCTGATGTCTGACTTTAGTAAAAATCAAAGTGCAGCCTTTTTGCTATACTGTCATTATAATTTGAAGGTAATAAAAAAACGTGTGGGCTTCGGGGTGAGGTACTGTTTTCTGTCTGCCTTATTAGGACATAAAATGATGTGAAAATGTTTAACAAATAAGAATACTGAATCAAAGCATACTTAATCTTTACTACTATTCTCTTTCCATTTACTTTCTCCATTCCCTAAATAACATTGCCGGTGCAGTGTCTATGCACTGTAGATTAGCTCTTCTATTTGATTTAAGTGTGTCTGAATGCAGTCAGCTATGCCATTCTGCTTATTACAAAGACATAATGTCATCTAACTGGACTAATTTTTGAGGGGGTTTATTTAGGAATCAATACACTGGACCAGTATTTCAAAATTGGATTATAAAGAAAAGTCAATTTACTGATACTGCCAATCATGGGCAGTGAAAGAGAAAATATTACTTATATATCTGAAGAATATGATAAATTTTCACCTGTTCCTGCTGGCTTTCTTAAAGACATGAATAGTTTTTGCAGCTCAGTGTCTGGAAGTTCTTTTAAGAAAACCACAAATTGTTTGCTGCCATGTAAATTGTTTTTTCAAAAATTTGCCAGATATTAAATGAAAATTTACAAATTATATGAAAAAATATGAAAACTGTTGCTCAGTTCAGGAATACTGCTCACAAAAGAAGAGGGAATAAACCAAACATGGAATTTTATAAAATTTTCCTTACATTTACTAATTGTCTTTTAAGAAAGCATTTCTTGTAAGACAGAGATGTTAACTTTTAATATAGATACTAAAATGCTACATAGAAATGTTTACTGTTTATCTAGATGTCATGATATATAACCTGCAACAAAGAATCATAGAATGGCAAGGGTTGGAAGGGGCCCCAAGGATTATAAAGCTCCAAACCCCCTGCCAGAGGAAGGGCCACCAACCTCAGGCCTGGATCTACACAAGGTTGCCCAGGGCCCCATCCAACCTGGCCTTGAACACTTCCAGGGATGGGGCATCCACCACCTCTCTAGGCAGCCTGTTCCAGGACCTCACCACTCCTTCCGAAAAAAACTTCCCCCTAATATCTAATCTAAACCTTCCCTCCTTCAGCTTTAAACCATTCCTCCTTGTCCTGCCATTATCTGCCCTTTTAAAAAGTTGATTCCCCTCCTGTTTGTATGCTCCCTTCAGGTACTGGAAGGCTGCAATGAGGTGTCCCCCGCAGCCTTCTCTTCTCCAGGCTGAACAAGCCCAGCCCCCTCAGCCTCTCCTAGTAGGGCAGGTGCTCCAGCCCTCTAATCATCCTTGTGGCCCTCCTCTGAACCCTCTCCAACAGTTCTACATCATTCTTGTATTGGGGGCCGCAGATCTGGACACAGTACTCCAGGTGGGGCCTCACGAGGGCAGAGCAGAGAGGGACAATCACCTCCCTGTCCCTGCTGGCCACCCCTCTTCTGATGGAGCCCAGGATACCATTGGCCTTGCGAGCTGCAAGAGCACACTGCTGGCTCATGTTAAGTTTCTCATCCACTATGACACCCAGGTCCTTCTCAGCAGGGCTACTCTCAAGAAGCTCTTCTCCCAGTCTGTATCTATGTCTGGGATTCTTCCTGCCCAAGTACAAGACCTTACACTTGACAGTGTTGAACCTCATTAGGTTCACCTGGGCCCATCTTTCCAGCCTGTCAAGATCCCTCTGGATGGCTTCCTTTCCTTCTAGGGTGTCGACCACACCACTCAGCTTGGTGTCATCCGCAAAGTTGCTGAGAGTGCACTCAATCCCATCATCGATGTCATTGATAAAGATGTTAAAGAGAACCGGTCCCAAGACAGACCCCTGGGGGACACCGCTTGTCACCGGCCTCCACCTGGACATAGACCCATTGGCCACCACCCTTTGGCTACGGTCTGTTAACCAGATTCTTATCCACTGGATGGTCCACCCATCAAATCCACATCTCTCCATTTTAGAGATAAGGATGAAGTGGGGGACTGTGTCAAAGTCCTGGAACAAGTCCAGGTAGATGACATTGGTTGCCTTCCCTTTATCTACTGATGCTGTTACTCCATCATAGAAAATCACCAGATTGGTGAGGCACGACCTTCCCTTGGTGAAGCCGTGCTGGCTGTCCCGGATCACGTGCTCTTCCCTCATGGGCTCCAGCATGTCATCCAGGAGGATCTGTTCCATGATCTTCCCAGGCACAGAGGTGAGGCTCACCGGCCTGTAATTCCCTGGGTCTTCCTTGCTCCCTTTCTTATAAATGGGAGTGACATGACCTTTTTTCCAGTCCCCAGGGACCTCTCTTGACAGCCATGACTTTTCAAATATGATGGAGAGCAGCTCAGAACCCACATCAGCCAGCTCCTTCAGGACCCTGGGATGCATGTCATCCGGCCCCATAGACTTGTAGACATTCAGTCTCATGAGGCAGTCTCGGACTTGCTCTGCTCTTACAGTGGGGGGGATTTACTCCCCCAGTTCCCACCTAGAGGTCCAGGGATGCAAGGTTCTGGGATTTGAGAATTATGAGAGTCCTGGCTGCTAGAGAAGACTGAGGCAAAGAACTCGTTCAGTACCTCAGCCTTCTCCTCATCAGTTGCAGCCAGTTCTCCTTTCTCATTTACCAAGGGAGGTACGTTCTCTTTGACCTGTCTCTTCTGGCCAATGTACCTGTAAAATCCCTTCTTGTTGTTTTTAACATCCCTTGCCAAGTTCAGTTCCATCTGTGCCTTGGCTTTCCTGACCCCATCTCTGCAAGTCCGAACAGCATCCCTGTATTCTTTCCAGGCTACACACCCTTGCTTCCAGAGCTTGTGTTTGCCTTTCTTTTCTCTCAGTTTGACCAGCAGGTCCTTACTTAGCCATGCTGGCTTCCTGCCCCTCCTGCCCACTTTCTTATTCAGAGGGACAGAGAGCCCTTGAGCTCTCAGAATGGCATCCTTAAAGAGTAGCCAGCTGTCCTCAACATTTCTGTCTCTAAGGACCACCTCCCAGGAGATCTTGGTCAACAGGTCCTTAAACAGCCTAAAGTTTTCTCTCTTAAAGTTCAGTGTCCTGATCCCACTCTTCGCCAGGCCCACATCCCTTGAGATCGCAAACTCAACTAGGGCATGGTCGCTGCTGCCCAGGCTGTCTCCAACCTTAACACCTTTAATGATCTCTCCCACGTTGGTGAGCACCAGGTCCAGCAGTGCATCTCCTCTGGTTGGTCTATCAACTATTTGAACCAGAAAGTTGTCATCTACAGACTCCAGGAGTCTCATGGATCTCTTGCAGGTTGCTATGTGGTTTTCCCAGGAGATGTCTGGGTGGTTAAATTCCCCCATCAGGATGAGTGCCTGTGACCGCGATACCTCCTGCAGCTGAAGGAAGAAAGCCTCATCAGTATTCTCTCTTTGATCAGGTGGCCTGTAGTAAACCCCTATCACCAGCTGCTCTTTATTAGCCCCATCCCTAATTCTGACCCACAGGCCTTCGACCTGCTCCTGGCCACTTCTCAGAGAGAGCTCCTCACAGTCTATCCACTTTTTAACATAGGGGGCAACTCCCCCACCCTTCCTTCCTAACCTATCCCTTCGAAAAAGTCAATACCCTTCTACAGGGGTATTCCAACTGTAGGAATCATCCCACCATGTCTCCGTGATTGCAACTACATCAAAATTTTCCAGTGCCATCACGGTTTCCAATTCCTCCTGCTTGTTACCCATGCTTCATGCATTCGTGTAAAGACACATTAGATGGGCTTTCTGACTCACTAGCGTTTTTGAGGAGCCCTCCCTCAAACCTCTGGGAGGAATCTGAAGTTTTCCCCCACTGCCTCCTAGAGGGACATTAGAAGGTTCCAGAAGGGGGATCAGCAATACTACCTCCTCTGAGGAGTCCCCAGAAGTTCCTAAGGGACACTTTAGAGGTATTTCCCTACAGTCTTGTAGAATTTCAGCATCCCCAAGCCCTTCTCTATCTTGTTGAATTTCACTCTCTTCACCCTTCAAATCTTGTATAAAGCTAGAGGCGACTTGCTCAACCCTAGCAAGCCTCACTATTTCTCCTCCCCCGTTCCTAACTAGTTTAAAGCCCTGTCAATGAGGCCTGCCAGCTCTTGAGCTAAGATTCTCATCCCTCATGGGGACAGGTGGCACCCATCCACTGCTATCAGGCCAGGCACTGAGTAAACAGCCCTGTGATTAAAAAACCCAAAGTTCATAAAGCGGCACCAGCCCCTCAGCCAACTATTCAACACCTCTGTTTTCCTGGCCCACTTCGTGTTCTTCACTGCTCCAAATGGGATAGAAGAAAACACTACTTGCATTCCCCCTCCCTCAATCAGCCTCCCTAAACCCCTGAAGTCTCTTTTGATACTTCTCAGACTTCTTTGAGAGATGTCATCACTGTCTGCCTGAACAATGAGTAGTGGGTAGTAATCAGAGGGACGAACCAGATTCGGGAGTTTTCTAGTTATATCCTTGATCTGTGCCCCAGGGAGGAAGCACACTTCCCTACGGGTAGGGTCTGGCCTGCATATGGGGCCCTCTCTTCCCTTGAGAAGGGAATCCCCAACCAAAATCACCTTTCTGTCTTTCCTAGTGGAGGCAGTCTTGAGGCGTGGAGTTGACTTCCTCATTCTTGCCTTCCTATTAGGGGGATTGTCCCCCACCTTCCCATTTGCCTCCTCTTCAACTCCCAGCACCTCAAACCTATTGCTTAGAGGGACCTGAGGAACCGAGGTAGGCAGGGAGGAGGTTTTCCCACAGCGCCGAGCTGGGACTATCTTCCAACCCTCTCCTTTCTGGTCACTGACTTCTCCCGGTTCTGCCTGGTAGGGCTGGGGATCTATCATTTTTGGGGGAAAATTTCCCTGGTGGCTTTCCTTCTGGCTAGCCAGCAAGTTGCTCCACCGATCGATTTCCCTCTCACACTCCCTAATGCTTCTTAGTCTCTCTACCTCTCCTTTGAGATCTGCCCCCATGCTAAGCAGATCTTCCACCTGCTCACACCTCACACAGGTGAGATTGTCAACACCATCTGCCGGCAGGAGCAGGCTCAGGCACTCCCTGCAGCCAGAGACTTGCACAGCCTCACTCCTGGACAGGCCCTTGGTCTGCGTCTCCATGCTCTTAATGGGGTGAGCTCTCTGCCTGGTGGAGACCACACTCCTGGGCAGGCCCTCGGTCTGGGTTGCCACACTCTTAATGGGGCGAGCCCTCTGCCTGGTGGAGGCCATGGTAATCTGCGGTCTCAGAGACTGGCAGCAGGTGAGACAGTTCTCCGGGTGATGAGAGCCAGAACTTACCTGCCCGGCCACACGAGCTACAGGGTCAGCCGTGCGCATGTGCTGACCCCTCTCTGCGTTAGGGGACAAGTCGTTGCCCTCCCTGAGGCTTTTTCTAGGCGATGGGCAGTGCTGGGGCTGCCGTTGACCTGGCAACGCCTACACCATGTCAGCCTCTCTCGCAAGAGAGCTACTTGGTACTGATGGGTCTCTGCTTTCACAGCAGTTTCTTCTGGCAGAGCAATCACTTCAAAAGCTCATGCCGTGCATGATCGATCGCTGCAGCTCTGGCTGTGCCGGTTCTGAGCGGTCGACCTCGTGGACATATATGCCTCTATAAATGTTCTAAACTGGGAATGCAGTAGCTAATATGTTGCATAAAAATAAAGTGTGATGCTATGCCAATGGACTGACAATTCTGGTTTTAGTAACTGTAAAATGGGCTTAAAATGCTCCCCAGATGTATTTGGCTACCTCTCCTTTTGGAAGTAATTTCTTCTTTGCAATAGGAAAAAAATTGCTTAAGAGCATGAATTCAGTAATGCCACCCTTCCCCTGCACAAATAAGAAGATAGGAGTGGTAATACTATTTCTGGAAGCAAAAAGACATGCTTGGTTATCCCATTGCCAGCTGTTGTAGGCAGTGTGCTTGTCAGCAGCTTCTGGCAAGCTTATTCCTTGCTAATAAACTAGATGATTTTTAATTTTTTTGAGTCTCTTTTTCCTTTGATGGGAACTGGTGAGTGATCTCTCCTTGCCCTTATCTTGACCCATGAGCTTTACATTATATCTTCTCTCCCCTATCCAGCTGAGGAGGAGTGGTAGAGCAGCTTTGGTGGCTACCTGGCCTCTTTCCAGGGTCAACCCACAACACTGCGAAAACTATTTTCATTAACAGAATGCAGTTTGTTTATTTATATATATGCGAGAGGCAAGAAAACTCCATAGATAATAGCCGGTGCTGTATTATTCTTGCTTTCCTGCTGACTTAGCTATTTGCTTTTGTGTGGGTTCATATAACAGGGTGCCTAGGAATACTTCATACCGGTAGCTAAGTGAAAAAACCTGAATTGTATTAAGACACATGGGGGTGTTGGTGGTGTAGCATTGTTGTTTTTTTTAAAAATAAAATTCAACTCTGAATGGATCGGTTGCCCCATTATACACAAAAGCTATTATTAGAAAAGATCATCATGTGTCTTGTAGTCACAAAGATCTAGAACAAGGTAAGATTTAAGGTGATAAGAGCTCATAGAATTGGTTGGATCGGAATAGACCTTAAAGACCATCTAGTTCTAACCCCTTTGTCATGGGCAGGGATCAGGTTGCTCAGTGCCCCATCCAACCTGTCCTCGAACACTTCCAGACAGGGGGGATCCTCAACTGAGAAACTTGTTCCAGTGTCTCACTATCCTCACAGTGAAGAATTTCTTCCTTATATCTAAATCTACCCTCTTTCAGCTTAAAAATATTCCCTCCCATCCTATCAATACACTCTCTGATGAACAGTCCTACATCTTTTCTGTAGACCACCTTTAGGTACTAGAAAGGTACTTAATGAGATTCAACACTGCAAAGTGTAAGGTGTTGCACTAGGGCCGGAGGAATCCCAGACATATATAGAGACTGGGAGAAGAGCTCCTTGAGAGTAGCCCTGCTGAGAAGGACCTGGGTGTCATAGTGGATGAGAAACTTAACATGAGCCAGCAGTGTGCTCTTGCAGCTCGCAAGGCCAATGGTATCCTGGGCTCCATCAGAACAGGGGTGGCCAGGAGGGACAGGGAGGTGATAGTCCCTCTCTGCTCTGCCCTCGTGAGGCCCTATCTAGAGTACTGTGTCCAGATCTGGGGCCCTGTTGTGGTTTAAATCTCAGTGGAAAAGCTGGGGCTACAAAGGTTAGAAAAAAGAAGCCCCCTGCCTCTTTAAGAGGTGGGGGATGGGCGAACGGAGGAAACCGAGGAGCTGCGAGGAAGAGAAAAAAAACCAAAGGCCCGCGGGTTGGGATAAGGATAGTTTACTAAACAACAGGGAAAGGTATGAAAACAACTAACTAAAGTGCTATTATATAAGGTGCAAACCTCTCACCCCACAATGTAATTTGAGCCGTGCCCAAACCGATGCCGCTTCAGAGCCCCGAACGCGGCACTCCCGACTAGAGGTCCCAAACCCCCCTCACCGCCACCTGCCGCGCCGATCCCAAAAGAGAAAGAAGAAAGAAGCAGGAACTGGCACTGCGCCTGCCCAGACCGGAACTTCCCGTGCCTGGGTCCAGAGCAGTTTCTGATGGGTCCGGAGTCGCCCCCGGAACTGGCACTGCGCCTGCCCAGACTGGAACCTCCCGTGTCCAGGTCCGGAGTCACCCCTGCAGGAGGGGGGGGACTGACCACCTGATCGTGATGCAATTGGTATGGAATACTCTCTTGCTAACATAGCCTGTTGCTGGGATGAACCCAGGACATTATCCACCCCTTATTCCATACCATTTATCTCATGAGTAGGTCCAGCTATCTTCTTTGGGTCCAGGGAGTCTCTCGCACCCACACACATGCAGGTACACATGCACACACATGTATGTGCATATAGATTCAGTCTGTGGACCTTCCCTCCGAGTCTGTCGGTTTCATTCAGTCCACGATTCTCAGGCTCCACTGGTCCCTCTGTCACAACAGTCTCTCAGGGTATGAAGAGTCGTACGTGCCACTGGATCGTTGAATGCTGTATCTCAGGCTCTCGAACACTGCACCTGGCATGATCCATGCTCATAGTCCGTGGGTCAGAGGTGTTTATTACAAAAGAGAAAAGAAAGAGTTCTTGGGAGGCTGCTCTTCGTTCCATTATCACGGCACCGTGATCCCCTTGAGGTACACATCGAGTTTCTCCATCCTTCTGCATTACCCACCAAGTACAACCAGGTCCTTGAGCAAAAACAGTCCCAGATATGGGTTTACCTTTGCCTGCAGCAGGAATGACCCTGTCCTGGGTTCAGCCCAGCAACAGGCTATGTTAGCCCTGAGAGTATTCCATACCAATTGCATCATGATCAGGAGGCTCTCCACCCCCCTGCAGGAGCGACTCCGGACCCGGGCATGGGAAGTTCCGGTCTGGGCAGGCGCAGTGCCAGTTCCATGGGTGACTCCGGACCCATCAGAAACTGTTCCGGACCCGGGCACGGGAAGTTCCGGTCTGGGCAGGCGCAGTGACAGTTCCGGGTTCTCTCTCTCGTTTTTGGATCGGTGCGGCGGTGGTGAGGGGTGCTCTGGGGTGCCAGGCTCGGGACCACAGGTCGAGAGTGCCGCGTTCGGGGGCTCTGAATCTGAATCGGTTCGGGCACGGCTCAAATTACATAGTGGGGTGAGAGGTTTGCACTGTATATAATAGCACTGTAGCTAGTTGTTTTCATATTTTATCCTGTTGTTTAGCAAACTATCCTTATCCCAACCCGCGGGCCTATGGTTTTTTTTCTCTTCCACGCAGCTCCTCGGTTCCCTCCGCCCATCCCCCACCTCTTAAAGAGGCAGGGGGCTTCTTTTTTCTGACCTTTGTGGCCCCAGCATTTCCGCTGAGGTTTAAACCACAACAACTATTGGAACCCAACGTGGGGCGAAGGAGGACCCCCAAGGGGGGCAAAAAAGGTTGGGGTAACAATAGATTTGACCTTAACTCAATTGCAGTTAAGATAGAGTTGTGATAAGTGTGGTTATTTAAGTAATTTCTATGTACAATGTTGTGGCATTTAGAATCATAGAATCATAGAATCATAGAATGGCAAGGGTTGGAAGGGACCCCAAGGATCATAGGGCTCTAATCCCCCTGCCACAGGCAGGGCCACCAACCTCAGGCCTGGATCTACACAAGGTTGCCCAGGGCCCCATCCAACCTGGCCTTGAACACTTCCAGGGATGGGGCATCCACCACCTCTCTAGGCAGCCTGTTCCAGGACCTCACCACTCCTTCCGAAAAAAACTTCCCCCTAATATCTAATCTAAACCTTCCCTCCTTCAGCTTTAAACCATTCCCCCTTGTCCTGCCATTGTCTGCCGTTTTAAAAAGTTGATTCCCCTCCTGTTTGTATGCTCCCTTCAGGTACTGGAAGGCCGCAATGAGGTCCCCTCGCAGCCTTCTCTTCTCCAGGCTGAACAAGCCCAGCTCCCTCAGCCTCTCCTAGTAGGGCAGGTGCTCCAGCCCTCTAATCATCCTTGTGGCCCTCCTCTGAACCCTCTCCAACAGTTTACTCTTAAGGATGTTGCTATGGTTGTCAACTCGTGGCATGCCGCTGCATCTAATCCTGACAGGATTCGTTGCCATCCCGTACATCTCTTTAGTGTATGTTGTGATAACAGTCTATGATTGGATAACGTTTAAGTTCATGAATTTAAGAGAGTATTTGTATCAGTTTTTGCTGTTCAGTACAAAGAGGGATAAAACAGGTCATGTAAGAGTCTTAAAAAAATTCCAATATCCCTGGGATATTCTAACTAGCATTTTCCAACTGTTGGTTTTGGTGCAAATGGTTCTGCTTTCAATATATATATGTATATATATTAGGCACAGGTTTATGAATACCACCCAAGAGTTTTCCCTGAGGCTGGATAAGCTGGAGTAGCAGGGCAAATCGCGAAATATGAGCAAGTACCTAGGCACTTTCTTACCCCCAGTGGTTTGGAACTTCACTCCTGAACAGCTACAGGATCCTAATAAGGTGATTGCATATCTGAAAAAGAACTGCAGTGGGCTCCCCAGAGAAATACGCCCTACTGCACTGTGCTGGGGCTTGGCTACCATCTACCAAACACTGCTTGATAGCAAGCAGCACTGTCAGTACTGTCAGCACTGTCAGGGAGAAAAAGGAAATAGACTAGTACATACTGCAGATACTGCAACCTCTACAATAGACCTTGGCCAACCCACACCAAAGTCTGTGGCTCCCATTCAAAAGAGGAAACACACCAAGAAGTTAGTTCGCATAGTACCGGATGATGATGGTGAACAACCGGGGCCATCCCAAGAATGTCAGGATGAGGGGCCATCTCAAGAATGTCAGGATGAGGATGATGGTGAAAAACCATTATCTCAAGAATGGTGGGATGAGGATGATGATGAAAAACCAGGGCCATCCTGGAAAGGTCAGAATAGAGCATGGCCATCTAAGGAAAGTAAGAATGGGGCAAAGCCATCTCGAGCAGATCAGGATGTAGTAGAACCAGAGATTGTTACCCGATCCCTGACCCTGAGTGAACTGCGTGAGGTGCGAAAAGATTTTGGCCGCTGCCCAGGTGAGCACATTATCACTTGGTTGCTCGGATGCTGGGATAGCGGCTGGAATTAGACGGCAGGGAGGCCAGGCAGTTTGGATCCCTGGCTAGACAAGGAGGTATTGATAAGGCACTTGGGGAGGGGTCACAAGTCCTCAGCATTTGGAGGCGATTGCTGTCAAGTGTGTGGGAAAGATATCCCATAAAGGAATATATTACCTGTCTGAGACCCAAGAGCAACAACATAGAGATAGTTATCCAGTTCCTGAGTGAATTAGCTGTACGAGAGTTGATTTATTATGATTCGGACAACACAAGGCTCCCTGATGATCCTGATGATGTCCGATGCACCCCAGACATGTGGCGTAAGGTGATACGAAGTGCACCATCAGGGCACACGAATTCACTGGCAGTGATGGAATACGATGAGATGTTTCCACCAACCGTATATGAAATGGCCCGCCGACTCAGGACTTATCAAGACAACGTTGCACGCTCTGTCATTGCAGCAATAGAGAAACTGGTTAAACTTAAACTTGACGACCACATGGTTGACTCCCAGCCTGTATGGAGCGATGTTGCAGCTAACCGGAGAAGTCGCTTATCGTACCAAGAGAGAGAATACAGCAGGTACACACCACAAGCCACACCACGAGCCACACCACGAGCCACACTGTGGTTTTACCTGCGTGATCATGGAGAGGACATGAGAAAGTGGGATAAGAAGCCCACTTCAGCCCTTCAAGCACGAGTAAATGAGTTGCAAGGTAGAGTAAGCACACGGGGTTCTTCCAAGAGGAATGTTGCACCAGTTTCTATCCAGGAGCAATAGAGGAGCCCTGCCTCCAGCCAGGTAGAGGAGAGGGATAATCGGACTTATTGGACTATGTGGATCCGATGTCCTGGAACATCAGACCCACAAGAGTATGAGGCTCTAGTGGATACTGGTGCTCAGTGTACTCTAATGCCATCAAATTATGAAAGGACAGAACCTGTTTACATTTCTGGAGTCACAGGGGGCTCCCAACAGTTGACTGTGCTAGAGGCTGAGGTGAGCCTAACTGGAAAGGACTGGGAGAAACACCCCATTGTGACTGGCCCAGAAGCTCCATGCATTTTAGGTATGGACTATCTCCGTAGAGGGTATTTTAAAGACCCTAAAGGATACCAGTGGGCTTTTGGAATAGCTGCTGTGGAGACTGAAGAAACTGAACAATTGTGTGCCTTGCCTAGACTTTCGGAAAATCCAGCTGTTGTGGGGTTGTTGAAGGTCGAAGAACAACGAGTGCCAATTGCTACGATGACAGTGCACAGGCGGCAATATCGTACAAACCGAGATTCTTTGATCCCCATCCATAAACTGATTCGTCAACTGGAGAGTCAGGGAGTTATCAGCCGAACCCACTCACCATTTAACAGTCCCATATGGCCGGTGCGGAAATCCGATGTACAGTGGAGGCTGACAGTAGATTATCGAGGCCTAAATGAAGTCACTCCAAATATGAGTGCTGCTCTGACGGACATGCTAGAGCTCCAGTATGAACTGGAATCAAAGGCAGCCAGGTGGTACGCCTCAATTGACATTGCAAATGCTTTCTTCTCAATCCCACTGGCACCAGAGTGCAGACCACAGTTTGCTTTCACTTGGAGAGCTGTCCAATACACATGGAATCGTGTGCCCCAGGGGTGGAAACACAGTCCCACCATCTGTCATGGACTAATTCAGAGTACATTAGAAAAGGGTGGAGCCCCAGAGCACTTGCAGTATATTGATGACATTATTGTATGGGGCAACACAGCAAAGGAAGTTTTTGAAAAAGGAGAAAAGATAATACAAATCCGAGCGAGAAATCCAGTTTTGCCATAAAACAAAGAAAGTCAAGGGGCCTAAGCGAGAAATCCAGTTTTTAGGAATAAGATGGCAGGATGGGCGTCGTCAAATCCCAGTGGACGTTATTAATAAAATTGCAGCTATGTCCCCACCAAGTAACAAAAAGGAAACACAAGCTTTCTTAGGTTTTATAGGATTTTGGCGAATGCATGTCCCAAACTGCAGGCTCATTGTGAGCCCACTCTACTATGTAACTCGGAAGAAAAACGATTTTCAATGGGGCCCTGAGCAGCAACAAGCCTTTGAGCAGATCAAACGCGAGATAGTCCATGCTGTAGCCCTTGGACCTGTCCGTACAGGGACAGATATTAAAAATGTGCTCTATACCGCAGCTTGTGACAATGGTCCTACCTGGAGTCTCTGGCAGAGAACACAAGGGGAGACTCGAGGGCGACCGTTAGGGTTTTGGAGTCGGGCCTACAAAGGATCTGAGGCCAATTACACTCCAACAGAGAAGGAAATACTGGCCAATTACGAAGGGGTTCGAGCTGCTTCAGAGGTAATTGGAACTGAAGCTCAGCTTTTCCTAGCACCCCGACTGCTGGGCTGGATGTTTAAAGGGAAAGTCCCATTCAAACACCATGCAACTGATGCTACATGGAGCAAGTCGGTTGCACTAATTACGCAACGAGCTCGAATAGGAAACCCCAATCGCCCAGGAATTGTGGAGGTGATTACAGACTGGCCAGAAGGCAAAGACTTTGGAATGTCACCAGAGGATGAGGCGGTAACACGTGCAGAAGAAGCTCCACCATATAACCAACTGCCAGAAAATGAAAAGCAGTATGCCCTGTTCACTGATGGATCTTGTTGCATTGTGGGTAAGCATCGGAAATGGAAAGCTGCTGTGTGGAGTCCTATGAGGCAAGTAGCAGAAGCCACTGAACGAAAAGGTGAATCAAGCCAATTTGCTGAGGTAAAGGCTATCCAATTAGCCCTGGACATTGCTGAGAGAGAGGAGTGGCCTATGCTATATCTTTATACTGACTCATGGATGGTAGCTAATGCCTTGTGGGTGTGGTTGCAGCAGTGGAAAAAGAACAATTGGCAGCGTAGAGGCAAACCCATATGGGCTGCTGACTTATGGCAAGATATTGCTACTCGATTAGAGAAGCTTACTGTAAAGGTACATCATGTGAACGCCCATGCACCTAAGAGTCGGGCCATAGAGGAACATGAAAACAACCAGCAGGCAGATAAGGCTGCCAAGATTGAAGTGGCTCAGGTAGATTTGGACTGGCAACATAAGGGTGAGTTATTCCTAGCCCGATGGGCTCATGATACCTCAGGTCATCAAGGAAGAGATGCAACATATAGATGGGCTCGGGATCGAGGGGTGGACTTAACCATGGATGCTATTGCACAAGTTATCCATGAATGTGAGACATGTGCCGCAATCAAGCAAGCTGAGCGGCTAAAGCCCCTCTGGTATAGAGGACGGTGGATGAAATATAAATATGGGGAGGCTTGGCAGGTTGATTACATCACTCTCCCACAAACTCGCCATGGTAAACGGTACGTACTTACAATGGTAGAGGCAACCACTGGTTGGTTGGAGACATATCCTGTACCCCATGCCACTGCCCGGAATACAATTCTGGGCCTGGAGAGGCAAGTCCTATGGCGACACGGCACCCCAGAAAGAATTGAGTCAGACTATGGGACTCATTTCCGAAATACTCTTATAGACACTTGGGCCAATGAGCATGGCATTGAGTGGGTGCACCACATTCCTTATCATGCACCCGCCTCTGGGAAAATTGAACGATACAATGGGCTTTTAAAGACTACACTGAAAGCAATGGGTGGTGGAACATTTAAACATTGGGATACACATTTAGCTGAAGCCACATGGTTGGTTAACTCTAGGGGATCTACCAATCGGGCTGGTCCAGCCCAGTCAGAATTCTCACATACTGTAGAAGGTGACAGAGTCCCAGTAGTGCGCATGAAAAGAACCGGGGTCCCTGAGAAAAAGCAATCTCACAAATGGGTTTGCCTTTGCCTGAAGCAGGGATATCCCAGACTGTCTTCTGCAACAGATTTTTGATGCCCACTATAGGGACTTTATCCCCTCAGGCAGATAAAAATGGACAGGGAAAAATATATATATATTGGGAGGCTTAGGAGTCGAGATAAGGACAGGGAGAGATCATTCCGCAATTAGTGTCACAGGCAAAATAGACTCAACACAGAAAAAAACCCCCTAATTTATTACACTACACACACAGCGAAACCAGTCAGATAATAAGTATGACCAGATCTTAAAACACCATCCTCCACCCCTCCCCTCTAAGCATTCTTATCTTTATTCATTATTTCTTTCCCTTCTTCCCTCCTCATTGTGGCACAGGGCAGGAGCAGGGAATGGGAATTTTGGTCAGTTCCTTGTCAATTGTTGGCAGAGGGGAGGGAGGGTGGAGCATTCTTCACACTCTTTTCCTGCTCCAGCGTGGGGTCTCCAATGTGAGTCCTTTCCCAATGGGCTTCAGCAATTCACAAAATGCCCCAGCATGGGTCACTAGAAGTGCAGTCATAGAATCATAGACTGTCTCTCAGACTGCTCCAGCCTGGTCTTCCAGAGAGTCACAGACACCCCCTTCCCCAGCAAACCTGCTCTGGCATGAGTCTCTCTCTCTCTCTGTCTACCTCTCCTCACAAGTTACAAGTTCTACCAGAGGCTTGCTCCAGCATGGGACCTCTCCACAGGCTGCAGGTGAGATCTCTGCTACCCATCATCTTCCATGGGCTGCAGGGGGACACCCACTCTACCATGGTCTTTTCCAAAGACTGCAGGGGAATTTTTCTCTCCAGCACCTGGATGGTGTCCTCCCCCCCTTCTTCACTAACCCTGGGGTCTGCAATTTCTTACATGTTCTCAATCCCTTCTCTGGTGGCAAAGAGCAGCTGCTTGTGGGGTTTGGTTTTTTTTATTAAATATGATTCACAGAGGCACTACAACCATCACAGATTGACTTGGCCTTGGTCAGTAGCAACTCCAGCCTTTAACTGGCTGGTGTTTACTCTGTTGAGCCTAGGGAAAGCTTCTAGCTACTCCTTGCAGAAGCTATCCCTGCAGCACCCCCCTCCTCCATCAGAACCACAGCACGTAAATCCAAAACACCATGGTAGATGGTGCAGCCAGTAACAATGAAACATTTCTCCAACCCCCACGGGGCATTGGCTACCATCCAGGAGTCAGTAGAAAGGTACAATTGCTGGATGGCTTTTACGTCTGCGAACCTGCTGTATTTGCCTTCTCCTTCAGTAGCTTCTGCAACTTGTCATGTAGGACTCCATACCTTCCACCTCCAATGTTTACCAACAATGTGACAGGACCTATTGGTGCATATTTTTTATAATTTCCTGTCAGTTCCTTATACAGCAGGGTCTCCTCAGCATTCTTTACCTCCTCCTCTGGCGACAATTAAAATTCTTGCCTTCTGGCCAGACTGCGATAACTTTCAGGATCATTTGCAAATAATTTGCAGGCCCCAAGGACTTTTATATAGTCAGACAGCTTGCACTTCAGAAAGTTTTGCTGTGCACAAAGTTAAAAAAAAAAAAAAGCAAAACCAACATACTCCATAGTATTATGAGTCAAAACACAAACACAAGATTAAGTACTCCTTTTACCCCTCACCCACATTTATGCTGATTATAACAACAAGCTAAAAATTGTAATCAGCATTGGGTTTTAGGAGGAATATTCTGTTCTTATTAAATGCAGTACCCCTCATCCTTGTGCCTAATCAGTTTCCCAAACTGAAGGAGGGATAGTATCTTAAGATACACTGTGCTCTACAGGGGGTATAAAATGTCAAGGGTGTTATATTTGATGAGTCGGCCCAATAATCCTTATAGTTGCAAAAGACAAAATACATATGCCCCAAGCCCCAGATTTTGTAAACATTGGTCAATCCAAGGCCAAATTCCAGGGCCGAGCCAATCACAGCTGGTCACAGCGCCTCTGTGAATCACATATAGGAGAAAAAAAAACTTTGCCACGGGAGCAGGAGTGAGAAGATGTAACAGGCTGCTCAGACACCAAGGCCAGGCCTGAAGGAGTGGGGCGGGGAAAGAATGTGGAAAGAGAGTTTCCTGCAGCTCCTGGTAAAGACCATGCTGAAACGGGTGTCCCCTCGAAGCCCATGGATGAGGACGGGGAGCAGAGACATCTATGCCCTGTGAAGAGATTGATCCACACCTCAGCAGGTTTGCCAGGGGACTTGTGACTTTTTGGGGGACCAGGCCAGGGGAGTCTGAGCCCGAATGTCAGCACCCTATGGAAGGGAGTTCTGCTGAGAGGCCTGTGGTGAGGAGATGACTCCCCAATAGAGAGGACTCACACTGCAGAAGTTTGTGGATACGACTCTCACGTGGGTGCGACCTCACGGCGCCACAGGGGAAGTATGTGTGTGTGTGTGGAATGCCCCGCCCCAGCTGAGACAGAAGACAACTCAGGAGGAATGGACTGAAAACCCCCATTCCCTACCCCTCCCTGTACTGCAATGGGAGGGAAGAAGGGAGCAAATTTATGATTAAGGTCAAGAATGCGAGGAGGCGAGGGGTGGGGGGGAAGTAGAAGTGTTAAGATCTGGGGAAGAAAAGCAGCTTGTGAGGACTCACCGAAACCCCATTGCCCATTCCCTGCCCCTCCCCGCACCACATTGGGGGAAGAAGAAGGGAGTAAAATCGTGATGAGGTTTTAAGTGTGCTAAGAAGGGGAGGGGTGGGGGGAAGGTGCTTTAAGACCTGGCCGCTTCTTATCTCGTTCTGGTTCACTGGGTGTATTAGTTGTAGTAGTAATAAATCACTTTCTTCTGTGCTGAATCTGGTTTGCCCATTGCACTAAGTGGAGAGTGATCCCTCTGTCCTTATCTCAAGTCCTAAGCCTCCCAACATATATTTTCTCCCCTTTTCAGATGAAGGGGGGAGTGAGCGAGCGGCTTGGTGGGTATTTGGCCTCTAGCCAGGGCCAAAACCACCACAAGGTGATATATCAAACACCGCATTGTGACTGGCCTAGAAGCTCCGTGCATCTTTGGTACAGATTATCTCCATAGAGGGTATTTTAAAGACTCAAAAGGGTACCAGTGGGATTTTGGAATAGCTGCCCTGGAGACAGAAGAAACTGAACAATTGTGTACCTTGCCTGTACTCTCGGAGGATCCTTCTGTTGTGGGATTGATGAAGGTCGAAGAACAACAGGTGCCAATTGCTACCACAAGGGTGCACAGACAAGAATACCGCACTGAGATTCCCTGATCCCGAAACCACGACCGACAGGAGGTCATCTAGTCAAACCTCCCTGCAGTAAACTGGGACATCTTCACTAGATCAGGTTGCTCAGAGCCACATCAAGCCTGACCTTGAACATCTCCAGGGATGGGGCCACCACCACCTCTCTGGGCAAACTGTTCCAGTGATCTACCACACGCATATTGAAGAATTTTTTCCTAATACTCAACATAAGTCTACTCTTTTCTAGTTTAAAACCATTACCCTCGTCCTATTGCTACATGACCTCATGAACAGTTCTTCCCCAGCTTTCTTATAGGAACCTTTCAGGTATTGGAAGGCCTCTATAAGGTCCCTCCAGAGCCTTTTCTTCTCCAAGCGGAACAAGCCCAACTCTCTCAGCCTGTCTTCATAGGACTGGCGCTCAGCCTTGATGGGGCTCCAGGAGGCTCCCTCTGCTCTTCCTTTTGTCTGTGGGACACTGTCCACCTTAATCGAGCGCTCAGCCACAAAACTTAATGGTGCTGCTGCTGTATTCCTAAGTATAAACTGACATCATTGACTTGCTATTTACAGTAGTGTCTTACTAATGTCTGTTCAGTTTCTCTGCTCCTCTAATAGTCCTCAATGAGAGAGCCTGGGTAGTCATGTAGACCAACTAGGCTAGAGTTGTAAAGACTGCATTTCTTTACCCATTTAGCAATTGGATTGTGGTTAAGATGAAAAGAAAAAAACCAAAACCATTAAATTAGCAATGAGCTCCAGTTCCAGTGTGGAGCTATGACAAGCTCCTTTTATGGGGAGTGATGCCAGGTGGTGTGGAAACAGCTCGGGCTAACTCAGCTCATCTGTGATGGCTGCTTGGGGAAGTTAACTCTGGCCTGGCCAGAACCAGGACACCACTGCTGTAAAAGACAAGAAGAAACATTTCTATAGATACATTAATAACAAAAGGAGGGCCAGGGCCCAACTTTACTGGATGCAGGGGGAATTATTGTGACAGAGGACAAAGAAAAGACTGAGGTACTTCATGCCTTTTTTGCCTCAGTCTTTAGTAGTAAGACCAATTGGTCTCCTGATTCCCAGACCCCTGAAAGATGGGGATGGGAAGTGGACCAAAGCCCCCATAATCCTAGGGGAGTTAGTGACCTGCTCAGCCACTTAGATTGGCGCATGTTGATGGGTCCAGATGGGATCCACCCAAGGGTACTGAGGGTGTTGGCAGAAGTGCTCACCAAGCCTCTTTCTCTTATTTACCAGTAGTCCTGTCTGACTGGGGTGGTTCTGCTTGGCTGGAAGCTGGCACATGACACCCATCTACAAGAAGGGCTGGAAGGAGGATCTGGGGAACTACAGGCCTGTCAGCCTGACCTCAGTGCTGGGGAAGGTGATGGAACAAATCATCTTGAGTACCATCATGCAACACTGGCAGGACACTCAGGTGATCAGGCCTGGTCAGCATGGGTTTATGAAAGGCAGATCGTGCTTGACCAACCTGATCTCCTTCTATGACAAGGTGACCTACTCAGTGGATGAGGGGAAGGCTGTGGATGTTGTCTACCTGGATTTCAGTAAAGTCTCCAGCATCGTCCTAGAGAAACTAGCTGATCATGGATTAGATGGGTATACACTTCGCTGGGTTAAAAACTGGCTGGATGGCCGGGCCCAAAGAGTTGTGGTGAATGGAGTTAGATCCAGCTGGTGTCAGGTCACAAGTGGTGTTCCCCAGGGCTCAGTGCTGGGGCCAGTCCTGTTTAACATCTTCATCAATGATCTGGATGAGGGGATTGAGTGCACCCTTGGTAAGTTTGCAGATGACCCACCTGGAAATAAATCTGGTGAGGGATTTAAAGGATAATAAAAAGGGATTTTTTAGGTATGCAAACAGTAAGAGGACGACTAGGGACAGGGGATGCTGAGAAGGTGGAGATACTGAATGCCTTCTTTGCTTCAGTCTTCACTACAAAGACTTCCTCTCGGGACTCCCGGACCCTGGAAGAAAGAAAGAGAGTTTGGGAAATAAAGAGCTTTCCTCTGGTTGTGGTGAGGGTGGTCCAGGCCTCAAAGGGACCAATGTACACAAATCCATGGGCCCTGATGGGATGCATCCACGTGTGCTGAGGGAGCTGGCAGAAGTGATTGCTGAGCCGCTCTCTATCATCTTCAACATGTCTTGGAGAACAGCAGAGGTGGCCTGAAGACTGGAGTATAGCCAATGTCACTCCACTCTTCAAAAAGGCAAGAAGAAGGATCCAAGTAATTACAGGCCAGTCAGTCTCACCTCTGTCCCTGGAAAGGTGATGGAACAGTTTGTTCTGGATGCCATCTCCAAGCAATTGGAAGTAAAGAAGGTTACGAGGAGTAGTCAGCATGGATTCACCAAGGGGAGATCATGCTCGACCAATCTCATTGTCTTCTATGATGTAATCACTGTCTGGGTAGATGGAGGGAGAGCAGTAGATGTCATCTACCTTGACTTCAGCAAGGCTTTCGATACTGTCTCCCATGACATCCTGATAGAAAAGCTGAGAAGGTGTGCAATAGATGAGTGGACAGTGAGGTGGGTTGAGAACTGACTGTCGCGCCGAGCTCAGAGGGTGGTGATCAGTGGAGAAGAGTCCAGCTGGAGACCTGCGACTAGCGGTGCTCCCCAGGGGTTGGTGTTAGATCCGGTCTTGTTTAACATCTTCATTGACGACCTTGATGAGGGAATAGTGTCCACCCTCAGCAAGTACGCCAATGATACAAAGCTGGGAGGAGTGGCTGACACACAGGAATACTGTGCTGCCATTCAGCGAGACCTGGACAGATTGGAGTGCTGGGCAGTAAGAAACCAGGTGAGGTTTAATAAAAGCAAGTGTAGAGTCTCACACCTAGGAAGGAATAACACCAAATTGTGTGGGAGTGTTGATCTACTGGAAGACAGGATGGCTCTGCAGAGGGACCTGGACAGGCTGGATCAATAGGCAGAGGCCAACTTCATGGAGTTTAACAAAGCCAAGTGCTGGGTCCTGCTCTTTGGTCACAATAACCACAGGAAACGCTTCAGGCTTGGGGCAGAGTGGCTGGAGAGCTGTCAGGAGGAAAGGGACCTGGGGATGTTAGTTGACAGCTGGCTGAACATGAGCCAGCACTGTGCCCAGGTGGCAGGAAGGCCAACAGCATCCTGGCCTATATCAGGAATAGCGTGACCAGCAGGAGTCGGGAAGTGATTGGTCCATTATACTCAGCTCTGGTGAGACTGCACCTTGAGTACTCTGTTCAGTTTTGGGCCCCTCACTACAAGAAAGAACATTGAGATGCTGGAGCGTGTCCAGAGAAGGGAAACGATGCTGAATGGTCTAGAGTAGAAGTCCTATGAGGAGCAGCTGAGGGAACTGAGGCATTTTAGTATTAAGGAGGCTGAGGGGAGACCTTATCACTCTCACAAAACTACCTGCAAGGAGAGTGTAGAGATGTGGGGGTCAGTCTCTTCTCTCAGGTAACAAGCGATAGGATGAGATGAAATGGCTTAAAATTACACCAGGGAAGATGAAGGCAGGTGTACAGACTGCCTTAAACCAAGAAGGAGTTGTGAGAAGGTATTTGGAAATAAGTGAGCATGTCGTGAACCAGCCATAATGAGATGGCCAAAACACAGCAGGTGTGCAGATAACTTCTCTACATCAAAGGTAAACTAACAATGTTTAGCTATAAGATATGTTTATCAAAACTCATTATAATTACTAATAAATCATTTTGGTGTGAACAGTGTGTGTAGCCAATTAGCAGGATTTACCTTGCCACATTTTATAGTATGGCTTTCCGTTTATGGGATGGCTTTTAGATTTAGTTAAATAAGGACTTATGTTTTTGTTAGTTATTTTTGCCTTAGTGTTATTTTTGCAGTGTATGTCAGTGTCTCTCTTGCAGGATGGATTATGCTTTTCACAAACATCTGGCTGGTCCATAAACAGAAAGGGGGAATTGTAGACGTGCATTTTGAGAGGAATGGGTTTTTTTGGTCCACACAGATTTATTGCCACACGACTCGACTCCCATAAATCAGGCCTGGGGGTTGAGTGAAGATATGTTAAGGCACAATTGGAATGCAGTAGGAGAAGAGCAGAATGAGATAACAAACTGCGAGAATGTTAACAACTGCCTTAAATAGGAACAAAGTGACTTTGTAGTCTTAAGCAATTATTAGCAATAGCGAGACACATGTAAGGCAGGTGAACAGAGCATCTAACCGATAGAAATATAATGTAACTCTTGTACTGATATAGAAACCTGTATAAGCTCTGTGTGTGTTTCAGTGAAGGAGCTCAGAACTTGATCACATTTATCTGAGTTGAGTCCACAAAAATTGGGCTCTGGCAAATCAGCACTAGCCCCAGGGGTGACTGCTGTAGCTGCTCTGAAAAAATTAACAAATTTGGGTTGTTGGCTGAGTAAACAAACCAATGCTGTATCTCTTGCTCCTAGTGACCTGCTTACTGATGTAGATAGTGTGAGACATGCTACTTTGCAAAACAGAACTGCTATTGTTTTCTTACTTTTGGCATATGGTCATGGATGTAAAGATTTTGAAGGTTTGTGTTGTATGAACTTATCAGACCACTCGGAATCAATCCACAAAAGCATAGCAATGTTGAAACAACAAATGATGAAGTTAAAATATGAGGATAGTTGGCTGGCTGGCTGGTTTAACACCTGGGGAATTGCTGGCTGGTTCAGAGATGTTATTAAGGCTGGACTTGTCATCTTGCTGATGATATTGTCTATGCTCATTATAGGGCCTTGTTGGGTTCAATTGCTTAAAAAACTGATTAGCAAGGCCCTTACTTCGGCTGTTTTGCTTGTGCAAAAAGAAAAAGAGGGAATTGTGGGCACCTGGCTAGCCGATCCAGGCAACAGTTACCTCTCACTGCTGCTTGCAAAGCAGCCATGGGAAGGCTTTGCTTCTTGCTGAACAGTGAGGCAGAGTGGATCACTGATGGGGAGTTAAAGCAACTTTAACGAGCTCCTGGTACTGAGAAATTCCGCTGTGGTGATACAAACCTGGTACAGTGCAGATGGCTTTTCCCCCCTGCCTTTTCTCACCCTCAGCTAATTGTGGAGCAATTGAGAAACTTCCCTTGAAGGTATATAATTATATAATATTTCAATGCAGGACGACCCTTTGGGAGATTGGTCATGCCAATGGGGATTCACCGGTCGGGGAATGAGTCTCCTTAAAATGATTATTACATCTTTGATCCCTTTGATTGCTGTACTGGCCTAATTGGGCTCGTTAAACCGTTAATTAATAAAGTTATTGCACAAACGTGGATTGTGCAAAATGAAAAAGGGGGAGATGTAGAGGGCATTATTGATGCAGCAGTTACTCTGCAGCTGTGTCATCCTAACCCCAGCTATTTTGGGCACCCTGTCTCTATCCCAGGGCTACGAGGAGATAAAGTAAAACTGCAAACAAGAGAAGCGAATGGGAAACCAGATAAGACAGCATTCCTACAAGAGCCTGCACATCGCATGCTGACCCTTGGCTAGTCAATAATCCGGAAAGGGGAGCTTGTGCATTTCACTATGTAACCAATCTGTTAGCTTTCTATTTTGAGTAAACCCAGTATAGTGTATAAATATGTGTGTGGCTACAGCAAAAAACGAGCAATGCTTCTACCGCTTTAAGGACTTTGTCGTTTATTCCGGTGGCCTCCTGTGGGCTCCCTGCAACACCCAATGGCTTGGAACTTCACTCCCGAACAGCTACAAGACTCTGATAAAGTGACTGCATATCTGAACAATAATTGCTGTAGGTTTTTCAAAGAAACACATCTTACTGCACTATGCTGGGCCCTGGCCACTATATACTGAATTCTGCTGGATAGCAGGCAGCACTGCCAGGGGGAAGGGAAGGAAAACAGACCTGCAGACACTGCAACTACCACAACCCCCAAGACTTACACTGCAGCTACTGCGACCCCTGTGACAGACAATGCAGATGAGCCAAAGAAACAACCCACACCAGTGTCAGTGGCTCCTGTACAGAAGAGAAATTACACAAAGAAATCCCCCCCACCCCTCCCCTTCTTAGCAAACTTAAACCTCATCACAATTTTACTCCCTTCTTCCCCCTCCCAACGTGGCGTGTGGAGGGGCGGGGAATGGGCAGTGGGGTTCTGGAGATTCCTCACAAGCTGCTTTTCTCCCCCCAGATCTTAACACTTCTACTTCCCCCCACCCCTCACCTCTTCGGACTCTTGACTTAAATCATAAATTTGCTCCCTTCTTCCCTCCCATCGCAGCACAGGGACGGGAAAGGAATGGGGAATGGGGGTTTTCAGTCCGTTCCTCCTGAGTTGTCTTCCACCTCAGCTGGGGGGTCTGATCCACACACACACATACTTCCCCTGTGGCGCCGTGGGGTCGCACCCACGTGAGAGTCGTATCCACAAACTTCTGCAGTGTGAGTCCTCTCTATTGGGGAGTCATCTCCTCATCACAGGCCTCTCAGCGGGACTCCCTTCCACAGGGTGCTGACATTCGGGCCCAGACTCCCCTGGCCTGGTCCCCCAAAAAGTCACAAGTCCCCCGGCAAACCTGCTGAGGTGTGGATCAATCTCTTCACAGGGCATAGATGTCTTTGCTCCCCGTCCTCATCCATGGGCTACAAGGGGACACCCGTTTCAGCATGGTCTTTACCAGGAGCTGGAGGGAAAACTCTCTTTCCGCATTCTTCCCCCCCCCCCCTTTCGGGCCTGGCCTTGGTGTCTGAGCATCCTGTTACATTTTCTCACTCCCCACTCTGGTGGCAAAGTGCGCCTGCCAGCAGTTTTTTTTCTCCTATATGTGATTCACAGAGGCGCTGTGTCCAGCTGTGATTGGCTCGGCCCTGGAATTTGGCCTTGAATTGACCAATGTTTACAAAATCTGGGGCTTGGAGAAAGCTGTAACTGTGGCTTACAAAAAATCACCAAAGCAACACAGCTACACAAAACTGCAACAAGCAGCTATTGGGAGAAAGAATCCCTCTTCTCATGAGGGAGAGTATAGAGGGTATACAGCACGAGGCACACTGTGGTTTTACCTGTGTGACTACAGAGAGGATATAAGTGGGATGGGCAGCCTACCTCAACCCTTCTAGCATGACTAAAAGAGCTGTGAGGTAAAACAATCACATAAAGAGATTATGCCAGGAAAAATGCTACACCAGTTTCCACTGAACAGTTACATAGACTAAGTGGAAGGCCTACTTATATGTCTGATCCTCTAAGGGACCTCAAAGTCTTTTTTACAAGAAGTGAAATGCAAATATGATCACTCTCTACAACTACCTGGAAGAAGGGTGTAGAGAGGTGGGGGGTCAGTCTCTTCTCTTGGGTAACAAGCGATAGGATGAGATGAAATGGCTTAAAATTGCACCAGGGTAGATTTAGGTTAGATATGAGGAAGAATTTCTTTACTGAAAGGGTATTCAAATACTGGAACAGGATGCTCCGGGAAGTGGTGGAGTCACCTTCCCTGGAGGTATTTAAAAGCTGTGTAGATGTTGTGCTTGAGGACATGGTCTAGAGGTGGACTAGGCAGGCTGTGGTTGGACTCGATGATCTTGAAGGTCTCTTCCAACCCAAGTGATTCTATGATTCTATGACAGGGGAACAACAGAGCCCATGGCAAAATATGCACATGGTATGGAAAATAGCCTAGGCCAACTCTGCTCACCTGTGCTGGCTGCTTGGGGAAGTTAACTCTGTCCTGGCCAGAACCAGGACAGAGAGTCATTCCAATTCAAAGTTTCTAAGGCCACTCTTTCAACTCAGATCTTTGCAGACTTATTTGTCACGAGCAGGACTAGGAATTTACCATTCAAAGATTTGCATTTCTTTGTTAAATTGGACACACAAATTGGTACAGCATGGTTATTTGTAATCTGTTTTATTCACCTAAATTATCAGCAATTCCAATTCATCTTTTGATCTAATAAAAATTAATTGGGGATTTTATCTGTCATGGCAGCAATTGAAACAGAAATCCATGTAAAGAAAAGAGTATGCTTACTGTTTGGATTCTTCATGTCACCATTTTATAAAGGGATTTAAAAAAAAGTAGTAGAGCCATTCTTGATAGATTGATTTATAAAAACTTAAAAAGACTTTACAACTCCTTTTCATATCATCTTATTTTCTTTTGTGCTAGCCATTATTTCCTTCCACGCCAGTGACTCAAAGAGAACAGACAAATCCAGTTTCTTATTTGAATTTCTTTATATGGTATTGTAGTTTTGCGTGATGGGGTTCTGGTGGAGGAGGGGAGGCTGCAGTGGTGGCTTCTGCAAGAAGCAGCTAGAAGCTTTCTGCAGGCCTGAAAGAGTAAACACCATCCAACTTAAGGCCAGAGTTGTTGTTGGCCAAGGCCAAGCCACTCAGTAATGGTCATAGTGCCTCTGTGAATCACATTTAGGAGAAGAAAAAAAACGCTAGCAGCTGCTTTTTGCCACCAGAGAAGGGAGTGAGAAGATATAAGAAACTGGGCAGACACCAAGGCTGGTGAAGGGGGCGGAGGCACCATAGGTGCTGGAGAGAAAGATACAGCCTGTGGAGAGGCCCCATGCTGGAGCAGGTGGAGACATACAGGAGATTCTTTGACCCGTGTTGGAGCAAACCTCTGGCATCAGATGCAGCCCATGGGGAGAAATAGAAACAGAGAGGCCGGCCCATGCCAGAGCAGGTTTGCTGGGGGGCTTGTGATTCCGTGGGGGATCAGGCTGGACCAGTCTGGGACTGAGAGACTGAGAGACATTCTATGATTCTATGACTGCACTTCTAGTGACCCATGCTGGGGTAACTGGTGAAGAGCTGAAGCCCCGTGGGAAAGGACGCGTGTTGGAGAAGTTTGTGGAGGACTGTCTCCCATGGATGGGACCCCACACTGGAGCAGGGGAAGAGTGTGAGGTATTCCCCCCCCCTCTGCTAAGGAGAACATCTCATGAGGAACTGACCAAAACTCCCATTCCCCCATTCCCATAATATCTTCCCATATCCCATAATATCTTTAATATCCATTAAAGAAAGGCAACTTGTCTAAAAGAAGGCATAGATACTTCTAAATTTCAACTATGATTTACTTGTCTTATGATACATAAAATGTATTTAATGGACTTCTAAAAAAATGCCCAATAAAATTAAATGAAAGTATTAATTCTGTTTCCTGAACAACCGAGCCTGTATAGAGTGCACTGGACTAAGTTCTCAGGGGTTGGGCCTATTCTTGCTCTGTGTACTTAACAGCAAAGAATAACTGAATCTAGCCCTTAACTAGGATGTTAGGGCAATATGTAATACTGTGTCACTGGTGTGCAAATAAATACAAATAGACAAGATGCTGCCACATTAACATACCTCTTGTATGGAACGAGCTGCTGGCTTGTCTTGATGATTGGCCAGTATTAAAAAAAGCAAGGTACATAATGTCCACACCATAACTCCCAAGTTTTACATAAAGTAAATGCCTATCATTAAACTAGGGCAGACTGGCAACAGCCTGTTCCTCCATGCTGAAAGCAGGTTACAGCAAACTACTTGCCTAACTCCCCACCATCAATTCTTTTTCTCAGAACAGACTTTATAAGGTGCCTGAACTCATCCTTTGTTACAAGGAGCAGACATTCCATTTACCACCATTAACAGAGGAAGGGGAAGGAGGATCAATCTCCTGTATTCGGCAAAGAGGATTGGAAGGGTAAGACCTCTGCACAAATGCACAAGAACACATTTCAGTTGCCAACAGAATTTGGGTTTTTTCCAAGATATATACAGATACAAAGTAATTAAAGCCTTTCTTTTTCCTCCTTCATTGTAAAAGGGTTGATGCCAGTTGCAACAAATATTCTATAGATCAAGGGACTCCTACTTTATAAGTAGTACGATAACTCTAGCAATACATACAGTGATAAAAGAAGGCATCTTGGACTGTCTTAGATCATCAGTGGACCAGCATCCTGTTTAAACTATTATTCACAAACCTTTACTTTCACTGTCTTTAAAGAATAACTTGCCTGATTTGTAACAACTTCTACATCAGAAGAACCCTTTATGTTTTGTATGGTACTATAACAGGCACTGTGAGATTGATTAAAACCTTGAGAAAAATTGTCTTCAAAGACACAGCTTGATACAATAGAAACATTTATCAAAAGTTGTATGAACACTTAGGATATCACTATTCTGAAGATTCACTTTTTTTTTTAAAGACAGTAGCAGAGGCCAGACAACAGAAAAGAGGGACAACTGGAGACAAAGAATAAAGGGGGAAAAAATGTAGATGCATTTTGTTATCGACAAAAGGAACACTCACACTGAGAGTGTCATAGTAGCAAAGATTTATTCAGAGAAAAAGAAGTCGGCGGCAGGCGAGTGCAGACCGGAGTCTCATCACACTGCGCCGTTGAGTGGTAGGTTGCAGATATTTATATTATAAGAGAACAAAGTAAAAGTTATGCAAGTTACTAATTATTCTTGTGGTTGATCCATATCCGTACATTTTGATTGTTCTTGTTCAATCACTAGCAGGATCACTCAGTTAATCAATTTTGGTTATACTGTTCCTTCTGTTTTTCTCAGTTCAGTGCCTACTTCTTCCTCCCCAAACCGGTTCGGGCTGATTTCCCTGCTTTCATGGTTAGGGACCTCTTGTTCCGCTTGCATGCTCTGGTTTGCCTGAAGTTTATAATGTTCTTCAAAGAAATTCTTGGTGCTTATCATTCTTAACAGTATGTCATTTTGTACCTTAGTGGGTTAGGGATATAAGCAAAAGCCATTGTTCAAAACAGAGCATGCATCAAGTTTCTATAGACTAGCAAAAAGCAGCCTGAAAGTTTAGAATCAGCAAACACCTTTAACACATTTAACCCCCTCCCTCCTTTAGTTAATACAAAAACATGCTCTCAATTTCCAAGGCTTATTAAATTGATTGTTATTGGAGCAGTTAGCCTTCCACACAACAGCCTGTAGCAGCCACAAGAGTTAATTCAAGCATTTTGAAAAATATGGCCAGTTTCATCTGGATATTTGTGTAAGTTGATTTAAAAAAAAAAACCCACAAAACACACCAACAAACTAAGAAACTGCTCCATTCTCTCAAGAAGCTGAAGAGGCTACAAGGCTGCACTTGACAAATTGCAAGTTTAAAATCAGTATTTCATTAAATAGATTCTTAAGGAGTCTACCTCCCATTTCAGCCACACAAGACTCACTTTCTAGTCTATCATTCAAATTCATAAAGGAAAGTCTGAAACATTTTTTGGTATAAAGCTAAACACTTCAAAATAATCTTAAGCTACATGGACACAAGAATAACATTTAAGGAAATGCTTTATATATTTCTTATTTAGTTAATTTCATCCTCAGAGAAGGAAAATTCAGCCACTGCACACAGCGCTCATGTTGTTAGAAATGACAAAAGGTCCTAAAAAAGGACTCAAGGTAGATACCTTAGTGAAGCAGTAATTTATTATATGTTCTTGCAAGAGCGAGTGACCCAAAAAGTAGGCACACTTTTGGTCAGAGCCCGCAACCTTTTTATACCATATTCTTGTACATATACATCACTTGTCCCTCTTCATATTAAGATGAGTTCTAGGAAATGATTTCCATAAACTCCTCCCAATCACGTCTGTGCGTTGTCCCATGGTGGTGGTCGTCAGGGATCTTGGTGATGAAGGCTTGAAGTCTTCCTCCTTCCCCTGTTTAACTATGGATTTCACGGGCTCAACCAAGGCGCCTTATTCGAAATAGTACATAATACAATACACATTGCACATCTGGCAGATTCCCGTTTCCCATAGGTGAAGAGAATTTAAATGCATGAGTCTCTTTGTCTGTGACAACTGCTTACTGGCAAACACTTATCCTTATCTTAACTTTTCCCTGGCAACTGACATGGCCTAGGGCTGAGGGAAGTCAAAGCTTGATACAGGTTTCAGATTGGGTATGTTAATTTTGTAGCCTTAACCCCACATTGTCTTGCCTGTTTGCTTTAATGTGGCAATTTTGGTGCCCCAGTATGAATCAGCACTGTGGAAACCTGTTGGTTGAGCTTTGTTTCCCTCAGCTTCATTTTAACCTTTTATCGGAGAGAGTGGTTTTTGCCATAACAGCAAAACTTATATTAATAGTACTCCCTCCTAGTCCTTCACTTTACAAGTCAGCATAAAAAATTACAGCAACCCATTTTAGTTTGCAAAAGCAACATTTCCCAATATTTTCCACAATTCCCCCCTTCTTTTCTTTATACTCATCGTTGTCTTTTGCATATTTTCAAAGTCCTATTTCATATGAAGCTTCTAACCAGGCCAGCATTGCTTCACATTCTTTTTCCTGAGATTTTTTATTATCAGTTTCTTGTTCCTCTAGGAGAAGCATGTTATAAGGTGGTGGTCCCAGGGGCATCCTTTTAGTTATCGCAGTTTCTATTAATCTTTGTGTTAGACCTCTAACACAAGGGATTATACAACACCCTATGGCCACTAACTGTCGGAGAAGGGAGACTTTGACCACCATATGGTTCATCAGCAAGTCCCAATTTTTATTCAAGCAAGCCTTGGTTAAATACACTGCTTAATTAGCTCATGCATATTGCAGAAGTCATGCTCACTATTGGTCAAGCAGATAGATGCCGTCCCGTCCCCTCTTTGTTCTGTTTCCACATTCCTGAAGTTTAAACATCCTTTTATCGCATCCTGCAGGTGTCCGAGCACCAGCAATATCCAGTTACAACTAGCTACTGGCTCAAGCCGACCTAGAGCTAACACTTACCCTGCTTACACCATCTCAAGCAAATCCAGGCTGCTGTGTCCCTTCTCTGATAGCCAGCACTGAACCAGGCTCTCCACAACTAACATCCCTGCTACCACTATCATAGAAGTGAAAACTGATACCACCATTCCCTTCCATTTTCCAAACCAAGATTCCAACCACCCAGTAAGAGAAGTATCTATTCCTGAATTCTCTGCTAGTTCATTGGCCAAAGTGGTAAGACCTTGTAAGGCTCTGGTAATTGTTCCATCAGGAGCAGTATTATTTGGTATAAATGTGCAACACTGTCCCCCTAACATAACACATACTCCTCCTTTCTCTGCTAACATCATATCTAGGACCATCCGATTTGCCCATGTCATTCTGCTATTGGCATCCAATTGTTCTGATATTCCTTTAACAGCATCCCTCGTATGATTTATGAATCTTAGTTGATTATAATAGATATAATTGATCCAATCTACATTTTTGTTAACTGTGATCCACCAAAAAAAGGATGATTCAAAACCTGCAGCAACCTGATTCCTGGCTTTAAATTCATCAGGAACTCCTCAAGGAACTCCAACTGAGTCTATGTATATTCTGTCATCAAAGGAGGTTCCCAATATGCTTCTTTTGGTCCTAATCTTTTTCTCTTTAGAAGTCTCATCTTCTCTGAATGCCAGGGTGAATGGGATAGCCAATTGTACTATAGCACAAGTGCCTTTCCAGTTGGGCGGAAGAATACCTCTTCCCCCACAATACCACTACAAGTCAGCTCTTGGAACCTGTAATGATGAATAGTTCCCACCTTTAACATTTGTCACATTCAACGTTCTCTTACATCTTGAGAACTACCCTCAAAATTGTGTAGCCACCCTGCCCTGTCGTGAGAGACAAGCCATGTGGTTTCAAACTACACCTGTGAGAACTGGGGGTGTTTGAATGTCCTTATTCAGCAAGGCTAGGAACAGAAGCAAGAGTGTTTTACAGGTATCATTTCCCCAGGCTGTTTTTTTTCCTGGTACAGTGCAATAATGCACTCTAATCCTGTGTGATCGTTGGACCATCCTAGGGGAAAAGGTACAACTTGTGGTTTAGGTCGACCTGAGGCACATGCATAGCAATCACTCTTATTTAAACTTTTCACAGTGTATTTTACCCATTCCATCCAGGCATTCGTGTCTCCTCCCTCTGACCTAGGTTTCTGAGTACTTTTCCGTTCCCCATTTTTATTTGAATTCTTATTTCAAATTTTTCTACCACTATTCAGAATCGCCCTAAGGATCTTTCCCTGTGACCTCTATCCCTAGTCCATAGGCTCGAGTGACAGTATTATTAGCATTATTCTTATTAATTATTATGGGATTACATGCTGCTTCTTTACAATTATGGGTAGTATGTCCTTTTGAAATTGTTATATTGTAGGGGTTTCCAATGCCAACTTTCTCGATTTATATCTGTGGTCCATCCATTGACCTGAGCCATCCCCCAAACATTGCTCCAAGAGTGGTCCACATAAAAGCAGCATTCCTCCTTCAAGGCAGCACAAAGACCTCCTTGCTGCATGAACAGGAGATCTAATCCACGTCTGTTCTGCAAAACAACCTCTGAAAGTAAAGAGACAGATTGCTCTAAAAGACTCATGAACTCTTCAATTTTTTGCAAGTCGTCATCGATGGCATTTTGTAATTGAGACATGCCTCTCTGTTGTGTCACCAGCGAGTCACTCCCGTGGCCGCGCCTGCTGCTCCTAAGCCAAGCAGCATCGCTATTGTGACAGCTGTAAGTAGTTCTCTTTTCTGGAGTCTGTTGTCCATAACTCCCCAGCGATGGAACATCTCATCTTCTGGATGGTATAGGACCTTAGGAACAATCAAAGTCTGCACGCAAAAGTCAGCAGAGTAGTTAAAAAGCTTAAGGGATATACAAGGGGTTACTCCGAACTGGTGGCAGACCCACATCCCAGATTCTGATGGGATCGCCCACTTATAGGCTTTATTTAGTACAATGATTTTCATACAAACTGTATTGGTCCACTTAACTAAGGCAGTATTGCCAAAACATATGCCCTGGCCTTTAATATGGTTCGAGGTTGTCCCTCTCCATGGTGTATTCCATTTGCATTGGGGTGGATTGTCACTTTTAGAATATGTGAAAGAGGTGTCAAGGGCGATGCCCTCGTAGAAAGGGGGATGCGCATCATAACATAACCAACAGGACCTCGTGAGATTTGGGTTTGACTGATTTAGCGATTCGAAGGTAGCATCCAATATGCTAAAAAATGGTTCGCAAGATGAAAGACTGGTTGGAATGGGGGTACTGGTTGGGATAGAGGTAACGGTTTGCAAATCGCCTTTTCTTGGTTGGTTAACGCTCTTAACTATAACATCAGAGTTAACTGCTGGACTATCCGTTGCCTCTTGTTTTTTAATAAAAAAGAATCCTCCTCTATCTTTGCCGGATTCCCAGTATCTAAAGCCCCAGGTTTTACCAAGTACGCAACCCAGGTCCTTTTCATTGATTACTGTCATTACTAGATGTTTACACCAGTTTCTTCTGCTCAGTTCAGCACAACCAGTCTGGGCTGTACCTTTAAAAACCTGTCTGACCCTCCTTTCGGTGTCCAATCAGAGGCTATGATCTCGCAGCCCCACGATGGGCAGAAATATTGATCAGGGTCACTACAATAAGACTTGCCGGGATTAGATTTTGGACAAATATAATACATATGTTCTACTGGGCAGGGAGTTACTGGAACCAAATTGCAAGGGGATACCTGGAAACTGGGGGGTACTGAAGTGACCACTTTTTGTAGTATTACCTGATCTGCCCATCTTCCTATCACTCATTCCCACGGTTGATGTTCGTACAATCCTGCACAGGATTTGATAAGCCCTAGGAGTAAAATTATACTAAAGCATCGAAATTTTGGCCCTCCTGTAACAGGGCCGTCTGATTGGTAGTTAGATGTCGGAGAAGGGAGACTTCGACCACCATATGGTTCATCAGCAAGTCCCAATTTTTATTCAAGCAAGCCTTGGTTAAATACACTGCTTAATTAGCTCATACATATTGCAGAAGTCAAGCTCACTATTGGTCAAGCAGATAGATGCCGGCCCGTCCCCTCTTTGTTCTGTTTTCACATTCCTGAAGTTTAAACATCCTTTTATCGCATCCTGCAGGTGTCCGAGCACCAGCAATATCCAGTTACAGCTAGCTACTGGGTCAAGCTGACCTAGAGCTAACACTTACCCTATTTACACCATCTCAAGCAAATCCAGGCTGCTGTGTCCCTTCTCTGATAGCCAGCACTGAACCAGGCTCTCCACAGTTAGACTCCATCGATACGGAACTTTTTGATGTGGATGGGATGATTGCAGGCCTGTCGTCCAATGATGCAACCCTGTAAATGAAACTCAGAGATTTCATTAATTTTTATTCTGAAAATCTGGTCTAATAGACTTAAGTGGACGCCATTTAACTTTCCCATCTTTTCTGACTGCCCCATACCCTCGCCCCGTAAGAACTAACTGCCATCCCTGCTCCCATTCTCCCAATTCGTTTCTGACTATGACTGACGGACCCTCTTCTAGTGCCCGAGTGGCCCAATGTTTCTGAGCGGGACTATTCGCCTCATCTCCCCTGGGGAACTGATTTAATGCTAACATCGCGGTCATCAAGAGACGTGCTTGGTCCCACGCAGTAATGACTTTGGTGAACCCTTCTGTTTTTGCTAACACCTCTAATTTAGATTTTAGTGTTTGATTTGCTCGCTCAACTATTGCTTACCCTGTGCTGTTATATGGAATGCCATACGTTAGGGTGTCCTGGTTTCAGCCAGTGGCTTCAGCCAGGAAGTGGTTAACCTGCTGGGCTCGGGACAAATGACTCAGATTGGCCAATAGGATCATTCCATGCCAGTTACATCATGCCGAGTATAAAAAGCAGGGGGTGTTGCGAGCTCGGGTCTCTTGTGTCGCGGCGGGGGTTTGCGCGGGCTGCGGCGCGGTGTCCGTTACGGGGAGTGCGCGATCTAAACTGCTCATCTCGGCAAAAGGTTGTATTGTTCATTGTTATCTGTTCTTCCCCTGTTATTTCCAGTAAAAAAATACCCTTATCCCAACCTGCGGGGTTCTGATGTTTTGGTTCCCCCCCCCCCCCCCCCCCCGCTCCGGGGGAAATCTGAACGCGTGGTCCCCGGCTCCGGTGAAACCACAACATATTTTGCGCCCGAACTTGGGGCAAGAAAGGTTGGGATAACGGTAGATCTGACTCTGACCTGGTTGCAATTACGGTAAAAGTTGTAAGGATGCTGTTTAAGATGTTGTGGCTATTATTTACAAAGGTGTGGTCCTGGCTGTGGAAAAAAAACCTCGGCAGGCTGTTTGCAGTCCTGGCAGGATGTTGTATCATCTCGGGGCTGCAGCTTCCCTGCCTGTTCCCATACTTTGCTCTAGCGTGCTTTATGACAATGGTTTACGATACAGTTATATTAGTGACCATGCGCTTAATCTGGCAAGTGTATGAGGTTTTGCTGTCCTGTCTAGTTCCTGGGCAGAGAGGGGCTGGTGGTGGTGGCCATTTTGGTGAGAGCACAGAGGGAGAAGACTACACTGTTTTTTTCCTTTCTGGGCTAAACATAACAGCTCTTATGAGAGTTTTTGAAAACTTTCACCATCACCTTGACATGCAAACTATGGCCACACTGCTAGGAGTTTTTCTGCACTTGATCCTGTTTTCATCGTAAATTAAGAGCAGGTTTATGAATACTGCTCAAGAGGTTTCCCAAAGGCAGGATAACCACGAGGGGCAGGACAACCACGAGGGGCAGGACATGGGCCAGTACCTAAGTACTTTCTCACCCCCGATGACTTGGAGCTTCACTCCTGAGCAGCTGCATGACTCTCATAAAATGGCCGCATTTCTGAAAAAAAGTTGTTGTAGGCTTCCCAAGGAGGTGCAAAGCACTGCACTGTGCTGGGCTCTGGCCACTTGGGCTCAAACACTGCTTGATAGCAGACAGCGCTGTCAGGGGGGAGGGGAAGAAAACAGATTGTCAGATACTGCAGCAACCCCTGTAATTGGCACTGCAGCTGTGGCAACCCCTGTAATTGGCACTGCAGCTGCGGCAACCCCCGTAATTGGCACTGCAGCTACTGCAACCCCTGTAACTGGCACTGCAGCTACTGCAATCCCCGCAGCAGACACCACCGATGATCAAAAGAAACAACCCCCACCAGTGTCTGTCGCCCTGGTACAAAAGAGGAAATACACAAAAAAATCAGTTCGTACAACAACTGATGATGATGATCAACCAGGGCCATCAGGGGGATATCAAGATGAGGCAGAACCAGAGATTGTCACCCGATCCCTGTCCCTGAGTGAGCTTCGTGATGTTAGAAGGGATTTTAGCCGCCAACCTAGTGAGCCCATTGTCACCTGGTTGCTTCGGTGCTGGGATCATGGGGCTAATAGCTTGGAGTTTGATGGCAGGGAGGCCAAGCAGTTGGGATCCCTTGCCAGAGGAGGAGGCATTGATAAAGCCATTGGAAAAAGGTCAGGAATCCTCAGCCTCTGGAAACGGTTACTGTCAAGTGTGAAGGAAAGGTACCCCATAAAAGAATACATTACATGCCAGATGCCCAAGTGCAACAGTATGGAAAGAGCTGTCCAGTACCTGAGAGAATTAGCTGTACGGGAGATAATTAGTTATGATTTGAACAATTCACAACTCCCTGCCGATCCTGATGAAGTCCTGTGCACCCCAGGCATGTGGCGAAAGGTTGTACAAAGTGTACCATCAGGGCACGTCAATTCACTGGCAGCAATAGACTGGAGTGATACGGATCTACCAACTGTAGCCAATGTGTCTTGTAGGCTCCGCAAATACCAAGACAATGTTTCCCTCTCTGTCATCGCAGCGGTAGAGAAACTGGTCCAACGCCTTGACAACAACGTGTGCAGCTCCCGACCCTTGCAGAGCAGTGTGGCAGCTTTTGGAAGAAGGCGTCCATCATCCCGAGAGGGAGAAAACCGAGGGTACTCACCACGAGGTAAACTGTGGTTTTACCTGGTTGACCAAGGGGAGGACATGAGGAAGTGGGATATGCAGCCCACTTCAGCCCTTCGAGCACGAGTAAACGAGCTGCAAGGTAAAACAATCGCACGTCGAGATTTCACCAGGAAGAATGCTGCACCAGTTACCACCGAACAGAACCCTCGACCAAGCAGAAGGCCTATCTACACTCCTGATATGTCTGATCCTCTTAAAGGAACCTCCATGTCCTTCATGCACTCAATGAACGGCAAGTATGATCAGCAGCAATAGAGGGGCCCTGCCTTCAGCCAGGTGGAGGAGAGGGATAACAGAGTTTACTGGACGGTGTGGATTCGATGGCCTGGCACGTCAGACCCACAAGAGTACAAGGCTCTAGTGGATACTGGTGCCCAGTGTACTTTAATGCCGTCAAATTATAAAGGCACAGAACCTGTTTGCATTTCTGGAGTCACAGAGGGGTCCCAACAGTTGACTGTACTAGAGGCTGAGGTAAGCCTGACTGGAAAGGACTGGGAGAAACACCCCATTGTGACTGGCCCAGAAGCTCCATGCATTCTAGGTATAGACTATCTCCGTAGAGGGTATTTCAAAGACCCAAAAGGGTACCGGTGGGCTTTTGGAATAGCTGCTGTGGAGACAGAGGAAATTGAACAGTTGTGCAACTTGCCTGGACTCTCAGAGGATCCTTCTGTTGTGGGGTTGTTGAAAGTTGAAGAACAGCAAGTGCCAATTGCTACAACAACAGTACACAAACGACAGTACTGAACCAACCGAGATTCTCTGATCCCCATCCACAACCTGATTCGTCAACTGGAGAGTCAAGGAGTGATCAGCCGGACTCGCTCACCCTTTAACAGTCCCATATGGCCAGTGCGGAAGTCCAATGGAGAGTGGAGGCTGACAGTAGATTATTGTGGCCTAAATGAACTCACTCCAGGTATGAGTGCTGCTGTGCCGGACATGCTGGAACTCCAATATGAATTGAAATCGAAAGCAGCCAAGTGGTATGCCACGATTGACATTGCCAATGCCTTCTTCTCAATCCCACTGGCGCCAGAGTGCAGGCCACAGTTCGCTTTCACTTGGAGAGGTACACAATATACGTGGAATCGTCTGCCCCAGGGGTGGAAACACAGTCCCACCATCTGCCATGGACTAGTCCAGACCACTTTGGAAAAGGGTGAAGTACCAGAGCATTTACAGTACATTGACGACATCATTGTATGGGGAGACACAGCAGAAAAAGTGTTTAAGAAAGGAGAAAAGATAATTCAAATCCTCTTAAAGGCTGGCCTTGCCATAAAACAAAGTAAAGTCAAGGGTCCTGCACAAGAGATCCAGTTTTTAGGAATAAAATGGCAGGATGGATGTCATCAGATCCCCATGGACATTATCAATAAAATAGCAGCCATGTCTCCACCAAACAATAAAAAGGAAACACAGGCTTTCTTGGGCGTTATAGGTTTTTGGCGAATGCATGTGCCAAACTACAGTTTTATTGTGAGCCCACTCTACCATGTAACTCGAAAGAAGAATGACTTCCAATGGGGCCCTGAGCAGCAGCAAGCCTTTGAGCAGATTAAACGTGAGATAGTCCATGCAGTAGCCCTTGGACCTGTCCGGACAGGGACGGATATTAAAAACGTGCTCTACACTGCAGCGGGGGAGAATGGCCCTACTTGGAGTCTCTGGCAGAAAGCACAAGGGGAGACTCGGGGTCGACAGCTGGGGTTTTGGAGTCGGGGCTACAAAGGATCAGAGGCCAATTACACTCCAACAGAAAAAGAAATATTGGCCGCCTATGAAGGAGTTCGAGCTGCTTCAGAGGTGATCGGAACTGAAGCCCAGCTCCTCCTGGCACCCCGACTGCCAGTGCTGGGCTGGATGTTCAAAGGGAAGGTCCCTTCTACGCATCACGCCACTGATGCTACATGGAGCAAGTGGGTTGCATTAATTACACAGCGAGCTCGAATAGGAAATCCCAATCACCCCGGAATCGTGGAAGTAATCACAGACTAGCCAGAAGGCAAAGATTTTGGAATGTCACCAGAGGATGAGGAGGTAACACGTGCTGAAGAAGCCCCACCTTACAACACACTGCCAGAAAATGAGAAGCAATATGCTCTCTTCACCGATGGTTCCTGTCGCCTTGTGGGAAAGAATCGCATGTGGAAAGCTGCTGTATGGAATCCGACAAGACGAGTAGTAGAAGCAACTGAAGGAAAAGGTGAATCAAGCCAGTTCGCTGAGGTTAAGGCTATTCAGTTAGCCCTGGACATTGCTGAAAGAGAGAAGTGGCCAATGCTCTATCTCTACACTGATTCATGGATGGTGGCCAATGCCCTGTGGGGGTGGCTGCAGCAATGGAAGAAGAACAACTGGCAGCGGAGAGGCAAACCCATATGGGCTGCTGATCTATGGCAAGACGTTGCTGCTCGGGTAGAGAAGCTTGTCGTAAAGGTACGTCATGTTGATGCCCATGTACCTAAGAGTCGGGCCACGGAAGAACATCAAAACAACCATCAGGTGGATAAGGCCGCTAGGATTGGAGCAGCTCAGGTAGATCTAGACTGGCAACGTAAGGGTGAGCTATTCATAGCTCGATGGGCTCATGATACTTCAGGTCATCAGGGGAGAGATGCGACATATAGATGGGCACGCGATCGAGGGGTGGATTTGACCATGGATGCTATTGCACAAGTCATCCATGAATGTGAGACGTGCTGTAATTAAACAAGCGAAGCGGTTAAAGCCCCTTTGGTATGGAGGGCGGTGGATGAAATATAAATATGGGGAGGCCTGGCAGATTGATTACATCACTCTCCCACAAACCCGCCAGGGAAAGCATTATGTACTTACAATGGTGGAGGCAACAACTGGCTGGCTAGAGACATACCCTGTGCCCCATGCTACTGCCCGGAATACAATCCTGGGTCTTGAAAGGCAAATCCTGTGGTGACATGGTACCCCTGAAAGAATTGAATCCGACAACGGGACTCACTTCCGGAACACCCTAATAGACACCTGGGCCAAAGAGCATGGCATTGAGTGGGTGTACCATATTCCGTACCATGCACCAGCTTCTGGGAAAATTGAGCGATATAATGGACTTTTAAAAGCTACATTGAAAGCAATGGGGGGTGGAACATTCAAGCATTGGGACACACACCTAGCCGAAGCCACCTGGTTAGTCAACTCTAGAGGATCTACCAATCGGGATGGCCCTGTCCAAACAAAGTTTCCACATACTGTAGAAGGAAATAGAGTCCCAGTAGTGCATCTGAAGAGCATACTGGGAAAGACAGTTTGGGTCATCCCTGTTTCGGGCAAAGGCAAACCCATATCTGGAGTTGTTTTTGCACAAGGACCTGGTTGTACCTGGTGGGTAATGCAGAGAGATGGAGAAGTTCGGTGTGTACCTCAACGGGATTTGATTTTGGGGGCGAATAACCCATATAATTACTAAGTAGAAATTGTAGTATAATGACTGTTGAATAACTTGTTGTATATTCATTATAACCAGAATTATAATTGTTATATATTGTATAAAAGATTTTGTTGGTTTTGGTTATGACGTAAATGGCATGGAATGAGGGGTGGATGATGTCCTGGTTTCAGCCAGTGGCTTCAGCCAGGAAGGGGTTAACCTGCTGGGCTCGGGACAAATGACTCAGATTGGCCAATAGGATTATCCATGCCAGTTACATCATGCCGAGTATAAAAAGCAGGGGGTGTTGCAGTGTTTGCGCGAGAACAGCAGGGACCGGGAGGGAGCGTGCTCTCGGCTTGGGGCTTTGTTTACTCGCGGTGCGAGCTCGGGTCTTTTGTGTCGCGGCGGGGGTTTGCGCGGGCTGCGGCGCGGTGTCCGTTACCGGGAGTGCGCGATCTGAACTGCTCATCTCGGCAAAAGGTTGTATTGTTCATTGTTATCTGTTCTTCCCCTGTTATTTCCAGTAAAAAAATACCCTTATCCCAACCTGCGGGGTTCTGGTGTTTTGGTTTTCCCCCCCCTGCTCCGGGGGAAATCTGAACGCGTGGTCCCCGGCTCCGGTGAAACCACAACATAGGGTTATTCCCCATTTCAAAGCGAAGGCCTGGACTGACTTAGAAACAAAGTTTGAAGCGTTCTCTGTTTTGTTCTGGCTTGGGATGCCAAGCCATGCCATTACTGCCAGCCAATGTTGGATAGTTGCTTTAGAATTGGCTTTAAGTTGTTGTGTGGCAACAATCATTCCGCTGTATGTGTCTACCATCACTGCTAACCATGCTCGTGGCTTCAGTAATGGGCAGAGTGTAAAGTCTATCTGCCACAGCTCGAATGCTTTAAGGCCTCTGGGGTTGATTCCTCCAGGCCATAGTGGTGCTTTATGGCAATGGGGGCAGGTAGCCACTACATGCTTCGCATCCGTGATTCAGATCTTGCATCTTTTTGCTAATGCTTTTGCTCCGATATGCAGGGAGTCATGGAGCTGGCGAGCGTCCCTTAATGTCCACACTCCTTTCGCTGCGGCGTCTGCTTTATCGCTGCCAATTTGAAAGAAGCCTTTTATTGGGTCGTGGCTATTGACATGAATAACTGATACAGTGCCCTTTCGAGACAAAAGTGCTTCCTCCAGCATCTGGGCTATTGTGGATACTGCTACACCAGGTCCTGACATGGCTAAACAGAGTTTGGCTACGAATAGCGAATCAGTCACTATGTTGAGATGTTCCTCTGGGAATAGTCCACACGCCAATACTACGGCTGTTGCTTCTAACTGTTGTACAGAAAGCGTGTAATCGGTCTTTTTAACACGGTACCACTCTTTTCCTGAATGCCATAATGTGACTGCAGTTGAAGTAGCTGAGGATGCATCTGTAAAGACTGTTGGTCCCTGCTGAGGCCGGTCCATGACCTTCCTTGGAAGGTCCATGTTAACTACTGCTAGCATTTGAGTCCAGGGGGGCTTTGCTGCATACTGGATTTCACCATCGAAGCCAAATAGGGCTATTGCCAGACACTCTGACATTGCCACCGATTGTACTGAAAAGTGTTTGCGGAAAGGTAAGTATATCGTGGCAGGCTCGATGCCTAGATGTCTCAGGGCAAGTTTCCTGCCTTTCATAATAAGATTACCAAGGTACTCAATTCCTGGAGAAAAGGCTTGTGATGATTTTCCCAGGACTACCCATTGAATTGGTCTAGCTTTCTCTGAAGGGCCTTGCGCTAACACTCCTACCCCTCCTTTCTCTGTAAAATGAACATAGAGGTCAAGTGGCATATCTGGGTTCCATCTAGTGAGCGCACTTGATGATATCTGCTGCTCAATGAAATCAAGGGAGTTCGTTGCTTCCGTTGTCAGAGCCTTTTGCTCCCAAGGATGTCTTCCTTTCAAAAGGTTGTACAAAGGAGCCATAATTTCAGGAGAAATCAGGACAATATTACGAAGCCACTGCAAAGATCCTACTAGCTGCTGTACATCATGGAGTGTTTTGATATTTCGGCGGATTGTTATTTGAGGTGCGGTAATGTAACAGTCTGTAATCCCCACTCCTCTTTTGGTTTTTGCACTGGCGATTTCAAACCCATTCATTTCCAAGTTTTCTGAGATTACTGATACTAATTGATCTAACTGGCTTTCTAATGGTGCCGCAACCAAGATGTCATCCATGTACTGAATAATGGTTGCTGCTGGATTATTACACCGAACCGGCGCCAATGCTTGATCTACTGTAATTTGGCAGATTGTTGGCGAATTGATCATCCCTTGAGGCAGCACTTTCCATTGGAAACGCAGATTGGGACGTTGGCTGTTTGGAAAAACTACTGAAAAGGCAAACCGTTCTTGGTCTTCTTCGTGCAGAGGTATTGAGGTCTTTAATATCAAGGACGGCGCAAGGTTGCCCTTTGGGTACCATAGAGTTCATGGGCAGTAGTGTCTGGACAGGACCCATTGGCTGAATCAATTTGTTTACTTCACGTAAATCATGAAGAAGGCGAAATCCTTCACTGGTCCATTTAGGTATTACAAAAACTGGAGTATTCCATGGAGTGATTGAAGGTTCTATATGCCCTCGCTGTAATTCTCGGTCAATCAGCTCGAGAAGAGCATCCATTCGAGGCTTTGACAGGGGCCACTGCTCGACCCAAACCGGGTCAGATGATTTCCATGTCAGATACATAGCAGTGGCCCTTACTATAAATTTGTTACCCTAGCCTTCAACAAAGCTAGAGCATCCCTTCCCAATAGAGCTGGTACTCCTGACATAACATGTGGGAAGAGAGTGATAGTTTTTTCCAGGCCTCTTTCAGTATGGAATGTGATTGCCACCAATTCAGCACTCTTCCAGGCTTGGGTCGTACCGCCTACTCCTCCCACTGTGCGGGTCTCTTCCAATTTCCAGCTTGGTGGCCAGCTTGATTCCGGGATGATTGTGATGTCTGCTCCTGCGTCGATCAGGAAGAGAATGTCAATGGTAATGCTATCTGAAGTCCTGTAGAGGGAACAAGTTCCCCACACTACTGGTGGGCTGTCACATCTTACAGCCAAGGCCACCATGGGGTTTGGCCTCCAATAAGGGGATGTCGTTGTTCCTGGGACAAAGGATGGCTCATTTGGCTTGTAAAACGGGGCATAAAATTGGTCACTTCTTGGAAAGGCAACGGGGTTGGGTAGTCCCATGGGCTCAAACACAGCCTGCCCCATCGGGGGTCGAAATAAGTGGGCCGCCTCATATCCCATGCAGGAGAGGGCCGCATGCGGCCCGAATGCCCTCTCTCCTTGCCGTTTCCCTGCTTCTTTGATTTGCAATCTTTGGCTAGATATCCAGTTTTTCCACAGTTCCAACACGGCGCTTTATGCTTTCCCGGGGAAAAAGAAGGTGCAAATGAAGGTAGAGAGGGTACTGACGGCTGAAATAATGCTGGTGGTGGAAGCGGCACTGATGGTTGAACTGGCACCAATGACTGAAGTGATACTGATGGCTGAAGTGGCGCTGGTGACTGATATGGCACTAATGACTGTGATGGCAGAGATTGTTGTGGTGGTTGAGGACAATGTGTTGCTGCATGGCCTGTCTGGCCACATTTATGACATGCCACTACATCGGTTATTGCAGAGCGAACAGCCATTTGGATTGGGACTAGGCTCTCCTCCTCAGCAACACGCTTAATCATATCTGCAATACTAGCCTCAGATGGTAACGATCGCAAAATTTCTTTTGTTGTTGGATTACACTGCTGGCGTATGCACTCTTTTAAAAACGGATCTTTTGCCTCCTGGGGCAATGGTGAGGAGTCAATTGCTGCCTGGAGACGATCTACAAATCGTGTAAAGTTCTCTCTTTCACCTTGTTTCACTGTAGCCCATGGTAATGGCTTAGCAACGATCCTAGAGGCTGCACGGATGGCTTCTCTAGCTGCTTGGGCAGACGCTCGAACCTCAGCGACTCACAAACCGTGGGCCTGTGCTACAGGGGTAGCTAGTGATGGATCTGCGCCCATTAATCTCTGCACGCTAGAGCCATGTAATGCATGATTTGGCCCGTCCACTTCAGCTATCTTTTTATCACAGTTATTCTCCCATTCTTGTCTAAAAACAAGCATTGCTGCTCCGTCAAAAATGAATTTACAAATTTGCTTGATATCAAACGGGAGCAGATCATCTGCCCCGAACAAACCATCTATGAGAGCAGCAACCATAGCAGAACGAATCCCCTTCTCTGCAATCGCTTTAACAATCGTCTGCACATCTTTAGGGTTAACTGGTGAATAAATCCTCTGCCTCCCCCGTGTAATCACTGGGTACGCAACTGGTGTTGCTGGTGGAGTCAAGCCGGCACACTCAATTTGTATCCTCTTCCAATCTGTGTAAGTATTCTCTGCCTCCATGAGAGGAAATCCTGACTCTTGTAAATTATTAGCATTCTGAAGGGATTTAGCTTGGCTCTTAAATCTATCTAATCCCCTTTTCTGCTCCTCCAAGTCTGAGTCCAACACAGGCTGGCGTATGCAGCTCATGTTTCAATCAGAGTCAGGAGGCGACTGACAGTTTTGTTAGGCTGTTGCTCTGCCCACTTCCTTTAAAGGTGGGCTGTTCCCGCCCAGGGGCAGATTGTTCCCACCCATGGGCAGATTGTTCCCACCCATGGGCGGGCCACTCCCGCCCAGGGGCAGGCTGTTCCCACCCTGGGGCAGGGCTTTCTTTGTGGGCTGAATGTTCCTGCCCACAGGCGGGCCGTTCCTGCCCAGGGGCGGCTTGCTCCCATCTTACCCCGCCCCATTTTCTTTCTGGAGGACCACGGTCGTTCCCCCTGCAGTAACTTAAATTCATTTCCCGTGCGCAAACACCTCCACCAAGTTCACTGCAAACACTCCCGACGCATGCCCCGTGATTCCCGACGCATTTCTCATAACTCTCGTGATTCTCATAACTCTCGTGATTCTCGTGATTCCCGTGATCCCCGTGCCCCCACGGTCTGCTAGAGCTGGCCCGGTGTACCGCCCCCCCTTTACTCTCGTCTAAGGAATTTACGACCCGCCCCTCTCCGCTCTGTTCGGCGCCATCTTGAATTGTATGCAGAGACGAAATTCCTGAGATTCCAACCCCCCTGCAGCTTCTTTAGTTTTCCCTGCCAGCACTCTCCAGAATAACTCTGCTTGCTGTTCCCCCTCTGTGAGCTGGCCAGGCTCCTCCGGGGGCAAAGGAGACGCATCTCCCTCGGCCCGATCTTTAAGCTCAGCAGACTCAGCAGCATCTGGGGGCACTAAGGTCTGCGTGGCCGCTTCAGTTCCCACTTTTGGAGCAATCATTAAACAGTCTTTAGCAGCCTTCCAGACTTCCTGCTCCTGTCTGGCTTTTTTTAACGCATGCACTACTCTTCCCCATGCTTTAAGATTCTTCCCACAACCCGAGGACATAGTCTCATCAGCGAAAGCATTTCTACAGCTCTCCCACACCTTAGGGTGGAGTACATCTGCCGGTTCAGCTACTACACCCAATTCTACTAATCTAGCAACTGTCTGTGCAAAATCCCTTTGTCAACAATCTATTCCCCACTGCACATGCAACTCACAAGTTTCGCAAACACTTCCATCTCTTCATCCGGTCCAGTCCCCTCCTACTACACGACAGCTGTCCGGGGTAATCTTCACCCCACCGGGCCAGTCCAGCTGCGTCCCGGCTGTCACGTTTTCAAGTCCAGGTAAAATTTCTGCTCCTTCCGCGCTCCCGCTCCCAGGTTTCGGCACCATATGTCGCAGAAAGCGGCCTGGACCTAAGCGTGACGACGATGACCACCCTCAGGTCACCGGACCAAGAGACACACTGACACCAATATGATGAATGGCAAATGGCCTTTATTGCGCAGTGTGGTGGTGTTTTATACCCCTGGTTCATCACGTAACATCCGTCTTCAAGGTTCGTCACCTCCGTCTTCTTGCTGCGCAGGTTAAATGTTATTGACCCTTGGTTATCAGTAAAGAGATAGAGAGGCAGTTGGAGGATAGAGCGGCTATCCAAGGGAGTAGACTTAGGGAGTAGTTAGAGGGAGAGGAGCACTACATGCTTTAAATCTTTCTGTAACAACACGAATGTCTTCCAACCGCCATGCCCTGGCCACAAATCACCAACACAAGAGGGGCAAGGATGACCCTCCCAGTGAAGTATCCCACCTTGTACTGGTTCAGGACATATGTACTTCTCTGCACTGCTCAGTTCTTTAGACCCCCACAATCCAAAATTTGACAAGCATCAAACATGATGCTCTAAAGCCCAGTTCCCTCTGGAATGCTGAATTTTAAGTTCATTTGATTATTAAGGGGTTTTCTAGCATGACCCAGCATTCCTATTTTCATTATAGTGAAGTATAAGCACCATGTTAGCATTATTCCGAACATTTTCAACCCTTGTACCCTTCCCCCAAAACAATAAATACTAGTGCAATAAAAACTAAACAAAAACTCTACTACAAAAACAATACTTCAAACTGTCTTTAAATTACTGTTTCTTCAGTTTGATGAGCAAAGGATTCTTGGTGGGCTGTCCAACGTTTGTCCTCAGGCAGCTGTTCCACCAGTCCTTGGAGCCAGGTGTAATGAGTCCAACCTTTCTCAGTAGTTCTCACAGCAGTTCCAGTTGTCAGTAGAACCTGGAAAGGACCTTCCCATTCAGGCTGCAGCTTGGATTCCTTCCATGACTTAATCAAAACCCATTCTCCAGGTCGGATATTATGGGCTGCAAATTCCAATGGTGGAGTTTGTGCTATGAGTCCCTTACTCCTGAGAAAGGATAAAGAAGAGGATAGCCCCAGTATATAGTTCTTAAGTATCTTTGGCTTCAAACCTTGGGATTTTTCCGATTTCACCCATATAAGGCAAGCCAAACAACATTTCTCTAAAATTAACTTTGATAATTGTTAATCCACATTTTCAATTATTCCATACCTGGGACCAGGATATGTTTCAACCTTCCTATGGGTGGCAATTCAGTGAAATCTACTTGAATACTTTGAAAAGGTCTTAAACAGGGTTCTCCTCCCCCTTGAGGCTGTTTCTTGAGAACCTTTTTATTTATCTTTTTACAAACAATGCACCTTTCACAGATTTGTTTAGCTATAGTATAAATTCCTATGCATCCATACTTCCTTAGGATTAAATTACAAATTGCTTGTACCCCCCAATGACTCCCTTGATGTAAAATGGCCATTATTTTCCTCAACATTTGTTTATTTAGCATGTCTTTAAATTACTCTTTCTTCAGTTTGATGAGCAAAGGATTCTTAGTGGGCTGTATATACCAAGGTTTGTCCTCAGAAAGCTGTTCCACTGGTCCTTGGTCCACATTTCGCCGAAGTGGTTAGTTAACTCTAGGGGTTCTACCAATCGGGCTGGTCCTGCCCAGTCAAAATTCCCACATACTGTAGAAGGAGACAGAGTCCCAGTAGTGCATATGAAGAGTGTATTGGGAAAGACAGTCTGGGTCATCCCCACTTCAGGCAAAGGTAAACCCATATCTGGGATTGTTTTTGCTCAAGGACCTGGCTGTACTTGGTGGGTAATGCAGAGGGATGGAGAAGTTCGATGTGTACCTCAAGGGGATTTGATTTTGGGTGAGAACAGCCAATATAATTAATGAAGTAGAAATTGTGTTAGAATAATTGCTAAATAACCCATTACTGTATATTTTATTGTTGCTATAAATGCTGTATGTTGTACCAATGGCATTACAGCCAGAGTCATGCAAATTAATGAAGAATTGGTGCCACGATGATGGAACTCAAACCCAGCCTCCCAAGAACTTTTCTTCCTTTGAAAATAAACACTTTTGACCCACAGACTATGAGCATGGACCATGCCAGGTGTATTAGTCGAGAGCCCGAGATGCAGCATGCAACGATCCAATGGCACATACGACTACTCATACCCTGAGAAACTGTTATGACAAATGGAGCCTTAAAATCAAGGACTAAATGGTTTTGGTTTGGGTTTTTTTTCCCTCTTTACATTTCCCTTTCCTTCCCCTCCCCCCCCTTCTTTTTGTTAAAAGAACAAGCAACAGTGTGGGGCTCAGCTCTCGGCTGGGGCTGAACCACCACAGGGGAGGAGAAAGAAAAAGAAACCAGAGCTACACCTCGTGTATTGAGATAAGGATAGTTGACTGGGACAGCAAAGGGAGGGAGAAATAACAAATAACAAGATTTTATAACAAAACATATAAAACTGGTGATACACAATGTAGTTTCTCACTGATCCGCACAACTCAGACTGTACAGCTCATAGCCATCCTGAAACTGAACTGCCCCTGTCGCGAACAGAGGGAAGACAGGGACACACTCAATATGAGTGATCAGCAAGCTTCGTTTATTGTCCGTTACCTTCGCCTTATATAGCATACCATAATTAGCTCATACACAGTACAGAAAACAAGCTCATAATTGGTTATCTTCATAACTGTCAACTCCACCCCTAGTTCCCATCCTGCGCGCAATGTCCCCGCTCTTATAGAAATGCTGTCTTATCTGGGATTTCAGCCGCTTCTCCTGTTTGCAGTTACACTTTATCTCCTTGCGGCCTTGGGATAGAGACAGGGGCCCCCTGTTCCAAGCCACGCAGCTAGGATTGTTATGTTACAGCTGCAGCATCAATAATGCTCCCTACATGTCCCCAAACTGCATGCTCTAGAGCCATGCGCTTCTTCCTCACTGCCCCCCCCAGTTATGCTGAGCATGATGTCATTGGTTAGTTTGGGTCACCTGTCCTGACTGTGTTCCCTCCCAGCTTCCTGTGTGCCCCCCACCTTCTCGTTATCAGGGCAGCATGAAAAGCAAAAATGTCCTTGACTGCTTGGCAACAACTGAAAACTTCAGTGTGTTATCAGCACTGCTCTCATCCTAACTCCCCAACACAGCATTACCCTAGAAAGAAAATTAACTCTATCCTAGTTGAACCCAGGACAGCAGTGTAATGGAGCAGAATCACCTCCCTTGACCTGCTGACCACATTGTTTTTGATGCAGCCCAGGATACAGTTGGCTTTCTGGGCTGCGAGTGGGCACTGCTGGCTCATGTTGAGCTTTTCAATAATCAACAGTCACAAGTCCTTCCCCTCAGGGCTGCTCTCAATCCATTCTGTGCCTAGCCTGTAGTTCTACTTGGGATTGTGCTAACCCATGTTGAACTTCATGGGGTTTGCATGGGCCCACCTCTCAAGTCCCTCTGGATGGCATACTTTCCCTCCAGCGTGTCACTGGATTTGATTTGAATATTGAGCTGTTACCACAACTGTTTAAGTGCAACTGTCCAGCCAATTCCTTATCTACTGGTGGTCCATCAGTCAAATCCATGTCTCCAATTTAGAGACAAGATTATCATGTGGGACAGCATAGATGATTTCTGTCACTCTTCCCTTATCCACCATCATAGAATGTTACCAAATTTCTTACATATGATTTGTCTTTAGCGAAGCCATGTTGGGTGTCACCTATCACCTCCTTATTTTCCAAGTGCCTCAGTATAGTTTCCAGGAGGATCTGCTCCATGATCTTGCCGGGCACAAAGGTGAGACTGACCGGCCTGTAGTTCCTCAGGTCTTCCTTTTTTCCCCCTTCTCAAAAATGGGGGTTAAGTTTCCACTTTTCCAGTCAGGAGGAACTTCACTGGACTGCCACAACTTCTTCAATATGATCAAGAGTGTCTTAGCCACTTCATCTGCCAGTTCCTTCAGGACCTGTGGATACATCTCATCAGGTTCCATGGACTGTGATACTGTGATTCTGTGACTTGTGCACCCTCAGGTTCCTTAGATGTTCTTGAACCTGATCTTCTCAGATGACACTAAATTGGGAGGAGCTCTTGACTCTATTGTGGGTGGAGAAGCCTTGCAGAGAGACATGGACAGATTAGAGTGCTGGGCAATCAGCAACAGCATGAAGTTTAACAAGCTAAGTGCCGGATTCTGCCCGAATCTTAGCAGCCTGAATAAGCTGCTGGTTGTTTTGATGTTCTTCAGTGGCTCGATTCTTGGGTATATGGGCATCTACATGACCTACTTTTACAGTTAGGTTCTCTAGTTGAGCAGCAATATCTTGCAACAATTGAGCAGTCCAGATGGGTTTGCCTCTGTGCTGCCAGTGGCTTTGTTTCCATTGCTGCAACCACCCCTACTGGGGCATTGGCCACCATCCAGGATTCAGTAGAGAGATACAATTTCAGCCACTTTTTACTTCTGTAAACTGTCTGGATTCACCTTCTCCTTCGGCAGCTTCTGCAAATTGTTGTGCAGCACTCCATAGAATGGTCTGGGTTGGAAGGGACCCCAAAGATAATACAGTTCCAACCCCGCTGCCACAGGCAGGGCCACCAACCTCCAGACCTGGATCTACACAAGGTTGCCCAGGGCCCCATCCAACCTGGCCTTGAACACCACCAGGGACGGGGCATCCACCACCTCTCTGGGCAGCCTGTTCCATCACCTCACCACTCTCTCTGTAAAAAACTTCCCCCAATATCTAATCTAAACCTTCCCTCCTTTAGCTTTAGTCCATTCCCCCTAGTCCTGCCATTATCTACCCTTTTAACAGGTTGATTCCCCTCCTGTATGGCAGCCTTCCACATCCAATGTTTTCCAACAATGCAACAGGACCCATCGATGAACAGGGCATTTTTTTTTCCCATTTTCTGACAGTTCTTTATATAGTGGGGCCTCTTTGACACACCTCACCTCCTCTGGTGACATTCCAAAAATCTTTGCCTTCTGGCCAGTCTGTGATTACTTCCTGGATTTCCTGAGCAGGTCCCTTGACCTTACTTTCTTTTACAGCAAAACCAACTTTTAGCAGAATTCAGATTATTTTCTTCCCTTTCTCAAAAAATTCCTCTGCTGTGTTGCCCCATACAATGATGTGATCAATATACTGCAAGTGCTCTGGGGCTTGGGATTTGTTTAGCTATAGTATAAATTCCTATGCATCCATACTTCCTTAGGATTAAACTACACATTGCTTGTACCTCCCAATGACTCCCTTGATGTAAAATGGCCATTATTTTCCTCAACATTTGTTTATATAGCATTTCTCGTCCATCTGGCAGTTTCTTTGGCTACTTCATCTGCTAGTCCGTTCCCTCTAGCTTCCAAAGAATTCCCTTTCTAATGCCCCTTTACAGGGAATGCAATTTCTCTGGCTAGGAGTAAATTCTTCAAAACCTGTTTCACCAGCTCCCCATGCACCAACTCCTTTCTTTTACTGTTAATTAACCCTCTTTCATCCCGTATTTTTCAAATGTTTGAACTATCCCAAAAACACCTTGAATCAGTATAAATCGTCCCTTCTGTCCCATTTAACAATCGTAATGCTTGATTTAAAGCATAGAATTCGCATATCTGGGCAGACCAATTGTTAAGTAATCTTGATTCTTTCATTCCCAAAGTAACATCTGTAATAGTCCCATTTGAGCATATCCAAATTAACTGATGTGGAACATAAAGAGTTAAGTCATCATAAGTGCCCATAGGTTGAGGGATCTGACAGGAAGATTTCTTAGTATATTCTAAATCTTTATAGCCTGGGTTACTATTACATCTCATGGCTGGATGGGGTGGCTTTGTGTAAGTTTGACACAAGCAGGTGGCACTGACCAAATGCCATAATGAAGGAATTAAACACAACCAACTGTTTTCTAGGTCCCCACCAGTGATACCATTTATAATGTTTGTGCAATTCCACAGGTGTTATCACATCAGGTTGTGTTGACACCCTGTGTGAAGCCACCAGGGGTAGCAATCCCTCCTGTCATCTCTCCTCCCCTCATGGGTTTGAAACCATAAGCATTTGGCAGGTGACCCTTGCATTACATCGAAACATGTACATGAACTACTGGGTGTTGAAGGAAATTCAAAACACCACTGTATGTTTACTGGTTCCACATACCTCAGGACCAAGAGCTTTCCCCAGTATGGCTTATTGCCATTTCATATATCTGCCCACGGGTATCTGGATCAGGGCTGTTTGCTTCAGCATCCAAAGTCTTATTGTCCCAACAAAGGGAACATAAGAACAATTTAGGCTCCAAATGGAGGTTTGATTTAATGTATTATTAAATGGCCACTTCCATTCAAGTGTCCCCAAATTATGGACTTATTCTGGTTCCAAAGCCAATCTAAATTTTTACCCATGTCCACAGGAAGAGTTGTTATACGGAGCCCTTGGGTAGGGGTATGTGGTAAAGGCAAACTGGTAATCACATGAGAAAAGTTAAGCATACAAGCAAAACCTTGTATCACTTTATAGATCACATTGTCTGGTTCAGTGTGATTTATAATCAGAGAACCATTGACATGTTCAGAAGCTCAAGGCTGTATATTCCGTATACCAGATTTTTTACAACTACAGCCATGATGTAGCACTTATTATTAAAACTTGAGTTACAAACAATCACTCCTATTGAAATGAACAGACAAACAAAACAGACAGACAAAACTAAGACCAGAAAACCAGAACTCCCAGTCTGTACTTCAGGTTTCAGTATTTCTTCAATTTCTTCCAGGTACAGTTCATATTTCAGACTTATACCTATGAGGTCTCCACCCCATATCTTCTCAGCTGTCCCCTTTCTTTCTCTTACTGGAGCAGTCCTGTGATTAAAAGAGAAGAGAACTGCACGAACGTACATGCGCTCGACAGTGAATTGGTTAGAAATTTGGTGTAATTCACCTTTTAGGATATCATTTTTCTTCAGTATTCTTGCCAGTGCACTATGGGCAATGGCAGGCAAGTGTTTGCATCCTTGGGGAAGGTGGTTGAAGGTATATTGTACTTCCTCCCAAGTGAACACAGATTGATGTTTACCCTCCTCTAGAAGAGGAATCATCATACTTAGCTTGCATTGGGCCGACTGGTTCAGCAGTGCCAGGACCAGCGGCTGCTTGGCACCTCGTTACTGTTTTGATTCCCTGCGGAAGGCTGCTACTGTCAGCAGTCCCCTCCCGTCTATTGTGCGTACTGACCACACTGTACCCTTAACAGGGTGCTCTGGCTGCAGTATCACAGGTTTGCAAGTCTTTGATCACCTCTGTGATCCCCTCCTTAGCAGCAGATGGTAAAGGATATTGATTAACATTTGTTATTCTGGAAGGAGGTGACTTTAACAGCTTCCATAAGTTCTGGAACCTCACACAGCAGGGATTCAAAGCTCCATGCTGTCTATTAGGTAGTTTCCAGACTTTGCTAGAACATCAAATCCTAGTACCAATGATAACCTTTATTTTAGACTTTTGGTTTTCCCCTGGAGACCAAACACACAGTACTAATTGATCTTTTCAGGGACTCCAGTTACTCCTATTACGTTAATTTTCTCCTGGGTAGCGGCCAGTCCCAACCTTTTGGCTGATAACACTTATTTTAGCTCCCGTATCAATGGTGAAATTTACAGGTCTGTGCCTGGGACCAGCGGTTAACATTAACACGTGGATCAGTGTGCTGGTCAGGCCATTCCAAGGTGGATATTACGCGAGTGGGTCGGCCTGAAATTCCCCTCGCGTTTTCTAGTTTAAATCCATCAGATCCTCCCTCAAGTCTGAGCAAAGACTGACTGGCAGGCACAGAAGACTTCCCCCTGCTGTGTTTTGCTGATATTAGAAAATTCCATAAACTTGCTAATTGGCCGCTCCACCAATTTTACCAACATGTGAATAATCTGTGAATTGCCCATTTAGGGCTGGGCGAAGTGCTAATGCCCTTCTCCACAGATCCTTGGACAGAGGATTCCTTTGTCTAGGGAGGTGTGGGTCTTTCTCAAAAAAAAACCCAAAACAAACCGGTGCCTGGCAAACCCAGAGCTTCAAATTTTAAACTTCCTCTAAACATCCCATCTTTGTGCCATAAGTAACAATTTCTTGTAATAGTTCCCCCCCTGTTAAAACAGGCTGTTGCTGCTGGTTGGGGTAGCAAGATCAATTGCTCGCAGAACTTTTTTCTTTTTTTTTTTTTCCCTTTAGGCTTTCCATATAGATTTTCAGGGCTTCAGGGAGACCCCTAACAGTGGTTTAAGGTGGATCGGATCTCCCGGAGAGGCAAAGGAATACCCTGCCTCCAACACTCATACATGACTTGAATACACGCAGCCTTTTTGCACTGATTCAGCCAGCCCAGATAATTCAGTGGAACCAGCAGGTTTTTTTTCACCCAATCCTGTCCCTGGGTTGAGGGACGAGATCAGTACATCTCAAGAATATCATATAACTTACTGTCTATCCCCTCGGCCAGCGAAGAGACATTACTATAGATACTGGCTGCCTTAGGGCCGGCCATCCTATAATTACTCAGTTTACGTACAGACTTTACAGGGGCAATACATCCTGAGAGGGCCACAGCTTACTATCCAAATTTCCCCTATTCACTCTCAGGAGGTCACATCGTAGTTACAGGTTACGTTACAAAACTCAAAGGGCAACATCATACACAAACCACACTGTTCACAAAACGGGCAAGACCCATTCCTGCTCCTGACCCAGAGACTCGAAAGCTCTCAAACAGTCCTCCTCCCATACGCCAACAATAATTTCCACTTTTCAAATCTCCACAAACCATTCGCTCACACTGATCTAAACCAAAAACGTCATCCTAATCAGACTGATCTTCCTCCCATCCAACACAGCAAAAATTGCTTCCAAACTGCACCACAACCTCCTGCTTACATACAGAACACAAACCACGGTTTACACACACACACACACACACACACACAAATCCTTAGATCCGTATACAGAGCACCAAAAAACAACACCTGATTCAAAACTCATTTCACTTACACAAACATTTTCAATCTGCCATTCCCTTTGTCCACCTCCAGCCGCTCTCCTCGCAGAGACACGGCACTCGCCACACAGTCAGACTGCGTCTTGATCACTCAAAACACTCATAAAATACACGGTACTGGGCACAAAAACTTTATTGCATGCACAAAGCGTAACTGGTTATCAAAATCCCAATTATAACCATAGTGATGCAAATTTCAATTCCCATGGGCTGCAGAATGTTATAAATGATAGCTATACTTTACCGGATTCGAATCCACCCGTGGGGCGAGCACCACTCCTCTTTACCTCGCGTAGGATGTCTCCTCACGACTTACAGGTATCCCCAACAAGATATGTCTTTCCATCCTACCTAAGAGAGTGTCTGGAGGAATGTTTCCAGGGGGTTTCTCTCCACCCCCCACTTTATTAAGCCGGCAATACTTATTTCCCATTCGGTTCCCCGGAGACTTTTTCAAGTCTCACGTAATGTCCCAACCACCAAGGCAATACTTAACGTCCGATTTTCTTACCTTGGTCTGTGCACAGAGTGGCCTGGTTGTTACGATGGTGCCTACCATCCTCCTCTCTGGTTCACTAGGTCTACCTTTCAAAATTGGTCTCGGGATCTAGTCAGTCCACCGCTGGAGCCCCTGTCAACGATACACGAGACCGTTGAAATCAACGGGACGCGTCTTCCCATCCTTCGGCGGCAGGAGCCCCTCATGGCGATGATATCGATCCCGGAACGAGCCCCCAAACTGTTAGAAATGACAAAAGATCCTAAACCAAGGACTCCAGGTAGAAACATTAGTGAAGCAGCAATTTATTATACGGTCTTGCAAGAGCAGGTGACCCAAAAAGTAGGCACACCTTTGGTCAGAGCCCGCAACCTTTTTATACCATGTTCTTGTACATATTCATCACTTGTCCCGCTTCATATTAAGATGATTTCTAGGAAATGATTTCCATAAACTCCTCCTAATCGCATCTGCATCCCATGATGGTGGTCATCAGGGGTCTGGCAGATTCCCGTTTCCCATAGGTGAAGAGAATTAAAATGCATGAGTCTCTTTGTCTGGGACATCTGCTTACTGGCAAACATTTGTTCTTATCTTAACTCTTCCCGGCAACTGACATGGCCTAGGGCTGAGGGAAGTCAAGACTCGATACAGGTTTCAGATTAGGTTAACCCCACATTGTCTTGCCAGTTTGCATTAATGTGGCAATTTTGGTGCCCCAGTATGAATAAGCACTGTGGAAACCTGTTGGTTGAGCTGTTTCCCTCAGCTACCTTTTATTGTAGAGAATGGTTTTTGCCATAACAGCAAAACTTATATTAATAGTATTCCCTTCTAGTTCTCCACTTTACAAGTCAGCACAAAGAATTACAGCAACCCATTTTGGTTTGCAAAAGCAACATTTCCAGTATTTCCTACAGTATCCCTTCTCAAGTACAACATACCTTAGTCAGCTGAAAGATGGTCCTTGTCTGTCCCCGTGGTGATCTGAATGAGTAGGGGAGTCCTCTTGAGAAGTCTCGGGGGCACACAAAGGAGTCCTGTCCTCAGCAGGTCCCACAGCCGGACAGAGAAGGTCCCATATGGGGTGCCAACTGATGCACGGAAACTGACTTCACAACTCACGAAGAGTTATAAACAAGGTATGTTTATTCGGTGCCGGGTGCACAGGGGATCGCTCCACCACAGACATGCACCCCAAACGTGGCAATTCACCTTAGCTATATACAATCGAATGTTACATATTAATGGAATTTTGCAATATACCTATACATGTGCATAACCTGTCCCGCTTTGTATTAAAATTAGTCCCAAGAAGTCATCTCCACAAACTCTTCCCAATTGCGCCTGCACACTGTCTCTGATGGTGGTCATCGGGGGTCTCAGGATGAAGGCTCAGAGTCTTCATCAGGTTGGACCTTTCACCTTCTCCCCTGACACATGTGTAGTTGTGATTGTTCCAGATGGATATGATTATCCCTAGGATGTTTCCTCCTTATCAGTCACAGGCGCTACCTTCCTTGGGATGCTTGGGTCAGGAGTCACAACCTTGCTCTCATTCATTTTGTTCTCCTTACTGGCTTTCCCCCAAGCATCTTGTTACAAAGCACCCTTTAACCCTTTGCAAACATCTTGTTAGACAGGCCCTGTATCAATAGCACTCTATAAAGTGTCTCCATTTCTGATACCTGTTTTATGTTTTCAGGTATGATTGTACAAAGCATTTAAAAGCTGATCATATTCGATCTTTTAGAAGCTTAAAATGAGGAGGGAAAAAAACCCAACAAACCAAAACCCCACCATAGAATAACATATGTGTCGCATTTATTGCATTTTCCTTATTGCTTTGCTAGTTCAAAGTCTTGGTTTTAGTCTGCTAACTGCAGTGTTTAAACTTATTTCGTGCCCTCTAGTGGCAACCCTGCCAGTCACAGCAAACTGCTGCTCTGGGAGGACTGGGAATTAGATATTACAGTTACGGATGATGTAGAAATAGAACAAAACCATTTTATTACCCTTTTAAGTGAAATTTATTATCTATCTCTATAGTTTAAAAAGAATTACAGTAATTTCTAGTTATGATGAATTAGTAGTGCCAGCAAAACAAAATCATCTAGGTAACATAAATAGCAACTATAAAAAAATCACATACTGAGTAAGCATTTGACTAATCTTAGAAATTATATTGATTAAAAATTGGCCTATTTGTTGCAATTTAATCACACAAAACACTATTTAGTGTGTTTTCCTACTAGAAAATTGTCCAATATGAAGATGCACAGTTTTTCCAGCGTCCACAAAGGGGTATCATCATAATGGTGAGAGTGAAAAGATGAAATGCCACCAAAGCTTCACCTTCTTTCATAGAAAATCACTTTGATTTTCTTACTAAAGCAACAAAATTATATCATGGAGGAAAATTAACAAAATAAAGAAGGAAACATTTGGGAGCTTCAAGGAAAAGTTACCCCAGAGGGTGATACACACTTTTATTTTTTGTTTCAGACCATCTACTCATTTACTTATTAATTCAAGATAGCCTAAATGCCTTACCTTTTCTTGAAAAGATTCCCATTTTTTTTTATTATAATAAGCTTCTGCACCTCAGCAGAGAAATAAATCACAATGCTTTCACACACCTTTCAGCATAGATTCTCAGGGGTCTTGAGATGCCTAACTCGAAATGAAAATAATGAGATATTCAATAAATAGCGTTGTGGTTTAAACCTCAGCTGAAAAGCTGGGGCCACAAAGGTTAGAAAAAAGAAGCCCCCTGCCACTTTAAGAGGTGGGGGATGGACGAAAGGAGGGAACTGAGGAGCTGGGAGGAAGAGAAAAAAAAACCAAAGGCCCGCGGGTTGTGATAAGGATAGTTTACTAAACAACAGGCAAAGATATGAAAACAACTAGCTACAGTGCTATTATATACAGTACAAACCTCTCACCCCACTATGTAATTGAAGCCGTGCCCGAACTGATGCCGCTTCAGAGCCCCGAATGCAGCACTCCCGACCGGAGGTCCCAAACCGCCCCCCTCACCGCCTGCCGCGCCGATCCAAAAGAAAGAGCGAAAGAACCCGGAACTGGCACTGCGCCTGCCCAGACCGGAACTTCCCGTGCCCGGGTCCGGAGCAGTTTCTGATGGGTCCGGAGTCGCCCCCGGAACTGGCACTGCGCCTGCCCAGACCCGAACCTCCCGTGCCCGGGTCCGGAGTCGCCCCTGCAGGGGGTGGGGGAAGAACCGCCTGATCATGATGCAATTGGTATGGAATACTCTCAGGGCTAACATAGCCTGCTGCTGGGCTGAACCCAGGACAAATAGACATATGTAGCCTTTTGGCTTTAGTTTAGCTTTCAGTTTCACCCCCCCAAATTACAAATCCCTAGGAACTCATTACATAACAAACATTTTCACTGAATTATAGGTTATCAGTCTCAATAGGATCAGAATAACATACACTTTGTCTCTGAAAATTTAATTCCCAATAAAGATGGTAGAAATTCAGATTATATTCAGACACATGTTTTATGCAGGTAAAATGCTACAAGATAATATGTGCTATACTTATTTTGAAATCCTTGCCCCTGAACAAAAACCAAATCTCAATGAATCCAGCTCTTCTACTTGGTACTGTTGACTTGTGGAAATAGACTCTACAACCCAGAAGGTTGTACAGTAGGTATTTTTATTGCGTGTAGATGCACAGCGGATCGCTCCACCACAGACATGCACCCCAAACGTGGCAATTCACCTTAACTATATACAGTCGAATGTTACATATTAATGGCATCTCGCAATACACCTATACATATGCATAACCTGTCTCCACTTCGTAATAAAATTAGTCCCAAGAAGTCATCTCCACAAACTCCTCCCAATTGCGCCTGCGCACTGTCTCCTGGTGGTGGTCATCGGGGGTCTCAGGATGAAGGCTCAGAGTCTTCATCAGGTTGGACCTTTCACCTTCACCCCTAGCACATGCATAGTTGTGAATCTTCCACCTGGGCAGGATTATCCTCCAGGCACCACCTTCCTTGGGATGCTTCCTCCTTATCAGTCACAGGTGCTACATTCCTTGGGATGCTTGGGTCAGGATTCCCAACCTTGCTTTCATTTACTTTATTCCCCTTATCGGCTTCCCCCCCAAGCATCTTGCAGTAGTTAGTAATTGAATATACTCTTATTTACCTGATAGTTATTAGGACATTATATATATACATATATATATATACCAGGACATTATCCACCCTTTATTCCATACCATTTACATCATGACCAGATCCAGCAATTCTTTTTTTGTGTACAAGCAGTTTCTTGTTACACACACACACGTATGTATGTACACATGTATACACATGCACATGTATACCGATTCCTTCAGTCTATGGACCATCCCTCTGAGTTTGTTGATTTCATTTAGTCCATGATTTTCAGGCTCCATTTGTCCATTTATCATAACAGTCTCTCAGGGTATGAGTAGTCGTATGTGCCATTGGATCGTTGCATGCTGCATCTCAGGCTCTCGACTAATACACCTGGCATGGTCCATGCTCATAGTCAGTGGGTCAAAAGTGTCAAAAAGTTCTTGGGAGGCTGGGTTTGAGTTCCATCATCGTGGCACCGATTCTTCATTAATTTGCTGTAATGCCATTGGTACAACATACAGCATTTATAGCAACAATAAAATATACTGTAATGGGTTATTTAGCAATTATTCTAACACAATTTCTACTTCATTAATTATATTGGCTGTTCTCACCCAAAATCAAATCCCCTTGAGGTACACATCGAACTTCTCCATCCCTCTGCATTACCCACCAAGTACAGCCAGGTCCTTGAGCAAAAACAATCCCAGATATGGGTTTACCTTTGCCTGAAGTGGGGATGACCCAGACTGTCTTTCCCAATACACTCTTCATATGCACTACTGGGACTCTGTCTCCTTCTACAGTATGTGGGAATTTTGACTGGGCAGGACCAGCCCGATTGGTAGATCCCCTAGAGTTAACTAAACAAGTGGCTTTGGCTAAATGTGTATCTGTCCTGGGTTCAGCCCAGCAACAGGCTATGTTAGCCCTAAGAGTATTCCATGCCAATTGCACCATGATCAGGCAGTCTGCCCCCTCCCCCCTGCAGGGGCGACTCCAGACCCGGGCACGGGAAGTTCCGGTCTGGGCAGGCGCAGTGCCAGTTCCGGGAGCTACTCCAGACCCATCAGAAACTGCTCCGGACCCGGGCACAGGAAGTTCCAGTCTGGGCAGGCGCAGTGCCAGTTCCGGCTGCTCTCTCGCTCTTTTTTTTCGATCGGCGCGGAAGGCGGTGGTGAGGGGGGTGTTTGGGGGTGCCGGGCTCGGGGAGTGCTGCGTTCGGGGCTCTGAATCGGTTCGGGCTTGGGGAGTGCTGCGTTTCGGGCTCTGAATCTGAATCAGTTCAGGCACGGCTCAAATGACATAGTAGGGTGAGAGGTTTGCACTGTATATAATAGCACTGTAGTTAGTTGTTTTCATATTTTCTCCTCTTGTTTAGTAAACTATCCTTATCCCAACCCGCGGGCCATTGGTTTTTTTTTCCTTACTTGCGGCTCCCTCTGTTCGCCCATCCTCCACCTCTTAAAGAGGTAGGGGGCTTCTTTTTCTAACCTTTGTGGGCCCAGCTTTTCCGCTGAGATTTAAACCACAACAGTATCCCAATGTTTAAATGTTCCACCACCCATTTCTTTCAGTGTAGTCTTTAAAAGCCCATTGTATCGTTCAATTTTTCCAGCGGCTGGTGCATGATAAGGAATGTGGTACACCCACTCAATTCCATGCTCTTTGGCCCAGGTGTCTATGAGAGTGTTTCGGAAATGAGTCCCATTGTCTGACTTGTTATCGACAAAAGGAACACTCACACTGACAGTGTCATAGTAGCAAAGATTTATTCAGAGAAAAAGAAGTCGGCGCCGGGCGGGTGCAGACCGGAGTCTCATCACACTGTGCCGTTGAGTGGTAGGTTGCAGATATTTATATTATAAGAGAACAAAGTAAAAGTTATGCAAGTTACTAATTATTCTTGTGGTTAATCCATATCCGTACATTTTGATTGTTCTTGTTCAATCACTAGCAGGATCACTCAGTTAATCAATTTTGGTTATACTGTTCCTTCTGTTTTTCTCAGTTCAGTGACTAATTCTTCCTCCCCAAACCGGTTCGGGCTGATTTCCCTGCTTTCATGGTTAGGGACCTCTTGTTCCGCTTGCACGCTCTGGTTCGCCTGAAGTTTATAATGTTCTTCAAAGAAATTCTTGGTGCTTATCATCCTTAACAGTATGTCATTTTGTACCTTAGTGGGTTAGGGATATAAGCAAAGCCATTGTTCAAAACAAAGCATGCCTCAAGTTTCTATAAACTAGCAAAAAGCAGCCTGAAAGTTTAGAATCAGCAAACACCTTTAACAACTCCACCCCTTTTCCTTTTAGCATCAAATGTTTGCTGATTCTATGGCTCGGATAGTAAGTATTTCAATACGATCTATCCGACTGCGGATCAAGGTAACTACTTTGTTTAGTACACATGGCCCAAATGTTAACACGAGAATTAATACTATTAACGGTCCAGTTATTGTGGAGAGTAGAGTGGTGAGCCAAGGTGGCCATTTGAACCAATTTTCGTACCATGGAGCCTGGGATTCCCTTTCCCTTTTTCGTTGTTCCAAATTTTCTCGTACTTTGGCGAGGGAGTCCCGGACTACACCGGTGTGATCTGCATAAAAACAGCATTCTTCCCCTAGAGCCACACATAACCCACCTTCTCTTAAGAATAATTAATCTAAGCCCCTCCTGTTTTGTAACACAACCTCCGATAAGGATATCAGAGACTTTTCCAAAAATGAAATAGATTTTTCCAATTGTGTCAAATCTTCATCCACTGCAGCTTGTAGGGCTAACAAACCCTTTTGTTGCAGAGCCAATGAAGTTGCTCCAATTCCTACCCCAGTGATACTTAATCCTACTAGTGTGGCTACTGTGAGGGCTGTCAATGGTTCCCTTTTGAACCGGGATATAGAGGACCCCACCTCTCCTTGCTCTCCAAATAACTCGACCTGCTTATGTATAAACACACGTGGAACAATAGTAACTTGTACACAGAATTCCAAAGTTTTATACAATACTGAGAGGGAGAGACATGGTTGCAAACCAGAAACTGAATAAATCCACCAAGTTCCATTACTTGGAATGGCCCATTTCCATTTGTTGGATGGAAGGGTATATTTATCCCATGTTAGAGTTGTATTACATAGAGTTTGCCGATCTTTCGGGACTTCCCCTATACATTGTCCCATCCCTACAATCTCTTGTAAGGTGATCTTAGCTCTTTGTTGGTCAGCATTTGTCCAATTACACTGTGAAGGGGGTAATGTCATATTGTCAACAAAGAAAGGGAAGGGAGTAGCAATTCCCTCATAATATGGTGGTTTTATTCCATAACACAGCCAACAGTCCTTAGTTACATTGGGGCTGGTCTGATTGATCATAATGAAAGTAGCTTCAATCATCGAGCACAGCGGGCTATCGTTTGTCGAGAAGGGAGGAGGATATGTTTTCACTAAAGAGGTTGAGATAGTGGGTTCAGTGGTAAAGTTTGAAGAGGGCTGGGTCTGCGCAGGAATTATAATTTGGTTAGGCCTGACTGCCAAAGGTGGCAGAGCTGGTTCCCCTTTTGAATTGAAAAGAAACCTCCCGGGTGTCTCCCAGAAATGTAGTATCTCAAGCTCCACGTTTTCCCTATTAGCCATCCTGGGTCCTCGTGACGGTAAACTGTTAGGCTTATGCTTCCATTACGAAACCATTTTATGGACAGGAACTGATCATCCTGGGGGGGAGACCATGCAGATGCAATAGTCTCACAACCCCAGTATCCACAAAAGTATTCTCCCGGTTGATTGCAATAATTTTTCCCTGAATTTGAGCTGGGGCATCCATAAAAAGGGATATTAAGTTCACATTCCCCACTGATGTGTGGGGTTCCTGACCCAATATTACTAACGGGTATCCTTGGTCAGCTATTGATTCGATTGACCAAAGTGCAGGTAGTGGTTAGGAATTTTGGGGGTTCCGATGTAATAACGGTGTCTATATCTTTATTTTCTGAACCACTGCCTGTACCTTTCAGGGTCCATTCGAAGGGCTGGTGAGACTTCCCTTCCAAGTCGTCAGGGGACAGAAGGATTGCACATATCAGAACAAGCCGTCTGTCCCACATGTTTGGGCTGGTTTTACCTTCTCTAGTCTACTCCTGGCAGGGAGCAACTGAGTTGTTATTCTTCTCAGTAACAACCAGATGTCTTCAGGGGCGGCTTTTCTTTATTTTAAGATTGGTGCAATCAATATTTTATCCCTGAAATCGCAATTGCGGACCCTGTATTAGGTATGGCGTTGGTCGCGTTTCCACTTAAACCGTTTCCTACATGTAGTTATAATCTTACTTCTGTCAGATTCATAAAATTCCCAACAAATCGGTATTAACAGTTCCCATCCACAAAATAGAGTATTTATATTTTCTGGTCTCGAGGAGTTACACCGGTGGTTTCTACATTGGAGGCAGTATGCCTGTCGGAACCGGGAAGAACAGTTCCAAAGTTGTTTACAATTGTGACATATACACTGAACCCAGCTTTCGTGCCCAGACAGTGGGTGTTTTAAGCAAGGTATTTTTCGCAACGAGGGAGGGTGAATCAGGATGTTAGTTTCTACTTCACAACAGAGTGCTAAAGTTCGTCCCCCATCACAAGCCCTATACAACCCCCCTCTCCCTCCTTGATGTAGTATTCTCCCCTGTACCCAGGAAGCATACGATACCCTCTGAAGAACTTCATGAGTTGGTAACCCAAACCAAAGTTTAAGGTTTTTTTCTTCATTCATTCATTCATTCATTCGGTTGATGCCTCAAGGTAATTCTCAGGGAGTTGGGATGCTGGGTCGATGTCCACTTGTCTGTTGTGGGTATTTTCTTGATTCGGCTAGCGTGCGTCCACCCTTTTTCTTTAGTTCGTATTGCAGAATCTGTTGTAAGCAAAACGAGATAAGGTCCCTCCCATCGAGGGGTTAGACTGCTCTCTTTCCAGGATTTTATTAGTACTTGATCTCCTGGTTGCATACGGTGTATGGTTAAGTCTAGTGGTGGTCTCTGTGTTACTAATCCCTTTTTCCTGAGTTGTTCCCACCTTTTATTTAAAGCTTCCAAATAATTTTCTAAATTTTTATCGCTTGCCCTAGAAGGATCGGGGTTTTGTCCGAAATTGAAGGGCATTCCATATAGAATTTCATAAGGAGAGAGACCAACATCTGCTCGGGGACAAGTTCTTATATATAACAGGGCTAGGGGTAAGCATTTTACCCAGTTCAACCCAGTTTCCATCATAAGTTTTGTGAGGTGTTTCTTAATTTCTCCATTCATATCCCAATGCCTCATACCGGCAGTCCGGATCATTCCCCTTTCTTCGTTGGTAAACAGTATTTTCAATATTGTCTCTAATTCATCCCAAGTGTATAGACTGGGGCCTAGAAATCCTCTTTGAACGCCTGTTCGTCTTGCAGGCGTTTATGGCAATTTCATTTCAAATGTCCCTTTTTATGACAATAGTAACATTCTACCTCCGGGACTTCCCTGGGTCCTCTGTCCCCTTTGCCGTGTGGGATTTCTCTTTTCCGTCCTTTATCCCCCCTCCAGGTTGGATTTCCTTGTTCCCTCATTGCGGCCACTTTCCTCTTCTCTCCTGACATAGACTTTCTGCGCTTCTCTTAGTAAGTCATCTAATCCCCGATCCTGCCAGTCTTACTGGGTTTTCAATAAAGTCTGCCCTGCCTGACTATCGGGGTCAACTCCTGAATACAATTGAAACGCCCTTCTTAGTCTTTCTAGCCTTTCGGTTGGGGACTCATCTTTCTTTTGTTGTTCATTAAATGCCTTATTCACATTTTGGCCCAGGGGAACAGAATCACGAATGCCTTGTATTATTATTCCCCGTAAATCAGCCATGTTATTACGATGTTCAGCATTCTGGTGGTCCCAGTTGGGTCGATTTAAGGGCCACTTCTGCTCCCCATTTGGACCCTGATTATGCCTTCGATCCCTATGCCTCATACTGGCAGTCCGGATCATTCCTTTTTCTTCGTTGGTAAACAGTATTTTCAATATTGCCTCCAATTCATCCCAAGTGTATAGACTGGGGCCTAGAAATTGGTCTAACTTATCTGCTACCCCCAGTGGATCGTCTAAAAGACGCCCCATTTCTTTTTTTAAATTCTCTTACGTCGCCACTATTCAGGGGCACGGAAACGTACCCTATACCAGGTTGTGGCCCCCCCATGGGTGTTTCTCGCAAGGGAAAAAGTCCCTGTGCTGCTTCCATGCGAGCGAGCCCCCTTGTTCGGGGTCTGTTTCTCTGGGGACTGGGTGAAGGTGATGGGGCAGTAGGACCTTCCCCATATGAGGGAGGGTAAAGCAGCTCATCTGAATCTCTTCTCCTAGGTTTAGTTCCCAAAGAATAAACCGCAGCTATCTTGTCGTCTTTAGAGGCGACTATCCATAAAAAGCATATTGACTTTCTTCTGGACTATATGGGGTTTTGTTATTCACATAAAAATTAAGGGCTTGGCATACCCAATCTTCAAAAGAACCGAATTTGGGCCAAAAAATATCTTTCCCTATTTCTTTTCCCCCCTACATGTGCACACAATATCGAATCATTTTTTTCTTTGGATTTTCCCCGCCGGGCCGCGGATTCTCCCCAGTGACGTATCATCAGTCCTAGAGGACTCTCCGGAGGTACCTTAGAATCTAGAGCTCTCTTAACCTTAGAACCCTCCTGTCCCATCTCGAAAGGAAAGGAAAGGAATCCTATATCCGAACAGGAACACAAGGACTTACCCAGCACCCTCGGTCAAACCAGAATCGTGAAAATGATGTGCCAGGAGGCCGGGGAATTCTGCTCCTCTTCTGAGCCTTCGTTCGGAATCTTCGTGCACGGTAACTGAAGTTTCTTTTTCTCTGCTGTTCGGAAAATCCAGGACTGGTTAGGCGAGGGGCTCCCCAGAGTCACCCAAAATCAGGTGAGGCGCGCCTCTCTGGAGAAGTACCAGGCTGCCAGTTACCAGATCCGAGTCACAGCACCAAATTTGTTATCGACAAAAGGAACACTCACACTGAGAATGTCATAGTAGCAAAGATTTATTCAGAGAAAAAGAAGTCTGCGCCGGGCGGGTGCAGACCGGAGTCTCATCACACCGCGCCGTTGAGTGGTAGGTTGCAGATATTTATATTATAAGAGAACAAAGTAAAAGTTATGCAAGTTACTAATTATTCTTGTGGTTAATCCATATCCGTACATTTTGATTGTTCTTGTTCAATCACTAGCAGGACCACTCAGTTAATCAATTTTGGTTATACTGTTCCTTCTGTTTTTCTCAGTTCAGTGCCTACTTCTTCCTCCCCAAACCGGTTCGGGCTTATTTCCCTGCTTTCATGGTGAGGGACCTCTTGTTCCGCTTGCATGCTCTGGTTCGCCTGAAGTTTATAATGTTCTTCAAAGAAATTCTTGGTGCTTATCATCCTTAACAGTATGCCATTTTGTACCTTAGTGGGTTAGGGATATAAGCAAAGCCATTGTTCAAAATAAAGCATGCATCAAGATTCTATAAACTAGCAAAAAGCAACCTGAAAGTTTAGAATCAGCAAACGCCTTTAACAGACTCAATTCTTTCTGGGGTGCCGTGTCGCCATAGGACTTGCCTCTCCAGGCCCAGAATTGTATTCCGGGCAGTGGCATGGGGCACGGGATATATTGCGGGATATGTCACGGGAAATGTGATTTCTTAATTTCCCTTACATACCTCCCATCACTGTAGATGGTTACTGAGGGCCTAAGAAGTTGGCTTCTTCAAACCCTTTTGTGGTGGTTTAGCCTCAGCTGAGAGCTGAGCCCCACACAGTCACTTGTTCTTTTAACAAAATGAGAGGGGGGAGGGGGCGGAAAGTTGCGGGGAGGGGAGGAAAGAAAGGGAAACGTAAAGAGAGGGAAGGAAAAAAAAAAACCAAAGCAGAACCCCGTGGGTTGGGATAAGAATAGTTTCCTAAAATAGCAGAAAAAAACCCCCAAACAACAGCGATACTACTTTAGAGCACAAGATACACGAAACTGGTGATACACAATGCAATCTCTCACCGAACCACGCAACTTAGGCCGTACCGCCTAGAGCCGTCTGGGAACACGACCGCCCCCAAAAACTGCACATCCAGGAGGATTTTTTTTTTTTTTCCTTCTCCCAGTCCCCCCTTTATGCTGAGCATGATGTAATTGGCATGGAATATCCTCTTTGGCCAGTTCAGTTCACCTGTCCTGGCTGTGTCCCCTCCTTTATGGTTAGTAAGGAAATCTGAACAACTGAAAAGTCCTTGATTGCTTAGCAACAAATGGAGACATCAGGGTGCTATCAGCACTGCTTTTGTCCTAACACCCAAACATGGCATTCCATCCACTGCTAAAAAGTAAATTAACTCCATCTTAGCTGAAACCAGGACACCTTTCAAAATAATTTTAGGGTGATTTCTAATTTTGTAGGTTGGTTTCCTTGAAAATAATAATTGAGTTTTTAAAAATGTTAATGTGGGAAATATTGAAAATGTTGCTTTTGCAAACCAAAATGGGTGGTTGTAATTTTTGTACTGACTTGTAAAATGGAGAACTAAGAGGGAGTATTAAGTTTTGCTGTTATGGAAAAAAAACATTCTCTCCCATAAAAGGTAGCTGGGGGAGACAAAGCTCAACCAACAGGTTTATCTAAAACCTGTATCGAGCTTTGACTTCCCTCAGCCCTAGGCCATGTCAGTTGCCGGGAAGAGTTAAAACAAGAACAAATGTTTGCCAGTAAGCAGTTGTCCTAGACAAAGAGTTTCATGCATTTTAATTTTCTTCACCTATGGGAAAGGAATCTGCCAGACATGCAATGAGTATTGTAAGGCGCTGTGGTTAATCCCGTGAAAATCCATAGTTAAATGGGGGAAGGAGGAAAACTTCAAGCCTTCATCACTAAGACACCTGACGATTACCACCATGAGGCAACACGCAGACATGATTGGGAGGAATTTATGGAAATCATTTCCTAGAACTCATCTTAATACGAAGCGGGACAAGTGATGAATATGTACAAGAACATGGTATAAAAAGGTTGCGGGCTCTGACCAAAAGGGGGCCTACTTTTTGGGTCACCTGATCTTGCAAGACCGTATAATAAATTACTGCTTCACTAATGTTTCTACCTGGAGTCCTTGGTTTAGGACCTTTTGTCATTTCTAACAGTTTGGGGGCTCGTTCCGGGATCGATATCATCGCCAGGAGGGGCTCCTGCCGCCGAAGGACGGGAAGACGCGTCCCGTTGATTTCAACAGTCTCGTGTATCGTCGACAGGGGCTCCAGCGGTGGACTGACTAGATCCCGAGACCAATTTTGAAAGGTAGACCTAGTGAACCAGAGAGGAGGATGGTAGGCACCATCGTAACAACCAGGCCACTCTGTGCACAGACCAAGGTAAGAAAATCGGACGTTAAGTATTGCCTTGGTGGTTGGGACATTCGGGGAGACTTGAAAAAGTCTCTGGGGAACCAAATGGGAAATATTTATAGTCGGCTTTATAAAGTGGGGGGTGGAGAGAAACCCCCTGGAAACATTCCTCCAGACACTCTCTTAGGTAGGATGGAAAGACATATCTTGTTGGGGATACCTGTAAGTTGTGAGGAGACATCCTACGCGAGGTAAAGAGTGGTGGTGCTCGCCCCACAGGTGGATTCGAATCCGGTAAAGTATAGCTATCATTTATAACATTCTGCAGCCCATGGGAATTGAAATTTACATCCCTATGGTTATAATTGGGATTTTGATAACCAGTTACGCTTTGTGCACGCAATAAGTTTTTGTGTCCAGTACCGTGTATTTTATGAGTGTTTTGAGTGGTCAAGACGCATTCTGACTGCGTGGCGAGTGCCGTGTCTTCGCGAGGAGAGCGGCTGGAGGTGGACAAAGGGAATGGAAGATTGAAACTGTTTGTGTAGGTGAAATGAGTTTTGAATCAGGTGTTGTTTTTTGGTGCTCTGTATACGGATCTAAGGATTTGTGTGTGTGTGTGTGTGTGTGTGTGTGTCTGTGTGTGTAAACCATGGTTTGTGTTCTGTATGTAAGCAGGAGGTTGTGGTGCAGTTTGGAAGCAATTTTGTTGGTGTGTTGGATGGGAGGAAGATCAGTCTGATTAGGATGACGTTTTTGGTTTAGATCAGTGTGAGCGAATGGTTTGTGGAGATTTGAAAAGTGGAAATTATTGTTGGCGTATGGGAGGAGGACTGTTTGAGAGCTTTCGAGTCTCTGGGTCAGGAGCAGGAATGGGTCTTGCCCGTTTTGTGAACAGTGTGGTTTGTGTATGATGTTGCCCTTTGAGTTTTGTAACGTAACCTGTAACTACGATGTGACCTCCTGAGAGTGAATAGGAGAAATTTGGATACTAAGCTGTGGCCCTCTCAGGATGTATTGCCCCTGTAAAGTCTGTACGTAAACTGAGTAATTAAGGCAGCCAGTATCTATAGTAATGTCTCTACGCTGGCCGAGGGGGTAGATAGTAAGTTATATGATATTCTTGAGATGTACTGATCTCGTCCCTCAACCCAGGGACAGGATTGGGTGAAAAACTGCTGGTTCCACTGAGTTATCTGGGCTGGCTATATCACTGCAAAAAGGCTGCGTGTATTCAAGCCATGTATGAGTATTGGAGGCAGGGTATTCCTTTGCCTCTCTGGGAGATCCAATCCACCTTAAACCACTGATAGGGGTCTCCCTGAAGCCCTGAAAATCTATATGCAAAGCCTAAAGGAAAAAAAAAAAAGAAAAAGAAAAAAGTTCTGCGAGCATTTGATCATATTACTCGCTACCCCAACCAGCAGCAACAGCCTGTTTTAACAGGGGGGGAACTATTACAAGAAATTATTACTTATGGTACAAAGATGGGATGTTTAGAGGAAGTTTAAAATTTGCAGCTCTGGGTTTGCCAGGCAAGGATTTGTCATCACTGGCTGGGTAGATGGAGGGAGAGCAGTGGATGTCATCTACCTAGACTTTGGCAAGTTTTTGTACTTGTTGAAATTGATGCCTTTGCTTGTGTCTGTCTGAGATACAAATGAGACAGAATTTGTAAATCATAGAATCATAAAATGGCATGGGTTGGAAGGGATCCCAAGGATCATAGAGCTCCAATACCCCTGCCAAGGGCAAGGCCACCAACCTCAGGCCTGGATCTACACAAGGTTGCCCAGGGCCCAATCCAACCTGGCCTTGAACACTTCCAGGGACGGGGCATCCACTACTTCTCTGGGCAGCCTGTTCCAGCACCTCACCACTCTTTCCATAAAAAACTTCCCCCTAATATCTAATCTAAACCTTCCTTCCTTTAGCTTTAGTCCATTCCTCCTTGTCCTGGCATTATCTATCCTTTTAAGTTGAATCCCCTCCTGCCTATAAGCTCCCTTCAGGAACTGGAAGGCTGCAATGAGGTCCCCCCGCAGCCTTCCCTTCTCCAGGCTGAACAGGCCCAGCTCCCTCAGCCTCTCCTTGTAGGGCAGGTGCTCCAGCCCTCTAATCATCTTCATGGCCCTACTCTGAACCCTCTCCAACAGTTCCACATCTTTCTTGTATTGGGGACCCCAGATCTGGACACAGTACTCCAGGTGGGGCCTCACGAGGGCAGAGTAGAGAGGGACAATCACCTCTCTGTCCCTGCTGGCCACCACTCTTCTGATGGAGCCCAGGATACCATTGGCCTTGCAAGCTGCATGAGCACACTGCTGGCTCATGTTAAGTTTCTCATCCACTGTGACACCCAGGTCCTTCTCAGCAGGGCTACTCTCAAGAAGCTCTTCTCCCAGTCTGTATCTATGTCTGGGATTCTTCCGGCCCAAGTGCAAGACCTTACACTTGGCAATGTTGAACCTCATTAGGTTCACCTGGGCCCATCTTTCCAGCCTGTCAAGATCCCTCTGGATGGCTTCCTTTCCTTCTAGGGTGTCGACCACACCACTCAGCTTGGTGTCATCTGCAAACTTGTTGAGGGTGCACTCAATTCCATCATCAATGTCATTGATAAAGATGTTAAAGAGAACCGGTCCCAAGACAGACCCCTGGGGGACACCGCTTCTCACCGGCCTCCACCTGGACATAGACCCGTTGACCACCACCCTTTGGCTACGGTCTGTTAACCAGTTTCTTATCCACTGGATGGTCCACCCATCAAATCCACATCTCTCCAATTTAGAGAGATGTAAAGCAAACATCAGATCTAATGCACTAAGGGGGGCAGGGTGAAGGAGGACAGCTTCTACCTCTACCATTGCACCCAAGGAAGTATGTCAGGCCCCCTGCTCAACAACCTTCTTTCTGCCCTGGCCATGACAGACACAGCCTGTGAGGCATCGGCATGACTCCTCACCACTTGGAGCAGCAATTTCCCATTCCTGAACCAGATTTAAAGCTGCGCAAGGCATCTTGTTCATCACTCCAGATTGTTCAGTGAAAGCAAATCTTAAATGTGTCCATTTACATAAATCAAGTAGGTCAGCATCATTTCCAGTACTGACCACCTCCATGTGAAAAAGACTATTTCAGAGAAAACAACAATAATGAATAAGGGCATTGAAATAAAAAATGAATAGGAACTGAAAAGTTTGGGAAAAGTGTTGAATCAGATGCAGTATAAAACAATAAATGGTAGAGAAAAGGCAGATCTCATTTTCTCATAGTTTAACCAGGATTAATGTGAATGCACAAGACCATCCAGATCAAACTATGATCAATGCTAGAAGTAACTTTGAAAGTAATACAAAACCCAAATCACTTATCTTGATTTGCAGTAGTCAGAATTTGGGATGAAATCTGAGACAGATTAAACTGATCCACATCTACCTCCTGTTGGAGTTTTAGTCCTTACTCTTAAGTTTGCCACATGGGTGGAGGACAGCATGTTGGACCATAGGAATCCCTGCATCAAAGGCAGAAAGAGAACCACATCTGCATCAATGGCAGGCACTGGCTGAAAGCTGATGATCACTAGCCTTTTCAGAAAAAAAGAACTTTGGCAGTTCTAAGAGAGCTGACAATTGCTGATGCAGGGCTTAAGGAGCACCTCAGAGCCTGATAGGTGTCATGCTTTCATAGTTCTAACCTTTACTTTTCTAAAACACATGCTTTCCTAGTTCTAACTATTATAAATTACTTGGTTCCAAACAGGATTTTAGCCAAATTGAACAATTTATTAAATGAATAAAGGCAAGCAAGCGGTTCTGGGGTGCACGGTCAGCACCGGGTGCACCGGGAATCTCCACTCCACCAAAGCGCACACCGAACAGTTCCAGTCCCCGGCTTATATACCTTCCAGGGATAACACAGCCCACCGGCTTAAACTGACAGACTGGAGTGCTGCCAGGCGACCCCCACAAGACATAACCATATACATCTTAAACTGACATGCTGGAGTGCCGGCCAGGTAACCCCCACAAGACATCCTGTAGCTTTTGTCTTGCTAATGGTCGGTTCAAGGATCACCTTCTTTTCAGAGACAAGTTGTTTCTGCAGAGGTATCACAATGCACGCAGTGTGCTACATCGTGGTCCTTTAGGTGAAGATTTGCACATCCTTTATATAATTTGTTGCTGCTTCAACATACTTCATTCAGTACATGCAAAATCTCTGTCCCTCCCCGGCCCGTGACCATACAAGGGTATGTCATTATGCACCCCCAACATTATTCCATATTAACACGAATCAGAGGGACATATATCACATAACCTTACTTTTTCTTGTTTCTTTGTAAGCAAGAACCAGCTGGAGGAGGACCAACAGAAACTGTGTAACATTCCCATAGCATCTGTGTAATATACCTACTGCAGAAAAGTTCAAAAAGCAATGACAAATTCTTCCTTCTCACAACACAGAAACCCGGAAAAGCATCTGAGAACACACACAAGCTTTTTTGGCAAACCTGGAGACGTGCTGAAACATCTTTGAGGGGAGTTGGAAATAATCATCATGCATTTGAGTTGCAGAAATCTTGTAGACTTATGAAAATGGGTTTTTTACAACCTGTAAAACTTGGTATAAAACATGCAAAACACGGCAGTTTGGAAACGCTGCCAGATTGTAACTGTGTTATTGTTCTGGCTGCGAGCTTACCTTTCTCACGTAAGGACAGAAGCCACGGAGGGGAGAGTGAGCAGGTGCCCACCCTGCGGCCGGTCGGACACTCAGAGGCGAGCCAGGCCCATCGATGGGGCCAGCTGCTCTGCGCTCGGCTCTTCCGCACTGCCTCTCGGCTCTGGATTAGCGAAACTGGCGACGTGGGCTGGTCTCCGGTCCAGCCCCCGCGCCCTGCCTCACCCGCTAGCGTGAAACCGGGACGTGGAACTGGTCGCATCGTAACACAGCAGAATCGGAGGAGTCTGCCGCCGCAGCTTCCCCGCCAGCCGAACGCGGAGTCAGGGAGTAGTCGTTGCAGCCCCGTCGGCGCGGCGACGGGTGGTGCGGTGTGGTGAGGGGCGGTGGCACCACTGCGGTGGCACGGAGCTCCTGGGGCCGGTTGAACGATGGCGCTGCGGGCCCAGGCTCTGTACGACTTCAGGTCAGAGAACCCGGGGGAGATCTCGCTGCGGGAGCACGAGGTGCTGAGCCTCTGCAGCGAGCAGGACATCGAAGGCTGGCTGGAGGGCGTCAACAGCCGCGGTGACCGCGGCCTCTTCCCAGCCTCTTATGTGCAAGTAATCTGCGCCGAACCACCGCCCGCTCGCAATGCCAATCTTCCTGCTGGCGGCTTCCAGCCGCTGTCGACCCCCGCAGTCTTCAAGCCGATGACACAGCAGGCCCTGGTGGCGGCGGCAACCGAACCCTGGCTGGCCCCTGCCGCCATGTACCCTTGCCCACTGGTGCCTGACAGTGGCTTCTACCAGCCCAGCCAGGGCAGTGATGATGACTGGGATGAAAGCTCCATGGTGTCTGATGAGCTGTGCACTGTGGGCAGCTCCTACCCCGACTATGAGGTGGTGGGCAGGTGGTCCTCTGGCAACTACCACCTGTCCATGCAGTCCAAACTGTCCCAGAGCTCCCACAGTGGCCATCTGTCAGGCCACCTACACCTGCCTGGCAGCAGCGCCAAGAACTCTGCCACGGTGAGCCGCAACCTCAGTCGCTTCTCCACCTTCATCAAGTCTGGTGGGGAGGCCTTTGTGCTGGGTGAGGCATCAGGCTGTTGCAGAAATGTTGCTAGCTAGGGCCTGGCGGTCGGAAGATCACGTGATATGCGGGTAGGTAAGGCCCCTCCCCTATAGCCGGTAGCAAGCAGGCGGAAGTGACGTCCCAAACCTCAGCTATATAAGGCTGTGTTACCTGTTAATAAACGCCATTTTGCCATCCATCATATTGATGTCTGTGTGCAAGTGGTCTGCGCGACCTGGGTTTGGTCGATGTGCCGTTCCTGAAACAGGCCGCTGTGCAGTTGCAAAAGGCAACATATTGGTGCCGAAACCCGGGAATAAAACCCGGGAACGGGATTTCGCCTGGATTCGGGTAAACGGCGGCCGGAGCGGCTGGACCAGCCCGGAGGGGAGGACACTCCCGGACCTGCAAGGAGGATGGAAGCCCTTGCGAAGGTCGTATCTAAGTTATATAAGTGGTGGGGCGGGTCTGCGGAGGAGGCCAGGGATGCCCCGGAGATGCATGGCAGGGACCACCGCTGCTGGCGGGATGAGTCAGCCGATGAGGCCAGAAATGCCAGGAAAAAATATGGCATGGACCAATACCGCTGGCGGAACGGGTCGACTAATGAGGCCAGAGATGCCGTAGAGTTCGAGGACACGTGGTATAGACCACCGCCGTATGCGCCCCAAGATGGCGCCGAGTGGCAAGGGGAAGGGCGGAGCGAGGATGCCTTCGGCGGGAACAGGGAGAAGGCGCACAAATTGGATTGGGAGGGGAGCACAAGTGAGGGGCGGAGAGCCGATCAGAGCGGCCATTTGAATAGGGCAAACGCACCCCCCGCCCAGAGCAAAAGGCGGGGTGAGCCAAAAAGGGGGGGGCGGCTAGCCCACAAAGGAAGTGGGCGGGACCGGAGCCGAACAAAAAATTACCGGGGCCTAGAAGTAACCAGCCAGCCGAGTTCTGGCTCCGAAACAGATACAAGCCGGGATCATAGCAAACGGCTAGCCCGCAGGGGAAGTGGGCGGGACCGGAGCCGAACAAAAAATTACCGGGGCCTAGAAGTAACCAGCCAGTCGAGTTCTGGCTTCAGAGCAGAACCTAGCTGGGATCAGAGCAAACGGCTAGCCCGCAGGGGAAGTGGGCGGGACCGGAGCCGAACAAAAATCTACCGGGGCCCGGAAGTAACCAGCCAGTCGAGTTCTGGCTTCAGAGCAGAAACTAGCCGGGATCAGAGCAAACGGCTAGCCCGCAGGGGAAGTGGGCGGGACCGGAGTCTAAGGTTTCAGGGAACCAGTCAGTCAGGTTCAGGCTCTGGATCAGACACTAGTGGGGACAAACGGCTTACAACCGATTCGAATTCAGAGGAGGAGATGGGGGTAAACAGAGTCAAAAGCCGCAATAAAGAGAGACCGCGAGGGGAAAAAGTACCTCTCACGGATTGGAGGAAAATACAGATTGCATGCGCCGACTGGGCTCCATCAGCCACACTAGCGTTCCCGGTCCGGGTGACAGACGGGGGCCAAAGGGTCCATTCACCAATAAACCCTAAGGATATACAAGCGGTCGTTAAAGCAATTGCGGACAAGGGACTCAACTCTGCCATGGTTTCTACCCTCATCGATGGGATTTTTGGGGGAGACGACATGCTCCCATTTGATATAAAACAAACCTGCAGATTGATTTTTGATGGGGCAGGAATGATTGTTTTTAAGCAGGAATGGGAGGATAACTGCACGAGGAAACTAGCCCAAGTAACCGGGGCAGATCACCCGCTACACGGCTCTAGCCTACAGCGGCTAATGGGTACAGACCCAACTATGATTATCCCCCAGGCACAAGCCCAAGGCCTGCGGGCCCATGAGGTAACAACAACTACTCGTGCAGCTAGAGAAGCTATTCGCACAGCTTCCAGAGTTATTGCCAAGCCATCACCATGGTCCACAATTAGGCAAAATGAGAGTGAGAGCTTCACCCAGTTTGTAGATCACCTCCAAGCAGCATCTGACCCCAATTCAGGTGGCAGTTCGCACCGCAATAACTGATGTTATGGCATGTTTTAAATGTGGCCAGGCAGGCCACGTGGTGGCAAACTGCCCCCAGCTGGGGTACCCACCAACAATGCACCTCCCCCAACAAACTCAAGGCAAAGGACCGTGTTGGACCTGTAAAAAGAAAGGACATTTTGCTAAAGAATGCAAATTTAAAACTCCGGGAAACGTGGAAGGGAGAGGACACTTGGGCCGCACACAGCCCTCTCCCGCTTGGAGCATGAGGCGGCCCAACTATGCCAACACAGGATGGGGCGAGGCGCTCTCGAACTCACTACCCCCCCAAGAAGTGACCAACTTTATGGTTCAACCGACGGTCCAGCCAAATCCACCCCTATCTCAGGGACAGCAAGAACCACTCCATGGGGACAAGATCCCAGGGTGGCCCTGGTAGTAAAGTGCGATGACCCGCCAGTGGTGTGGGGGAACTGCTCCCTCAATGATAGTTCAAATGGCACTACCATCAGAGTCCCCTTTTTGATTGACACCGGAGCAGATGTTACAGTTATTCCAGAGGCAAATTGGCCCCCACACTGGAAATTGGAAGATGCCCCCATGGTGGGTGGAGTTGGGGGACTAACCCGAGCCCGGAAGAGTGTTCAATTGGTAGCGATCACTCTTCACACTGAAAAAGGGCCAGAGAAAACCATTACCCTTTTTCCATATGTTATGTCGGGAACCCCACCCCTGTTGGGAAGGGATGCTATAGCCCAATTAAAAGCCAGGGTGACAAATTTACCCTAAGGGCCACTGCCGCACATCCACTTCCACCAATAAAACTGACATGGAAATCGTTTGATCCAGTGTGGGTTGAGCAGTGGCCCCTATCAAAGCCTCGAATGGACGCTCTTCTCGAGCTAGTCGACCACGAATTACAGCGAGGTCACATAGAGCCCTCCACGAGCCCGTGGAACACCCCAATTTTTGTAATACCCAAACGAACTGGAGAGGGATTTCGCCTCCTCCATGACCTACATGAAGTGAACAAGACAATCCAACCAATGGGTCCTGTCCAAACGCTGTTGCCTATGAACTCTATGATACCGGAAGGACAACCATGTGCTGTCCTTGATATTAAAGATTGTTTCTTCTCAATACCCCTGCATGAGGAAGACAAGGAACGGTTTGCTTTTTCTGTTGTGTTTCCAAACAGCCAACACCCAAACCTACGCTTCCAGTGGAAAGTGCTGCCCCAAGGAATGATCAATTCGCCCACTATCTGCCAAATTACAGTGGATCGGGTGTTGGCGCCGGTCCGGTGCAGTGACCCAACCGCGACCATCATTCAGTACATGGATGACATTTTAATCGCTGCACCATTAGGAAGTCAAGTGGACCAGCTGGTGTCAGAGGTTTCAGAAGCTCTAAAAATAAATGGGTTTGAAATCGCAAGTGCGAAAATTAAAAGGGGACCATGTGTAAGTTTTTTGGGAGTGGGAATCACAAGTTCCTACATAACGCCCCCCCAAATAAAAATCTGTCGGAACATTAAGACACTTCATGATATGCAACAGCTAGTGGGGTCTTTGCAGTGGCTCCGCAACATTGTCTTGATCCCTCCAGAAATCATGGTCCCCCTGCACGATCTTCTGAAAGGGAAGAACCCATGGGAGCAAAAAATTCTGACAACGGAAGCAATGAACGCTCTAGACTTCATCGAACAGCAATTGTCATCAAGCACACTCGCCAGGTGGAACCCAAATATACCTCTCGATCTATATGTACACTTCACAAAAGGGGGGGGAGTAGGGGCACTAGCTCAAGGCCCCCCTGAAAAAGCCCAGCCAGTGCAATGGATAGTCCTAGGAAAACCATCACGTGCATTTTCTCCAGGGGTCGAATGCCTTGGTAACCTTATCATGAAAGGCAGAAAACTCGCCCTCAGACACCTAGGCATCGAACCCGCCAATATATATGTACCTTTTCGTAAACAGCTCCCAACGCAATCAGTAGCAATGTCGGAGTATCTGGCCATAGCTCTCGTTGGATTTGGAGGAGAAGTCCGGTACTCTGTAAAGCCCCCCTGGGTTCAAATGCTAACAATTGTTAACATCGACCTTCCACGGAAGATCATGGACCGGCCTCTACCAGGACCAACAGTCTTCACCGACGCATCTTCAGCCACTTCAACCGCAGCAGCAGTATGGCAGTCGAGGGGAGAATGGCACTGTATTAGGATGACCGACCGAGCTCTTTCAGTCCAGCAGCTAGAAGCGATGGCCGTAGTACTGGCAAGCGGACTGTTCCTAACGGAACATCTCAACATCGTAACTGATTCAATGTTCGTGGCCAAACTTTGCTCAGCCATGTTGGGGCCTGGCGTGTCAACATCCACAACAGCCCTAATGCTTGAAGAAGCGCTTTTTTCTCGAAAGGGCACTATATCGGTTATTCATGTCAACAGCCACAGCCCAATTAAAGGGTTTTTCCAAACTGGTAATGACAGAGCAGATGCCGCCGCAAAAGGACTGTGGACACTAAGAGATGCCCGTCAGCTACATGAGTCTCTCCACATCGGAGCTAAAGCATTAGTAAGGAGATGCGGGATTTCAGCCATAGATGCGAAACACATAGTAGCTACATGCCCCCACTGTCAGAAAGCACCACTGTGGTCCAGCGGGGTAAACCCCAGAGGTCTTAAAGCCTCTGAAGTATGGCAGACGGATTTTACACTCTGCCAGTTGCTGAAACCTCGGGCGTGGCTAGCGGTAACTGCTGACACGTATAGCGGGGTGATTGTAGCCACTCAACATCTTAGGGCTGACTCCAAAGCAACCATCCAACACTGGCTGACAGTCATGGCGTGGCTTGGCATCCCTAACCAGATCAAAACAGACAATGGTCCAAACTTTGTTGCTAAATCGGTTCAGACATTTTTTCAGAAATGGGGTATTACCCTAACACACGGTATCCCATATAACAGTACAGGACAAGCCATAGTGGAACGAGCAAATCACACCCTGAAATCCAAATTGGAGGTATTGGCAAAAACAGAAGGTTTTGTTAATGCCATTCCCCCGGGAGACCAAGCACGTCTACTAGCAACTGCCCTACTAGCACTAAACCAATTTCCCAGAGGGGAGGAGGTAAATAGCCCCACCCAAAAACATTGGGCCACTCGGGCATTAGAAAAAGGCCCGTTGGTCGTAATTAGAAATGAGTTGGGAGAATGGGAACAAGGGTGGAAACTAGTTCTAACGGGGCGAGGGTATGCCGCTGTAAGAAAGGACGACAGGGTTAGGTGGTGTCCACTCAAATCCATCAAGCCAGACCTTCAGGATAAAACTAACGAAAAACTGTGAGTTTATCTGTGTGCTTGTGGTCTGCACAGACGAAGGTCTCAGGCTGCAATCTGTGCCAACACAGAAATGTGAGGCTGAAGTTATCTGCACCTCTGACACTCCTGATTGGCAGAAAGCGGGGGGAATTTGGACAATGGGTTTCAGGAGTGGGAAATTTCAGGATGGATATTGTCAGTGGTCAAATTTGGATTATTGGATTTGGCAATTCGGTACATTTACTGCCATGCTTGTTGAGCTTTCAGCAAAGGGCCCTTGCTGAAACCTCTAAAAGCAGCTTTTGTGCAGATACTAAAAAAGAAAAATTGTCAAGGAGGACAGCCGGCCTGCCGGCAACCTGGCTCTCCTCGCAAAGACACAGGCCCTGACAGTATCCTTGAAATTCCCATGAAACAGAAAAATTAGAAGTATTTGTTAACCCCTGAAGGCAGGTGGACAGACCGCCTCAAACCAGGAAGTAAGTGAACATGAAACAGCAGGCGTGCAGATAACATTTTCAGATTGCCACATTTTGTAGTACGGCGTTTCGTTTATGGGACAACTTTCAGTGTTAGTTAAATAAGGACCGAGGTTTTTGTTCAACTTTCTTTAACAAAAGTTATGAGTTTCTGTTTACAGGACTGGACCGTCGGACACCCCCGTAACCTGTACACCCCAGTGGCAAGTGTCCCGTCCAAGCCTGGGAGTCCCGCACTGGCAGAATCCAGATGATGGCAAAATAGCCTCCGCGGGGGTGGGGGCTGCAATGCCTTTGTGTGATCCTGCCGGGACCCCATATACCTATTCAATGTTACCCCCAGTACCACTGTGCACTCAAGTTTAATGTTATCCCTAAGCTACCTCAGGTTACACCCCATTATTATTATTGTAATTTGGTTAGGCATAGGGAGGGGGGATATGTTGCAGAAATGTTGCTAGCTAGGGCCTGGCGGTCGGAAGATCACGTGATATGCGGGTAGGTAAGGCCCCTCCCCTATAGCCGGTAGCAAGCAGGCGGAAGTGACGTCCCGAACCTCAGCTATATAAGGCTGTGTTACCTGTTAATAAACGCCATTTTGCCATCCATCATATTGATGTCTGTGTGCAAGTGGTCCGCGCGACCTGGGTTTGGTCGATGTGCCGTTCCTGAAACAGGCCGCCGTGCAGTTGCGAAAGGCAACATCAGGCTTTATGAAGGATGGTAAAAAACTGTGTGTGGTGCTGGGCCCCTGGGGCCCCAAGTGGCAGGAGAACCCCTATCCCTTCCAGTGCTCCATTGAGAACCCCACCAAGCAGACCAAGTTCAAGGGCATGAAGAGTTACATCGCCTATAAATTGGTGCCTAGCCACACAGGGCAGCAGGTGCACCGCCGCTACAAGCACTTTGACTGGCTATATGGGCACCTGGCCGAGAAGTTCCCTGTCATCTCTGTGCCACACTTGCCAGAGAAGCAGGCCACTGGCCGTTTTGAGGAGGACTTTATCTCCAAACGTTGCAAAGGCCTGACCTGGTGGATGGACCACATGTGCAGGCACCCTGTGCTGGCTCAGTGCAATGCCTTCCAGCACTTCCTCACCTGTCCCAGCACAGATGAGAAGGCTTGGAAAGAAGGCAAACGCAAGGCTGAGAAGGACGTGATGGTGGGTGCTAATTTTTTCTTGACCATCAATGTCCCCACTTGCCTTGAGACTGTCCTGGACTTTCAGGAGGTAGAAAGCCAGGTGGATGGCTTCAAAACCTTCACAAAAAAGATGGATGAGAGCACCCTGCAGCTTAATCACACAGCCAATGAATTTGCTCACAAACAAGTCACTGGTTTCAAGAAGGAATACCAGAAGGTGGGGCACTTCTTTAAGTGCCTCAGTCAGGCATTTGAGCTGGACCAGCAAGCCTTTTCAGCTGGTCTCAACCAAGCCATAGCCTTCACTGCAGAAGCCTATGAGGCCATTGGGGACCTCTTTGCAGATCAGCCACGACAGGACCTAGATGCTGTGATGGATTTGTTGACACTGTATCAGGGGCATTTGGCCAACTTTCCAGTTATCATCCACGTGCAGAAAGGTAATACTCTTACATTTTTTCTGAAACAATGAAGTTTTATGTATGCATCAGTGGTATGCACACATATATAGAGACAAAGGGCTAAATTTGCTCTGCATCTGGCTTGCTTACCTCGGGTTAAGTCTTTCAGTGCTCACTCAGGTAAACTGTTGCTAAAAATACAAAAACATATCAGTGACAGTTTTCATTCTGTACCAAAGGTCTAGATGCTGGGAATTTTATTGGTATGTTCCCATATCTGCCTATACTGCTGATACATTAAAGATTAATGGGCATGTTGACAAACCCTGGAGATCAAGTGGTATGAAAACATCTGTTACTCTTTGATGTCTGTTAGGTATCTTAAATCTGTGGTCTAGTAGATAATAAATATGAAGCAATCTGAAGATGGAGATACGCTGATTGACCACCATGTTTGTGGTGCACATGGTGGTGTGTGCATTTTGCAGTGTCAGGCATTCAGGTGAGATGTTTAAAGCTGCTGGGATTTGTCAGTTTGGCCATGCATTAAACTCTCTTGGTGCTTTTGTAAGGATGATGGTCTGCCACAATGTTCTTCGTTGGAGTTGTTCATCCTTCGATCTTATGACAATAAGATGTTTCTCACCTGTTATCCTTTTGGCATCTTTCTAGCTGGAACATGCTTCTGAGGTTCAGGAGAGAAAGAAATTCCAAAAATGAAAGAATCATCTGCTATATAATTAGTGACACTTGTTCAGATAAATAGAAGTTTGCAGCACTATAGACGATTTCAGTGAGTCCTCATGGGGGCTTCAGTTCTTCACCAACTGACTCAACATGGCTTCCATGGGGTGCAGGCCTTCAGGAACAGATTGCTTCAGCACAGTCCCCCACAGGGTCACAAGTCCTCCCAGCAAACCTGCTCCGGCGTGGGCCCCTCTCTCCATGGACTGCAAGTCCTGCCAGAAGCTTGCTCCAATCCAGGTTACAGCGTCTTCCATATGTCTCCACCTGATCCAGCGTGGTTTTGCCCCAGCTGGGAGCTGAGAAACACACAGCTGCTCTTTCTAAGAAGGTGTGGAGGGGGAAGGAGAGGGAAAAGAAAACCAAAGAAAAGGGAGAGGGAAAAGAAAACCAACCCTTGTGGGTTGGGATAATGATAGTTTACTGGGACAGCAGAGAGAGAGAAATAATAATATGACTTTTATAGCAAAATATACAAAACTGGGGATACACAATGCAGTATCTCACTGAAACTGCATAGCTCAGTACATTTCAGAGCCGTCCAAAAGCCAGACTGTCCCCAAATCGCATGTCCTGGAGATATGTGCTCCTATTCCACCAGCCCACCAGCTTTATGCTAAGCATCATTACTATGGAATATTCTCTTTGGCCAGTTTGAGTCACCTGTCCTGGCTGTGTCCCCTCCCAGCTTCCTGGATACTCCCTGCATCTTGATAGCAGGGCAACATGAGAACCTGAATAGTCCTTGACTGGTTGGCAACAACTACAAACATCAGTGTGTTATCAACATTACCCTCATCCTAACTCCCAAAATCAGCACTACCATCTGCTAGAAAAAATATTGACCCTATTCTAGCTTAACCCAGGACAGTGGGGTCCTCCATGGGCTGCAGGTGGAATATGCTCCCTATCATCTTCTATGGGTTGCAGGGGGACAGCCTGGAGACCTGGGTTCTCTGGGGAGGGTGTGGTGGTTTGACCCTGACTGGAATCCAGATGCCCACCAAAGCCACTGGGGGAAGGCTGTCCCTGTGTGCTGAAAAATAAGTTGGCGGGGGGAGAAGACCAGCCTGGCTGAACAGAGAGGTTTGGCTGGAGCTCAAGAAAAAGAGGAGAGTTTATGGTCTTTGAAAGAAGGGGCAGGGAACTCAGGAGGACTACAAGGTTGCCGTGAGGCTGTGAAGGGAAAAAACTAGAAGGGCCAAAGCCCAGCTAGAACTTAATCTGGCTAATGCTGTTAAAGATGTCGGGGTTTTGCCCCAGCTGAGAGCTGAGCACCACGCAGTCACTTGTTCTTTAAAAGGGAGTGGGGGGGGGGAAGTTGGGGGGGGGGCGGGGGGCAGAGAGGGAAGGGAAAGGGAAAAAAAACAAAACCAAGGAACCAAAACTTTGCGGATTGGGATAAGGATAGTTTACTAGAATAGCAGAAAGATAGATATAACAATGATAACGGGACTTTATAGCAAAATATATGAAACTGGTGATACACAATGCAGTTTCTCACTGAACCACACAACTCGGGCCATATGGACCGTCCCCAAAACCTTGCATCCTGGAGCCGCCTGCTCCTCCTCCAACCAGCCCCCCTTTTATGCTGAGCATGACATAATTGGCATGGAATACCCCCTTTGGCCAGTTGGGGCCACCTTTCCTGTTTGTGTCCCCTCCCTTCTTGTTAGTAGGGAAATATGAACAACTGAAAAGTCCTTGATTGCTTGGCAACAACTAGAAACATCAGGGTGTTATCGGCACTGCTCTCATCCTGATTCCCAAACATGGCATTCCATCTGCTATTAGAAAAGAAATTAACTCCGTCCTAGATGAAACCAGGACAAAGATAATAAAAATGTTTCTACAAGTACATTAGTAGAAAAAAAGAGGATCAAGGAGAATCTCCATTCTTTATTGGATGCAAGGGGAAACATCGTGACCGGGGACAAGGAAAAGGCTGAGGTACTCAATGCCTTCTTTGCCTCAGTCTTTAGTAAGAAAACCAGTAGTACTCTGGGTACATAGCCCCCTGAGTGGGAAGACAGGGACAGGAAGCACAATAAAGCCCCTATAATCCATTAGGAGTTGGTTAGTGATCTGCTACATAACCTAGATATACACAAATCTACGGGGCCAGATGGGATCCACACAAGGGTGCTGAGGGAGCTGGCAGAAGTGCTCACCAAGTCACTTTCCATCATCTATCAGCAGTCCTGGCTAACCAGGGAGGTCCCACTTAACTGGAGGCTCACAAACATGATGCCTGTCTACAAGAAGGGGTGGAAGGAGGACCCAGGGAACTACAGATCTGTCAGTCTGACCGCAGTGTCAAGGAAGGTTATGGAGCAGATCATCTTGAATGCCATCATGCAGTACTTGCAGGACAACCAGATGATCAGGCCCAGTCAGCATGGACTCAGGAAGGGCTGGTCCTGCTTAACTAACCTGATCGCCTTCTATAATCAGGTGACCTGCCTAAGTGGATGCGAGAAAGGCTGTGGACACTGTCTACTTGGACCTCAGTTAAGGCCTTTGACACTGTTTCACACAGCATTCTCCTAAAGAAGCTAGCAGGCTCATGGCTTGATGGGCATACTCTTCACTGGATGAAACACTGTCTGGACAGCCAGGCACAAATGGTTGTGGTAAACAGAGTTAAATCCAGCTGGAGACTGGTCACCAGTGGTGTTCCCCAGGGCTCAGTACTGGGACCAGTTCTGTTTAATGTCTTTATCAATGACATGGATGAGGGAGTTGATTGTGCCCTCAGTAAATTTGCAGATGATACTAAAATTGGCAGGAGAGTTGATCTGCATCAGGAACAGTGTGGCCAGCAGGAGTAAGGAAGTGATCCTTCCAGGAACTTCACTGGACTGCCACAACTTCTCCAATATGATGGAGAGTGCCTTAGCCGCTTCATCTCCCAGTTCCCTCAGAACCCACGGATACATCCCATCAGGTTCCATGGACTTGTGCACCCTCAGGATCCTTAGATGTTCTTCAACCTGATCTTCTCCGATGACACTAAATTTAGAGTATCCTTGCATGGTGTAACCATTTTTTTATATAGTGAGAAGTAGCAAGCGGTGATGATATTTTGAATGAGATGCTTAAGACTAATACAGTAGTGCAGAACAATGCAAGCCTGATAGGACAGCAGAGGTCTTGAGAAGTACAGACACAAGGTGTGGCGCAGAGGTGTACAGAGATAGGGTGGTAAGAGATGGGCCACAACCTTGGCACTGGAGACAACTCATCAGTGACCAGTTTTTAAAAATATGGATCTGGAGCCATTTTTAGAGAAAACAAAGAAATAATATGACATACATAAATGGTAACGTATATAGTAAATGCATTTCTAACATGGGGCTGTAAACCAGTGAAGATGAAGAAAGGTGTAAAAATGTGTTAGCAAGCTGTGGTGGTTATTTTCCTTCGGGGAGGGGGAAATTCTTCACACTCTTCCCCTGCTCCAGTGTGGGGGAGACAGTACGTTCCTGCCCTGATGAATGAAAATGGAGATCTCGTATTAGCAGATGAGGAGAAGGCTGAAGTGCTCAACAACTTCTTTGCCTCAGTCTTCACTATCAACAATTCTCCTCACCCCTCTTGGGTAAGTGGGTAGCAAAATGGGGACCAAAGTGGACCCACTGTAGGGGAAGATCAGGTTCGTGACCACCTGAAGAACATGAACATATATAAGGCTATGGGACCTGATGAGATGCATCTCAGAGTCCTCAAGGAATTGGATGATATGGTTGCAAAGCCACTCTCCATCATATATGAAAAGTCATGGCAGTCAGGGGAAGTCCCTGGTGACTGGAAGAAGGGCAGTGTTGTGCCCATTTTTAAAAAGGGTAAAAAGGATGACCCGGGGAACTACTGACCTGTCAGCCTCACCTCTGTGCCTGGGAAGATCATGGAACAGATCCTCCTAGAAGTTATGCCAAGGCACATAGGAAGATTGGGAGGTGATTTGAGACAGTCAGCATGGCTTCACATGGAGCAGGACTGCAGAGAAGGACTTAGGGGTGCTAGTGGATGAGCTTGACATGAGCCGACAAATGTGCACATGCAGTCCAGAAGGCCAATTGTATCCTGGGCTGCATTAAAAGGAGTGTGACCAGCAGGTCAAGGGAGGTAATTCTGCCGCTCTACTCCGCTCTCGTGAGACCCCACCTCGAGTACTGTGTCCAGTTCTAGAGTCCTCAACATAAGAAGGACATGGAATTGTTGGAATGGGTCCAGAGGAGGGCCACGAAGATGATTAGAGGGCTGGAGCACCTCTCTTGCGAAGACAGGCTGAGAGAGTTGGGATTTTTCATCCTGGAGAAGAGAAGGCTCTGGGGAGATCTTATAGCACCCTTCCAGTACCTGAAGGGGGCTTACAAAGAAGCCTGGTCTAGTGAGAGCTGTCCCCGCCCATGGTGGGGAGGGTTGGAACTTCATGATCTTTAAGGTCCCTTCCAACCCTAACTGTTCTATGATTCTATGATTCTAATTTTCAAGATGGTGAAATAGGCATGTTTTACTAATTTTTGCAAGCTAAAGCCTTAAACAAGATTCATTGTTCTGTGGTTTTTGATCTGAAAAAGCTTTTTTCTTCCTTTTCATATATATATATATGTGCACACATATAAATACATTTAGAATGTGTCTTATATGAATCCTTGTTATTAAAACACTTCCTATAGTAGTTGAGTCTACATTGTCCTCTGTTTAACTGTTTTATTTTGTTCTTTACATAGGAGCCCTTACCAAAATAAAGGAAAGTAAGCGACATGTGGAAGAGGGGAAGATGGAGCTCCAAAAAGCCAAGGACATCCAAGAACGCTGTAACATTATTTCTTTTGCAACCCTAGCAGAAATTAATCATTTCCACAGAATTCGTGTGAGGGACTTCAAATCACAGATGCAGCTTTTCTTGCAACAGCAAATACTCTTTTTTCAAAAAGTGACACAAAAGCTAGAAGTAGCTCTTCATGAGTATGACAGTGTTTAATCTCTGAACTTGAACTTGAGGACTTTCCTCTGTATGAATGTGACTCAAGCAGTAGAGCAAACGTTGCTGCTGAGGAACTGTTGCCAGTGGTAGATGGTGATACAAAGATGGTTTTGTGTTCACCTGGAATCCTGATTTAATTTACATTTATGTAGAAAGGAAACAGTTATAGGCCTATATAGTTGAAACAGTACCACACATTGTAAATAAGTTATACTGTGTATGCCTACACTAACATATTAACTTTATTTTGAAATAATGAGCATATTATTTGCCTTATTGTTTTATGAAATATGGTATTTTAGTGCAGACTTTGTAGACCTTGAAACCTTTTGTATCTTTAAGGAATTTGGCCAGATAAAGGCCTGGTTCAGATGCCTTTTTACTTTCCTAGATTTGGATTTCCTAAATTCAAATGATTCTCTGTTTACAAACTCCTAGTAGAGCAGCCATGTGATTCTGTGCCTTTAGACTCTATTTTTCTAGTAAGTCATATTTTTATGACTGACTGAATGAATGAAGGGTTGATGCCTATAATGGGAACTCATTATGAAAACTCATAATGACTGGAAAAAAATCAGCTGTCATCCAGTTTGCGCAGCAAGTACTGTCTTACAAAAAATGTTGTCTCAAAAGGGAAAACTTGAATCTATTCACACTTGTCCTGAAAATGGAGACTACTTGTTACATGTACTAGGATGTTAAGCACATAGGCAAAAATGCACCATTAAATCCCCTTTCCAAAATGAATATTACAGTAAGGGAATTTTTTTAGTAGAAAGGGTTACCGTAAGTGGCAATTTGGAGAGCTAGTCTAAGAAAAAATATGTTTATCAAGGGGATATGAATGCAAGATGTGCGCTTGAACATTTTTTACATTTGAAATTATCTGCTCATTGTTCATTGCTGATTCCGTTTATCTTCAGATTTGCATCTACATTGCCAGTTATCTGAGTTGAGACTCCACTATGATTCATTAGTTTACTAAATTACAAATTTTCAGGGATATTCCATAATGGAAATGATCTGAAATAAGTTTTGGCTGAACTGACTTGGAAAACAGGTTGCATTTTTGTTTATAGCACTCAAGTATTAACAGTTGTCTTAATTTTTGTATAAATATTTTTGACAAGCAGGGTGCATTTATATGTACATAAACACAATACCGTAAAGAGTTTTCTGGCTTACTTCACTTGAATTAAGTCTGGACTCTGTGTTTATAACCTATTGGTTTCCTTCTTACAGGTCAGTATGAAAGAGGGGTTTTATTTACCCTACCTTTTTTCTCCTAAACGAAAATTAAAAAAATTCTAAGGAAGCAAAATTTCCAAGGAAGCAAAATGTTTACTTTTTTGTTTTAATTCAATTAAGCAAAGATATCTTAAACAAACAAAAGCCTGGAAAAGGAAGTTAAGCAATATTTATATTTAAGTACAAACCATACCTCACCTATACAGCAGAAATATACAGTTCTTTCACTCAGTCATGTGAGTTTCTTGTAGCATAACCCAACACCTTTGTTTTAGAGGAATAAATAAAAGACTGTGGTTTTGGCTTTAAGATTCATCCCCATATGCTTGGAGATTGCTATTTTTCAGCATATTGCATTTGGCAGTGCTCCTAGTATGTACTCAAAGAAGTAAAATACAGAAAAATGATGAGGAAAAGGCAGTGTTTGTAAAAGAAAGGACAGTCAGTGAGGAAATTCTCCATTTCCAGGGTATTAAGAGGGCTGCAAACAAGGTGGACCATAATATAAGGATCATAGTCATAGGGCTGACTTGCTCTTTATCTTCCTCATGGTGTCTTGTTCTACATTCAAAACTCACCACTTTCCATAACAGTTCTTCCTGTTAGCGGTTGCAATCACGAAGAACTTATCTACACAAAGCAGATAAGCAGGCACTTCTTTATTCCAGCACTGGGGAACACGGGGGATAGCTCCTCCAAAGACATGTTCACCCACAGGTACAAAGCACAACAATTTATACAATTTTTTAGCAAAGTCATTGTTTAAAATTGCATAGAATGCATGCTTCTTAATTTGACCTTTGCAATGATTGGCTTTCAATTGTTTCACTTTATCTATATTCTTATTCTATAAAAATCATTGGTTAACTATGCTGATTGTTTTAAATACAAAGAGGGGAGGGTGATGATTAGCATATTTATGTTATTTCCTGGAAATCATTATCATATGCTAATGTCCTCCGCACATGCGTAGTTATGTTGAGTGGGGGTCCTCTGGTAGTTGCTGATAGTCTTCCTCGCTGTATCCACTGATTGAACCCCATCCTTGTGCATGCTCGTTTCACTTTTGGCTGATCTTCCAAAACCAGAACCAGTTTCTTCTGGTACCTATTGTTTTGACTCAAGGTCCATAGACAGTACCCATTGTTTTAATTTAGAGTCCATAACAATTTCCATAGTGATCAAGGCACACACCATCCTATTCCTAAAAGCCTTAACATACTTTATATTCTCATAACTGCTATATTTCCCTTAAAATCAAAATCATATTCTAAACTAAAATCAAAATAATCTAGTATTTAGTATGGTGTTTATAACATTCCCAGCAGTACTCCAGGTTCCCACATGTTGCTTAATTACATGATGCTGTGGTTTAGCCCCAGCCAGCAGCTGAGCACCACCCGCTGCTCACTCACCCCTCCTCTGGCAGGACCAGGAGGAGAAATGGACAAAAGCAAACGAAGGGGTTAGGATAAGTCAGTCTACTGACACAGCACAGGGAGAGGGAAACAACCAGAACAGAACTTGTGACAGAATACACAAATGGTGATAACACAAAACACTTTACCAACCTGACAACCAACCAGACACTCAGCCTGCACTCAGACCATCCTGAAGCCGACTCGACTTGGACCTGCCCCTCACTGACTAGCTGGTCACATGGCATGGAAAACACCCTTGACTAGCTCAGTTCACCTATGCTGGCTCCTTGTGAAAATTAATTCTATTCTAGCTGACACCAGGACATGTATATCGTTACTGATACTTACATAAAAGACCACCCTACTGAGGAGGAAAAATACTCCACTGTTTGGTTGGTTGTCCATATTGCCTAGTACATTTCAAAAATACCCTGATGGAGAAGAGGCACCATATCCTTTCTTGCACCATAGACAACCTTGTCACCAATTGATGGATGTGCCCTCCCTATTGCTTCCATCTCTCAGTAACTTGCCTTCACCTTTACAGACGTAACATTTCTGCCTCTGCTCTTCCCTAACTGTGTATCCTGATGATTCATTAGCAGAGAAAGTATTAGGAACAGCTGTTATTGCATAAATCAATAGAACTACCAAAAATGCACTTACATTTGAGGTGCGAAATAATCTTTTCAATAGCACACATAATGTATCGGTTTACCTTTGTAATTTTCAACCATAGCACATCAGGTCTGTTTTAAATATCCTTCTGATCTCAATCCTGAGCATTAGAAATAATTTGGCTGCTCTTATTTTTTTGCATTGTGTATTTATAATGGTTGAAACATTTGGACTAAGAAACTCAGCTCCAGTCCCATTATATATTTATAGCCATTTGAAAGACCTCTTTGCACAATGTGAGAGTTGTCACTATTATAGTACCTGATTAATTCAATAAATACATATATATAACATCAGGAGCTTAGATTTTGATTCAGTCCTCAGAAATCAGGTTTAGACACAAGTTTAAAAAGACTGACACTGGATCTGGATTTGTCTACAGCTCAGAATGATCAGACAAGTCTCGTGGTTCAAGAATATCCTCAGATAAAATCCACCTTTGACCAAGCAAAGATAGCCCACAAACTTCTCTGGCTATGTCCTAGTTCTAACAAATAAAAAGAACGTCATCAAAATGAAAATCCAATAAACAGTATAAATTCAGAAGCTCAACTGGCTTAGAATGATTTAGAATTATTCCTGCTGTTTCTGGCATAGAAAGGGAAGAGTCATATCTTTTAACTTGTTAATTTTCAATATTATTACAATAAGATGTCCACGAGGTCGACCAATCGGAACTGGCACAACCAGAGCTGCAGCGATCGATCGTGAACTGAAAGAGCTTTTGAAGTGATTGCTCTGCCAGAAGAAGCTGCTGTGAAAGCAGAGACCCGTCAGTACAAAGTAGCTCTCTCGCGAGAGAGGCTGACATGGTGTAGGCGTTGCCAGGCGAACGGCGGCCCCAGCACCGCCCATCGCCTAGAAAAAGCCTCAGGGAGGGCAGCGACTTGTCCCCTAACGCAGAGAGGGGAGGTCAGCGCGTGCGCACGGCTGACCCTGTAGCTCGTGTGGCCGGGCAGGTAAGTTCCGGCTCTCATCACCCGGGGAACTGTCTCACCTACTGCCAGTCTCTGAGACCGCAGATTACCATGGCCTCCACCAGGCAGAGGGCTCGCCCCATTAAGAGTGTGGCGACCCAGACCGAGGGCCTGCCCAGGAGTGTGGACTCCACCAGGCAGAGAGCTTGCCCCATTAAGAGCATGGAGACGCAGACCAAGGGCCTGTCCAGGAGTGAGGCTGTGCAAGTCTCTGGCTGTAAGGAGTGCCTGAGCCTGGTCCTGCCAGTAAATGGCATTGACAATCTCACCTGTGTGAGGTATGAGCAGGTGGAAGATCTGCTTAGCATGGGTGTTGCAGAAATGTTGCTAGCTAGGGCCTGGCGGTCGGAAGATCACGTGATATGCGGGTAGGTAAGGCCCCTCCCCTATAGCCGGTAGCAAGCAGGCGGAAGTGACGTCCCGAACCTCAGCTATATAAGGCTGTGTTACCTGTTAATAAACGCCATTTTGCCATCCATCATATTGATATCTGTGTGCAAGTGGTCCGCGCGACCTGGGTTTGTTCGATGTGCCGTTCCTGAAACAGGCCACCGTGCAGTTGCGAAAGGCAACACATGGGGGCAGATCTCAAAGAAGAGGTGGAGAGATTGAGAAGCGTTAGGAAGTGTGAGAGGGAAATCGATTGGTGGAGCAACTTGCTGGCTAGCCAGAAGGAAAGTCACCAGGGAAGTTTTCCCAAAAAAATGATGGATCCCCAGCCCTACCAGGCAGAACCGGGAGAAGTCAGTGACCAGAAAGAAGGAGAGGGTTGGAAGATAGTCCCAGCTCGGCGCTGTGGGAAAACCTCCTCCCTGCCTACCTTGGTTCCTCAGGTCCCTCTAAGCAATAGGTTTGAGGTGCTGGGAGTTGAAGAGGAGGCAAATGGGAAGGTGGGGGACAATCCCCCTAATAGGAGGCCAAGAATGAGGAAGTCAACTCCATGCCTCAAGACTGCCTCCACTAGGAAAGACAGAAAGGTGATTTTGCTTGGGGATTCCCTTCTCAAGGGAAGAGAGGGCCCCATATGCAGGCCAGACCCTACCCGTAGGGAAGTGTGCTGCCTCCCTGGGGCACGGATCAAGGACATAACTAGAAAACTCCGGGATCTGGTTCATCCCTCTGATTACTACCCATTACTCATTGTTCAGGCAGGCAGTGATGATATCTCTCAAAGAAGTCTGAGAAGTATCAAAAGAGACTTCAGGGGTTTAGGGAGGCTGATTGAGGGCAGGGGAATGCAAGTGGTGTTTTCTTCTATCCCATTTGGGGCAGCGAAGTACACGAAGTGGGCCAGGAAAACTGAGGTCTTGAAGAGTTGGCTGAGGGGCTGGTGCCACCTTATGAAATTTGGGTTTTTCAATCACGGGACCGTTTACTCAGCAGCTGGCCTGATAGCAGCGGATGGGTCCCACCTGTCCCCAAGAGGGACGAGAATGCTAGCTCAAGAGCTGGCAGGCCTCATTGACAGGGCTTTAAACTAGTTAGGAACGGGGGAGGGGAAATAATGAGGCTTGCTAGGGTTGAGCTAGTAGCATCTAGCTTTATACAAGATTTGGAGGGTGAAGAGGGTGAAATTCAATAGGATAGAGAAGGGCTTGGGGATGCTGAAATTCTACAAGACTGTAGGGAAATACCTCTAAAGTGTCCCTTAGGAACTTCTGGGGACTCCTCAGAGGAGGTAGTATTGCTGACCCCCCTTCTGGAACCATCTAATGTCCCTCTAGGAGGCAGTGGAAGAAAACTTCAGATTCCTTCCAGAGGTTTGAGGGAGCTACTGAGTCAGAAAGCCCAGCTAATGTGTCTTTACATGAATGCACGCAGCATGGGTAACAAGCAGGAGGAATTGGAAACCGTGGTGTCACTCGAAAATTTTGATGCAGTTGCAATCACGGAGACATGATGAGATGATTCCCACAGTTGGAATACCCCTGTAGAAGGGTATCGCCTTTTTAGAAGGGATAGGTTAGGAAGGAAGGGTGGGGGCCCTCTATATTAAAAAGTGGACTGTGAGGTGCTCTGTCTGAGAAGTGGCCAGGAGCAGGTCGAAAGCCTGTGGGTCAGAATTAGGGATGGGGCTAATAAAGAGCAGCTGGTGATAGGGGTTTACTACAGGCCACCTGATCAAAGAGAGAATACTGATGAGGCTTTCTTCCTTCAGCTGCAGGAGGTATCGTGGTCACAGGCACTCATCCTGATGGGGGACTTTAACCACCCAGACATCTCCTGGGAAAACCACACAGTGACCTGCAAGAGATCCAGGAGACTCCTGGAGTCTGTAGATGACAACTTTCTGGTTCAAATAGTTGATAGACCGACCAGAGGAGATGCATTGCTGGACCTGGTGCTCACCAACGTGGGGGAGATCATTAAAGGTGTTAAGGTTGGAGACAGCCTGGGCTGCAGCGACCATGCCCTAGATGAGTTTGCGATCTCAAGAGATGTGGGCCTGGCGAAGAGTGGGATCAGGACACTGAACTTTAAGAGAGAAAACTTAAGACTGTTTAAGGACCTGTTGACCAAGATCTCCTGGGAGGTGGTCCTTAGAGACAGAAATGTTGAGGACAGCTGGCTACCCTTTAAAGATGCCTTTCTGAGAGTTCAAGGGCTCTCTGTCCCTCTGAATAAGAAAGTGGGCAGGAGGGGCAAGAGGCCAGCATGGCTAAGTAAGGACCTGCTGGTCAAACTGAGAGAAAAGAAAGGCAAATACAAGCTCTGGAAGCAAGGGTGTGTAACCTGGAAAGAATACAGGGATGCTGTTCGGACTTGCAGAGATGGGGTCAGGAAAGCCAAGGCACAGATGGAACTGAACTTGGCAAGGGATGTTAAAAACAACAAGAAGGGATTTTACAGGTGCATTGGCCAGAAGAGACGGGCCAAAGAGAACGTACCCCCCTTGGTAAATGAGAAAGGAGAATTGGCTGCAACTGATGAGGAGAAGGCTGAGGTACTGAATGAGTTCTTTGCCTCAGTCTTCTCTGGCAGCCAGGATTCTCATAATTCTCAAATCCCAGAACCTTGCATCCCTGGACCTCTAGGTGGGAACTGGGGGAGTAAATCCCCCCCACTGTAAGAGCGGAGCAAGTTCAAGACCGCCTCATGAGACTGAATGTCTACAAGTCTATGGGGCCGGATGACATGCATCCCAGGGTCCTGAAGGAGCTGGCTGATGTGGTTGCTGAGCCGCTCTCCATCATATCTGAAAAGTCATGGCTGTCAGGAGAGGTCCCCGGGGACTGGAAAAAAGGTCACATCACTCCCATTTATAAGGAAGGGGGCAAGGAAGACCCAGGGAATTAAAGGCTGGTGAGCCTCACCTCTGTGCCTGGGAAGATCATGGAACACATCCTCCTGGATGACATGATGGAGCACATGAGGGAAGAGCATGAGATCCGGGACAGCCAGCACAGCTTCACCAAGGGAAGGTCATGCCTCACCAATCTGGTGACTTTCTATGATGGAGTGACAGCATCAGTCGATAAAGGGAAGGCGACCGATGTCATCTACCAGGACTTGTGCAATGCCTTTGACACAGTTCCCCACCACATCCTTATCTCTAAAATGGAGAGATGTGGATTTGATGGGTGGACCATCCAGTGGATAAGAAAATGGTTAATAGACCGTAGCCAAAGGGTGGTGGTCAATGGGTCTATGTCCAGGTGGAGGCCGGTGAGAAGCGGTGTCCCCCAGGGGTCTGTCTTGGGACTGGTTCTCTTTAACATCTTTATCAATGACATCGATGATGGAATTGAGTGCACCCTCAGTAAGTTTGCAGATGACACCAAGCTGAGTGGTGTGGTCGACACCCTAGAAGGAAAGGAAGCCATCCAGAGGGATCTTGACAGGCTGGAAAGGTGGGCCCGGGTGAACCTAATGAGGTTCAACACTGCCAAGTGTAAGGTCTTGCACTTGGGCCGGAAGAATCCCAGACATAGATACAGACTGGGAGAAGAGCTTCTTGAGAGTAGCCCTGCTGAGAAGGACCTGGGTGTCATAGTGGATGAGAAACTTAACATGAGCCAGCAGTGTGCTCATGCAGCTTGCAAGGCCAATGGTTTCCTGGGTTCCATCAGAAGAGGGGTGGCCATCAGGGACAGAGAGGTGATTGTCCCTCTCTACTCTGCCCTCGTGAGGCCCCACCTGGATTCCTGTGTCCAGATCTGGGGCCCCTAATACAAGAAAGAAGTTTTTTACCGAAAGAGTGATGAGGTCCTGGAACAGGCTGCCCAGAGAGGTGGTGGATGCCCCATCCCTGGAAGTGTTCAAGGCCAGGTTGGATGGGGCCCTGGGCAACCTTGTGTAGATCCAGGCCTGAAGTTGGTGGCCCTGCCTGTGTCAGGGGGGTTGGAGCTCTGATCCTTGGGGTCTCTTCTAACCCTTGCCGTTCTATGATTCTATGATGTAAAACTTCCTAAATAAGTAATGTCCTTCTTAGCCTTTAACTGGTGCTTCCTGCCTGAGACTCCAGGTAGGGCCATTTTCTCTGGCTGACACAGTTTATCTGATAGGCAGGGCTTAAAATAAGTGTAATTAAGGATATGCATTTGCAAGAAACCCACAACACCTAAGAAAGCTTGTGTTTCCTTTTTGTTGGTCAGTAGGGACATAACTGCTATTTTATTGATAGCATCCATGGGAATCTGACAGCACCCACCTTGTCATTTTATTTCTAAAAACTACATCTCCTGTGTATGTCCCTTGACCTTGCTTCTTTTTATAGCAAAACCAACTTTCAGAATTTGGATAATTGTCTTCCCTTTCTCAGAAGCATCTGCTGCTGAATTGCCCCTTACAATGATGTCATCAACATATTGCAGGGGCTTCAGAGCTTCACCCTTTTCCAGTGTCGTCTGGATGGGTCCATGTGATGTGGTATTGCCCTAGTTGAGAGCCGAGCACCACACAGACACTCACTCGCTCTCTAAGAGCATGTGTGTGGGATTGGGCCATGGGGATTGTGAAGAACTGGACCAATGGGCTGACACCAATGGGATGAAGTTTAACAAGGCCAAGTGTAGAGTGCTGCACATGTGTCACGATCCACAACCTAGACAAGACTTTAGTTTGGCAGAGGTTAAACCCCCTTGCGTTCCAACCGAACCTCAGATCACTCTGGGTGGCTGGGGGCGGCTGTGCTTAACCCCTGAGTGGTGTCCAATCACTAGGTGTTTTATTGTGATAAGTTCTGAATTCAATTCTCGGAGAACAGAATTAAGACTCAAAACGGATTCAAGGTGAAGGTTGTTTTATTTTGAAAGAAACGTGCAGGGAAAGGGGAGAAGAAAGAAAACGGCGGTGAAAAAGAGAGATAGAAAGAGAGAGAGAGAGTGGAAAACGGAAGAGGGGTGAGGGGAGGCTATATCTACCACCACTAGGCTATGGCATTCCATCCGATGGCAGAGTGTTCTCTGGGTCCGATGGGATGGGAGAGCGTTCCCTTCTTTGTCCCTCGATGATGAAGATGATGATGAAGAAGAAGATTTTTTCCCTCTTGTTGCATCCCTTTTTGTAGGGATACAGCTCCTTTGTCTCGCTACAAGCTTCCACCTGGCCTGTGGGAATGTTCCAGGATGGATGAGGGAATGTCCGATGTGCAAATGGCTCTCCTGATGTGTGAATGGCTCCCTATGTGTGCTCCTGATAGTGGAATGCTCTCCTGATGTGTGAACGGTTCCTGATGTCTCTCTTCTAGGTGGCTTGTTGAATAGTCATTAGGTTCTTGGAGCCTGGGCCTGACTGGTAGTGATGTAGTGTGTTAGGAATGAGGTTTGGTTAGGTGAGAGAAGAAGTGGGGGAAGGACACGGTTCTGTTGGCAATTGGTAAGGCATAATTCCAGTACCTTACAACAACCCCATGCAGTGCTACAGGCTTGGGGAAGACTGGCTGGAGAGCTGTCAGGCAGAGAAGGACCTGGGGGTGTTGGTTGACTGCAGGCTGAATATGAGTCAGCAGTGTGCCCAGGAATCATAGAATCATAGAATCATAGAATGGCATGGGTTGGAAGGGACCCCAAGGATCATAGAGCTCCAACCCCCCTGCCACAGGCAGGACCACCAACCTCAGGCCTGGATCTACACAAGGTTGCCCAGGGCCCCATCCAACCTGGCCTTGAACACTTCCAGGGATGGGGCATCCACTACTTCTCTGGGCAGCCTGTTCCAGCACCTCACCAATCTTTCTGTAAAAAACTTCCTTCCTTTAGCTTTAATCCATCCCCCCTTGTCCTGCCATTATCTGCCCTTTTAAAAAGTTGTTTCCCCTCCTGTTTATAATCTCCCTTCAGGTACTGGAAGGCTGCAATGAGGTGTCCCCCGCAGCCTTCTCTTCTCCAGGCTGAACAAGCCCAGTTCCCTCAGCCTCTCTTTCTAGGGCAGGTGCTCCAGCCCTCTAATCATCTTCATGGCCCTCCTCTGAACAGTTCCACATCTTTCTTGTATTGGGGGCCCCAGATCTGGACACAGTACTCCAGGTGGGGCCTCACAAGGGCAGAGTAGAGAGGGACAATCTGCCGGTGGGGGAAGAAGCAAGCCGCTCAATGTGAGTGATAAAAGCAACTTCGGTTATTAGTTCTAAGTTAGCTCCTTTTATACATTGTGGCTAATATATGCCTATTAGTCAATCTATCATTGGTTATTTGTTAAAGGTTACGTTAGCATAAGCCTGCCTCTTGTTTACATTCTTGCAGTTCCTTCATCCAGTTTTTCCCGGATTCGCTTGCTTCTTCTGAGGGTTATCTTCGTTTAAGGTCGTATCGGCCTAGATTCTGATTGGTCATGCCGTGCTTCTTCTGTTCCACTTTAGTCTGCACTCAGTGCCTACGTGCACGTACTCCAACAACAATCACCTCACTCTCCCTGCTGGTCACCCCTCTTATCTCTAAATTGGAGAGATGTAGATTTGATGGGTGGGCCATCCAGTGGATAACAAACTGGTTAACAGACCGTAGCCAAAGGGTCGTGGTTAATGGGTCTATGTCCAGGTGGAGGCCGGTGGCAAGCGGTGTCCCCCAGGGGTCTGTCTTGGGACCTGTTATCGACAAAAGGAACACTCACACTGAGAGTGTCATTGTAGCAAAGATTTATTCAGAGAAAAAGAAGTCGGCGCCGGGCGAGTGCAGACCGGAGTCTCATCACACCGCGCCGTTGAGTGGTAGGTTGCAGATATTTATATTATAAGAGAACAAAGTAAAAGTTATACAAGTTACTAATTATTCTTGTGGTTGATCCATATCCGTACATTTTGATTGTTCTTGTTCAATCACTAGCAGGATCACTCAGTTAATCAATTTTGGTTATACTGTTCCTTCTGTTTTTCTCAGTTCAGTGACTACTTCTTCCTCCCCAAACCGGTTCGGGCTGATTTCCCTGCTTTCATGGTTAGGGACCTCTTGTTCCACTTGCACGCTCTGGTTCGCCTGAAGTTTATAATGTTCTTCAAAGAAATTCTCGGTGCTTATCATTCTTAACAGTATGTCATTTTGTACCTTAGTGGGTTAGGGATATAAGCAAAGCCATTGTTCAAAACAAAGCATGCATCAAGTTTCTATAAACTAGCAAAAAGCATCCTGAATTTTAGAATCAGCAAACACCTTTAACAGGACTGGTTCTCTTTAACATCTTTATCAATGACATCGATGATGGAATTGAGTGCACCCTCAGCAAGTTTGCAGATGATACCAAGCTGAGTGGTGTGGTCGACAACCTAGAAGGAAAGGAAGCCATCCAGAGGGATCTTGACAGGCTGGAAAGGTGGGCCCGGGTGAACATAATGAGGTTCAACACTGCCAAGTGTAGGGTCTTGCACTTGGGCCGGAAGAATCCCAGACATAGATACAGACTGGAGAAGAGCTTCTTGAGAGTAGCCCTGCTGAGAAGGACCTGGGTGTCATAGTGGATGAGAAACTTAGCATGAGCCAGCAGTGTGCTCTTGCAGCTTGCAAGGCCAGTGGTATCCTGGCTTGTATCAAAAATAGTGTGGCCAGTGCGTCTAGGGAAGTGATTGTGCCCCTGTACTTAGCATTGGTGAGGCTATACCTCGAGTACTGTGTGCAGTTCTGGGCTCCTCACCATAAGAAGTACATTGAAGTCCTCGAGCGAGTCCAGAGAAGGGCAACCAAGCTGGTGAAGGGCTGGAGGGAAAATCCTATGAGGAATGGCTGAGGGAGCTGGGGATGTTTAGCCTTGAGAAGAGGAGGCTGAGACCTTATCATGACCTACAACTATCAGAAGGGAGGTTGTAGAGTGGTGGGCGATGGTTTCTTCAGCCGAGTAACAGGAGATAGGACATGGGGAAATGGCAAGAAGCTGTGCCAGGGCAGTTTCAGATTAGATATTAGAAAAAAAAATTCACTGAAAGATTTGTCGAGGCCTGGAACAGGCTGGCCAGGGGAGGAGGTTGAGTCACCTTCCCTGGATGTGTTTTAAAAAAAGGGTAGATGAGGTACTTAGGGATATGGTTTAGCTTAGGACAGGAATGGTTTGACTTGATGATCTTAAAGGTCTTTTCCAACCTTGTGATTCTGTGTGATTCTGTGACTGTCTGCCTCAACAGATGTTTGCCTCAAAGGATGTTTGCACCAATGGACTAATGGATGCCTGTGCCAATGGATGTTTGTACCAGTGGACGTCTGTCTCAACATTGCTGAAATATTGCATGTCCTGCTACTACTACTCGCTTGAGCAACTGTGATCTCACGGAACATCTGTTTGACCACAAAGACATACGTTGCCTGATCACGTCTTGGAGAGGAGCAAGGCACCTCAATAAAAGAGCTGTGACAACCAGCATCAAACAGAATTCCCCACTTGACATGAAGTTGATTCGGACTGATGGGACGCCGCAGCTCCGTGGCAGTAGCTATTGCACCTTTACTTTCCTTCCCCCCCCCCTAACTTTCTCTCTCTCTTGCATCTCTGCGAATTTTGATGTAACTATTAAACTTCTTTTCTTTATGACATCTGACTTCATTTGTGTCTTAATCTCACTCTGGTAATAACAATGAATCTCCCCAGACCAGACGTTTCTGGGTCGGGACAGGGATGAAGGGGAGGAAAAAGAAACTAAAAAAAAGAAAACAATCCTCATGGGTAGGATATAAGGATAGTTTACTAGGACAGCAAAGGGACAGAGGAATAACTATAATAGGACTTTATAGCAAAATATACAAAACTGGTGATACACAATGCAGTTTCTCACCGAACCGTACAACTCAGGCCATATAGCTCAGAGCTGTCCTGAAACCAGACCGTCCCCAAAACCACGCATCCTGGAGCCATGCCCTCCTCCTCCCATCAGCCTTCCTTTATGCTGAGCATGATGTAATTGGCATGGAATACCCTCTTTGGCTAGTTTGGGTCACCTGTCCTGGCTGTGTCCCCTCCCAGCTTCCTGGGCCCCCCCCCACCTTCTATCTTTCCTTTATTATATCAATAACCAAGTCCACATATGGGTTTGGCTTTACTTGAAGCAGGGATAACCCAGACTGTTTTACCGAACTGGTTTCTCATGCACACTACAGAGACTTGATCCCCTTCTAAAGTATGTGGGAGTTTTGATTGGGCAGGGGCAGTTCAATTGGTAGGACACCCCCTCACTAGTGTTAACTAAGCAGGTGGCCTTTGAAAACTGTGTATCCCAATATTTGAAGGTCCCACCTCTCTCTATACTGCTGGAGACTGTCCTTCAGGAGCCCCAGACCCCTGAGGCCCCAGAGGAAGTCAGGATAAATGAGGAGTTTGCCTTGGTTGATGAGGACTGGGTTAGGGATCAGTCAAGGACATTCATAAATCCATGGGTCCAGATGGGATGTGCCCATGGGCACTGAGGGTGCTAGCGGAAGTCATTGCTAGATCTCTCTCCATCATCTTTGGTAAGTCCTAGGAAACAGGAGAGGTGCCTGAAGACTGGAGGAAAGCAAATGTCTCTCCAGTCTTCAGAAAGAGCAAGAAGGAGGACCCAGGTAACTACAGACCAGTCTGCCTCACCTTCATCCCTGGAAAGTTGATGGAAAGACATCCTCGATGCTGTCTCTAGGCATATCAAGGATAAGAGGGTCATTAGGAGCAGTCAACATGGTTTTACCAAGGGGAAGTCATGCTTGAACAATCTGATAGCCTTTTATGTGGACATAGCCAGGTGGATGGATGATAGTAGGGCAGTGGATGTGGTCTACCTTGACCTCAGTAAAGCATTTGACACCCTCTCCCACAGCATCCTCGTGGCTAAACTGAGGAAGTGTGGTCTGGAGGATCAGGTAGTGAGGTGGATTGTGAACTGGTTGAAGGGAAGAAGCCAGTGAATAGTGGTCAATGGGACAGAGTCTAGCTGGAGGCCTGTATCTAGTGGAGTCCCTCAGGGGTTGGTACTGGGACCTGTACTATTCAATATATTCATCAACGACCTGGATGAGGGAACAGAGTGCATCATCATCAATTTTGCTGACGACACAATACTGGGAATGGTGGCTGACACAACAGAAGGGTGTGCTGTCATTCAGTGAGATCTGGACAGGGTGCAGAGTTGGGCGGGAAAAAATTTAATGAAATATAACAAGGGTAAGTGTAGAGTCTTGCATCTGGGGAAGAACAACCCCATGTACCAATATAGGTTGGGGTCTGACCTGTTGGAGAGCAGTGTAGGGGAAAGGGATCTGGGGGTCCTGGTGGACAGCAGGGTGACCATGAGCCAGCAATGCACCCTCCTGGCTAAGGAGACCAATGGCATCCTGGGGTGTATTAGAAGGGGTGTGGTTAATAAGTCAAGAGTGGTTCTCCTCCCCCTCTACTCTGCCCTGGCGAGACTGCATCTGGAATATTGTGTCCAGTTTTGGGCCCCCTCAGTTCAAGAAGGATAGGGTGCTACTTGAAAGAGTCCAGTGCAGGGCCACTAAGATGATTAAGGGAGTGGAACATCTTCCTTATGAGGAAAGACTGAGGCAGCCTTTAGCTTGGAGGAGACTGAGAGGCAATCTTATTAATATTTATAAATATGTAAATGGTGAGTGTCAGGAGAATGGAGTCAGGCTCTTCTCAGTGATGGTAAATGATAGGACAAGGGATAATGGGTGCAAACTGGAGCACAGGAGGTTCTATGTAAACATAAGGAGAAACTTTTTCACCGTGAGGGTGATGGAACACTGGAACAGACTGCCCAGAGAGGTTGTGGAGTCTCCTTCTCTGGAGACATTCAAAACCCACCTGGATACATTCCTGTGTGACCTACTCTAGTTGATCCTGCTCTGGCAGGGGAGATGGACTAGATGATCTCCAGAGGTCCCTTCCCTAACATTCTGTGATTCTGTGGAAGGTGCATAGCAAGCTCACTACCCTGGACTACAGTAGAGGCAATTTTGGCCTCTTCAGGGATCTGCTGGGTAGAGTAACCTGGGACAAGGCCCTAGAGGGAAAAGGGGCCCAAGAAAGCAGGTTAATAATAAAGGATCACCTCCTGCAAGCTCAGGAGAAATGCATCCCAGCAAAGAGGAACTGGGTCTCCTTGCCTTTGTCTGTTCTGCTGTTGTTGAAATCAGAATCCTAGGTTAGAGGGACCATTTGGTCTGACCATAGGGCACTTTGGCTCATTGAGGGGGAGGTTAGAGGGGTACTGTTACTTTCAGTTTGTTACTTTCTTTGTTGTCCTATGTACCTGAAAGAAATCCTTGTTATTTTTCACGTCCCAGCCAAATTCAACTCCAGGTCATATTTCTATATTATCCCTGCCTCCACTACCTATATATTTTGGGTTTGTGTTTTAGTTTTGCTAAGAGGTCTTGATGTTACTAAGTAGCCAACCTTCCCTACCCAACTTTTGCATGTCAGGATTGAGCGCTCTTGTGTATCAGGATCATAGAATGGTTTGGGTTGGAAAGCACCTTTAAAGGCTATTTAGGTCAACTGCCCTGAAATGAGCATGAACATCTTCAATTAGATTAGGTTGCTCAGAGGCCTATCCAACCTGACCTTGAAGATTTCCAGGTATAAGGCATCTAGCACATCTCTGGGCAATCTGTTCTAGCATTTCACCACTTTTACTGTAAAAAATTTCTTCCTTATATCTAGTCTTAATCTATCCTCTTTGAGTTTAAAACAATTACCCCTTCTCCTATTGCTACAGGCCCTATTAAAAAGTCTGTCCCCATCTTTCTTAAAAACCCCCTTTAAGTATTGAAAGGCCACCATAACATATTCCCCGAGCTTTTTCTTCTCTAGGCTGAACAAGCCCAACTCTTTCAGCCTGTCTTCACAGGAAAGGTTCTCCACCCACTCTGACCATTTCTGTGGCCTCCTCTGGACCCACTTCAACAGGTCCCTGTCTTTCCTGTACTGATTATGTCCACTGCTTATCACTTACAAATCAATTAACACTTAAATGTTCAATACAGGCATAGTTTATTATTGCTTAGAAGCTCTGTGAGACTAGCTGTGAAAGTATAAGCAATATAAATCAGTGTTAAAATTATATATTACATGTTTTTATAGGTGCATTAAAATTATATTTTATGAAACATCATAAGTATTTACAAATTTTGAAAGATAAACTTGTATGCTCTAATTTACACTCTGATGTAGTAACAAACCATACAATTTTGGATCCTTTAGAGTTGTGTTTACAAATTAATTTTCTTATGAGGTAGCTATATACACAAGCAAGAACCAGCTTGCTGCATATGGTTTTCTTATAAGACAAACACATGTACTTTTTACACTGTTTTTTATTCTTTACAGAAAATTTATATAGTTCTATATGGCTTCAAAATTGTAACCTGCAGCCAATGCAAATGTATGTATAATTACCTAGATTAAAAGTGCTGAAACATAACTACTTAATTTAACTAAGAAATTAATGTAATACTTGATTAAAAACAACAATGTAGTTTTAGGTTTTCATTAATTTATGTTAAACACGGTTTGACTGCAAAGCAGATTACAATTAAGATTCCAGTAAAAAGAACACCATTTTATATGAGTTAGAAATTTACCATTCAATAAGATTAGCAAGTTAAGAGCCAAATATACTTTTCAAATAAAATCTACAGTACAGCACATGCTTAGTGGTAATAATGGAGCTCTCAGCTGCAAAAGCGTGCAGTATACGTTATAATTTATATAGACTCTAAAAAGCTTGGTTTATTGTAAGGCTTCAGCAGTCCAATTCATTACTGATCTTACATGAATTAGTTTTATTGGGGTTTTTTAATTGTTTATTTGAAAGATACTGGTATTCAAAATGTTCATATAAAATTCCCACTTATAGGTTACTGAATTATTATGCCCCAATACTTTTGATTTCAGCATTGAAAAAAACAATAATACACATGCATGAAGAATTTTCTAAAGTAGTGACTTGCTTTAAAAATGTTACTAGTGTGTCACTCGTGCTAAGACTGTGGCAAGCAGATAAGATGATAATACAAATATTAAAATTGGTGGGTTTAGATAAAATTTAAATTAATAGAAGTGGCAGTACTTGCCATTCTGCTGCTATAAAATACCCTTTTAAAATGCGATACTTCCCAAAGTACTATGTTTACACTCACATCACACGGCACTCAAAGCACTTAAATTCCAGACTTGCAGACAAAATGAAAGGAAATGTTTGCTTTTACAGTCTTCTGTGATTTTTCAGGATTTTCATCTTTGGTGATATAAACTTTGTGTCTCAAAATCCTATATGATGCATCTCCCTTTACTATCGCTGCATTTATTGCAGTTACCCCACGAGGATGTAATCTCCAGTTCTGCAAATCTGCCTTCTAAATCAAAGGAATTTTTATAAAGTTTTATGCGTTATACAAACACCATACTTTTTTGATAAAGAGCCAAACTCTGAAAAATGAGTTGTCATGTAAATAAAAAAGTTTTGGGGTGGTTTTTTTGTTTGGTTTTTAAAGGCACAAATGTTATGCAAGTCATAAAAAAAAAAAATTACATCTACAATTCAATCACAACACCCATAACATTTACTAGCTGCAGAAGTAAATGTCTTCTGTCTTTTGCCATTTTGTAACAGATTGCACTTAGGAAAAAACCCCATATAAAACAACTTACATATTAATATTATATGATACACAGCCATCAAGTTTCATTTTTTTAATACATCTCTAACTCAGCCGGTTATATGGCACAAGTGGGTGGAAGAACTACATGAGACTTTGCCTCTGTTTTATTTAAAAACTTGCAGTAAAGAATCTGAAAAATTAATACTACTTATCGAAAGCTCAAATATTAACTTATTTTCCTACCTTTTTAAATTTAATGTTCACAGTATAACATCCAACTTCATGCTTTCATTGCAACTATTGATTATTATTTTGACGTCATCTATATAAATTCACTAAAATTTCAGTATTTTTCCCCAAATACTGGAGATTATAATTTACAGTGTTGAAGTTCACTTCAGTACTATTATCAAAGTTTGCAAAATGATGTTAAAAAGTGTGTTTTCTGTTCTGTAGTTCAGCCTCAAAGTAAGTCAGCATTTTTTAAAAATTAATGCATGTTAAAATAGTGTTTGAAAAGTAGAGAGGATAGAATGAGCTTCTTGCACTTCCTTGATCCAATGACTTCCACAGGTTCATCAGCAGTCTGCGATATACTGTCCTGAAAAATAAATGTAGGGGTTGTGCAGTCAGTAGATAAAATAGATGTCAGGTTTTCCTGGGAGCAGTTTGACTAACTATGGAAAACAAAAAAAAAGTTAAACAGTTTTCATCCATTTTTTTTGAGGAAAATTAATTAGTTATGCATGACACACAACAATTTCATATTTTATAATTTAGCTCTATAGAATATATAATATTAATTTGAATATATAAGCATGTCAGTATCTTACCAGTGGCAAATCTCTTCTTAAGGAGGGAAAGTTGGTAGCCAGCACCTACTAGCTCTACATCTACTCCTGAAAGGGTGCTTCCTTCACTAATGAATAGCACTGCAAGCGTTGCTGGTTTACTGGGTCCTTCTGAAAGATCAAATTTTGCCCTGAGGGATCCAGAACCTATAAAAAAATAGAAAAAACGAAAGGCTGGTTGTTTTGCAAGACCAAGATGATCTCTAAAAAATTCTAGTACTAAGGAGTAGAACTAACATGGTGGTCTTTAAGACATATTCCTAGTGGCAATCCTACATAAATTTTCAGAAGAGATAAGAGTACAACTCTCTTTTTTTCTAATACTCTAAGACAGTGAGTAGTGAATGATTTATAAGCAATATACATTTCTACAAGATTATACTCATAGAATAATGTGTATATCAGAGAGTCTAGTAATCTCTTATTACATTAAATACCTGATTCTTCCCTACAATCATCATTTATGCTAGCTGGTCTATCTTGCATGCAGTTGTTTTCATTAGCAGATTTGAAAGTACATCAGAATATTTAAATGTTGTCATGATCTGTCTGGATGAACATACATGAATAAAACCATTGGAAGAAATGCAGCTGAACAGTGACGTACCCAGAGGAAAGAAAATCTTTTTCTAATAAAGACAAGTTCTGATTAAATATATTTCCCAAAAACTTCAGTTGATTTTTTCACTGACAGTGGTGAAGTAAACTTTAATGTGATTACAAAGCAGTAATAGTTCAAAATTACTTTAAGTACACCTTTGTAGTCAATGCAAGGCATTTAACAAAAAAAAAAACAAAACCCAAAACAACCCAACATCATTGCTGGTGTCTTTTTCTATTTCTTAAACAAGTCTTTACCTGTTCCTTTAAAATATGTCGGGGGGGGGGGGAAATTAAATAATTAATTAATTGAATGTTCAAAGTCAAGTATTTTTACTTCCTCTTAAACACTGAATTGAGAAGTGCTAAGAGTTTATACTCAAAAGGGAAGAAAAATGGTGGGAAGAGAAAATAGCAAAAACAGTGGGATATGTGCAAGTCTACTGAACACACACAAGACCTCTGAATCACTGGCAGCCTATTTTATGCTGCTCTGCAAGTGTGCATTAGCTGTTTATCTGGCTGCATTCATGTCTTGGTAATGATTTTTCCTTTAAAAGAAGCTGTGCAGTTTGGTAAAGGGCAAAAAAGCATTTATGGACATAGGCTTGCCAATCTGGTGAAGAGGACGTTAAACTGAAGTTGGGACAGAGCAACTTCAATCCATCCCAGTCCTCCCAGTTTGATGCCAGTGACAGTAGAATCATAGAATTATAGGGCTGAAAGAGACCTTAAAGTTCATCAAGTTCCACACCTCTCACTAGACCAGAGTCCTGGTTTCAGCTAAGATGGAGATAATTTACTTTTTAGCAGTGGATGGAATGCCATGCTTGGGTGTTAGGACAAAAGCAGTGCTGATAGACATCAGGGTGCTCTATTTGTTGCCAAGCAATCAATGACTTTTTTTCAGTTGTTCATATTTCCCTGCTAACGAGTAGGGAGGGGACACAGCCAGGACAGGTGATCGGAACTGGCCAAAGAGGATATTCCATGCCAATTAAGTCATGCTCAGTATAACCCCCCCACGGGGTTTTGGTTTGGTTTTTTTTTCCTCTTTACATTTCCCTTTCTTTCCTCTTCCGTCCCTGCAACTTTCCGCCCCACTTCCCCCCTCTCTTTTTGTTAAAAGAACAAGCGACAGTGTGGGGCTCAGCTCTCGGCTGGGGCTAAACCACCACAATTTTTGGCGCCCAACGTGGGGCTTGAAAGGTTGGGGTAATGGTAGATTTTACCCTAACCCAATTGCAATTAAGATAGTGCTGTGATAAGCACTGTTAGTTAAACAGTCTCCGGTCACAGTGCTGTGGTATTTATTCACAAAGCTGTGGTCATGGTTGTGGTACTCAAACCGTTGCATGCTGCATGCGATCCTGGCAGGATTCTTTACCATCTCAGGGCTGCGGCTCTCGTACTTGTTCCCGTACTTTGCTTTTTTGTATTTTATGATATCAGTCTATGATACAATAATATCGATGACCATGAGCTTAAGCTGGTACTTGTATGAGGTTTTGCTGTCCTGTCGATTCCTTGGGCAGGGAGGGGTTAATAACGGCAGCCGGTATGGTGGGGGCACAGAAGGGAATAACTACAGTGTTTTCTTTTCCTTTGGGCTAAATAAAACAGCTCTTATAAGAGTCTTTGAAAATCTTCAATATCCCTGGGATATTCAAACTAGCATTTCGCTATTGGTAGGTTTGGTGCAGATGGTTCAGTTTTTATTATATATTAAGCACAGGTTAAGCACTCAAGAGTTTTCTCCAAGGCTGGATAATCATGAGTGGCAGGGCATGTGGCAGAGTATGGGCAAGTACCTAGGCACTTTCTCACACCCGATGGTTTGGAACTTCACTCCTGAACAGCTACAGGACCCTGATAAAGTGACTGCATATCTTAAAAAAGACTGCTGTAGGTTTCCCACAGATGCACACCTTACTGCACTGTGTTGGGCCCTGGCCACTATCTACCAAACACTGCTTGGTAGCAGGCAGCACTGTCAGCACTGTCAGGGGGAAGGGAAAGGGAAAGGAAACAGACTGGCAGATACTGCAGCTGCTGCGACCCCCATGACCGGCGCAGCGGCTACTGCAACCACTGTGACTGGCACTGCAGCTACTACAACCCCCGTGACTAGCACTGAGGCTGCTGCAACCCCTGTGACTGGAACTGTGGCTATTGCAACCCTTTCCGACCGACACTGCAGCTACTGCAATCCCTACAGCAGACATTGACGATGACCCAAAAAAACAACCCACACCAGTGTCTGTTGCTCCCGTACAAAAGAGGAAACACACCAAGAAATCAGTTTGCATAGTGACGAATGATGATGATGATGATGATGAAGCGGGGCCATCTCCAGCAGATCAGGATGAGGCAGAACCAGAGGTTGTTACCCGATCCCTGACCCTGAGTGAGCTGCATGAGGTGCGAAAAGATTTCAGCCACCACCCAAGTGAGCACATTATCACTTGGTTGCTCTGATGCTGGGATCACGGGACCAATAGTCTGGAATTAGAAGGCAGGGAGGCGAAGCAGTTGGGATCCCTGGCTAGAGAAGGAGGTATTGGCAATAAGGCAATTGGGAGGAAGCCAGAAATCCTCAGCCTTTGGAGGCGACTGCTGTCAAGTGTGAAGGAAAGATATCCCATAAAGGAATATATTACCTGTCAGATACCCAAGAGCAACAACATAGAGACAGTTGTCCAGCACCTGAGAGAATTAGCTGTATGGGAGACAATTCATTATGATCTGGACAACTCACAGCTTCCCGCTGATCCTGATGAAGTCCTATGCACCCCAGACATGTGGCATAAGGTTGTACGAAGTGCACCATCAGGGCACATGAATTCACTGGCAGCAATGGACTGGAATGATGAGGATCCACCAACCGTATATGACGTGGCCTGCCGACTCCGGAAATATCAAGACAGTTTCACTCTCTGTCATCGTAGCAGTAGAGGAACTGGTTCAACGACTTGACAACAATATGTCCAACTCCCAACCTGTATGGAGCAATGTTGCAGCTACTGGGAGAAAGTGTCCATCGTCCCAAGAGGGAGGATACAGAAGGTACACACCACAATCCACACTGTGGTCTTACCTGTTAGACCATGGAGAGGACATGAGGAAGTGGGATAAGCAGCCCACCTCAGCCCTTCGAGCATGAGTAAATGAGCTGCAGGGTAAACCAATCACACGAGATTCTGCCAGGAAAAATGCTGCACCAGTTTCCACCCAGAAGCAATAGAGGGACCCTGCCTCCAGCCAGGTGGAGGAGAGGAATAATCGGATTTATTGGACTGTGTGGATCCAATGGCCTGGCACATCAGATCCACAAGAGTACAAAGCTCTGGTGGATACTGGTGCCCAGTGTACTCTAATGTCATCGAATTATGAAGGGGTAGAACCTGTTTGCATTTCTGGAGTGACAGGAGGATCCCAACAGTTGACTGTGCTAGAGGCTGAGGTGAGCCTAACTGGAAAGGACTGGGAGAAACACCCCATTGTGACGGGCCCAGAAGCTCTGTGCATTTTAGGTATGGACTATCTCCGTAGAGGGTATTTTAAAGACCCTAAAGGGTACCGGTGGGCTTTTGGAATAGCTGCTGTGGAGACAGAAGAAACTGAACAATTGTGTGCCTTGCCTGGACTCTCGGAAGATCCAGCTGTTGTGGGGTTTTTGAAGGTCGAAGAACAACAAGTGCCAATTGCTACGACGACAGTGCACAGACGACAATATCGTACAAATCGAGATTCTTTGATCCCCATCCATAAGCTGATTCGTCAACTGGAGAGTCAGGGAGTGATCAGCCGAACCCACTCACCCTTTAACAGTCCCATATGGCCAGTGCGGAAGTCCAATGGAGAGTGAAGGCTGACAGTAGATTATCGTGGCCTAAATGAAATCACTCCAGGTATGAGTGCCACTGTGCAGGACATGCTAGAGCTCCAGTATGAACTGGAATCGAAGGCAGCCAAGTGGTACGCCACAATTGACATTGCAAATGCTTTCTTCTCAATCCCACTGGCACCAGAGTGCAGACCACAGTTTGCTTTCACTTGGAGAGGCATCCAATACACATGGAATCATCTGCCCCAGGGGTGGAAACACAGTCCCACCATCTGTCATGGACTAATCCAGACTACACTGGAAAAGGGTGAAGCCCCAGAGCACCTGCACTATATTGATGACATCACTGTATGGGGCAACACAGCAAAGGAAGTTTTTGAGAAAGGAAAAAGGATAATTCAAATCCTTTTAAAAGCTGATTTTGTTATAAAACAAAGTCAAGGGGCCTACGCGAGAAATCCAGTTTTTAGGAATAAGATGGCAGGATGGGCGTCGCCAAATCCCAATGGACATTATTACTAAAATATCAGCTATGTCTCCACCAAGCAACCAAAAGGAAACACAAGCTTTCTTAGGTGTTATAGGATTTTGGCGAATGCATGTCCCAAACTACAGTCTAATTGTGAGCCCACTCTATCATGTAACTCAGAAGAAAAATGATTTTGAATGGGGCCCTGAGCAGCAGCAAGCCTTTGAGCAGATCAAACGTGAGATAGTTCATGCAGTAGCCCTTGGGCCTGTCCGGACAGGGACAGACAGCTGAGGCTAAACCACCACAACCAGGCTGCTCAATTGCCTCATCCAACTTGGGCCTTGAACAACTCCAGGGAGGGGGCATCCATCACCTCCTTGGGAAACCTGTTCCAGTGCCTCACCACCCTCATAGTGAATAAGTTTTTCCTGATATCCAATCTAAATCTACCCCTTTCCAGTTTAAAGATATTTCCCCTCATCCTATCACTACATGCCCTTCTAAAAAGTCCCTCTAGCTTTCTTGTAGGCCCCCTTCAGGTGCTGGAAGGGTGCTATAAGATCTCCCCAAAGCCTTCTCTTCTCTAGGCTGAACAACCCAAATTGTCTCAGCCTGTCTTCATAGGAGTGGTGCTCCAGCCCTCTAATCATCTTCATGGCTCTCCTCTGGACCCATTCCAACAGTTCCATGTCCACCATGTGGTGGCTTAGACCCAAACAGTGTCTGAGCACCATACGCTGCTTGCTCAATCCTAGAGGAGAAAGAGACAGAGCCTCCCTGGGTTGGGATAAGGACAGTTTACTGACAAAATCATTGTGAAAGTAGAACATTAACAACCAATTCCACTCACACCCGGTGATAACACAGAGTACCTTATGGACATGACATGTACAGTACTGCACAACACGAGGACCAACGTGACACCCCAGCCACACTCGGACACTTTATGGGAAAGTGATGTCAGGTGGTGTGGAAAACAGTCCAGGCTAACTCAGCTCACCTGGGCTAACTTAGCTCACCTGGGCTGGCTGCTTGGGGAGGTTAATTCTGGCCTGGCCAAAACCAGGACACTTCTGTTGAGGACTCTAGAACTGGACACAGTAGTCGAGGTGGGGTCTCATGAGAGTGGAGGAGAGCAGCAGTGAAGGAGAGGTGACTTGCTGGCCACACTCCTTTTGATGCAGTCCAGGATACGATTGGCCTTCTGGGCTGCATGTGCACATTTGTCGGCTCATGTCAAGCTCATCCACTAGCACCCCTAAGTCCTCTGCAGGGCTGCTCTCTATCACATCATCTCCCAGCCTGTATTGATGATGAGGATTTCCCCAACTCAGGTGCAGGACCTTGCACTTGTCCTCGTTGAACCTCATGAGGTTCACCTGGGCCCACTTCTCCAGCCTTTCCAGGTCCCTCTGGATAGCATCCCGTCCTTCTGGCATGTCAACTGCACCACTCAGCTTGGTGTCATCTGCAAACTTGCTGAGGTCCCATAGCCTTATATATGTTCATGTTCTTCAGGTGGTCCTGAACCTGATCTTCCCCTACAGTGGGTGGGGCTTTACCACCTTGGTCCCCATCTTGCTGCCCACTGACACAGGAGGGGTGAGGCAAAGAAGTTGTTGAGTACCTCAGCCTTCTCATCTGTTAATATGAGATCACCATTTTCGTTCATCAGGGTGGGTACACTTTCTTTCACCTTCCTCTTCTGGTTGACATACCTGTAGAAGGCCTTCTTGTTATTGTTTGCATCCCTTTCCAAGTCCAGCTCCAGCTGAACCTTGACCTTCCTGACCCCATCCCTCCACAACCGGGCAGAACCCCTATATTCTTCCCAGGCTACCTATCCCTGCTTGCACTGCTTGTGCAGTTGCCTCTTGCTATTTAGTTTGACCAGCAGGTCTCGACTCAACTATGCTCGTCTTTTCCCTTCCCTGCCTGATTTTCTACATCTGGAATTGAGAGCTCTTGTGCTCTATGGAAAGCATCTTTAAACATCTGCCAGTTCTGTTCTGCCCCATCATCCCTAAGGACTGTTTCCCAAGGGGTCCTAGTGTTTAACTCCCTGAAGAGCTGGAAGTTTTCTTTCCTAAAATTGTGTCCTAACTACACTCCTCAGTTGTCCCATATGCTCCCCTTCACCACAGAATCATAGAATGGCATGGGTTGGAAGGGACCCCAAGGATCATAGAGCTCCAATCCCCCTGCCAAGGGCAAGGCCACCAACCTCCAGGCCTGGATCTACACAAGGTTGCCCAGGGCGCCATCCAACCTGGCCATGGACACTTCCAGGGACGGGGCATCCACTACTTCTCTGGGCAGCCTGTTCCAGCACCTCACCACTCTTTCTGTAAAAAACTTCCCCCTAATATCCAATCTAAACCTTCCTTCCTTTAGCTTTAAACCATTCCCCCTTGTCCTGGCATTGTCTATCCTTTTAAAAAGTTGAATCCTCATCTGCTTATTAGCTCTCTTCAGGTACTGGAAGGCTGCAATGAGGTCCCCCCGCAGCCTTCCCTTCTCCAGGCTGAACCAGCCCAGCTCCCTCAGCCTCTCTTTCTAGGGCAGGTGCTCCAGCCCTCTAATCATCTTCATGGCCCTCCTCTGAACCCTCTCCAACAGTTCCACATCTTTCTTGTATTTGGGGCCCCAGATCTGGACACAGGAATCCAGGTGGGGCCTCACGAGGGCAGAGTAGAGAGGGACAATCACCTCCCTGTCCCTGCTGGCCACCCCTCTTCTGATGGAGCCTCCCAAGCTGCAAGAGCGCACTGCTGGTTCATGTTTCTCATCCACCATGACACCCAGGTCCTTCTCAGCAGGGCTACTCTCAAGGAGCTCTTCTCCAAGTCTGTATCTATGTCTGGGATTCTTCTGGCCCAAGTGCAACACATTACACTTGGCAGTGTTGAACCTCATTAGGTTCACCTGGGCCCATCTTTCCAGCCTGTCAAGATCCCTCTGGATGGCTTCCTTTCCTTCTAGGGTGTCGACCACACCACTCAGCTTGGTGTCATCCGCAAACTTGCTGAGGGTGCACTCAATTCCATCACCCATGGCATTGATAAAGATGTTAAAGAGAACCGGTCCCAAGACAGACCCCTGGGGGACACCGCTTGTCACCGGCCTCCACCTGGACATAGACCCATTGGCCACCACCCTTTGGCTATGGTCTGTTAACCAGATTCTTATCCACTGGATGGTCCACCCATCAAATCCACATCTCTCCATTTTAGAGATAAAGATGTGGTGGGGGACTGTGTCAAAGGACTTGCACAAGTCCAGGTAGATGACATCAGTTGCCTTCCCTTTATCTACCGATGCTGTCACTCCATCATAGACCTTCCCTTGGTGAAGCCGTGCTGGCTGTCCCGGATCACATGCTCTTCCCTCATGTGCTCCAACATGTCATCCAGGAGGATGTGTTCCCAGGCACAGAGGTGAGGCTCACCAGCCTGTAATTCCCTGGGTCTTCCTTGCTGCCTTTCTTATAGTGATGTGACCTTTTTTCCCTGGGGACCTCTCCTGACAGCAGATTTGCTGGGGAGACTTGTGACTCTGTGGGGGACCAGGCTGGAGCAGCCTGAGAGTCTGCACGCCATAGAAGAGACCCACACTGAAGAATTTGGTGAAGACCTGAAACCCCATGGGAAAGGACTCATGTTGGAGAAGTTGGAATGCCCCACCCCGAAGGAAAACATCTTGTGAGGAACTGACCAAAACCCCCATTCCCCGTCTGCCCTGTGACAGTTGGCAGGGGAAAGGGAGAGAAATAATGAATAAAGTTGAGTCTGAGAAGAAGGGAGGTGTGAGGGGGAGGTGTTTTAAGATTTGGTTTTATTTCTCATTATCCTACTCTGCTATCAGTGCGTGTGTGTGTGTGTGTGTGTGTGTGGTGTAATAAATTAGATGTTTGGTTTTTTTCCCTTTTTAGTCCATGTTGAGTCTGTTTTGCCCATGACACTAATTGCGGAATGATCTCTCCCTGTCCTTCTTTTGACTCCTGTGCCTCTCAATATATATTTTCTCCCCTGTCCAGCTGAAAAGGGGAGTGATAGAACGACTTTGGTGGGCATCTGGACTCCAGCCAGGGTGAAAGCACCACAGGACTAATCAGGAGGAGATGGAGATGTTATGATCTTACTGACATCATGTGGTGGGATGGCTTCTGTGATTTGAGTGTTGGAATGGAAGAGTACAGGCTCTTTAGGAAGGACAGGAAGGGGAGATGAGGCAGGGGTGTTGCCCTCTATGTCAGTGACCAGCTGGAATGCATGGACATGGGTGAGGAACCAACCAAAAGCTTATGGGTCAGGATTAAAGGGAGTGCAGAGACTGGGGGCACTATAGTGGGGGTCTGTACAGGCCACCTGACCAAGAAGATGAGGTCATCTATAGATATATAGGAGCAGCCTCATGTTCACAACCCCTGGTCCTCATGGGGTCTTCAACCACCCTGATATCTGTTGGATGGACAACACAGAATGGCACAAGCAATCCAGGAGATTCCTGGAATGCATTGATGACAACTTCTTCCTCCAGGTGATAGAGGAACCAACGAGGAGAAGTGCCACACTGGACCTTGTCCTCTCCAACAAGGATGATCTGGTGGGCAATATGAAGCTCAAGGGCAGTCTTGGCTGCAGTGACCATGAAATGGTGGAGCTCAAGATCATTAGGATAGCGAGGAGGGCAAGCTCACTGCCCTGGACTTCATCTGCTGCATAGAGTACAACAGGACAAAGCCCTGGAGAAAAAAGGGGGCAAAGCAAGCTGTTTAATATTGCATGATCATCTCCTGCAACCTCAGGAGAGATGCATCCCAACAAAGAGGAAGTCAGGCAATAACTCCAGGAGCTCAAGGAGCTCCTGGGAAACTCAAATATAAAAAAGAAAGCCTGCAGAGGGAAGCAAGGACAGGTAGTCGAAGTAATACAGAGAAACTGTCTGAGCAGCCAGGTATCAGGTGAGGAAAGCTAAAGCCCTGATAGAATTAAATCTGGCCAGGGATGTCAAGGGCAACAACAAAAGCTTCTATATGTATGTCAATGATAAAAAGATGGGATGCATCAGGAAGCGTGTGTCCAGCAGGTCGAAGGAAGTGATCCTCCCCCTCTACTCTGCCTTGGTCAGGCCCCATCTGTAGTATTGTGTCCAGTTCCTGGCTCCCTGATATAAAAAAGACAGGGACCTCTTGGAGAGAGTCCAGAGAAAGGCTACGAAGATGATTAAGGGCCTGGAACATCTCCCGTATGAGAAAAGGCTGAGTGAGCTGGGACTGTACAGTCTAGAGAAAAGAAGACTAAGGGGGGACCTAATAAATGTTTATAAATATCTTAGGCATGGGATGCAGGGGGAATTGGCCAGCCCCTTTTTAGTGGTCTGTGTGGACAGGACAAGAGGCAATGGCTGCAAATTGGAGCACAGGAAGTTCTGCACCAACATGCAGAAGAACTTTTACACAGTAAGGGGGACAGAGCACTGGAATAGGCTGCCCAGGGAGGTGGTGGAGTCTCCTTCTCTGGAGATATTCAAGACCCGTCTGGATGCCTATTTGTGTAATATGAGATAGGGAGCCTGCTTTGGCAGGGGGGTTTGACCCGATGATCTCTTGAGGTCCCTTCCAACCCCTACGATTCTATGATTCTGTGATTCTGAAATATAACCCACATCTTAAAAAAGGGCAAGAAGACCTGGGGATATATAGAATGGCCAGTCTCACCTCTGTGCCTGGCAAGATCATGGAGTAGATCCTCCTGGAAACTCTTCTCAGGAACTTTGAGGTTATTGGTGACAGCCAACATGGCTTCACTAAGGGCAAATCATGTCTGACAAATTTAGCGGCCTCCTACAACAGGGCTACAGTGCTGGTGGATAAGGGAAGAGTAACAGATGTCGTCTACCTGGACTTGTAGAAAGCATTTAATGCTGTCCCACATAACATCCTTGTCTCTAAATTGGAGAGACATGGATTTGATGGATGGACCACTCGGTGAATAAGGAATTGACTGGATGTTTGCACTCAAAATGTTGAGGTCAACAGCTTGATGTCCAAGTGGAGATCAGTGACAAGTGGCATTCCTCAAGGGTCAGTATTGGGACTGGTGCTGTTTAACAACTTTGTTGGTGACATGGACAGTGGGATTAAGAACACCCTTAGCAAGTTTGCACACAAAGCCATGTGCAGTTGACCCACTGGAGGGAAGGGATGCCATCCACAGGGATCTTGACAGGTTTGAGAGGTGGGCCTGTGCAAACCACATAAAATTCAACAAGGTCAAGTACAAGGTCCTGCACATGTATTGGCACAATCCCAAGCATAAATACAGGCTGGGTGGAAAATGGATTGAGAGCAGCCCTGTAAAGAAGAATTTGGGGATGTTGGTGGACAAGAAGCTTATCATGAGCCAGCAACGCATGATTGCAACCCAGAGAGTCAATGATATCCTGGGCTGCATCAAAAACATAGCCAGTAGATCCAGGGAGGTGATTCTGCCCCTCTACTCTGCTTTGGTGATACCCCACCTGAAATACTGTGTTCAGATATGGGGTCCCCAGTACAAGAAAGATACTGAGCTGTTGGATCAAGTTCAGAGGATGGCCACAAAGATGATCAGAGGGCTGGAGCACCTCTCCTATGAAGATAGGCTGAGAGAATTGTACTTGTTCATCCTGGAGAAGAAAAAGCTCCAGGGAGGCGTTATAGCATCCTGAAGGGTGTCTACAAGAAAGCTTGAGAAGGACTGTTTATGAGGGGATGTAGCTGGCCTATCACTGTACTGAGGGTGGGCAGATTTAGATGAGATGTTAGGAAGAAATTCTTCCCTGTGGGTGTGGTGAACAGATTGCCCAGAGAGGCTGCAGATTCCCCCTCCCTGGAAATGTTCAAGGACAGGTTTGGATGGAGATTTGGGCAACCTAAACTAGATGATCTTTGATGTTGTTTTAGTTTTGTGTGGCTGAGTTCTGGTGGAGAAGGGGGAGAGGGGATTGCAGAGGTGGCTTCTGCAAGACACAACTAGAAGCTTTCTGTAGGGCCGAAAGAGTAAACACCAGCCAACTCAACGCCGGAGTCATTGTTGACCAAAGCCAAGCCAATCAGTGACGGTCACAGCACCTCTGTGAATCATTTAGGAGAAAAAAAATTCTAGCAGCCACTTTTTGCCATCAGAGAAAGGAGTGAGAAGATGTAAAAAGCCATGCAGACACCAAAGCCAGGGAAGAAGGAGGAGGGGAAAGAATGAGGTGCTCCAGGTGCCAGAGAGAGAGATTCCCCTGCAGCCCATGGAGAAGACCATGGTGAAGCAGGCTGTCCCTCTGCAGCGCATGGATAGTGGCAGGGAGCAGAAACCATCTACAGCTGGTGGAGAGACCAACCCATGCCACAGCAGGTTTGCTGGGGGACTTGTGACTCTGTGGGGGACCAGGATGGAGCAGTCTGGGCCTGAATGTCAGCACTTCATGGAAGGGAGCTGCGCTGAGGCAATTGGTGAGGAGATGACGCCTGGATAGAAAGGACTCGCGCTGGAGAAGTTTGTGGAGGACTGTCTCCTGTGGATGGGATACCATGGTGCAGCAGGGGAAGGGTGTATGTGGAATTCTACCCCCAGCTAAGAAGGAAGACAACTCAGGAGGAACTGAGTGCCGTGATGAAGGGGAAGAAGGGAGTGAAATTATGACTAAAGTAAAGTCTACAAAGAAGGGAGGGGTGGGGGAATGTAGAGGTGGTTTAAGATCTGGAGAAGGAAAGTAGATTGTGAGGAACTGACTGGAACCCCATTTCCCCCATTCCCTGCCCCTCCCCACACCATGTTGGGGGGGGGGAAGAAGGGAATAAAATCATGACTATCATGACTAAAGTGAAGTCTGCTAAGAAGGGAGGGTTAGGGGAAAGCGCTTTAAGACCTGTCTGTACTTCTCATTACCCAACTCTGATGTCACTGAGTTTTCTTTCCTTTATTCTGTGTTGAGTCTGTTTTGCCCGTGACACTAATTGCAGAATGATCTCTCCCTGTCCTTATCTCGACTCCTAAGCCTCTCAATATATATTTTCTCCCCTGTCCAGCTGAGTGATAGAGTGACTTTGGTGGGCATCTGGCCTCCTGACAGAGTCAAACCACCACAGAGGTGCTTTCCAACCCAAATCATTCTATGATTCTATGAAAAAAAGATTACCTACATAATCATAATGGAAAACAGATGGCAAAGAACTGTGAGGTCAATGAATGATAAAGTACACCAGATTACAGAAAAAACCTCTATCAGGTTTGCAGCCTTTGCAGTAATACAAAAGGTTTTCTCTTCTCTTCTCAGGTTTGTGGTTTGTATATGAAGCCTGTCATATTTACAAGCAACTTTGTACTTTCATAATTCCCTTCACTAAATTTTTAAGAGAGCCAAAGGTCTTTCTGTTACACTGTAAGTCCATTTCTCCACAGAGGCTTTGTGGACGAGATGCCTCCTATTGACTCCTGTTTTTCTGCTTCAGAAAAACATTACATCTGCAAAGGCTGCAAGCATTATCATGTTGCTCAAGAATCATCTACAGTTGAGTCTATCTTAGCACAGGAGTTTGGGATTTCCCCCTTCCCCCCAGTTATTCCACTTACCTCGTTTTATTTTATCTCAATTGTCAGTGTGTGAAAAAAGAAAACACAGATATTAAACATATTTTCCTTTGAATAACTGCTCATTTCCAAATAGCATTGATGTAATAATTTCGTTTCCATGCCTAAACTTTATTTCAGTGTTAGTAGCTGCTTTCAAGGGGCTTCACGATTTTTCTTTTTATAAATAGTTATTATCTTTATATCTCATGGTTAATGGAATCTCTCAGGAGGAATTTCATTGAGAAAGTGAACTGATAAACAAGATACAGAGTGTGAATAGGCATGAGGACATAGAGGCTAAAATGTCTTTTTGAGGACTTTCTTGTGTTAGCATTTTTCTATACAAGAAAACAAAACATAAGAGTTCAACTTACCTCCATTCTCAGACTTCTCTGAAATGCTAGATATTTTCCAATAAGCTTTCATCTGGTCTGTATTCCTGTAAGAGAGTGGTAGTTTAGTTATAAGCACCAATTTTTAGAATATTATTTCCCTAAATTTATGCTGGTACCTTACATACCATGCACCTATAGCCTACATTTCTCAATGGAGGTTTATAAAAATATTTGATTAATTTAAGGCGAGTTTGCGGAAAACTGCAAAGCAAACAGGAAAACAGAAGGGTATGTCTGAATTAGCTCTGAGCTTGAAGCACAGTGCAGATGTACATACTACCTTTTTATGTAGTTGACACTGTTCTATGCCCAGGTTATGGCTCCACTTCACAATTCAAATACCCTATGTGGTCTCAAATGGTAAGAAAAGGTCAAACATGCTGAAATCAGTTAGAAAGCTGGGTCTTTATGTTTCATGACAATGGCATGAGGGGGAGCAATATTGATTGCTCTCCCCTATGTGAGACTCCTGGCTGTGTGAATTTTATTCCATTTCCATTCTAGTAAAACTAGTTGGCAGAAGCGACTCAGGGTTTATGTTAACTTCTGATGCTGTAAAGGGGCAGAAAAGGGCACCAACCACCATAGTCTCTAAGCAGACAGGTCATTTTAACTCTTCAAGCACTTTTCAGCTATTCCATCAAAGGAAATTCAAGAACTTAAAGCTGTGAGCGGCATGAAGTTGAAAACATGGTGGTTTGAAAACATCTTTGTCATTGGTGTTACCAGGAGTGAAATGCTCACACAAGTAGCATAGATAGTGGTGGTTACTTGCAGGAGGTTGAATTATTAAACAAGTATTCCTTCTTAGCTGGGGGGGCATTCCACACCCCCTTCCCCTGCTGCACTGTGGGGTCCCACCCACAAGGAGATAGTCCTCCACAAACTTCTCCAGCGTGAGTCCTTTCTATCAGAGCGTCACCTCCTCACCAATTGCCTCAGTGCAGCTCCCTTCCATGAAGTGCTGACATTCAGGCCCAGACTGCTCCATCCTGGTCCCCCACAGAGTCACAAGTCCCCCAGCAAACCTACTGCGGTATGGGTAGGCCTCTCCATGGCTGTAGATGGTTTCTGCTCCCTGCCACTATCCATGCGCTGCAGAGGGACAGCCTGCTTCACCATGGTCTTCTCCATGGGCTGCAGGGGAATCTCTCTCTCTGGCACCTGGAGCACCTCATTCTTTCCCCCCCCCTTCTTCCCTAGCCTTGGTGTCTGCATGGCTTTTTACATCTTCTCACTCCCTTCTCTGATGGCAAAATGCACCTGCCTGCAGGTTTTTTTCTCCTAAATGTGATTCCCAGAGGCCCTGTGACCATCGCCGATTAGCTTGGCCTTGGTCAGCAGCAACTCTGTCCTTGAATCAGTCAATGCTTACTCTCTGGGGCCTTCAGAGAGCTTCTAGCTGCTTCTTGCAGACGCCATCTCTGCAACCCCCCTTCTCCATTAGAACTCAGCCACGCAAAACTGCGACAAGTATTAATCCCTTAAAATACCAAGTCAAGAAAGATTCAGTTTTGCCAGGATTTTTTCACTTATGTGCTGGCTTTGGCTGTGATAGAGGTAATTTTCTTCATAGTATCTAGTATGGGGCAATGTTTTGGATTTATGACCAAAACAGTGTTTATAACACAGGGATGTTTTCTTTACTACTGAGCTACTTAGGATACTACTTAGACAGTATCAAGGTCTTTTCTGCTTCTCACCCCACTCCATCCTCACCATGCAACTTGGTGTCATTGGCAAACTTGCTGAGGGTACACTCTGTCCATGTCACCGATGAAGATTTTGAACAGTGTTGGTCCCAATACTGACCCCTGAGAAACACCACTCGTCACAGACCTCCATGTGGACATTGAGCTGTTGACCACAACTCTTTGAGTGCGACTGTCTAGCCAACTCCTTATCCACAGAGTGGCCCATCTATCAAATCCATGCCTCTCCAATTTAGAGACAAGGATGTCATGCAGGACAGTGTTGAAGGCCTTGCAGAAGTCCAGGAAGATGATGTCCATCATCCTTCCCTTGTCCACCACCTCTGTTACTCCATTGTAAAAGGCCACCAGATTTGTCAGGCACGATTTGCCCTTACTGAAGCCATGTTGGCTGTCACCAATCACCTCCTTATTTTCCATGTGCCTGAGCACAGTCTCCAGAAGGATCTGCTCCATGACCTTACCAGGCACAGAGGTGATACTGATTGGCCTGTAGTTCCCTGAGTCTTCCTTTTTCTCCTTTTTAAAAATGGGGGGGTTTGTTTCCCCTTTTCCAGTCAGTGGGGACTACACCAGACTGCCAGGACCTCTCAAATATGATGAAGAGTGGCTTGGCCACTTCATCTGCCAGTTCCTTCAGGACACATAGATGCACCTCATCAGGTCCCATAGACTTGTGCACCTTCAGGTTCCTTAGGTGTTCTTAAACCTAATCTTTGCCTACAGTGGGCAGTTCCTCATACTCCCAGTCCCTGCCTTTGCCCTCCATGACTAGGGCAGTATGACTAGAGCTCTTGCCAGTGAAGACTGAGGCAAAAAGGTCATTGAGTACCTTAGCCTTCACCATATCTCAGGTAACCAGGTGGCCTGTTCCATCCCGGAGAGGGCCCGCATTTTCCCTCATCATGCTTTTCTCATTGATGTACGTGCAAAAACTTTTCTTGTTGCCCTTGACATCCCGGGCCACATTTAGTTCAATCAGGGCTTTAGCTTTTCTAACCTGAACCCTGGCTGCTCAGATAGTTTCCCTGTATTCTTCCCAGGATGCCTGTCCTTCCTTCCACCCTTGGTAGGCTTTCTTTTTTTGTTTGAGTTTGCCCAGGAGCTCCTTGTTCATCCATGCAGGCCTCTCAGTGTTTTTGCCTAATTTTCTCTTTGCTGGGATGCATCACCCCTGGGCTTGAAGGAGGTGACCCTTGAATACTAGCCAGCTGTCTTGGGCCCCTCTCCCCTCCAGGACTTTGTCCCATTGTACTCTACCCAGCAAATCCCTGAAGAAACCAGTCTGCTCTCCTGAAGTCCAGGGTAGCAAGCTTGCTGTGCACCCTCCTCGCTGCCCTGAGGATCCGGAACTCCACCATTTCACAGTCACTGCATCCAAGTCTGCCCTTGATCTTCATGTCCCCTACCAGCCCCTCCTTGTTGGTGAGAACAAGGTCCAGCATGGCACCTCTCCTTGTCAGCTCCTCTATCACTTGGAGGAGGAAGTTATCATCAACACATTCCAGGAACCTTCTGGATTGCTTATGCCCAGCTGTGTTGTCCCTCCAACAGCTATCAGGGTGATTGAAGTCCCCCATAAGGACAAAGGCTTGTGAAAGTGAGGCTGTTCCTCTCTGTCTATAGAAGGCCTCATCCGTTTGGTCCCCCTGGTCAGGTGGCCTGTAGCAGACCCCCACTATGGTGTCCCCTGCACCCCCTTTGATTCTAACCCATAGAATCATTAAGGTTGGAAAAGACCTCCAAGATCATCTAGTCTAACTGTCCTCCTACTGCCTATATTACTTACTAAACCACATCCCTAAATACCTCATCCAACCTTTCCTTAAACACCCTGATGGACAATGACTCCACCACGTCCCTGGGCAACTTGTCCCAATGCCTAACCACTCTTTCTGAGAAGAAATTTCTCCTAATTTCTAACCTGAACCTGGTGCAACTTGCAGCCATTCCCTCTTGTCTTCTCACTAGTTATCTGCAAGAAGAGGCTGACCCCCAGCTCACCACAACTTCCTTTCAGGTAGTTGTAGAGAGCAATAAGATCTCCTCTCAGCCTCCTCTTTTCCAGACTAAACAGTCCCAGTTCTCTCAGCTGCTCCTCATAAGACCTGTCTTCCAGACCCTTCACCAGCTTCGTTGCCCTTCTGTGGACACGCTCCATGGCCTCGATGTCTTTCTTGTAGTGAGGGGCCCAAAACTGAACACAGCATTCAAGTTGCAGCCTCTCCAAAGCTGAGTACAGGGGGATGATCACTTTCCTGGTCCTGCTGACTACACTAGCCTTTCTGTCAGCTCCTCATCCATGCCCAGGTGGAGCTCCATGCACTCAAGGTGGTCATTGACATAGAGGGCAACACCCCCTCCTCGCCTGCCCTCCCTGTCCTTCCTAAAGAGCCTGTATCCTTCTGTCCTGATGGTCCAGTCATAGGAGTCATCCCACCATGTCTCCGGAATGCCAATGAGATCACAGTTCTGCAGGTGTGTGCATGTCTCCAACTCCTCTAGTTTGTTCCCCATGCTACTTGCTGCAGCTGGGCCCCCAATGAGGCTGATTTACTAAATGGAGTTCCTTTGAAGTATTTTCCCAGTGGTTCTCTGTTGGTTCCCACTGCCTCAGGAGTCCCTGGGTTATCACCTCTATACTTCCAACGTGCCTCAGTGTGTCCAGCATATCCCCGAGCAACAGGTTGAGGACCCTCCCCAGCACCCTCAACTTGGGCATGTCCCACAGCCTACCACAGGGAAGCCTGATGCTACCCCACTCCCCCTTCTAGCCTAGTTTAAAGTTGTCAATAAGCCCTGCAAGCTCCTGGGCAAAGACTCTTATTCCCCTTTGAGAGAGGTGACTCCCATGAGGGTTCATTAAACATGGTGCTGTTTTGACCATCTCACTCTCAAAGAATACAAAGTTGTGGCAGTGACACCAGCCATGTAGCCAGGTATTTATGGACTGCATCTGCCTTTCCTCTCTGCCCACAACCGTAAGGCGGGATGAAAAGATAACCTGCTCTCCTGATCCCTTCAGAGACTGTCCCAAGACCCTGAAGTCCCTTTTGATGGCTTTGGCATTGCACGTTGCAGCATGATCCCCACCCACATGGTGAAGCAGTAGCGGATAGTAGTCTGAGGGCCACACCAGGCTAGGGAGTTTTCTGGCAACATCTTTAACATGGATCCCAGGGCAGGCAGGAGCATTTAAATGTATTGCCTCCAGAAACATTAGAGCCTGATAAATACACCAGGTTTATTTTATTTCTGAACCTTGTTTTATAAGGTAAACTGATCTACAAGTAATAAGGTTAACGAAGCCTGATTTCCCTCAACTTGGTATTTGCCCTCTTAACCTTCATGTTAAAAAGATCCTCTTGTCCCTCTTGGAAATAAAACAGTCTAGGAATTATGTACAGCTGGGCAAGTACCTATGTGTTGCCAAACCACTGGCAAAGTGACTGAATTCTGCTCACCTTTTGCCCCAGGGATGTTCCACTCCACCTAGCCCTGCTACCCTCTGCTTGTTTTCACAAACTTGTAGAAACAGTTATCTGAAACATGTCTCACTTTCAAGTGCTACTGTAAATGAGCTGCAGGCTTAGAAAGTGGTGGCAAGTAGCAGCGAGTCAGATAATAATCAGCACAATGCTTGAACTGACAGACAATGCTACCTGTCTTATGAAGAGCTCCTGAGCTATTGAAGTTTGTTTTAAAAACCATTTCAATTAGAAATTAATTTTTAAGCAAGAACAATCAAGAAATCTTTTAAAGAACTGCATATCTTCTACTCTTTATATAATATATATAGGGATATATTTATACACAAACACACATACATATATATATTTTAATCATTAAGATATTTTAGTTTCAAATCACATTATTAATATATTTATCCTATCTATTGGACAAAAGAAAGTAAGCATCAGAAATTTCAGAAAGCCTTGTATTATTACACAGTTGGAATGGGTGCATACAGTCTCAGTTTATGTGAATTGTCTGTACACAATCTGTTTTGGACCAGAAAATGTTCTAAACATCTGATACCATTCATTCTATCAAGAGGAAAATAATTATCTGTTTCTTCCAGTGAAAATGTTCAGGCTGACACTAATGAATACACTGAAATGAATTTGAATTAATAAAAAGAAAAGCATTAATATTACCATTTTGCAGGTGGAAGTGATTGCATGTTTGTTACTCCTCCATCTACTGGCACCACAACCTGGACATTAGATAGCATACTAGGCACATTCATAGACTTTGGATTGTATTTATAATCCACTCTCACATCAGTAGTGTTAGTGTTACATTTCCAGTAAGTTGCAAGATTCAAGGGAGTGGACTGGATGCCATTTGAAGATACCTGTAAAAGAATAAACCATTGAAAGCAGCTTAATTAAAGTATTCCCTTTTGGGCAGGATTAGGGAATGAGGGTAATGAGTATAACTCTAAATCCTGACAAAAAAACAAAAGAACAATTGACCTCTGAACCCTTAATCTCAGAACTCTGAAGACACTTGTAGCTTAAAGTAATTCTGTTATTTTAATTTTAAATGAAAATAATTTTTAAAAGGTTTAAACTCCCTCTGGCCCATAAGGGTCCTTCCTTTTCTGGCTTTCATAAGTTAAACCAAATCTGGTTTAGTCTTGTGTTCTGCCTCACACAAGAAACATGTTTGCAGCAAAATAACTTAATCCTTAGCAGTTGTGTGCCATGTGAATTCAGCTGCCCAAACAGCCAACAGCAGAGAGCAATACCTGTAATTGAACAGGCAGCTAGCTAGCAAAACAGTTCTCACCTATTAAATGCATCACTTTCCTGCTGCAAGAGGGTTGGATGCTGCTGCTTCTGTAGCTGAGCCTTGTGCCACTGCCCTGCTGAACCTCTACCACTTTCCTAATCTACTTGAGGAACCTTTTATGCCCCTGTGTCCCCTCTCACCTTTCTTTGGCAGCCCAGAACCCTGTCTATCTGCCAGGGTTTATGCATGCTACTTCCTCATTTTTCCCCAACAGTAAAAGTCTTAAATAGATCTCATTGTTCCACAGTACTAATTTCTGCAATCCAAAGATATGTTCTGTTCCTTCTTTCTCAGGAATTCTCTGTGTACCTAACATGCTTTTTATAGATTCAGTATGCCAAGATTATAAACTATATTGGGAGGATGTGGAAAGCTACAATTATATTAATAGCTGCACTGATTGATTCTTTTGTATTTTGCTGTAGAGACAGTTGGCTCAGGTGTTCAACCATCTCAATGCAGGCCTAGCAAATCCCTGTTCTCCCAGAGAAGAAGAGTCTGTCTTGAATTTTCATGAAGATTTTTTGTTGACAGCCAGAAAATCTTACAGATTCACAGAATTTTTGAGGTTGGAGGTCATCTGGTCCAACCACCCTGCTCAAGCAAGGACAGCTAGAGCTGTTTGCCCAGGACCATGTCTAGATGGCTTTTGAATATCTCCAAGTATGGGGACTCCACCACCTCTCTGGACAACCTGTTCCAGTGCTTGGTCACCCTCACAGTAAAAAAGTGCTTCCTGATGATCAGAGGGAATCTCCTGTATTTCAGTTTGTACCCATTGCCTCTGGTCCTGTCACTGGGCACCACTGGAAAGAGCCTGTCTCTGTCTTCTTTGCACCCTCCCTTCAGGTATTGATATACATTCATGAGATCCCCCCTGAACCTTCTCTTCTCCAGGCTGAACATTCCCAGCTCTCTCAGCCTTTCCTTATAGGACAGATGTTCCAGTGCCCTCATCATCTTTGTGGCCCTTCTCTGGACTCTCTCCAGTAGCTCCATGCCTCTCTTGTACTGAGAAGCACAGAATTGGACTCCAAGGTGTGGCCTCACCAGTGCTGAGTAAAGATGACCTCCCTCAACCTGCTGGCAATACTTTGCCTAATGCAGCCCAGGATACCATTAATCTTCTTTGCAGCAAGAGCACATTGCTGTCTCATGTTCAACTTAGTGTCTACTAGGAGCCCCAAGGCCTTTTCTGCAAAGCTGCTTTCCAGCTGGGTGGCACCCAGCATATACTGATGCCTGGGGTTGTTTCTCCCCAAAGGCGGCACTTTGCAGTTCCCCTTGTTGAACTTCATGAGGTTCCCATCAGCCCATTTCTCCAGCCTGTTGAGGTCTCTCTGGATGGTAGCACAACCCTCTGGCTTATCAACCACTCCTCCCAGTTTGGGGCCATCAGCAAATACAATTAGGATACACTCTGCTATTTAATGAAGATGTTAAACAGGATTGAACATAGTATTGACCCTGGGGTACACTGGCTAGTTACTGGCCTCCAACTGGATCTCATGACACTGATATCACTCTCTGGGTCTGGCTGTTTAGCCAGTTTTCAATCCACCTCATTGTCTGATCATCCAGCACATACTTCATCAGCTTCTCTATGAGGATGCTAAGGGAGACAGTGTTGAAAGCCTTCTTGAAGTCTAGGTAAATATCCACTGCTCTCCCAGGCCAGTCATTTCATCATAGAAGTTTATCAAGTTCGTTAAGCATGACTTCCTCTTGGTGAATCCATGCTGACTACTCTCAATGACTTTCTTGTCCTTCATGTGTCTGTAAATGGTTTCCAGGATGAGTTGTTCCATTATATTATGAGGTGAGAACATCATGTGTTCTCATATATTACAGTTGATATTAGCTACAGCATCCAAAAGTTATGCAATTATAAAATAAAAATACAATATAATTACAAACTCCAATGCCAAACCAACCCCTTAAATTCAAGGAAAACTTAACTTTGTTAACAAATACCTAAAGAAGCAGTGTTTGAAGCTTGCACACATGAATTGGACTGAAGTCTGAGCAAGCTGAAACAGGTCATGAATGAACAGGGAATGACATGAAGGCATAACACAAATACACTCAGTCTGGGCAGAGCCCATGCATTGGAATAACATACCCAGGACTGGCCTAGATGAGGGATAACAGTTCATCTGCATGCAAGCAGGCAAAGAACAATTCTTACAATTTCTGTATAGATATGAAATCTGCCAGTTCCTTAAAAAATTCCAAAGGGAAAAAAGTGTTTACCCGATACTTTAAAACATCCACATTATAATAGGATGCAGATGGATTCTGCTCGGATAATTTCTTGAGGTAGACAGTTATAGCTTGCATGTTCATCCAAAAATCCTTAGTACTGGAGTCCCCTTGTGACTGATCACTAAAAGAAAAAGAAAGGTAAGAATCAAAAAGCAACACAGAGTTTTATTATTTTGGATGTATAAAAATTAAGACTAGATCTTTCTCCTTCACTATTTCAAGCACGAATTTTTTCTAATGCTTTATAACACATAACTGTATCTTCCTAAATATTAAGGCATATTCAATGCTTGTTGTATCTGGTAAAAATTCTCCTTCCAGGTTGTGGAGGAGTGAGTTTCCTCCACTGATGAGCTGCATCGCAACATGGAATTAATGGCAAATTTGGATTTTAAATTTAATAAAACACAATTTTAATTCAATCAGGTGCTGTGAGAATGTGTGGGAGGTGGGGATAAAAGTGGCCTTTTAAAAGGAATGTTATCCAATTTGGAATAAATCCTAAAATCATAATTAGCTTTTGTTATAACATAGCTTCACTGATGCATTGAATTAAGTTTTGTGCTGTATATATTATCACATGTTCACATATTTATAGAGTGGAAGCTTTCAAATTTTTAAAATTAAAAATTATTTTCAAATTACTCTAAACAATTGTTTCTCACGTATTTATAGCTAAATTCATTGTTAGTAACAATTTATTATATCTTTTCTATATGTAGGTAAGAGTGCACATGACTGTGGAGAGCCTGGCTCAGTGCTGGCTATCAGAGAAGGGACACAGCAGCCTGGATTTGCTTGAGATGGTGTAAGTAGGGTAAGTGTTAGCTCTAGGTCAGCTTGACCCAGTAGCTAGCTGTAACTGGATATTGCTGGTGCTCGGACACCTACAGGATGCGATAAAAGGATGTTTAAACTTCAGGAATGTGGAAACAGAACAAAGAGGGGACGGGCCGGCATCTATCTGCTTGACCAATAGTGAGCTTGACTTTCGCAATATGCATGAGCTAATTAAGCAGTGTATTTAACCAAGGCTTGCTTGAATAAAAATTGGGACTTGCTGATGAACCATATGGTGGTCGAAGTCTCCCTTCTCCGACACATGACTGCTGAAGCAAAATCCTGGCTGGGAGCTACTGGAGCATGAAAAGTTATTTTGCAGACAAAGAATATTTTCGGCTCTGGATACATCAAGTTTAGTTTTTAATATGGATGAAGCCTTTAAGAAAACTGGTTCAGAAACAAAATTCAAATCACTTAAGAATCAAGGAAAACCACAGATCCTCTGTGGATACATAGAGGAACTGCATCCATCCCTAAAGAGGCATGCAGAGCGTGCATGCAGAGTGAAAGCTGCAAATAAGCACCTGGAACATATGCCAAATGACTATCCAATTTACTTAGAATTTGGTTTCCAAGATAGTGTTGTCATTCATGCAATTTCCATTTTCAGTAAAATATATAAACATTATCACAGAGGCCTTCTAAAATTTAAATAAATGAAACCAGTAGTAAAATCCTGCTGCTCCACAACCAAACATAATTCAAAACAGAAATTCTGATTTTTCCACAAATATTACTTACATTAAACAGTTCCTTCTCTATAAACACTAAGCAAATTATAGTTGCTCAATATATGATGAAAGTCAAATTACTACCATACGGGTTTAAATTAATGTATATTCATTACATGCATCCTTTTGAATTAGAGGTGAAGTGTTACAGCACTCAGAAAAGAAAACAAGGTATTTTCACTATTTTCTAAAATATAATTTTTTCAGTAAAATTCACTGTCAAATACTGATCTACTAACATTTCAGTTATAAATGGTCATGTCAAAGATCAATAATTTTGCATGAATCACAAAATCACAGAACAATAGTGGTTGGAAGGGACTTCTGCTGAAATCATCTACTAAAATCCCCCTGCTAGAGCAGGATCACCTAGAGCCTGTGTTGTGGGTTTGCATGTCAAGATTTTGGTAGTAGTGGTGGTAGGGGCTGCAGGGGGGGCTTCTGCAAGAAGCTGCTAGAAGCTTTCCCCAGGTCCAACTGAGCCAATACCAGCTGGCTCCAAGAGGAACCCACTGCTGGCCAAGGCCAAGCCAATCAGCAATGGTTGTAGTGCCTCTGTGATAACATATTTAAGGGAAAAAGCGGCTGCTTTTTGCTGGTAGAGAAAGGAGTGTGAAGATGTAAGAAACTTTGCAGACACCAAGGTCAGTAAAGAAGCAAGTAGAGGAAGTGCTCCAGGTGCCTGATTCCCCTGCAGCCTGTGGAGAAGACTATGGTGAAGCAGGCTGTCCCCCTGTAGCCCATGGAAGATCATGTGGAGTAGAGATTCCACCTGCAGCCCATGGAGGGCCCCACACTGGAGCAGGTGGAGACACCTGAAGGATACTGTGACCTGTTGAGAAGCCCATGCTGGAGCAAGTTCCTGGCAGTACCTGCAGCTGGCGGAGAGAGGGCCCCACACCAGAGCAGGTTTGCTGAGGGTACTTGTGACCCCATGGGGGACAGTGCTGGGGCAGTCTGGTCCTGAAGGTCTGCACTCCATGGAAGCTATGCTGGGGCAGTTGGTGAAGAACAGAAGCCCCCCTGGGAAAGGACTCATGTTGGAGAAGTTCATGGAGGACTGTCTCCCTTGAGTGGGATCCCACGCTGGAGCAGGGGAAGTATGTGAGGAATCCTCCCTCTGAGAAGGAAGGAGCATCAGAAACAATTTGGATGAACTAACTGCAACCCTTGTTCCCCATTTCCCCCTGTGCTACTTGGGGGGGGGGGGGGGTAATAAGGGAGAGAAATAATGAATAAAGTTGAGGCCGGGAATAAGTGAGGGGTGGGGGGAGGTGTTTTAAGATTTGGTTTTATTTCTGATTATCCTACTCTGTCTTCATTGGGTAATAAATTAGATGTATTTTATTCCATGTTGAGTCTGTTTTGCCCGTGATGTTAATTGCTCTATGATCTCTCCCTGTCCTTATCTCGACTCCTAAGCCTCTCAATATATATTTTCTCCACTGTCCAGCTGAGGAGTGATAGAGTGACTTTGGTGGACATATGCCCTCCAACCAGGGTCAAAACACCACAGCAGGTTGCATAGGATTGTATCCAGGTGGGTTATGAATACCTCTAGAGAAGGATTCTTCACAACCTCTTTGGGCAGCCTGTTCCAGTGCTATGTCACCCTCAAAGTAAAGAATGTTTTCCTCATTTTGAGATGGAACTTCGTGTGTTCCAGTTTGTGCTTGTTGCCCCTTGTCCTGTTACTGTGCACATTGAAAAGAGTCTGGCCCCATCCTCTTAACATTCACCTTTTAGATATTTAAAAGTATTGATCACATCCCCTCTCAGTATTCTCCAGGCTAAACAGACCCAGCGCTCTCAGCCTTTCCTTATAAGGGAGATTCTCCAGTTCTATCATCATCTTTGTGGCTCATTGCTGGACTATCTCCAGTATTTCCCTGTCTGTCTTGAACTGGGAAGCCTAGAACTGTACAGTATTCCAGATGTGGCCTCACCAGGGTAGACTAGAGGGAGAGGATAACCTCCCTTGACCTGCTGGCCACACTCTTCTTAATGCACCCCAGGATACCGTTAGCCTTCTTGGCCACAAGGGCACACTGCTGGCTCATGGTTAACATGGTCCTTCTCTGCAGAACTACTTCCCACAGGTCATCCCCTAACCTTTACTCCTGCTTGGGGTTATTCTTCCTAGGTGCAGGAGCATACACTTGCCCTTTTTGAATTACATTAAGTATGAATGATCAAAATGAAGTTAAATACAGAATGCATGCATCTGGTTTGATTGTTTCATGTTATTTTAGTAATTTAAAAAACATAGCATCTAGAAGTGTTCTAATAATTTCTCCAATAAATAAAATAGAAACTGCTCAGCTGAAACAGATATCTGCTTTTATAGTTGTTTTCTCATGGTTTTGGTGGGTTTTTTTTTTGGGAGGGGGTGGGGGGGAGATGTCCAAATGCTGTGATTTCAACAACCATCCTACTCAACGAGCAGCTTTTTTTCTTAAGAATTCTCCTAACCATGCTGCTATACACTTGATAGATATAGTTATGTTATGGATCTGTTCTACTGTAGAAATGATATAGCTTAAAATATACATTAGCAACTGACAAATGAGGTTAGGTGTAGCTCTTACTACTTGTTTTCTGTTTAAGGCTATTGTTTAAAAAGTTAATCTTACCATCATTACTGCTGAAGAAATGCATATGAAATTATTGTGTCCTGTTTTTCACATCTAATTATTCTCTGTAACTGTAATTAGGTATATTGCTCATGTAGTTTGATTAGAAAAATGTTTTGTTTTTAAAAGAGTTTATTAAATTTACTTCATAAAACGTGTTAAAAAAAGCTACATTTTCAAACTATTTTATATGGCTCATGGTATATTCAGCATAAGTTTCAGGCCCAGTGTTGCAGTTTTGTGTAGCTGTGATGCTTTGGAGGCTTTTATAAGCCGCAGTTACAGCTTTCTGCAAGCCCCATATTTTGAAAACATGGTCAATTCAAGGCCAAATTCGAGACTGGGCCTATCAGAGCTGGTCACAGCGCCTCTGTGAATCACATATGTAATAAAAATATAAGGAATTTGTTTCCAAACCAGCAGATGGGGAAGGGGGGGAAATTCCCCTCTTGCTCCTTGTGTCTTTGTTAGAGTTGCTAATGGGCAAAACCCCAGGAGACTACCTCCTGATAAGGTGGCAAGATACCTAATCTCAGAGTGGCAACATCCTGCTGAATCAACAAGCTCTCCTTACTCTTCTACACTGGGCCAACATGACCAAATAAGGAAACTGACCCACAACGCAAAGGAAGACCATGACCTTTACGACCACCAGGACCAGGACGACCCCCCAGTAACCACATGCGCAGCCGCAGGAGCTTATCAGGATGTGCTATGCATACCCAGAGCTACTGGACTATAAAAACGGGAGCTTTGGCAGGGTGAAGTGCGCGCCTTTGGAGGGAGCAAGGGTCTCCCGGGCCACCCAGCGCTGTTTTGCCTGCTTGATAGCTTGCTCAAATAAATTCTCTTTGGAAACTTTGTAAATTTGTCACGACCGTTTATAACAACATATAGGAGAAAACAAAACTGCTGGCAGGCGCACTTTGCCATCGGAGCGGGAGAGAGAAGATGTAACAAGCTGCACAGACACCAAGGCCAGGCCTGCAGGACGGGGGGGTGAAGAATGCGAAAAAGAGAGTTTCCCTGGCAGCTTGTGGTGAGACCATGGTGAGACCATGGTGAAACGGGTGTGCCCTCGAAGCCCATGGATGAAGACGGGGAGCAGAGACATCTATACCCTGTAAAGATTGATCCATGCCTCAGCAGGTTTGCCGGGGGACTTGTGACTTTGCGGGGGACCAGGCCGGGGGGTCTGGACCCGAATGTCAGCACCCCATGGAGAGGAGCCCTGCTGAGAGGCCTGTGGTGAGGAGATGGCTCCCCGATAGAGAGGACTCATGCTGCAGAAGTTGTGGATATGACTCTCGCGTGGGTGCCGCCAGGGAAGTATGCGTGTGTGTGGAATGCCCCCCCCCCCCCAGCTGAGACGGAAGACAACCTGGGAAGAATGGACTGAAACCCCCACTCCCCATTCCCTGCCCCTCCCTGTGCTGCAAGGGGAGGGATGAAGGGAGCAAATCTATGATTAAAGTCAAGAGTGCGAAGAGGCGAGGGGTGGGGGGAAGGAGAAGTGTTAAGATCTTGGAAGGAAAAGCAGCTTGTGAGGAATCACAGGAACCCCACTGCCCATTTCCTGCCCCACCCTGCGCCACGTTGGGAGGGGGGAAGAAGGGAGTAAAATCACGATGAGTTTTAAGTGGGCTAAGAAGGGAGGGGTGGGGGGACGGTGCTTTAAGACCTGGCCGCTTCTTATCTCATTCCGGTTCACCGGGTATATTAGTTGTAGTAGTAATAAATCACTTTCCTTTATTCTGTGTTGAGTCTGTTTTGCCCATTGCACTAATTGGAGAGCGATCCCTCTGTCCTTATCTCAGGTCCTAAGCCTCCTAATATCTATTTTCTCCCCTTTTCGGCTGAAGGGGGGGGTGAGTGAGCAGCTTGCTGGGTATTTGGCCTCTGGCTAGGGCCAAAACCACCACACCCAGTAATCACTGAAAATTTTTATGGTGGCAGTGGAGAGAAACTGAGCTAAACAAGATTAGTTCATGAAATTAAATTATCATAGAATCCCAGACTGGTTTAGGTTGGAAGAGACCTCAAAGATCATCTAGTTCCACCCCCCTGCCATGGGCAAGGACACCCTCCACTAGCCCAGGTCACCTAAAGCCCCACCCAACCTGGCCTTGAACACTTCCAGGGAAGGAGCATCCACAGCTTTTCCAGGCAACCTACAACTTCTCTGGGCAACCTATAATGTATAAGCAAATCAACAAGACTGTAGAGAATTCTGATTTACATATAAACCATTCACATTTTACAAATCTCATGTAGCTTACTATTATAATTTAAAAAAAAATACAAAACCTGTATACAAGTTGTGCATTTGGAAGAATCTGCTCTAGTTTGCTTGTGTTTTTTACCCTGAAGCAGAGAACAGGTGGAAATGGGTTGCTGGTGAAGACTTTAATAATCCCACTTGGGAATGATACTGTCATATCACCCGTGATCTTCACAATACATCTAGAAGAGAATGAAGACATCAGTTTTATTGTAACTCATTAATTGCCTAGTTTTAATACTAATTTTAATGCATTCATTGTACTTTTACAATCTGATGAACTGAATTAAAAATATAGAATCAATTTAAAATTAGGTTCATGTGGCACTATGACAATGTAAAATCACTTTCAACTTGGAAGTCTGATGAAATAAGAAAAAAAGTTTTGCTGGTTAAGCATACAATAGTATGGCTGGATATTTTTAAGGATTTGAAAACATGGCAAGACTATGCCATGGATAGCCATGTATGTAGGCCTAGGTAGCATAGTAAGCAATGTGACAGAGGGAATGAAGTGCTTTTAAGCTGCCCAAATTTACATGTAGCACCTATATGACTATAATAAAAACCCTTCTCATTTTCAGTGTTTTCATTGAACACATTTTTGTAAAGCAGGGATATATGAACTTCTAGCAGGATGCAGACCAATAGAGAGTGGTAAGCCATTGCTGTCACTTATATCAAGGGAAAAAACTCTGTGAATACCCCTTTGAATGTATAGACATTTAAAAAAATATTAAAATTAAACCAGTGTGTTTCCTTATTGTAACTTATTAGATTCAATACAATTCACTATTTAACTAACTTTGAGGGATCTGCTCCTTTAAAGTAGGCGTTAACAGATTCAGTAAGGGCTACTGCAACAGGCAAGGTGTCCTGGTTTCCAAGGCTGACAGGGATGGGACCACGTGAAATACCTAGAATACATATAGTGAATACGTTTAATTTTCAAAAAGCTTAGCAATAGAATGGTTGATTATACCTGTCATTTTTACAAGAGGTTACTACCATCAAAGTCACAGCAGAGTCTGAATTATTACTTGAAAAGCATGTAGAAAAATATAAACATAGTACAGTACAATTATACCATCAAAACACTGCTTAGCAGCCTAAAAACCCAGGACTATCTGTATGACATTTTGTAAATGGACAGGCACGAGGAAATACGAGACTCGGGAACGCTGCATTAAAATGGCTACTGATGAAACTGAAGTCAACTGATCCAAAAGAAATTACATGTTAATTACAATACTTTTAAAATGTCCCTATTTTATGCTTATAGTATGGAAAAATGTATCATAAAATAGTCACAGAAATGCAAAGAATTCAGTCACAGTATGTATGAACATAAATCCACATACATTAATATTATCCCATATAAGTGAACTGTTGAACTTTAACTATTTTAACCAACAAAGATTACAAGTCCCAAGCAGAAATTGTTGGACAAGTAACTTGCAAAATTTTCTAATGTTTACGTAGTAAAGTTTCTGGGAGCGCCTGGAAGGTAACTGGAAATACTGGAAATACAAATAATTACCAGGCCTGTGTCAGCCTTCACAGATGCCAGTGCTTACACAGCAAACTTCAAATGCATAGCTGTTAAAATCAACTCAGACCTCAGCTAAGGCTTTTTGAAATGTGTGTGTATAATTGACAAAAGTGGTTGTCATGGGATTTTACATTTCAGCAGTGTTTTATATGTGTACTGAATATAAAAGAAAATACAGGAAGTTATATTTTTTAATTAATGTGGCAGTATAGTGGTGACCATCTTACTAATTTTTGTAGTACTGCTGAAACAGCCTATATCACATGGCTGCTGTGAGCTCTCAGAGCTGTGCCAAGATGTACTTACTGTATCTCAGGCTACAGTCCAGCTTAGAGGTCCAGTTCTAGGACCTTCAGCAGTGACAGCAAATCTGGCTTTGATGCCTTGCCACCTGCCTCAGCCTCAAACACTGTTAACAGCCTCTTGGTCATAAAAAGGGCAAATAAATAAGTATGATCAAATGGTTTAGGTTCAGTTTAGGAATGATTCAGGTAATTTTAATATTGGCTAAATTGCTGTCATAAAAATACAATGCATTATAAAATATTATCTTTATTATCTGTATCTTCAAAGTTTTGTATTTTTGAGAAATATAGAAATGGTTTTATCTACTTGTCTTAAGAGAATAAGGATTGTCACAGTAAAAATATATTCTATTCCCTTTTCTTTTGAGAAAGTAGTAATGACCAACTGAAGAAACGAGACTAATTTTCAGGTTGTTTTGGGGGGGAATAGATGGAAGATTATGTTGTTGTCCTGGGTTCAGCCCAGCAACAGGCTATGTTAGCCCTGAGAGTATTCCATACCAATTGCATCATGATCAGGCAGACTGCCCCCCCCTCCCCTTGCAGGGGCGACTCCGGACCCGGGCATTGGTGGTTCAGTGGTAGAATTCTCTTCTGAGTGCTGCTGTGCCGGATCATGCCAGGTGCAGTCTTCGAGAGCCTGAGATACAGCATTCAACGATCCAGTGGCACGTACAACTCTTCATACCCTGAGAGACTGTTGTGACAGAGGGACCAGTGGAGCCTGAGAATCGTGGACTGAATGAAACCGACAGACTCGGAGGGAAGGTCCACAGACTGAATCTATATGCACATACGTGTGTGTGCATGAGTACATGCATGTGTGTGGATGCGAGAGACTCCCTGGACCCAAAGAAGATTGCTGGACCTGCTCATGACGTAAATGGTATGGAATAAGGGGTGGATAATGTCCTGGGTTCAGCCCAGCAACAGGCTATGTTAGCCCTGAGAGTATTCCATACCAATTGCATCATGATCAGGCAGTCTGGCCCCCCACCCCCTTGCAGGGGTGACTCCGGACCCGGGCACGGGAGGTTCCGGTCTGGGCAGGCGCAGTGCCAGTTCCGGGGGCGACTCCGGACCCATCAGAAACTGCTCCAGACCCGGGCACGGGAAGTTCCAGTCTGGGGAGGCGTAGTGCCAGTTCCGGCTTCTCTCACTCTCTCTTTTGGATCGGTGCGGCAGGCGGTGGTGATGGGGGTGCTCTGGGGTGCCGGGCTCGGGGAGTGCTGCGTTCGGGGCTATGAATCTGAATTGGTTCGGGCTCGGGGAGTGCCGCGTTCGGGGCTCTGAATCTGAATCGGTTCGGGCTCGGAGAGTGCCGCGTTCGGGGCTCTGAATCTGAATCGGTTTGGGCACGGCTCAAATGACATAGTGGGGTGAGAGGTTTGCACTGTATATAATAGCACTGTAGTTAGTTGTTTTCATATTTTCTCCTGTTGTTTAGTAAACTATCCTTATCCCAACCCGTGGGCCTTTGGTTTTTTTTCCCTCTGTCTCACAGCTCCTCGGTTCCCTCCGTTCGCCCATCCCCCACCTCTTAAAGAGGCAGGGGGCTTCTTTTTCTGACCTTTGTGGCCCCAGCTTTTCCACTGAGGTTTAAACCGCAACAGTTGTATAGAAGTGCTTATATCAAGTTTTGATGACTTCAGCAACATATAAATACTTTCATAGTTGAGATTTCAAGCTACTTAACTTGTGCCAGACACCATAAAAAGCTGGAGGAATGTTTCAATAGAAATACAATGTTATTAGATGTAGTGCATTACAATGATTAGTTATGTAAATCTGCTTCTAGTACAATACCTGGTTGTGCCTCACAAAGCTTTTCAATTGTAGGAAGTTTTCCAACCAAAAGATCATCCTTTATTACATTTAAATGAAACAAAACATTGCAAGAAAACAGTATTTCAAGCAAAAATTGATGTTATAGGTGTTAATTTAATATATAAAAATACTTTAAAAATTAAAATAAGTTAAAGCATAAAAGAAATTCATGCCTACAAGTTCACTTGGTACAAGATAGTCAACTCCCCATTATTCAGAACAAATGGGGTAAGGGAAACTTTGGATTGTTCAAAAGCCAATAGAATACAGACATTAGTGCAAAGTATATCTTCATACCTATTTTGAGTTTGTGTGGCAAGATTTTGGTAGTGGTGGGCAGGCTACAGGGGTGGCTTCTGCTAGAAGCTTCCCCTAGGTCCAACTGAGCCAATACCAGCTGGCTCCAAGAGGGACCCACTGCTGGCCAAGGTAATTTTCACAAATAAATCCCCCTCCCACAAGTCTCCTTCTTATTTTTTATAATCAAATATCATAACTGAAGGACTTGACTTTAAAAACACAATAGAGTCTTCTAAAGTTGTGGCAGCACAGGAAGACTGATTTGCTTTTCATCTTCATCTTTATTGTTTGTTGGTTGGTTGCTTTTACTAAACACCTCTGTTTAGCTTATATACTTCACTAAATTGAAGTAAAAAGATGTATTGGTTTCTTTTTATTTTTTTGAAACTGCAGTTACAAATAAAATAAAAATAATGTAAAAAGAACTCAATTTTGTTGACATTTATATTAATTCAAATTTATCAGTATCCCAAAGTATGTATGTATGTATGTACTTATACAATATCATCTTCTGAACAAATACATGATAATGTGCTTGATGAATGGATATATAAGCACACCAAATACAAATTAATTGAATGTTTTGATTTGGAAAAAAAATCCCTAAAGAACATGCCATAATTGGATCTATGGTCTAACCTAGTCAAATATACTGTCCTGTCTCTTGGTGTCATTTGGAAGCAGGTATTGCAAAGGATGCTTGAAGTACCTAGTTTGGACTCACATATGGAATAACTAAGTTCAAAGAATGGTTTTCATAACAGGTAGAACACAGTAGCAGAATGATACCATTTCTAAAATTAATTAAAATGGTTGATTTAACTTACCAACTGTAGGTGTGTTTGCTGCACTGAGGGAAGCAGAAGAAGATATTGATGAAATGCTCTCTGCATGTGCCAAGGGAGCTGCAGGTGGTAGACTTGAGTTAGACATCAATGGAGGGCTGAATGGCCTAGGCTAAACACAAGAGAGCACAATAGCATTACAGAGACAGAAAGTGTTTTTTAAAAGATGAAAAAAGACTGCAAATAGAAGAATTCTTAATGTCTTACCCCAGTCAATTTCACAGTGTTTCTCAATATATTTCTTTTAATGCTTTATCTATCCTAGTTTTTAGTGTAACACAGAGTTACACAATTACTACAATTTTATATTGTAATGAGAAAAAAAAAATCTCAGAATGAACCCTATTCTGACCCTATAACATTACAGATAAGCAAAAGAGTTAAACAGTGTTTCAGTTCTGTCAAAGCTTAAGACAAGAATTTTGTCCATAAAAAGAATATGGTAAAAGTATTCTGCTACTTTGAAAGACAGTAAGAGGATCTTATCATGATAATATTTTTTTCAAGTCAGTAAGTCAAATGAAACCCAATGAATCATAATATTCATAGACAAGATTAAGCATGGCTTGATCTGATATGCTGTCACATTCCTTATCAGCAGGTAGACCTGCACTGCAAGCAGTGAGCAGAGATGTAGGCAGTGTGCAATCTCTCACTATCCTGATGGGCAGCTGTTGTGATCTGCCACCTCCCTCTCCACCAATCAGATCCAAGGGGAGGGCAAAGTCACAGCAGGGCTATTAATTCAGTTAAGAATTATTTTTATAATAACATTTTTATCATGAACAACTTCCATACCTATCTTGCAATGGTGAAAATCTGAGTATTCCAACATTTGGAAAGTAACTCCACTGTAACAGTGTAAATGTTATATCTGAAAATTAGTTACAATTGAGAATAAAACCCCCTCAAAACAATCAATACATACTATTTCATTAATTCCACTAAGTTTCCCTGTAGACAACTTTGGTCTTGAAGCAGGCCGTGGAGGGGGTACAATGGTGCCTATAGAAAGAGTTGTGGGCCTCGCTGAAAGAAAGCAAATTTAAGGAAATCAATATTAGAAAAGTCACACTGCACATAAAAATATGCTCAACTAGAACAACTGGAAGTTATGCTCCTATTAAAAGTTCGTATTTTAAAAGGTAAATTTTGTAAGGTTTACCACTAATCATAAATACTTTTAAAATAGGCCCATGTGATAGCCTGAAAAGTGACTCTAAAAATGGCATTGTGAGCTTTCTCATTGCTCTCAAATGATTTTCTACTAACTTTCTCAGAGGTTTGTATGTAAAAAGATGGTATTACCTGAGTTCCCTTTTGTGTATAGTCTATATGGATTCAGAATATAGGACAGTCTCATCACAAATGGAAAACTCAGTGGAAATTCATATTTGGTCCTGGTTGACAATGACATAACTGTTTCCATCAAATTATGGTCTCTGAAATCCCATGGACTTCAAAAAGTACACATGATGTGGTGGGTTGACCTTGGCTGGATGACAGGTATCCACCAAACCACTCTATCATTCCACTCCTCAGCAGGACAGGGAAGGAAGAAAAATAAGATGGAACAAAACTCATGGGTTGAAATAAAGGCAGTAAAGAAAAGCAAAGGCTGTGCATGGAAGCAAAGCAAAAAAAAAAGATTTATTTTCTACCACCATCAGCAGCCAATGTTCAGCCACTTCCTGGGAAGCAGAGCTTCAGTATGTGTAATGGCTGCTCCGGAAGAAAAACAGATAAACACCATGAATAATGAATTCCCCGCCCCCATTGTTCCAAATACCATTTCGTGGGAACTGGGATGAGTGGTTTGTCTCAAACAATCTGTCTGGCAAGATAACAGAACCTGCAGAGGCAGGATAATATTTTGTGGACTAGCTCTTGCCTCACAAGGGGCTTGATCCTGCAAGCATCTGTGGGGCCTTGGACTAGGGCCTCCATTCTCCAAAGGTTGGGAGGGCCCGTGTGGAGATTAATTGCACAGACTCCAACGGGGTGTAGACCAGAGACCTTTATTAATACACACATGCAAGCTTCATACTTTTGCAAGATGTTCACGTGCTATCAGTAGTTCACTGATTGGGTACTGCCTTGTGTTCACGCGCCTTAAGCTTTAAGCCAATAAGTTCTTTCTTCTGTTCATGCGCCTCTACGAAGATCAACTCTCAGCGTCAGCGTCCTGGAATTTCTCTCAGCATCAGTGTCCTTGAAGTTGTTACTTCTTTCCCTTGAGAATAACTCCGGCCAGTGTTTCCCTACAGATAATACTATCAATATAAATACTGTCAATTCCCACAGGCCTGTAGACTCTTGATCTCAAAGCAGCCGCTCTGACAAACTGGACATTGCACTTCCTCATTTGATAAACCATCTGGACACTTTCCTTGCAAGGGCAGCCCCTCATTCAGTAGACATCCTGATAAACAGGATACTGTCCTTATCCAATAAGGAATTGTGACCAGGCAAGTGGAGTGACCAGGCAAGTGGAGTGACCTCTGTGGAGGCAGAGCTCCTTCTTTCAAAAATCTGATGTGAGGCCACTGAACAGGGTCATTGTTTCATCAGCTCAATTGGGGGCGTCAAATGACTACTTGGGACCCCCATTCCCCACTGACTCATTTCCAGAACACTCTGCAACTCAACATTGAGTCTGTGCAAGATATGCCAGACCTCCCCTGAAGGGTGGGGTCAGTGAGCATAAAAGATGCAGAGTCAAGGCATCTGGTGTGTGCCCACCATCCAAGGACCACAACTTTATGAGAATCTACGCTGGATCCTTGGGTGGTGACATCTTATTTTTTCTCTTTTACTCTCTCTCAATCTCTCTCTCAACTTCTAACCTTATTCTCAGCACACAATAGCAACAACATTTCCAGTTTTGCTAAATTCTACTAATTGTAATCCATTGCTCCGAATATATAGTGTAGTGCAGTTTTGTTTGCAAGCTTTATAATTCTGTTGGCTTTTAAGTAAAGTTGTGCTTTGCTTGGACCTCCTGGGTAATTGTTGTTACTCCTGAGTACCGGGCAGAGGATTACAGGAGATAATCTCATTGGTATGGTTGTTAAAAGAGACTAGCTAAGAGAGGGTTAACCTGGCCCCTGGGGCAGGTAGCAAAGGTTAACTCTGCACATACCCATTCCCTGGGATGGGACAGACAGGTCTGAATCTCCCTGGTTTGCCCACCTGGTGGGACATGACACCCTCCCCCTGCCCCTTCTCTGAGCTTTTATTGCTGAGCAGATGTCATATGATATGGACTATCCCATTAATCAGTTTGGGTAAGCTCTCCCAGTATCTTGCTCTCCCTCCATCCTGCTGCTGAGGGGAGGAGAAATGTTGGAGAGACAGCCTTGATGTGTGCCAGCACTGCTCAGTAATAGTCAAAACCCTGGTGTGTTGTCAACACCTTGATAACTACCAAAACACAGCATAGCACTATGAGGGCTGCTATGGGGGAAATTAACTCCATCTCAGAAAGACACAATAAACACCAGTGTAGCATAAATTATTCTGTTGATTGCAAGAACACAGTAACTCTATATTATCTCTTAGCTGAGTTATGAGAAGTAAAAAGCAGTTAAAAAAAAACCCTGCCCTTATGTCCTTCTAAACCTAATAGACATATATTAGCAGCAGTACAAAGATGCCACTTTTCCATAGTCACTTTTCTGAATACTACGTTGCTTCAGAATAAGTTAGATGCCATCCAATGAGTATGCGAGACCTAAAATTAAATTCAAAATGACTGAAATCCTAGTATATGACTATATCATTGCAGCACACTGTGGCTACTCAAATCCCAGTGGAAGACACTGTAGCTGAAGAAAAGCAACCTGTACTGAACAGGAGATAATCACCCAATCGCTGTTCCTGAGTGAGCTGCAAGATATCTGAAAAGATTTCAGCCACCTTCCAGGTGAGCACAGTGTTACCTGACTGCTCTAGTGCTGGGATAATGGAGCCAGTAGCCTGGAATTAGAAGGCAGAGAGGCCAAGCAGCTGGGATCACTGTCTAGGGAAGGGGGCATTGACAAGGTGATTAAGAAAAAGATGCAAGCCATCAGCCTCTGGAGGTGACTTAGTTCAAGTGTGAGGGAAAGGTATCCCTTCAGTGAAGATGTTGTATGTCAGCCAGGCAAGCGGACCAACATGGAGAGAGGTATCCAGTACTTGAGGGAATTACTGTGCAGTAATATGATTCTGTGATATGTAATACAATATCTCCAAGCAACTATAGGCCGGTCAGCCTCACTTCTGTCCCTGGAAAGGTGATGGAACAGGTTGTTCTGGATGCCATCTCCAAGCAATTGGAAGAGAAGAAGGTCATGAGGAGTAGTCAGCATGGATTCACCAAGGGAAGATCGTGCTTGACCAATCTCATAGCCTTCTATGATCTCATCACCCGCTGGGTAGATGGAGGGAGAGCAGTAGATGTCATCTACCTTGACTTCAGCAAGGCTTTCGATACTGTCTCCCATGACATCCTGATAGAAAAGCTGAGAAGGTGTGCAATAGATGAGTGGACAGTGAGGTGGGTTGAGAATTGGCTGTCGGGCCGAGCTCAGAGGGTGGTGATCAGTGGAAAAGAGTCCAGCTGGAGACCTACGACTAGCGGTGCTCCCCAGGGGTTGGTGCTGGATCCGGTCTTTTTTAACATCTTCATCAACGACCATGATGAGGGAATAGTGTCCACCCTCAGCAAGTACGCCAATGATACAAAGCTGGGAGGAGTGGCTGACACACAGGAACACTACGCTGCCATTCAGTGAGACCTGGACAGGCTGGAAAGCTGGGCAGGGAGAAACCAATGAAGTTAAACAAAACAAGTGTAGAGTCTTGCACCTGGGAAGGAATAACCACTTGAATCAGTACAGGCTGGGGGATGACCTGATGGAGAAGAGCTCAGTGGAGAAGGACTTGGGGGTCCTGGTAGATGACAGGTTGGCTGTGAGCCAGCAGTGTGCCCTGGTGGCTAAGAGAGCCAATGGGATCCTGGGATGCATCCGGAGGAGTGCAGCCAGTAGGTCAAAGGAGGCGATCCTCCCCCTCTACTCTGCCTTGGTCAGGCCCCAGCTGGAGTATTGTGTCCAGTTCTGGGCTCCCTGGTATAAAAAAGACAGGGATCTCATGGAGAGAGTCCAGAGGAGGGCTACGAAGATGATTAAGGTCCTGGAACATCTCCCCTATGTGAGGAGAGGCTGAGTGAGCTCGGACTGTTCAGCCTTGAGAAAAGAAGACTAAGGGGGGACCTTATTAATGTTTACAAATATCTTAAGGATAGGATGCAAGGGGGAAATGGCCACCCCCTTTTCAGTGGTCTGTGGAGACAGGACAAGGGGCAATGGCTGCAAGTTGGAGAATAGGAAGCTCCGCACCAACATGCGGAAGAACTTTTTCAGTGAGGGTGACAGAGCACTGGAATAGGCTGCCCAGGGAGGTGGTGGAGTCTCCATCTCTGGAGATATTCAAGACCTGTCTGGACACCTATCTGTGCAATATGAGCTAGGGAGTCTGCTTTGGCAGGGGGGGTTGGACCCGATGATCTCTCGAGGTCCCTTCCAACCCCTATGATTCTATGATCTGATATGTAAGAATATCTACAGATATGCATTGTGGTCAAGCCACCTGGTGTTGAGACTTTTTTATTCCACAAGCTTCCAACAGCGCAATCCTCTTCAGATCAGGTCTTTTGTGTTCTTGATTTCTAGACCCAGTTTTCTTGGTTGTACTGACGGGACTGCATGTTGCAGTTAACTAGAAGCTGCTGTCTCTTCGAGCTTGTCCTCTGGACCATGCAGTTGACTTGGCAAAAAGCTGCAACATCCCTCCTCGTGGCTCTCATAATGGAAAACCTCACCTTATGTTTTACCCCCCATGTGTATGGAGGCAAAAAACTATGACAGTTTGTGCTCTTATTGCTTTGTATTTTGTTTCTCACTTGGAATGAAAGCATAAAGAAGAAAAATTACTTGGAGAAACCTGCTTTGAGAACAAAGCACCTGGGGTTTCCCTCCGATAATAGGCTGTTGCAGAAAAAATTAGCTCCAAATCAAACATCGATGTCAATGTGTCTCTGTGGTGGACAAAAAGAGACAGTGTTACCATGTGATGTTGGTGTTTTCAGATTAAGATGGAGGATTAAGGTATTTTACTCAGCAATTTGAGATGCTTTGTTAAGAATGGAGGACATTTGAGCTGCTTTGTTCTCAAACCAAAAAAAAGCAAATAGGCACTTAATCCTGACAGACAGCAGAACTTGGCATCGGTTTGTCCCTGGAGAGGTGACCAGGAGTTCCCCGTGCCTGGCTAAAATGGTTGCTGATTCTTTTTTAGGAGCCCTGTGCCAATCCTCAAACGCACACCTCCATACCCCATGCCTTACCGCTGCGGGTCTCTGTGGGGGCCTTATGCTCCCCAAGGACGGCTAGCATTTAAACACACCCACAAGGTGCCAAAATAGTTACTGAACAGGGATAAAATATTCTAATTTAAGGTCATGCCTTTAGTTTTAAATAGGACCATGCCAAAAGAAAAATAAGAAGAGAAGAGATAATTTTCCTGTTTGAGACTTTGGTGGGTCTCCTGCAACAACAAAAAATATAGCAGTTGACATATAGACAGCTGAGTATATACATGCTTGTATACTGCCCTCTGACACAAACATTAATGTCTTATATAGATCTTTGAGTTTCTTTTAAACATCTAGTTACATTTTAAGGTCGTGTCCTCAGAGTTCATTGATGTAAGTGTATTTGTAGAAAGAAACAAACAGCTTATTGAATTTGGTTTCCCGTTTTAACATACATCAGTTAAATTAAATATGCAATTTTATAATGTCTGGCAACAAACCCATTTTCTGATGTATAAAATTTTACTTTTCCCCTCTGTGTTTATGTAATAGCTAATACACAAAGATAAAGTGCATATACTGTACTCTGGATATTTACTGAACTTTGGCAAGTCACTAAGAGCCAGTACTCAAATTGTGGGAAATATTGGAAATGTTGCTTTTGCAAACCAAAATGGGTTGCTGTAATTCTTTGTGCTGACTTGTAAAGTGGAGAACTAGAAGGGAGTACTATTAATATAAGTTTTGCTGTTATGGCAAAAACCATTCTCTCCAATAAAAGGTAGCTGAGGGAAACAGCTCAACCAACAGGTTTCCACAGTGCTTATTCATACTGGGGCACCAAAATTGCCACATTAACACAAACAGGGAAGACAATGTGGGGTTTACCTAATCTGAAACCTGTATCCAGCCTTGACTTCCCTCAGCCCTAGGCCATGTCAGTTGCCCAGAAGAGTTAAGATAAGAACAAATGTTTGCCAGTAAGCAGTTGTCCCAGACAAAGAGACTCATGCATTTTAATTCTCTTCACCTATGGGAAACGGGAATCTGCCAGACCCCTGATGACCACCATCATGGGATGCAGATGCGATTAGGAGGAGTTTATGGAAATCATTTCCTAGAAATCATCTTAATATGAAGCGGGACAAGTGATGAATATGTACAAGAACATGGTATAAAAAGGTTGCGGGCTCCGACCAAAGGTGTGCCTACGTTTTGGGACACCCGCTCTTGCAAGACCGTATAATAAATTATTGCTTCACTAACGTTTCTACCTTGAGTCCTTGGTTTAGGACCTTTTGTCATTTCTAACAAAATCAAATTAGAACCACATGATTTATAAAACACCCCTCTGAACTAATCTTATTATATTAAAACGGAACTCTGGGCTGATACAAAGCCAATATTCATGCTTCCCACTGTGGAGCAAATATCAACTATCCCTTTCTAATCCCTTACAAACCTACTGTAATGTGCTAGGGCGGCTTTTTGCTTAAATAAACAGTGTAAAGCACCAAATAAGAATAATGATAGTGTGTACTTATTTTCTCTGCAGGTGCTGAGTACTGGGGGAGAGGGTGTCTTAGTTTTGTAAAGGGATCTACTCCAGGTAGTATGATTGATCTTCCAATTTGTGTATATTCCATTTGCAGCAGGCATTAAATTTTCTTGGCATGATTTTGCAGTCGCCAAACCAAGCCATGTTCCCCAATTTCAGTGAAAGGATTACTTATATTGGGAAAGCAGGGTTGGCTTTTTCTCAAATGTTTATATTCTGAAATGATCTCCCATCTTCCTTCCAAAACTGCATTTGTTTGGGAATAGTCCATAACCTGCACAGGGCTGATTAAAAAATGCTTTTTGCTCTTTGACGTTACCAGAAAGCAATAGAAAATTAGTTAAGTTTTGGGGACTGGGAGGCTCAACCCCCCCCCCCTTCCAATCATTAAAATTACATTATTATTAAAATTAAATTGTTAATATGCAACTTCAAGAGTCTTATTTGTATCACTGTTTATTCCTTGAAAACAGCATGAGAAACCTGGTGATGGTGTAGTAGTTTCCAAATAAGAGAAGAGCAATTTATTATTTCCCTTTTAAAGACTAACAGAGAGTTCCCAAACACTGCTTTGGCACAGTGCTTAATTCAGTTGCTCCCTGCTTCTATGAGATGGTTTACTACAACCCAGATGATGTGCAGCTACACACTGATCCTGATGAAGTCCAATGTATCCAAGACATGTGGCAGAAGTTTATGTGGAGTGCATCATCATCATCATCATCATATGCCAACTCACTGCCAGCAATAGACTGGAAAAGCAAAGAGGAACTGACAATGGATGAAGAGGCTGGCTGACTTGGACAATATGAAAAAAGTCTCCCTCATCTCAGCTGTGGAGAAACTGTCCTGGGAGGTTTGCCAACTGAAAGAGGGTATGTCCTACTCCCCACTTGTACAGGCCAGTACATTAGCTATTGGTATTAAGCGCCCCTCTGTTCAGGAGAGCCTGTTTTGCCTGTGACACTAATTGCAGAGTGATCTCTCCCTGTCCTTATCTCGACTCCTAAGCCTCTCAATATATATTTTCTCCCCTTTCCAGCTGAAAAGGGGAGTAATAGAGAGGCCTTGGTGGGTGTCTGGCCTCTAGCCAGGGCCAAGCCCAACATGTTTGGCTCCAGTTAATACTGGAGTTCTACAGCAGCCAAGTGGTATGCCACAGTTGACCGTTGCAAATGATTTCTTCTCGATTCCTTTGGCATCAGAGTGCATGCCACAGTTTGCTTTCACTTGAAAGGGAATCCAGTACACCTGGAATCGTCTGCCCCAGGAGTGGAAACACAGCCCCACCATCTGCCATGGACTGATCCACAATGAATTAGAACAGGGTGAAGCCCCAGAGCATCTGAAGTTCATTGATGATATCACTGTATGGGGCATCACAGCAGAGGAAGTTCTTGATAATGGGAAGAAAATAATGTAAATCCTGCTAAAAGTTGGTTTTGCTATCAAACAAAGTAAGGTCAAGGGACATGCTCAGGAAATCCAGTTTTTAGGAGTAAAATGGCAGAAAGCACATGGGGAGAGTTGGGGCCAGAGAGGATCTGCAAACTGCTACGCTCCAAACCAAAAGGAAATACTGGCAGCATATGAAGGGGTTCAAGCTACTTTGGAAGTGATTGGAACTGAAGCCCAGCTCCTCCTGGCACTCTGACTGCCAGTGTTGGGCTGGATGTTCAAGGCCATTTTATGCACCATGCTTAGTGCTATGTGGAGCAAGTGGGTTGCACTTGGTGCCAATGCCCTGTGGGGGGTGGTTGCAGGAATGGAAACAGAACTGGCAGCGCAGAGGCAAACCCATCTGGCTTGCTGCTCCATTGTGGCTAGGCTTCAGCTCTATACCAACTGCCCCAGTGTGGGTGCCTTCCGTGGGGTGCAGACCTTCAGGACCAAACTGCTCCAGCCTGGTCCCCTATGGAGTCACAAGTTCCCCCAGCAAACTTGCTCTGGCATGGGCCCCTCTCTCCACAGGCTGCAGGTCCTGCCAGGAGCTTTTCCAACACAGGCTTCCCAACAGGTCACAGTATTCTTCATATGTCTCTACCTGCTACAGCGTGTGGACTCTCCATGGGTTGCAGGTGAGATCTCTGCTAACCATCATCTTCCATGGGCTGCAGGGGGACAGCTTGCTTCACCATAGTCTCCTCCACAGGCTGCAGGGCAATCTGTCCTCTGGAGCGCCTCCCCTCCCCTGTTTTTTCACAGACCTTGGTGTCTGCACTGTTGCAGAAATGTTGCTAGCTAGGGCCTGGCGGTCGGAAGATCACGTGATATGCGGGTAGGTAAGGCCCCTCCCCTATAGCCGGTAGCAAGCAGGCGGAAGTGACGTCCCGAACCTCAGCTATATAAGGCTGTGTTACCTGTTAATAAACGCCATTTTGCCATCCATCATATTGATGTCTGTGTGCAAGTGGTCCCTGCGACCTGGGTTTGGTCGATGTGCCGTTCCTGAAACAGGCTGCCGTGCAGTTGCGAAAGGCAACATAATGGTGCCGCAAACCCGGGAATAAAACCCGGGAACGGGATTTCGCCTGGATTCGGGTGAACGGCGGCCGGAGCGGCTGGACCAGCCCGGCGGGGAGGACGCTCCCGGACCTGCAAGGAGGATGGAAGCCCTTGCGAAGGTCGTATCTAAGTTATATAAGTGGTGGGGCGGGTCTGCTGAGGAGACCAGGGGTGCCCCGGAGATGTATGGCATGGACCACCGCCGTAGGCGGGAAGGGTCGGCTGTGGAAGCCAGAGATGCCGGGAAAATACATGGCATGGACCACTGCTGCCGGTGGGATGAGTCGGCTGTGGAAGCCAGAGATGCCGGGAAAATATATGGCATGGACCAGTACCGCTGGCGGAACGGGTCGGCCGAGGAGGCCAGAGATGCCGTAGAGAAATTCGAGTTGGAGGACACGTGGCATGGAACACCGCCGCGTGCGCCCCAAGATGGCGCCGAGGGGCAAGGGGAAGGGCGGAGCGAGGATGCCTTCGGCGGGAACAGGGAGAAAGCGCACAAAGAGGAATGGGAGGGGAGCGCAAGTGAGGGGCGGAGAGCCGATCAGAGCGGCTATTTGAATAGGGCAAACGCACCCCCCGCCCGGAGCAAAAGGCGGGGTGAGCCAAGAGGGAGGGGACGGCCAGCCCGCAAGGGAAGTGGGCGGGGCCGGAGTCCATCAAAAAATTTCCGGCGCCAGAGAACCAGTCAGTCAAGTTCTGACTCAGGAGCAGACACTAGCCGGGGTCAGAGCGGTAGCCCGGATCAGAGTGGACGGCCTGCCCGCAAGGGAAGTGGGCGGGGCCGGAGTCGGAGAACCAGTCAGTCAAGTTCCAACGGGGATGAGAGGCTCGCAACCCATCACAGAGCCGAAAGCCGCAGTAAAGAGAGACCGCAAGTGGGAAAAACTCCTCTCACGGGTTGGAGGCTTGTTATAAAACAAACTTGTAGGTTCATTTTTGATGAGGGAGGGATGACAAGAATGGGAGGACAACTGTGATTGTCCTTGAGCCCTCCAGAAATCATGGTCCCCCTGTATGATGCTTTTGGAAAACAAACGTACAACTGACTGCCTTTAATCTTCTAACTTTGACTGAGCCCAAGGCACCCTGTGACGCAGTTGAAAAAGCTAACCAAGACCAGCAAGATCTGCCTGTGTCACTAGAGATGCCATGGATCCGGAAGAAATCAAGAACCAGGACGGGATCCTGACCACAGCAATGGAAGTCAAGGGTTCCAAGTGCAGCCACAGTGGACTACGAGTTTTGCTGCAGGACATTCTGTATAGTCTTTGAAATATGTGTGTGTTTGTGGTAAATAAAAATGAGAGAAATAGGGATTTCTGCACAGCCTAAGGTCACAGGCTGCAATTGGTGCCAACACAGAAATGTGAGGCTGAAGTTACCTGCACCTCTGACACTCCTGATTGGCGAAAAGCAGGGGGAATTTGGGCAATGGGTTTCAGGAGTGGGAAATTTCAGGATGGATATTGTCAATGGTCAAATTTGGATTATCGGATTTGGCAATTCGGTACATGTACTGCCATGCTTGTTGAGCTTTCTGCAAAGGGCCCTTGCAGAAACCTCTAAAAGCAGCTTTTGTGCAGATACTAAAAAAGAAAAATTGTCAAGGAGGACAGCCGGCCTGCCGGCAACGTGGCTCTCCTCGCAAAGACACAGGCCCTGACAGTATCCTTGAAATTCCCATGAAACAGAAAAATTACAATCCTTGAAGGCAGGTGGACAGACCGCCTCAAACAAGGAAGTAAGTGAACATGTCACAGCAGGTGTGCAGAAAACATTTTTAGATTGCCACATTTTGTTGTATGGCGTTTCGTTTATGGGACAACTTTCAGTGTTAGTTAAATAAGGACTGAGGTTTTTGTTCAACATTCTTTAACAAAAGTTATGAGTTTCTGTTTACAGGACTGGATCGTCGGACACCCCCGTAACCTGTAAACCCTAGTGGCAAGTGTCCTGTCCAAGCCTGGGAGTCCCGCACTGGCAGAATCCAGATGACGGCAAAATAGCCTCTGCGGGGGTGGGGGCTGCAATGCCTTTGTGTGATCCTGCGGGATCCCATACTCCTATTCAATGTTACCCCCAGTACTGGTTCACTGTGTACTCAAGTTTAATGTTATCCCTAAGCTACCTCAGGTTACACCCCATTGTTATTATTGTAATTTGGTTAGGCATAGGGAGGGGGGATATGTTGCAGAAATGTTGCTAGCTAGGGCCTGGCGGTCGGAAGATCACGTGATATGCGGGTAGGTAAGGCCCCTCCCCTATAGCCGGTAGCAAGCAGGCAGAAGTGACGTCCCGAACCTCAGCTATATAAGGCTGTGTTACCTGTTAATAAACGCCATTTTGCCATCCATCATATTGATGTCTGTGTGCAAGTGGTCCGCGCAACCTGGGTTTGGTCGATGTGCCGTTCCTGAAACAGGCTGCCGTGCAGTTGCGAAAGGCAACACTGCACACTTTCTTACATCTTCTCACTCCCTTTGTTACAGTCACCCTAATCAAATACCTTGAATTCTAGGTTATTTTGGTTTTAGTTTAGAATATGATTTAGATTTTAAAGGAGTTATAGCAGCTATGAGAACATAAAGCATGTTTGAGAAGCTGAGGAAACAAGGGATAGACGAGTGGACAGTGAGGTGGGTTGAGAACTGGCTGTCAGACCGGGCTCAGAGGGTCGTGATCAGTGGAGTAGAATCTGAATGGAGGCCTGTGACTAGCGGTGTTCCCCAGGGCTCAGTGTTGGGTCCAGTCCTGTTTAATATCTTCATTGACGACCTTGATGAGGGAATAGCATCCACCCTCAGCAAGTATGCCGATGATACAAAACTGGGAGGAGTGGCTGACACGCAGGAACACTGCGCTGCCATCCAGCGAGACCTGGACAGACTGGAGAGCTGGGCAGGGAGAAATCTAATGAAATTCAACAAAAGCAAGTGTAAAGTCTTGCACCTGGGGAGGAATAACCGACTGTATCAGTACAGGCTGGGGGATGACCTGTTGGAGAAGAGCTCTATGGAGAAGGACCTAGGGGTCCTGGTTGATGACAGGTTGGCTATGAGCCAGCAGTGTGCCCTGGTGGCCAAGAGAGCCAATGGGATCCTGGGATGCATCAGGAAGAGTGTGTCCAGCAGGTCGAAGGAGGTGATCCTCCCCCTCTACTCTGCATTGGTCAGGCCCCACCTGGAATACTGTGTCCAGTTCTGGGCTCCCTGGTATAGAAAAGACAGGGACCTTCTGGAGAGAGTCCAGAGAAGGGCGACAAAGATGATTAGGGGTCTGGAACATCTCCCCTATGAGGAAAGGTTGAGTGAGCTGGGTCTGTTCAGCCTGGAAAAAAGAAGACTTAGGGGGGACCTAATTAGTGTTTACAAGTATCTTAGACATGGGTGGCAGGGGGAATTGGCCAGCCCCTTTTCAGTGGTCAGTGGGGACAGGACTAGGGGCAATGGCTGTAAGCTGGAGCACAGGAAGTTCCGCACCAACATGCGGAAGAACTTTTTCACAGTGAGGGTGACAGAGCAGTGGAATAGGCTGCCCAGGGAGGTGGTGGAGTCTCCTTCTCTGGAGATATTCAAGTCTCGTCTGGATGCCTATCTATGTAATATGAGATAGGGAGCCTGCTTTGGCAGGGGGGTTGGACCCAATGATCTCTTGAGGTCCCTTCCAACCCCTAAGATTCTGTGATTCTGTGAAGATTCTGTGATTCTGTTTAAGGCACTTAGGAATAGGTAACTAAGATGGTGTGTGTCTTGATCACTATGGAAATTGTTATGGACTCTGAATTAAAGCAATGGGTACTGGTTATGGACCTTGTGTCAAAACAATAGGTACAAAAAGAAATTGGTTGTGGTTACAAAAGATCAGCCGAAGATGAGATGAGCATGCGCAAGGATGGGGTTCACTCACGACGACCACCAGAGGACCCCCGCTCAACATAACTATGCATGTGCAGAGGAAATTTGCATACGATAATGATTTCCAGGAAATAACATCAATATACTAATCGTTACCCTCTCCCTTGTAGGGGTTGGAAGGGACCTCGAGAGATCATTGGGTCCAACCCCCAATTCCCTACACTTGGCTGTTGCCTGTTGCAGTAGATGACAATAGAAGTAGAAAAAGTAAAGTTATTCAATTCTCAACACCTTGCAGATTGCCAAAGCAACGAACAGTGTTGCTCGAAGTCTGAATTCTTCCCTTTTCCTTAAGCTACGCTGAAAGAACATAATAGGAACTCATCCTAATCTACCAGATTTGCCTGAGTGTAGCGGGAACTGGGTGTCCTGGTTTTGGCTGGGATAGAATTAAATTTTTCCTAGCAGCTGGCATAGTGTCATGTTTTGGATTTAGGATGAGCATAATGTATATAACACACTGATGTTTTTAGTTGTTGCTAGGAAGTTGTTATCTACACTAAATCCAGAACATTTCAGCTTCTTACACCCTGCCAGGTGCACAAGAAGCTGGGAGAGCACAGCCAGGACAGCTGACCCAGAATGGCCAAAGGGATATCCCCTGCCATATAATGTCATGATCTGTATATAACTAGCTAGCCTGTTGGGTTGGGTTTTTTCCTTTCACGTCTTTACCAATTGCATTTGTGCATGGCTATTGTTATTATTGGTGTTGTAATTACTATTATTTTTCCCTTCCTTTATTATCCTGTTAAACTGTCTTTATCTTAACCCTTTTTTTTTTTTTTTCCATTCTCCTCCCCTTGTGCAGGGAGGGGTGAGTGAGTGACTGTGTGGTGCTTAGTTACCTGCGGGGGTTAAACCACAACATAGACTGAAGAGAACTTTGAAACAGTGTATCTGCTACTGTTTGTATATAGTTGTTTCCAGCGTAAATCTCCTGAGATAACATAAATAATTTAAGTAAATACTTTTAGTAAGCAGGTCCTGACATAGCTGCAATAGCTGGTTTTGTTTCAGTCTCTCCTTCCTCTTTCTGAATTAATTTCTTAACATATCCTGCTCTCAACTTGTCAACACACATACCCACTCACATGCTGTTTTGCCTCCCTCTCCCTCACTGCCTTTTCAATATAAAAACGAATATATCCTATTTCTATAAACTCCCCCCCTCATGTTTCAGGAAAGCCTGACAGTGTCCTGTCATCACTAATATCCTCCAAAATCCTGCACCCAAAATTCCGCACCCAAAATTCCTCTGTGGTATCTGCCCCGTCCTCTCACCTCCCATACTCCTCAGCCCATCCTTTTCCTCCCAGTATATCTACTCTCAGTTGGTGCCAGGAACTCCTCAATTCCAGTCTCAGTCCTGCCATTTTTCTCCCACTCCCCTTGTATTATGTTCATACATCTCCTAAAGAGATTCATAGTTTCTTACAGGAAACAAGTTCCTCACAGCAAAGCAAAAAATGTTGTGTTGTATAGCTCAACAGGCTTTCCTGGAAAGAAGAAACCTATTTACATTGCATGTTTAGCATATCTCAGTTGCTGTGACAACCTCCATTTAATTTCCCAACTTTACCAACTGAAAAAATAGGACTATATTCTTCCTCAAGCATAGATGATGAACATTTTTTGTAATGGGCTCCCTATCTTGAAAGCCTGGCATACTGCACCCTGAGTTGTGTATTATTCATAGGATACTGCTTTACAAAATTCTTTCAATAGTCAAAGCACATCCTCTTGCAATGATGAAAAATGTAACAGAACATCCTGAAGAATATGCAGAAAACATTTTCTGCTATCAAATATTTTACCTGAAGGGGATGAGAATGCCAAGGAGACTGAAGAAGAAGATTCAAGAGAACTGCTAAAGACTGGATCCCATGCCAGAAGGTCACTGGTCCCCTTTCTATAGTAAGAGTTACAATTGGAATATTAAAAAACATTGTATACACTCATAAAAGCAAAATGACAACTTTAGTTATTCATCTTCTGTGTTAGTCTTTGCACCTAAAAATTAAAAGGACTTAAAAACTGCAGGTCAAGGAACCAACTTACACATAAGGAAACTATCTGTACTGATACTTTGGTACAAGTTTGGGTGTGGACATATTTCATAATATAAGTAAATTATTTTCATCAAGATATATATCTACAAATCAGTTTGTTTCAGTTTATACATATAGAGTAATGTATATAGATCTGTCCAAATTTGAGGATTGTAATCTTAAATATTTTACAATGGAACACTATATGATGGAAACTAAACCCATCTTATTTAAAACTGAAATTTTAATAAAACACAATATTTTAAAAACCACATAATTATAGTTATCAATTGAGACAGATCACAATGAAGCAAATGCATTATAAGGGTAAAACAACTGAATAGAAATCTCCATTGTTACATAATTACTATTTAACTCTTACACTGCAATAGATGTCCAACTTAAAGTAGGAGTCAACATATATTTCCAATGAGCCTTGGAATCTTACATCAAAATAAGACCAAATTCTCCCAAAATTATACTTGATATAATTTTAAAAGTTGAACTTACTCATTAGCTGGAGTAGAAAGCTTTGATTTTGCTAACTCTTCACCTAATCAAATGACACAGTATTATCACCACTCTAAACATAAAAATCTTTCAGCTTCATTATAAAAATATAAAAAATGTTAACAGCTGCAGTTCAAAACTACTTATGAATTATTGAAATGAAGAAGAGAAAATGCATTTCGTATAATATAAATTCAGATGCTCCTGAAATACCTTCTAAATAGAGCAATGTATTTCAGGAGGATGGTCACTAGAAATTTATTCCTTAAATTATACTGCTTACATCAATATTATTCTTCAGGAAACCTGGCTTGGTTTCCCACTGAGAGAAATCCTAGAAGCTAGAGAATAATGCTTTGTCCTCTATCTCAATGGCCATGTTTTGGTGTTTTGACTATAAAATAGAGCAGGAGTACTTTGCTGTTTTGTAGATTATGCTCAACTTGAGCAGGTGGAAGGGTTTTAGGGACTTATACAAGAGTAATCTACATGGAGTTCCTCCCCCCCCCCCCCCCCCCCCCGGCCGCCTTTGGCTCTTGGACTTGTTCCTCATCACTGTCACAGCTTGCTTCATCTGTTTCCCAGAACAGGGAACAGCTGAGTATACAGAAAAATAAGAGGTTTTTGGGTGGCTTCTACTAGCTCCTTTGAAATTTTGACTGCATAACTTAATTTGGTCCTTTGAATTTACTGTGAGTAGTTCAAATGCAAATATAAAGGTACCTAGAAGAGACAACGATTTTTTTCTACTTAAAATACAAATACTTCAGCAACAAAAAAAAATATTTTCATGCTATGTTAAAAAACTAACATAAATAGACTAAAAATTAAATATTTACACTTACTGGATGAATTTCGATTTGTTTGTGTCTGAAACAGAATAAACCCAAACCCATAAGAATAAATTCTTTTACCAACTGGCAAGTAAACTAATTAATAGTCACAAGGTTCTTATTTCCACACAACTTTCCATGTGATATTTTGCTTTCAAAGGCAGGCAGAACATTCTAGAGCTTGCAGAAGACCAGAACATGAGATAGGACAGAGCAACTAGTGCATGCCCACCACACTGGTAAGAAAAGGCAGGAATGAAGACTGCAGAGCTGACAAAGGCAATAGTACTAATAAATCTCTTGACAAGCTGGGCCAGTAAAATTAAACAGATTTTATATCACATGGTATATAGACTTGTTTTTAATCTAAAAATATGAATAAAAAGACCTTTTATACTTACAGAACTCTGTTTCTGATTTCAAAATGTGGGGGGAGGGAAAGAGAAAGAAATTAGTAATATTTTAATATTAATAATATTCTCCTTAAAATCAGAGCCATCTATATTCTGATCTGAATACTGTACTAATATATCATTTTTGTGTAATATCATCCTATGGTATAAAGGATCATTCTGATTTGGCAGAGTACATACAATAAAGCTGCACTGTAAAAGTTATATGCATCACATTATATGATCTGTTGCAAAGGTTTGTATATTATTGAATACAAATTAGTAAACTATGTTAAAAGCCGCGCTCAGCTAACTCCGCATGTATTCCAATGTCTTGTGGTGGAAACAGCAGAAAGACAAGGGCTGAGCATTCCCAAAACTCAAAGTAAAGTTAACATCAGAGAAGGGAGAATTACTTAACATTACATTGCAATGATCATAGAACACCAGGTTGGAAGGGACCTCAAGGATCATCTGGTCCAAGTTTTCTTGGCAAAAGCTCTGTGTAGACAAAAGCACAATCAAGCCAAGATGGACCAGCACCCCATCAAGCCGAATCTTAAAAGTATCCAATATTGGGGAATCCACCACTACCCTGGGGAGATTATTCCAATGGTTGATTCTTCTTGCTGTGAAAAATTTTCCTCTTAGTGTCCAATTGGAATCTCCCCAGGAGTAACTTATACCATTACCCCTTCTCTTTTCCATGTGACTCCTTGCAAAAAGGGAGTCTCCATCTTCTTTGTAGCCACCCTTTTAAATACTGGAACATGGTGATGAGGTGGCCCCTAAGCCTTCTTTTCTCAAGGCTGAACAAATCAAATCATCTCAGCCTTTCCTCATATGGCAAGCTTCCCAGTCCTTTGATCATCCTGGTGGCCCTCCTCTGGACCCTCTCCAGCCTGTCCACATATGTTTTGTATAGTGGGGACCAAAACTGAATACAGTAATAATAAGTAATACAGTGTATCAAAGATAATCTAGAGCACAAGAAAAAAAAAAGACTCATTGATCTTGAACCTAGAATTAATTCTGAACAGTAAAATATATATTAACACTAAAGATTCCTTACCAGTTTTCTTCTGTTTTCATTAAAAATACAAGGAACAAAATTACTTACAGATATTGCTGGAGAAAGAGCAATGTTCCCTATAGATAATTTTAATTCATCCAAGGAAGGCAGGGTATATTGAGAGCTATTATTTGACTGAACAGGTTTTATTTCTACATGGAACCTCCGTGGTTCATCATCTTCAGACTCAGAATCGCTGGATGAATAGAAATTATTCTCTTTGGCATGTTTTTCTCAGTTAAGGTGGAAATATTTTGAATTCATCTGTTTAATCTGTTTCATAATTACTCTCTACTAAATGCTCATATTAAGTAAAGTACCACAGATAAACAGTGCTCCCTAAGCTCTTTGTGCACTTATACAGACACATCAATTGTATCCACTATCCAAAATTCTCAACTCAGAGTTAAAATTTATTTTTTATATTCCATTCATCTTCATAACAGCATTCTGTTATCAAAGGCACAATGTTATATAACTGAATATGTGAATATATCAGGATAAATTCTACAGTAGCTTACGTTACATTTATAATTTGTGAAACTCAATGAAGGATTCTAACACATGTATGAAAAATATATGCATTGTAGAAATCCTTTTGAACTAAGTGAGTCAAAGTCCTAGTCTTTTTAATTAGGAATGAAACGTCCATGGTACCTGTACCAAGTATAACAGTAGAGAAAGCAGCAGCCACCTTTACTGAAAATTTTGCAACAAAGGATGCCAGTTACACAGAAAGCTGCACAGTAAACTAAACCCCATCAGCAGCTTAAAGCACTGTCATCCTTGGCTAAAAAGGAATCACAGTGACGACTCAGCCTTCAAAATAAGCAAAATATACAGATGAATTAAGCCTTGGTTCTTTATATGCACAGGGACTGCACTCGACAAAAGCTCTGAAAGGCCAATGCTAAGTCTTAAAAGATGCAGTTGTTTTGACACAAAACAAACTGAAAATTTTCCTCTACTGAAACATAAAATTGTCTTGCCACCTAAGGGAGGCATACATATTCTATGCCTCACTTCTGTTATTTTCACTTGGAAATATGCCAGCCATTTGAATGAAATCTTTTCAAACCATTCCCTGATGAAGATTAAAACTTTGAACACTAAAGACATTACAAATCCAGTTAAACTGAAAGAAACACCGAGACATGGTAAAGTCAAACGTCTTCATCTTACGTACTATCTGTCCCCCAAAATGGGTCACATCTAGAAAAGAAATTTTTTTTAAAGAAGTCATTTTTCATTTCACCAAAAGATTTCTTGTCTTGAAATTTATCACAGAGTATCAGTATTTATTTCCTACAAAACAGGTGGCTCTTGTAAAGTGCATGAGCCAACCACTGAGGTATTAGAAGTATTAAATGGTTACTGATAAAGATCAGTTTAGACCTGAAAGCCATGTACTGAAAGAACAGGTGGTAATTTTAGAATGAGTGTTTTTCCAACATTACACTGGACTTATTAAGGCTGACTGCTGTTATGCTGAAATAATGTCCTCCAATAAATCATCTCAAGTGTTCCCATCAACAGAATAAATATCCATTCTTGGAGGCCAAGGCAGGAAAAGAGGAAGGGAACTGATGACTTTCTGAATCTATTCAAGATTTTCAGAAGCTGAAGTACTGAAAAGAATTGCAAACCACTGAGCTTCTTCATTGCATCTATGGCCTTTTCTATTTCTTCATGAAAAAAAAAGATAATAAAGTACACCAAAGTGAATAATTTTCAAACTATGAATGTTATTCACGCCTGCCTCCATTTCATAAAAATATGCAAAACATGAAATAATGCACACCCTCCCAAACTGGATAATAGTCTTTTGCTTTTACACCAATTATGTAAATAAGAGAAAACATAAACATACATCAACTTCTAGAAAGAAAATTAATTCTATCCTAGCTAAACCCACAACATTATCCACCCCTTATCCTATACCATTTACATTATGCTCAGATCAAATAATTCCCTTAAGCAGATCCAGTTTCCCATCTTTCACACACACACAAATAGATATATACACAAATACACACAGATATTCCCCTAGTCTATGGGCCATCTCTCTAAAATGTCTGTTGAGTTAATTTGTTCATTTAGTCCATGACTTTGGGCTCCATCTGTTATAACAGTCTTTCAGGGCAGAAGTGATGATGTGTGGATTGTCGCATGCTGCACATGGGACTCGCAACTGGTGCATCTAACATGATCCATGCTTATGGTCTGCAGGTTGAAGGTGTTGATTTTCAAATAAGTTTCTGGGCACCAGCTGCTAAGGCCACTTCTAGTCCCATCATCACTGTGCTCATCCTTATTTTGTGTGATGCTTATCGTAATAGCGTTGGTACAGAATATACCAATTGTAGCAGTGATAATATACAATAGCAGGGTTATTTAGCAATTAATATAATACAATTTCTACTCTATTGATTATATTGGCTACTCTCACCCAAAATCAGATCCCCTTGATGTACACATTAGACTTCCCCATCCTTCTGCATCACCCACCAAGTGCACCCATGTCCTTGAGCAAAAACAACCCTGCACATGGGTTTGCCTTTGCCTGAAGCAGGGATAACCCAAACTGTCTTTCCCAACATATTCTTCATATGTACTACTGGGACTCTATCTCCTTCTACAGTATGTGAAAGTTTCGATTGGGCAGGCCCAGCTTGACTGGTAGATCCCCTAGAGTTAACTAACCATGTGGCCTTTACTAAATGTGTATCCTAGTGTTTGAAGGTCCCACTGCCCATTACTCTCAGTGTACTCTTAAACAGCCCATTGTATCCTTTGATTTTCCCAGAGGCTGGTGCATGATAAGTAATGTGGTACACCCACTCAATGCTGTGCTTTTTGGCCCAGGTGTCTATGAGAGTGTTTCTGAAATGAGTCCCATTTCTTTCTGGGGTGCCATGTCGCCAGAGGACTTGTTTTTTGAGGCCCAGGATTGTATTCCGGGCAGTGGCATGGGACATGTTTCCAGCCATATGGTGGTACTTCCACTATTGTAAGCACATAATGTTTGCCTTGGCGAGTTTGTGGGAGGGTGATGTAATCAGTCTGCCAGGCCTCCCCATATTTACATTTCAGGCACCGTCCTCCATACCAAAGGGGCTTTAACTGCTTGGCTTGCTTGATTGCAGTGCATGTCTCACATTCATGGATGACCTGTGAGGTAGTGTCCATGGTCAAATCCACCCCTAGCTCACAAGCCCATCTATATCTCTTCCTTGATGGCCTGAGGTGTTATGGGCCCATCGAGCTATGAATAATTCACCCTTATGTTGCCAGTCTAGATCTACCTGAGTGACTAATCCTAGCAGCCTTATCCACCTGATGGCTGTTTTGATGTGGCCTGACTCTTAGGTATGTGGGCATCTACATGAAGTACTTTTACAATCATCTTCTCCATCCGGACAGCAATATCTTGCCATAAGTCAGTAGCCCAGATGGGTTTGCCTCTAGTGGCTGTTCCATTGCTGTAATCACCCCCACAGGGCATTGGCCACCATCCATGAGTCAGTATAGAGGTAGAGAATTGGCCACTTTTCTCTTTCGGCAATGTCCAGAGCTAATTGGATGGCTTTCACCTCAGCAAACTGGTTCGATTCCTTCAGTGGCTTCTGCGACTCGAATTGTAGGACTCCATACAGCAGCCTTCCACCTCTGATGCTTTCCCACAATGCAACAGGACCCATCGGTGAACAGGGCATATTGTTTCTCATTCTCCAGTAGTTTATTGTATGGTGGGGCTTCTTCAGTGCATGTTACCTCCTCCTCTGGTAACATTCCAAAATCTTGGAAGGCCTTCCTTCTGGGCAGTTTGTGATTACTTCGAGGATTCCTGAGTGATTAGGGTTTCCTATTCAAGCCCGCTGTGGAATCAATGCAACCCCACTTACTACATGTAGTATCAGTCCCATGATGTGTAGAGGAGACCCTCCCTTTGAACATCCAGCACAGAACCAGCAGTCAAGCTGTTAGAAGGAGCTGTACTTCTGTAGCAGTCACGTCGGAAGCAGATCAAACCCCTTCATAGACTGACAATATCCCCTTTTCAGCTGGAGTGTAGTGGGCCTTGGATCCTCTGTATCCCTGACTCCAAAACACCAAGGGTTCACCTCGAGTCTCCCCAGGTGCTTTCTTCCAGATTCAAGGTAGGGCCGTTCTTCCCCACTGCAGTTTAGAGCACATTTCTTACAGCTGGCCCTGCCCAGGCATGTCAGTGCTTAGGAAATTGCTCTTCCAGGTTCCATGGTAGAGAGGGCTCACAATAAGGCTGGATTTTGGGATATGCATTCACCAGAAACCCACGGTGCCTAACAAAGCTTGTGTCTCCTTTTTGTTGGTTGGTGGAGACATAGCTGCTATTTTATTGATAATGTCCATTGGGATCTGACACCATCCATCCTGCCATTTTATTCCTAAATCTAGTTCTTCTGTGTGGGATTTGGACTATCTTCTTTCCTTTCTCAAAAAATTCCTCAGCTGTCTTGCCCCATACAATGATGTCATCAATGTATTGCAGGTGTTCTGGAGTTTCACCCCAGTCCAATGCAGTCTGGATCAATCCATGGCAAATGGTGGGGCTGTTTCCACCCCTGGGGCAGTTGATTCCAGGTCTATTGGATGCCCCTCCAAGTGAAAGCAAAGTGTGGCCTGCACTCTACTGCCAGAGAGATTGAGAAAAATGCATTAGCGATATCATCTGTGGAGTATCACTTGGCCACCTTTGACTCCAGTTCATAATGCAGTTCGAGCATGTCTGGCACAGCAGCACTCGGGCCTTGTGACTTCATTCAGGCCACGATAATTTAGTCAGCCTCCACTATCCATTGGACTTCGGCACTCACCATATTGGAATGTTGAAGGGCGAGCAGCTTCTACTGATCACTCCCTGACACTCCATTTGACAAAACAGCTTCTGAATGAGGATCATGGAGTCTCAGTTGGCGCGGTATTGTCATCTGTGCACCATCGTGGTAACAATTGTCACCTGTTGTTCTTCAACCTTCAAATACCCCAGAATAGAAGGGTCCTCTGAGAGTCCAGACAAAGTAGACAGCTGTTCAGTTTCCTCTGTCAGCAGGGCAGCTATTCCAAAAGCCCACCACTACCCCTTTGGATCCTTAAAATACCCTGTATGGAGAAGTCTATACCCAAGATGCATGGAGACTCTGGGTCAGTCACAATGGGGTGTTTTTCCCAGTCATTCCCAGTTAGTCTCACTTCAGCCTCTAGCAGAGTCAACTGTTGGCATCCACCCTCAGCAAGTACGCTGATGATACAAAGCTGTGAGGAGTGGCAGACATGCAGGAAGAGTGTGCTGCCATCCAGCGAGACCTGGACAGGCTGGAAAGCTGGGCAGGGAGAAACCTAATGAAGTTCAACAAAAGCAAGTGTAAAGTCTTGCACCTGGGAAGGAACAACCATTTGTATCAGTACAGGCTGGGGGATGACCTGCTGGAGAAGAGCTCTATGGAGAAGGACCTGGGGGTCCTGGTGGATGACAGGTTGGCTGTGAGCCAGCAGTGTGCCCTGGTGGCTAAGAGAGCCAATGGGATCCTGGGGTGCATCCGGAAGACTGTGGCTAGCAGGTCAAAGGAGGTGATCCTCCCCCTCTACTCTGCCCTGGTCAGGTCCCAGCTGGAGTATTGTGTCCAGTTCTGGGCTCCCTGGTGTAAAAAGGACAGGGATCTCCTAGAGAGAGTCCAAAGAAGGGCTACGAAGATGATTAAGGGCCTGGAACATCTCCCCTATGTGAGGAGAGGCTGAGTGAGCTCGGACTGTTCAGCCTTGAGAAAAGAAGACTAAGGGGGGACCTTATTGGTGTTTATAATTATCTTAAGCATGGGATGCAGGGGGAATGAGCCAGCCCCTTTTCAGTGGTTAGTGGAGACAGGACAAGGGGCAATGGCTGCAAGTTAGAACACAGGAAGATCCACACCAACATGTGGAAAAGCTTTTTCACAGTAAGGGTGACAGAGCACTGGAATAGGCTGCCCAGGGAAGTGGTGGAATCTCCTTTCCTGGAGATATTCAAGACCCGTCTGGACACCTATCTGTGCAATATGAGCTACGGAGCCTGCTTTAGCGGGGGGTTGGACACAATGATCTCTTGAGGTCCCTTCCAATCCCTACAATTCTGTGATTCTGTCACTCCAGAAATACAGATGGGTTCTACCCCTTCATGATTCGATGGCATTAGGATACACTGGGCACTGGTATCCACTAGAGCCTTGTACTATTGTGAGTCTGATATCCCAGGCCATCAGATACACACAGTCCAAAAAACCTGGTTGTCCCTCTCTTCCACCTGGCTGGAGGCAGGGCCCCTCTAATCTTGCTCATTGTATTCACTCCTTACTTCCTGCAAAAAAGACTTAGAGTTCCCTTTAAGAGATCGGAAACATTGGTAGGTGTAGCAGTGCATTTTGAGAGGAATGGGGTTTTTTTGCCCACCCAGATTTATTGCCACACGACTCGACTCCCATAAATCAGGCCTAGGGGTTGAGCGAAGATATGTTAAGGCACAATTGGAATGCAATAGGAGAAGAGCAGAAGTCTCAGAATGAGATAACAAACTGCAAGAATGTTAACAACTGTCTTAAAAAGGAACGACGTGACAGTGTAGCTTCAACCAATTATTAGCAATAGTGAGACACATGTAAGGCAGGTGAACAGAGCATCTAACCGATAGAAATGTAATGTAACTCTTGTACTGATATAGCTCTGTGTGTGTTTCAGTGAAGGAGCTAAGAACTTGATCCCATTGATCCGAGTTGAGTCCACAAAAAATTGGGCTCCGGCAAATCAGCACAGAGGTGACTGCTGTAGCTGCTCTGAAAAAATTAACAAATTTGGGTTGTTGGTTGAGTAAACAAACCAATGCACCATCTCTTGCTCCTAGTGACCTGCTTACTGATGTAGATAGTGTGAGACATACAAAACAGAGCTGCTATTGATTTCTTACTTTTGGCATATGGTCATGGATGTAAAGATTTTGAAGGTTTGTGTTGTATGAACTTATCAGACCACTCGGAATCAATCCACAAAAGCATAGAAATGTTGAAACAACAAATGATGAAGTTAAAATATGAGGATAGTTGGCTGGCTGGCTGGTTTAACACCTGGGGAATTGCTGGCTGGTTCAGAGATGTTATTAAGGCTGGACTTGTCATCCTACTGATAATATTGTCTATGCTCATTATAGTGCCCTGTTTGGTTCAATTGCTTAAAAAACTGATTAGCAAGGCCCTTACTTCGGCTGTTTTGCTTGCGCAAAAATAAAAGAGGGAGTTGTGGGTGCCTGGCTAGCCGATCCAGGCAAAAGTTACATCTCACTGCTGCTTGCAAAGCAGCCACGGGAAGGCTTTGCATCTTGCTGGTCATTGAGGCAGAGTGGATCACTGCTGAGAAATTCCGCTGTGGTGACACAAGCCTGGTACAGTGCAGGTGGCTTTTCCCCCCTACCTCTTCTCACTCTCTGCTAATTGTGGAGCAATTAAGAAACCTCCCTTGAAGGTATATAATTACATAAGATTTCGAAGCAGGACGACCCATTGGGAGATTGGTCACGCCAATGGGGATTCACCGGTCGGGGAATGAGTCTCCTTAAAAATGATGATTACATCTTTGATCCCTTTGATTGCTATACTGGCTTAATTGGGCTCGTTAAGCCGTTAATTAATAAAGCTATTGCACAAACGTAGATTGTGCAAAAAGAAAAGGGGGGAGATGTGGAGAGCATTACTGATGCAGCAGTTACTCTACAGCTATTATAGGCACCCTGTTTCCATCCCAGGGCTACAAGGAGATAAGTAAAAATGCAAACAAGAGAAGCAGCAGAAAACCAGATAAGACAGCATTCCTGCAAGTGCGTGGACATCGCATGCTGACCCTTGGCTGGCCAATAATCCTGAAAGGGGAGCTCGTGTACTTCACAATGTAACCAATTAGTTAGCTTGCTATTTTGGGTAAACCTGGTACAGTGTATAAATGTGTGTGGCTGCGGTGATAAACGAGCAATGCTTCTAGCACTTTAAAGGACTCTGTTGTTTACTCCGGCGGTCTCTCGAGGACCCCCTGCAACATCTAGCCCTGTAAGGTACTGGAAATATGCCTTACCAATTGCCAACAGAACCGTCCCCCCTCTCTTCTCCTCTCACCTAACCAAACCTCATTCCTAACACACTACATCACCACTGGTCAGGCTCAGACTTTGGAGGATCTAATGTCTATTCAACAAGCCACCCAGAAGATATACATCAGGAGAGATATCAGGAACCATTCACACATCAGGAGAGCATTCCACTATCAGGAGCACACATGGGGAGCCATCCACACATCGGACATTCTCTCATCCACCCTGAAGGGTTCCCACAGGCCAGGTGGAAGCTTGTAGCCAGACAAAGGATCTGTATTGCTACAAAAAGGGAGCATTCGGCCATGAAACAGGGGGAGGAAGCAACATGAGGGAAGGGAAGCAAGGGAGAGCGAACACATAGAGGGAAAAAGGAGGCAACGCTCTCCCATCCCATTGGACCCAGAGAATACTCAGCCATCGGACAGAACGCCGCAGCCTCATGGTGGCAGATATAGTCTCCCCCTACCCCTCTTCCTTTTTCCACTCTCTCTCTATTTCTATCTCTCTTTTTAACCCCCGTTTTCTCTTTCTTCCCCCCTTTCCCTGCACGTTTGTTCAAAATAAAGCAACCTTAACCCAGAGCAAGGAGAGTATCTGCACGCCTTGTGACGGCCTCAGAAAAGCGAGTATGAAGAGTAGTTGTAGTTGGGGATTCCCTCCTTAGTGGGACGGAGGGCCCCATATGCAGACCAGACCCTACACGTAGGGAGGTGTGCTGCCTTCCTGGTGCCAGGATCAGGGATATTACCAGAAGGCTCCCAGGGCTGGTTAGTCCCTCTGATTATTATCCGCTCTTGATAGTTCAAGCAGGTAAAGATGCAATCATGAAGTGTAGCCTGCGCACTATCAAGAGTGAATTTCGTGACCTAGGTCGCTTTGTTGGGGGGGCGGGTGCCCAAATAATATTTTCTTCTATTCCCACTTGTGGGAGGTGGGGTTCGGAGCAGGTCAGAAGAACCCATGAATTGAATCAGTGGTTGAAAGGCTGGTGCCTACACAAGAAATTTGGGTTTTTTGACCAAGGGATGGTGTACTCTGCTCCGGACATGAGTACTGCTAATGGGGCTTACCTGTCCCATAGAGGAAAGCGGATCCTTGCTCAGGAGATGGCAGGGCTCATTGATAGGGCTTTAAACTAGTTAGGAAGGGGGAAGGGGATATTACAAAGGCTGCTGGGGTAAGGCAGATGCTTTGGGAGACACAGCACGAGTTGCTGGGGGAAATAGATAAATGCCAACAGCACAATTGCAGACTTGGGGATGTTGCTCCACACGAGAGTAGGGGTAACTCTGTGGACTACCCCATGAACTCCTCGGTGGAGCAGTTTTTGCCCACCCCCTATCGAAAATCTCGCAGTGAGCTGTTGGGGATATCTGGATCTGCTGCCCCACTAAAATGCCTATACACAAACGCACGTAGCATGGGGAACAAACAAGAAGAATTAGAGATCTTTGTGCGGTCACAGGGCCACGATCTCATTGCGATCACTGAGACGTGGTGGGACAGCCTGGATGACTGGCACGCTACCATGGATGGCTACGTGCTTTTTAGGAAAGATAGACTAGGGAGACGAGGTGGAGGAGTTGCTTTTTGTTAGAGAGCACCTAGAATGTATTGAGCTCCACCTGGGTAGGGATGAACCGTTTGTCGAGAGCTTGTGGGTAAGAATTAAAAGGCAGGCCAGTTTGGGTGACATAGTCGTGGGCGTGTACTACAGGCCCCCTGATCAAGAGGAGCGGGTTGATAATGAATTTTATAAGCAATTGGAAGTAGCCTCAAGATCGCAGGCGCTGGTCCTTATGGGGGACTTCAACTACCCAGATATTTGCTGGGCAAGCAATACGGCCAGTCGTATGCAGTCCAGACAATTTCTGCAGTATATGGAAGACAACTTCCTGATACAGATGGTGCAGGAACCTACTAGGGGAGGGCGGATGCTTGACCTTGTTTTTACTAACAAGGACGGGCTCGTCAGTGAAGTGAAGGTCGGGGGCAGCTTAGGACAAAGCGACCATGAAATGGTCGAGTTCAAGATCCTGAGTGGAAGAGGCAAGCCAAAAAGTAGGATAGCTACCCTGAATTTTGGAAGAGCTAACTTTGATCTCCTCCGAAATCAAATAGGGGCTATCCCATGGGCTGCTCTGTTTGAAGGAATGGGAGCCTGCGAGTGCTGGCTAACATTCAAACAGCACTTCTTCCAAGCGCAGAATAGGTGCATCCCTTTGAGTAAGAAATCGGGAAAGAGAGGTAGAAGACCTGCGTGGATAAGCAGGGAACTTATGAGTAAACTCAAAGGGAAGCAGAAAACCTATAAACTGTGGAAACAGGGTCTGAGATCATGGGATGAATATAAGGATGTGGCCAGGGCCTGTAGGGATGCAACTAGGAGGGCTAAGGCCTGCTTAGAAATTAAGCTGGCAAGGGACATAAAGGACAACAAAAAGAGCTTTTTCAGGTATGTAAATAGTAAAAGGATGACCAGGGATAATGTAGGTCCCTTGTTGAATGAGGCGGGTGTCTTGGTGACGGGAGATGATGAGAAGGTGGAGATACTTAATGCCTTCTTTGCCTCGGTCTTTACTCCGAAGGCTTCTCAGGACTCACATATCCCAGATGTAAGTAGGAGTGGTTGGGGAACGAGTGGTTGGGGAACGAATGGCTCCCCTCTAGTAGAGGTAGGGGTGGTCCAGGAGCGACTCAAAGGAATGGATGCACACAAATCCATGGGCCCGGATGGGATACACCCACGTGTGCTGAGAGAGCTGGCGGAGGTGATTGCGGAGCCGCTCTCTATCATCTTTGACAGATCCTGGACTACAGGAGAAGTGCCTGAAGATTGGAGGATAGCCAATGTCACTCCAGTCTTTAAAAAAGGCAAGAAGGAGGATCCCAGTAACTATAGGCCAGTCAGCCTCACCTCTGTCCCTGGAAAGGTGATGGAACAGCTTGTTTTGGATGCCATCTCCAAACAACTGGAAGAGAAGAAGGTCATGAGGAATAGTCAGCATGGATTCACCAAGGGGAGATCGTGCTCGACCAATCTCATAGCCTTCTATGATGTTATTACCAACTGGGTGGATGGAGGGAGAGCAGTGGATGTCATCTACCTCGACTTTAGCAAGGCTTTCGATACTGTCTCCCACAACATCCTGATAGAGAAGCTGAGGAAACAAGGGATAGACGAGTGGACAGTGAGGTGGGTTGAGAACTGGCTGTCAGACCGGGCTCAGAGGGTCGTGATCAGTGGAGTAGAATCTGAATGGAGGCCTGTGACTAGCGGTGTTCCCCAGGGCTCAGTGTTGGGTCCAGTCCTGTTTAATATCTTCATTGACGACCTTGATGAGGGAATAGCATCCACCCTCAGCAAGTATGCCGATGATACAAAACTGGGAGGAGTGGCTGACACGCAGGAACACTGCGCTGCCATCCAGCGAGACCTGGACAGACTGGAGAGCTGGGCAGGGAGAAATCTAATGAAATTCAACAAAAGCAAGTGTAAAGTCTTGCACCTGGGGAGGAATAACCGACTGTATCAGTACAGGCTGGGGGATGACCTGTTGGAGAAGAGCTCTATGGAGAAGGACCTAGGGGTCCTGGTTGATGACAGGTTGGCTATGAGCCAGCAGTGTGCCCTGGTGGCCAAGAGAGCCAATGGGATCCTGGGATGCATCAGGAAGAGTGTGTCCAGCAGGTCGAAGGAGGTGATCCTCCCCCTCTACTCTGCATTGGTCAGGCCCCACCTGGAATACTGTGTCCAGTTCTGGGCTCCCTGGTATAGAAAAGACAGGGACCTTCTGGAGAGAGTCCAGAGAAGGGCGACAAAGATGATTAGGGGTCTGGAACATCTCCCCTATGAGGAAAGGTTGAGTGAGCTGGGTCTGTTCAGCCTGGAAAAAAGAAGACTTAGGGGGGACCTAATTAGTGTTTACAAGTATCTTAGACATGGGTGGCAGGGGGAATTGGCCAGCCCCTTTTCAGTGGTCAGTGGGGACAGGACTAGGGGCAATGGCTGTAAGCTGGAGCACAGGAAGTTCCGCACCAACATGCGGAAGAACTTTTTCACAGTGAGGGTGACAGAGCAGTGGAATAGGCTGCCCAGGGAGGTGGTGGAGTCTCCTTCTCTGGAGATATTCAAGTCTCGTCTGGATGCCTATCTATGTAATATGAGATAGGGAGCCTGCTTTGGCAGGGGGGTTGGACCCGAAGATCTCTTGAGGTCCCTTCCAACCCCTAAGATTCTGTGATTCTGTGATTCTGTGATTAACCTTGACTCCGTTTCAAGTCTTAATTCTGTTCCCAAAGAATTGAATTGAGAACTTGTCACGATAAAACACCTAGTGATTGGTCTCCCGCGGACTCCCTGCAACAGGTAGGCCTTCCACGTGATGTAGGGAACTGCCCAGTGGAACCTGGCACAGCATTTTTCCTGGCAGGATCTCTTTGTGTGACTGTTTCACCTTGCAGCTCATTTACTCATGCTTAGAGATTGAGGTAGCCTTTCCATCCCACTTCCTCATGTCCTCTCCGTGGTCACACAGATAAAACCATAGCCTTCCCTAGCCCAGTTGCTTGCCTTCTAATTCCAGGCTATTGGCTCCGTTATCCCAGCATCAGAACAGCCAAGTGATAATGTACTTACCTAGGAGGCAGATGAAATCATTTTGCACAAATGTCAAGATTGGGTGGTGGCCTCTGGTTCTGCCTCTTCCTCCTGTTCACTGGATGGCCCTGGTTCACCATCATCATCCTTCACTACGCGAACTGATTTCTTTGTGTATTTCCTCTTCTGTTTAGAGGGGACTAACACTGGTGTGGACTATTATTTTGGTTCACCTATTATGGGTGTTGCAGTAGGTGCAGTGCCCATCATGGGGATTGCAGTAGCTGCAGGGTCTGCAGGTCAGCTTTCCTTCCCTTCCCCGGATAGCATCTTATCAAGCAGCATTCAGTAGATAGTGGCCAGGGCCCAACACAGTGCAGCAAGATGTGTTGCTTTTGAATAGCTACAGCGATTTTCTTTCAGATACTCTTTCAATTTATCAGGATCTTGTAGCTGTTCGGGAGTGAAGTTCCAAACCGTCGGGCATGAGAAGGTCCCTAGGTACCTGCCCATACTCTGCCACATGCCCTGCCACTCCTGATTAGCCAGCCTCAGGGAAAATGCCTGAGTGGTATTCTTAAGCAAAAGTTTAACGTAAAACAGAACCTGAAACACCTGCAAAAACTTAGCAACACCACAATTCTAGTTTGAACATGTCAGGGATATTGAAAATTTTTAAAACTGTTTAGAGCTGTTGGATTTAACCCAAAGGAAAAGAACATGGTAGTTTAGTTATTCCCCTTTTGCCCCTTCCAGACTGAGTGTCATTACTAATCTTTACCTGTCCAAGGAATACAAGGGACAGCAAAACCTCATATAAATACTAGCTTAAGCTCGTGATCGTTGATGTTATCATATCATAGACTGGCTCTGGTTCATCCCTCTGATTAATACCCACTACTCATTGTTCAGGCAGGCAGTGATGATATCTCTCAAAGAAGTCTGAGAAGTATCAAAAGAGACTTCAGGGGTTTAGGGAGGCTGATTGAGGGAGGGGGAATGCAAGTGCTGTTTTCTTCTATCCCATTTGGGGCAGCGAAGAACACAAAGTGGGCCAGGAAAACAGAGGTCTTGAATAGTTGGCTGAGGGGCTGGTGCCACCTTATGAACTTTGGGTTTTTCAATCACGGGGCCGTTTACTCAGCAGCTGGCCTGAGAGCAGCGGATGAGTGCCACCTGTCCCCAAGAGGGACAAGAATCCTAGCTCAAGAGCTGGCAGGCCTCATTGACTGGGCTTTAAACTAGTTAGGAAGGGGGGAGGGGATATATTGAAGCTTGCTAGGGTAGAGCAAGTAGCCTCTAGCTTTATACAAGATTTGGAGGGTGAAGAGGGTGAAATTCAACAAGATAGAGAAGGGCTTGGGGATGCTGAAATTCTACAAGACTGTAGGGAAATACCTCTAATGTGTACCTTAGGAACTTCTGGGGACTCCTCAGAGGAGGTAGTATTGCTGACCCCCCTTCTGGAACCTTCTAATGTCCCTCTAGGAGGCAGTGGGGGAAAACTTCAGATTCCTCCCAGAGGTTTGAGGGAGGGCTCCTCAAAAAAGGTATTGAGTCAGAAAGCCCAGCTGAAGTGTCTTTACACATATGCACGAAGCATGGGTAACAATCAGGAGGAATTGGAAACAGTGATGTCACTAGAAAATTTTGATCTAGTTGCAATCATGGAAACATGGTGGGATGATTCCCACAGTTGGAATACCCCTGTAGAAGGGTATCGCCTTTTTAGAAGGGATAGGCTAGGAAGGAAGGGTGGGGGAGTTGCCCTCTGTGTTAAAAAGTGGATAGACTGTGAGGAGCTCTCTCTGAGAAGTGGCCAGGAGCAGGTCGAAGGCCTGTGGGTCAGAATTAGGGATGGGGCTAATAAAGAGCAGCTGGTGATAGGGGTTTACTACAGGCCACCTGATCAAAGAGAGACTACTGATGAGGCTTTCTTCCTTCAGCTGCAAGAGGCATTGTGGTCACAGGCACTCATCCTGATGGGGGAATTTAACCACCCAGACATCTCCTGGGAAAACCACACGGCAAGCTGCAAGAGGTCCAGGAGACTCCTGGAGTCTGTAGATGACAACTTTCTGGTTCAAATAGTTGATAGACCGACCAGAGGTGATGCATTGCTGGACCTGGTGCTCACAAATGTGGGGGAGATCATTAAAGGTGTTAAGGTTGGAGACAGCCTGGGCTGCAGCGACCATGCCCTAGTTGAGTTTGCGATCTCAAGGAATGTGGGCCTGGCAAAGAGTGGGATCAGGACACTGAACTTTAAGAGAGCAAACTTTAGGCTGTTTAAGGACCTGTTGACCAAGATCTCCTGGGAGGTGGTCCTTAGAGACAGAAAAGTTGTGGACAGCTGGCTACCCTTTAAGGATGCCTTTCTGAGAGCTCAAGGAGCTCTCCCTCTGAATAAGAAAGTGGGCAGGAGGCCAGCATGGCTAAGCAAGGAGCTACTGGTCAAACTGAGGGAAAAGAAAGGCAAACACAAGCTCTGGAAGCAAGGGCGTGTAGCCTGGAAAGAATACAGGGATGCTGTTCGGACTTGCAGAGACGGGGTCAGGAAAGCCGAGGTGCAGATGGAACTGAACTTGGCAAGGGATGTTAAAAAAAAAAACAAGAAGGGATTTTACAGGTGCATTGGCCAGAAGAGACGGGCCAAAGAGAACGTACCCCCCTTGGTAAATGAGAAAGGAGAATTGGCTGCAACTGATGAGGAGAAGGCTGAGGTACTGAATGAGTTCTTTGCCTCAGTCTTTTCTGGCAGCCAGGATTCTCATAATTCTCAAATCCCAGAACCTTGCATCCCTAGAACTCTAGGTGGGAAATGGGAGAGCAAATCCCCCCCCACTGTAAGAGCAGAGCAGGTCCGAGACCGCCTCATGAGACTGAATGTCTACAAGTCTATGGGGCCGGATGACATGCATCCCAGGGTCCTGAAGGAGCTGGATGATGTGGTTGCTGAGCCGCTCTCCATCATATTTGAAAAGTCGTGGCAGTCAGGAGAGGTCCCTGGGGACTGGAAAAAAGGTCACGTCACTCCCATTTATAAGAAAGGGAGCAAGGAAGACCCAGGGAATTACAGGCCGGTGAGCCTCACCTCTGTGCCTGGGAAGATCATGGAACACATCCTCCTGGATGACATGTTGGAGCACATGAGGGAAGAGCATGTGATCCGGGACAGCCAGCACGGCTTCACCAAGGGAAGGTCATGCCTTAACCAATCTGGTGACTTTCTATGATGGAATGACAGCATCGGTAGATAAAGGGAAGGCAACCGATGTCATCTACCTTGCACAAGGCCTTTGACACAGTCCCCCACCACATCCTTACCTCTAAATTGGAGAGATGTGGATTTGATGGGTGGACCATCCAGTGGATAAGAAACTGGTTAACAGACCGTAGCCAAAGGGTGGTGGTCAATGGGTCTATGTCCAGGTGGAGGCCGGTGACAAGCGGTGTCCCCCAGGGGTCTGTCTTGGGACCGGTTCTCTTTAACATCTTTATCAATGACATCGATGATAGAATCAAGTGCACCCTCAGCAAGTTTGCGGATGACACCAAGCTGAGTAGTGTGGTTGACACCCTAGAAGGAAAGGAAGCCATCCAGAGGGATCTTGACAGGCTGGAAATATGGGCCCGGGTGACCCTAATGAGGTTCAACACTGTGCACAAGATTTTGCACTTGGGCCAGAAGAATCCCAGACATAGATACAGACTGGGAGAAGAGCTTCTTGAGAGTAGCCCTGCTGAAAAGGACTTGGAGATTCTGGTGGATGAGAAACTTAACATGAGCCAGCAGTGTGCTCTTGCAGCTTGCAAGGTCAATGGTATCCTGGGCTCCATTAGAAGAGGGGTGGCCAGCAGGGAGAGTGAGGTGACTGTCCCTCTCTACTCTGTCCTTGTGAGGCCCCTCCTGGAGTACTGTGTCCAGTTCTCGGGCCCCCAATACAAGAAAGATGTGGAACTGTTGGTGACGGTTCAGAGGAGGTGATTCAGTGAAAAGTAATCATGCTGATTGATTGATATAGGTGTAGCTTAAGAGACAATTAATATAACCTTAATATAAGAATTTTCGTAGTTTTAAGAATTAGACTGGTTTAAGAGCAAGCTGTAACTGTGTAAGCTGCTTGTGAGAGCAGATGCAAAACTTAGCCATAACAGTGCAACAGTCACAGCTTTGAAGATAAAGAAGTAAGAATCTGTGTGTTTTTAGGAATAGATTAGCTTTGAATTTTAGCAGAATTTGGATGTAATCACATAAGCTGTTTCATGAAAGCGGCTGCAAAACTTAGCCATAATAGTGCAACAGCCTTGAAACTAGAGGAAGTAGGAGATAGAGGAGTCATAAATAATGAGACTAATAACCAATTAAAAGACAGAGTATATCTTGTTTTCGGTGTAAAGCTAACTAGTCGGTGCAGGTGTTTGGAGCCCAGATAAGCATGGAGAAAACCGTAAAGAGCGTGCGCTGAGAGCGAGGAAGATGACCAGCCTTCATCCCTGAAGACCACCAGAAGACCCCCTGAATGTCATTGAGCATGCTCTATCTGGGTGGAGTTAATGTAAATGGCTTCCTGGAAATAATTTGCATAACCCTGCCTTTTCTTAGAAATTATAATGAATATGTATAGTTAATATGTATAAATATGAGAAATTTGTCTTTAAGGCCGCACACATTTGGAGGAGCGATCCCCTGTGTGCCCAGCGCTGCAATAAAGGATACCTGCTTAATAGTCACCAAGGCTATTGAGTTTTGATTCCGGCTTTCCGAGGCATCAGAGGGCCATGAAGATGATTAGAGGGCTGGAGCACCTGCCCTACAAATAGAGGCTGAGGGAGCTGGGCTTGTTCAGCCTGGAGAAGAAAAGGCTGCTGGGGGACCTCATTGCAGCCTTCCAGTACCTGAAGGGAGATTATAAACAGGAGGGGAATCAACTTTTTAAAAGGGCAGATAATGGCAGGACAAGGGGGAATGGTTTAAAGCTAAAGGAGGGAAGGTTTAGATTGGATATTAGGGGGAAGTTTTTATTAGGGGGAAGAGGGGTGGCCAACAGGGACAGGGAGGTGATTGTAGTAGATTGTAGTAGATTGTAGACCAAACCACTCATCCTGGAGCCGTACACTCCTCCCCCCCCACCAGCCCCCCCTTTATGCTGAGCATAATGTTATTGGTATGGAATACCCTCCTTGCCAGTTTGGGTCACCTGTCCTGGCTGTTTCCCCTCCCAGCTTCCTGGGTCCTCCCTGCCTTCTCCTTCGCAGGGCAACATGAAAAGCTAAGAAATCCCTGACTGCTTGGCAACAACTAAAAACATCAGTGTGTTATCAGCACTGCTCATCCTAACTCCCAAACATAGCACTGCACCAGCTGCTAGAAATAAAATTAACTCTATCCTAGCCGAATCCCAGACATGGAGAAAGATCTGAATGGTTCCTTAAAGCTTTTATTCAGTTAGGGGTTTTGTGGGGTTTTATTACTGTCAGACAAAACCCATTTTCTTAAACTTCCTAAGGCATCTGATATAACCTTTAACATTTACACAAATGCAAAAACTAAGATAGACAAAATTTTGTGCATTTTGCAGAAGCTATAAACATAAGACCACAAGGTTGCAACATAGGCATGAATATCATTCATCTTCCTTGACTTAACACTTTAATGAGTGCTTCCCCATTCAAAACAATTGTAATAACAGGATATAACTTGACATAATAACAGCAAAAAGGATATCCTGTGATGCTTCTGGTTTAATGCTGTATCCTTCATCATCTACATCAGGAATGTTCTAAAAAAACCAACAAAAATAACAGTATTGAGAAATAACTTTTAAAAAAGTTGTTACATCAGTCTGAATTTTATATAATTGAAAAATTAAAATTTGATTACAACACCTCATGAAAGTAATTGCTATTCATTATTAATTATTTACATTATCTCAAGTTATGCTCTGTAGTTCAGAAGTAGTGTGACAGATAAGATACCTCAGGAACAGACTACAACAAAACAACTTCAAAATTTCCTATCAAAACTGCCAAATTTAATGTATCTAGACTAGTTGCTGCCCACCCACACAGCGCAGGCAGGCAAGCAGGAGAGCTAAGACCAGCCCTCCCACCCACGGGGCAGAGGAAGGAAGGGATCTCAGCCAGCTGGCAGGTGAGGGTCACTGATCTCTTATAAGGAATTGCGTGATGGTATCTACCCGGCAAAGGGCCATGACCCCAACACCTTCCAATGTGGAAGTAGGAACCTAGTTCAAATAACCGTAGAAGCATATAGCTGTGCAGGCCTTGGGGCGTAGGGAATGTCACAGTATGCTCGTAGCAGGAGATAACTCTGATCATGGCTGTGTGCTGTGTGAATAGATAAGGGATCTCCTCAGACGAGCAGCATACCTGCAAGATGAGGTAAAAGTGCTCAAAGACAAACTAGATAGACTCATGAGCATTAGGCAGGCTGAGATGGAGATAGATGGGTGGAGCCAGGCTCTGTTCTCCCAGCAACAGAAAAATGAGTACCCAGTAGGGAGCGTCCAGGACCACAGTGACCCTGAACCCTCCCCCAGGAAGGACAGTCATTAAAGGGATGAATGGAAGCAGGTATATGGCAAGGGCAGTAGGAAAGTGCTTTCCATGCCTATCCTTCCTCCCCAAGTTTCCCTGAGTAATAGCTATGAGGCCCTACTAGAAGGGGACCAGCCAGATAATGAGATGGCTGATAGGGTAATTGCTCCTGAGATACTGGTCCACAGGACAGGAGCCCCTAAGCAAACCATCAAAACAGCCTCTGTTAAGAAGAAAAGATGGGTCATTGTCTTAGGGGATTCCCTTCTGGAGGGAACTGAGGGCTTGTAGGACGAACCCTTTATATAGGGAAGTCTGCTGCCTTAAGGGAGCCTCAGTTAGGGACTTAAGGTGACTCCCAACCTTGGTCAGGCCCACAGATTATTACCCACTTTTAATTTTCCAAATAGGTAGTAATGAAATCCATAAAAGAAAACTGAGGACCATTAAAAAGGATTGCCCTGGGATGCATGGTGCGAGGATCTGGAGCACAGGTAGCATTTTCCTCCGTCATTCCTAATACAGGGAATGGGGAGGGATAGAGTGAGAAGAGCCAGGAAATTAATACCTGGCTCTGAACATGGTGTGAGAAACAGAACTTTGGGTTCTTTGACAATGGGCTGGCTCAAGCATCACCAGCCTTGCTTTCTAGGGATGGGGAGCACTTATCCCCAAGGGGCAGAGGTATACTGTCAAAAAAGCTGGCAGGGCTCATTAATAGAGCTTTAAACTAGATGAGAAGGGGGAGGGGGACAGGGCCAGGCTAGAGCCTGGGAGTGGTGATCGAGTTACTGAGGGATGGTGTGTTGACAATGACCTCTGGTCAGCCACCCTAGTAAACCAGGGTGATGGTGCTTTAACTCAGAGTAGAGATGTAATTATTACTGATGGGCTAGGTAACTTAACCAGCTGCCACTTGGGAAGCAAGGCTTCCCTTAGGAGTGTAACAAGATCAATAGATGCTGAAGTGCATCTACACCAATGCACGCGGCATGGGCAACAAACAAGAGGAATTAGAAGTCCTTGTAAGTCAAGGAGACTATGATGTGATTGCCATCACGGAAACATGGTGGGACAATTCACATAACTGGAGTGCTGCTATGGCTGGTTATAAACTTTACAGGCGTGACAGGCTGGGTAGGAGAGGAGGTGGGGTAGCCCTGTATGTCAGATAATGCTTTAACAGCCTGGAGCTTGGATTATAGTGAAGACAGGGTTGAGTGGGTAAAAATCAGAGGAGCACGAAATCAGGGAGATATAGTGATGGGAGTCTGCTATAGACCACCTGGCCAGGATGAGGAACCTGATGAGTTGTTTTTTAAACAACGGGGAGAAGTCTCGCGGTCACTCGCCCTCGTCGTTATTGGGGACTTCAATTTACCTGATGTCTCCTGGAAGTACAGTACAGCAGGGAGGAAGCAGTCTAACAGATTCCTTGAGTGTTTGGAAGACAACTTCCTGACACAACTGGTGAGTTAACCAACAAGGGAAGATGCCCTGCTGGACTTTTTGTTTGTAAACAGAGAAGGCCTAGTGGGGGATGTGAAGGTTGGAGGTTGCCTGGGGCATAGTGATCATGAGCTGATAGAATTCTTAGTACTAGGAGAAGTAAGGAAGGGAGACAGCAGAGCAACCACCTTAGACTTCCATAGGGCTGACTTTGGACTGTTCAGAAAGCTGCTTGATAAGATTCCATGGGAGGCAGCCCTGGAGGGCAAAGGAGCCCAAGAGGGTTGGATGCTCCTCAAGAAGGAAATCTTGGCAGCACAAGAACAGGTTGTCCCAGCGTGTTGGAAGAGGAGTCGGTGAGGAAGAAAGCTAGCTTGGCTGAGTAGAGAGATTCGGGAAGATATTTGGGAAAAGAGGGCAAAATACAAGCTTTGGAAGAAGGGGCAGGTATCTTGGAATGACTATAGGAATGTAGTGAGATCATGTAGGGAGAAAGTCAGAAGGGCTAAAGCCGAACTCGAGCTTAGACAGGCCAGTTCTGTAAAGGAGAATAAAAAGTCCTTCTATAGGTATATTAAAAGTAAAAGGAGGGTCAAGGAGAATCTCCAGCCCTTATTGGATGCAGGGAGAACATTAGTGACAAGGGATGAGGACAAGGCTGAGGTACTTAATTCCTTCTTTACCTCTCAGTCTTTAATAGTAAAATTGGTCATTCCCTGAGTACTCATCCACAGGAACTGGCTGACAGGGAGGGGAAGCAGAACAAAGCTCCCATGATTCAGGAGGAAATTATTAGTGACCTACTTGGCCAGTTAGACACCTACAAATCAGTGGGGCCAGATGGGATCCACCTGAGGGTACTGAGAGAGCTGGCAGATGTGCTAGCCAAACCCCTTTCCATGATCTACCTGGCAGACTGGGGAAGTTCCACTCAAGTGGAGGCTGGCAGATGTTACACCTATATATAAGAAGGGTCAGAAGGAGGATCCGGGGAACTACAGGCCTGTCAGTCTGACCTCAGTCCCGGGGAAGATCATGGAGAGGCTCACCTTGGGCTCTATCATGCAGCACATGTGTGATGGCCAGGGGATCAGGCCTAGTTAACATGGGTTTACAAAAGGTAGATCCTGTCAAACTAACCTGATCACCTTCTATGACAAGGTGACCCAATTAATGGACAAGGGGAAGGCTGTGGATGTGGTCTACCTGGACTTCAGTAAAGCCCTTGACACGGTTTCTCACAGCATTCTGATTGAGAAACTGGCTGCCACTGGCCTGGACAGGTGGACCCTCAGCTGGGTTAGAAACTGGCTGGATGGCCAGGCCCAAAGGGTGGTGGTAAATGGAACAAAATCCAGCTGGAGGCCGGTCACGAGAGGCATCCCCCAGGGCTGAGTCCTGGGTCCAGTCTTGTTCAACATCTTTATCAATGACCTCAATGAAGGGATTGAATGCTCCCTCAGTAAGTTTGCAGATGACACTAAACTGGGAGGAAGTATTGATCTGCCTGAGGGTAGGGAGGCTCTTCAACAGACTGGACTGATGGGCTGAGACCAATGGGATGAAGTTTAACAATGCCAAGTGTAGAGTGCTGCACATGGGACATAACAACCCCATGCAGCGCTACAGGTTTGGGGAAGACTGGCTGGAGAGCTGTCAGGCAGAGAAGGATCTGGGGGTGTTGGTTGACTGCTGACTGAATATGAGTCAGCAGTGTGCCTGGAAGGCCAGGAAAGCAAATGGCATCCTGGTTTGTATAAAAAATAGTGTGGCCAGTAGGTCTAGGGAGGTGATTGTGCTCCTGTACTCGGCATTGGTGACACCGCACCTCGAGTACTATGTCCGGTTCTGGGCTCCTCACCATAAGAAGGACATTGAAGTCCTTGAGCAAGTCCAGAGAAGGGCAACCAAGCTGGTGAAGGGGCTGGAGGGCAAATCCTATGAGGAGCAGCTGAGGGAGCTGGGGATGTTTAGCCTGGAGAAGAGGAGGCTGAGGGGAGACCATATCACCACCTGAAGGGAGGTTGTAGAGAGTTGGGCAATGGTCTCTTCAGCTGAGAAACAGGAGATAGGACAAGGGGAAATAGCACGAAGCTGTGCCAGGGCAGGTTCAGATTACATATTAGAAAAAAATTTTTCACTGAAAGAGTTGTTGGGGCCTGGAACAGGCTGCCCAGGGAGGGGGTTGAGTCACCTTCCCTGGATGTGTTTAAAAAAAGGGTAGATGAGGTACTTAGGGATATGGTTTAGTATAGGACGGGAACGGTTGGACTTGAAGATCTTAAAGGTCTTTTACAACCTTGTAATTCTGTGATTCTATCTGCTTTTACTGGTATCCTGTCAAAAAGGTCAGAAACCAACAGAAACATTTTAATTTTACTACTCAGGCTTAAATTTGCCTACAGTTCTCTCAGCCCCAAATATTTTCCCAATTTCTACTTCTAGTTCTTTCACCTAAACCACTGGAGTATTGTGACAGTGAGGGAGCATAACCTTTCCTAAGTCCTAGTCAGTACTTAATGAGTACAAGTATTACAGTTTATACAGGTTGCAACTTCTGCCCTCCACCTTGAAAAGACAGCAAGCCTGTACTGTTGCTCTAGAAAAGAATATCCACATTAATTAAAATTCATTCATAAAACTTAAAATACAAGTGCTCAAAATGAATCGGGTTTCAAAGCTTTTGCTTATGCATCTCCAGCACTTGGATTTTTAAAGCTAATAAGCATTTGGGAACTTTAACTAGTTCAGTTTTTCTGTTCTTGCAGGCAATTAAATATTAATTGAAGAGAATTATTTTTAAAATAATTTAGAACTCTTAGCTAATCACTAAATTTCATAAAAGTGCTTTGGGAATGAAACAAGTCTCTAATATAATTATCTAAATTTTAAAAATGTGCCAAAAACCACACTTGTGTATATTATATATAAAAGGATAGTCCTGGATATACAGATACTTCAAAACAGAAAAAGAAAAGCTCGCTCATGACTTTGCATGCATAGTTAGTGTATGTGAACTGCTGAGATACTACAGTAAATTTATTACAAAAAATAAACCAAGATGTCTTCAAAATTTCCCCAGTTATAAATTTCTTATAAAAATGACAAAGGGTGACAGAGATAATATACTTTTGCATTTACAAAGATAAACTGTGTCACAAATAAAATGGTACATCAAAATCTTGCTTACAAGTTAAGAGCTAATTTAAAAATTTTGAACAGTTGGACAGTTCTGCTTTCTGAAACATCATAATTTAATTTAATAATTACATTTTTAAGAGTGGTAGAAGATACAGCCCATCAGGTGAGATACATAATCATAAATCTCATGCTAATGAAGACATTTACATTTACATTTAATTCACGAATTCTTACTCCCTTCTCCATACTCCTACAAAGACAGAACTATATATTATATGGTGGATCACATTACATCTTTTAAGTACCATACACACAATGCAGACAAATCCTGATTTGTCTACCATGCTGAGCGGAGGAAAACCCTAAAACCATCACATATACATGCGTCATTTTTGATCAACTGAAAGGAAGAAGATCATTGTAAATTTTGTGTTTCCATAAGAAGTAGTTATTAATATGACTGGAAATGAAGGTCTAGCTGCGGAGAGCATTTTTGATGCAGCAGTTACGTAAGGTGGCATCAGAACGGGAAAAACAATTAAATCAGGGTATTTAATTCCAGCTCAGTCACGGAAGTTACCAGGGAAAAGTTTATGTGAGAAAAAGCGGGTGGCAGAGAGAGTTAGTAGTGGGCCAGTGGGAGGTGGAAGGAACAGGGTCCTAGCACTCACCCAGGGCTCAGTCATGGTGAACAACGGGGTCACGCTGCGGTTCACAGTGGAGGGAGAACAGCGCTGCGGGCAGTGGCTGAGACCTGCAAAAATGTGCCGTGCAGGCGGATGCCTTGGCAGGATTGCCATAGAAGTGGGAGAACCACCACCACCACCCTGCCTGCCCCCCTCACCCATATGGACTAGATGTAACAACTCGTGTCTTGCAATGTTGTTTGTTTGATTAATTGGTTTGCAGCATTCATTTGTTCGTATGTGCTATAGGTTCAGGGCTACATTTGTCCACTGAGAGCAAGGCTGCTTACTTAGCAAAATGATTTTTTGATAGCGAGCATTGAAAAATGGACAGCTCACTTTCCAGTTAACCTGGAAAACAATGATCAATAGCTGCTTACTTGAGAAAAAATTGCCCACTTACATGATTTAATACGGGAGCAACTGACTAAGGGTCATACGAAGACTTCCACAAGTTTGTGGAACATGCAAAAAATTTTAAAAGATTGGGGTTTTTTACAAAAGGTGTCACTGGGTACGCTCCCACAAGGCAGAAAAAATTCACCAACTATGTGTCAGGCTTATGTAGCCTGGGTGTTTGCTCCAGTACAAGAAACACATCCTGATCTAATCTTTTGTCATTATATGGTTGCTATATTGATTGTGGGAAAAAACTTGGACGTTGAAAGTTTGATTCATGAGTTAACAGTGCATTTGAAAAGCAAGGGGTTACAGATTACTCCGCAGGGAAATTCAAAATAAGCCAGTGCGAAAATATTTGGACTGACAGATTGATAAAAGTACTATAACACCTCAGAGGATTGCAATCAAAGCCGGGGTTAGCACGTTAAATGATGTTCAAAAGTTGCTTGGGGATATTAACTGGATTAGATCATTGTGTGGTATTATGCATCAGTATTTTGTTACTCAGATTCACAGCCACACTGAGCTAACTGACTACCTCAAGGTCTAGCAGGGAGAAATCAGTGAGCAGAAAGGCTGGTTGCGCCGGCCTGGGCTGCTCCCTCAGCAGACAGCTTTGCACACACTCAGAAGTTGCATGAAATTTTATTTACCAATCTGCTAAGGTGCTTTAACAATAATACCACTTGTTGATTGCTGAGGCTAAAGGGGTTGTACAGTGCAAAGCCATGGTAGAAGATATGAATCAAACTCTCAAGCGTTTGCTTCACAAACAAAAAGGGGGAGAGAAGGATATCTCTCCAGCTGATCGATTAAACAAGGCTCTGTATGTTTTGAACCGTTTATGTCTACCACAGAACAGTTTGGTACCATGCAGTAGGTTTAAAAGGAGGTTTGGAAAAAAATATATATATAAAATGCTAATATTAGGTGTTAGTAAGAAATGAAAGTACTAAGTTACAGGTACTAACTTGGGGAAGGATATCTGCCTATGTCATTACAGATACGGGAACCAAGTGGATAAAGCCGTGGATCCAGAAGAAATCAAGCTTGCAAGAACCAGGACGGGATCCTGATCGCAGTAACTGAAGTCAAGTGTTCCAAGTGCAGCCACAATGGAGTATGAGTTTTGCTGCGGGACATATTGAACCATCTAATAGTCTTTTAAATATGCATGTGTTAGTGGTAAATTAAGGAAATAGCGATTTCTGCACATCCTAAGGTCACAGGCTGCAGTCGGTGCCTGCACAGAAACACGAGGCTGATGTTATCTGCACTTCTGACACTCCTAATTGGCAAAGCAAACAAATGCAACAGCAAACCTATCAAGGCACTTAGTTACAGATGTGGATTCTGTGAGACATGCAGCAGCTGATTTGTGTTGCTGGCTCACAGACATGATTGTGAAAATTTTGGAAGGTATGTGCTGCAGGAATCTGGCTGACCACTCTCAGTCGATTCATGTGAGCATTCAGAAATTAAGAGATCAATCACAAAAGATACAACAACAACAACAACAAATTGGTTTCATGAGTGGGAAATTTCAGGATGGATATTGTCAATGGTCAAATTTGGGTTATTGGATTTGTAGCGATACAGATCCTTTGTATGGTTACAAGCTTCCACCTGGCCTTAAACCAAGAAGGAGTTGTGAGAAGGTATTTGGTAATAAGTGAGCATGTTGTGAACCAGCCATAATGAGATAGCCAAAACACAGCAGGTGTGCAGATAACTTCTCGACATCAAAGGTAAACTAACAATGTTTAACTATAAGATATTGTTGTGGTTTGAACCTCAGCTGAGAGCTGGGTGCCACAAAAGTTAAATAAAGTCCCCTGTCTCTTTAAAAGGTGGGGGATGGGCGAACGGAGGAGCCGTGAGGGAGAAAAAAAAACAACAAAGCCCGGTGGGTTGGGATAAGGATAGTTTACTAAACAACAACTTGTTATAATTACTAATTGATCACTTTGGTGTGAACAGTGTGTGTAGCCAATTAGCAGGTTGTAGCTTGCCACATTTTATAGTATGGCTTTTCCTTTATGGGATGGCTTTTAGATTTAGTTAAATAAGGACTTATGTTTTTTTTAGTTATTTTTGCCTTAGTGCTCTTTTTGCCCTGTATGCCACAGTGTCTCTCTTGCAGGATGGATTATGCTTTTCACAAACATCTGGCTGGTCCATAAACAGAAAGGGGGAATTGTAGACGTGCATTTTGAGAGGACTGTGGGTTTTTGGCCCACCCAGATTTATTGCCACACGACTCGACTCCCATAAATCAGGCCTAGGGGTTGAGCGAAGATATGTTAAGGCACAATTGGAATGCAATAGGAGAAGAGCAGAAGTCTCAGAATGAGATAACAAACTGCAAGAATGTTAACAACTGTCTTAAAAAGGAACGACGTGACAGTGTAGCTTCAACCAATTATTAGCAATAGTGAGACACATGTAAGGCAGGTGAACAGAGCATCTAACCGATAGAAATGTAATGTAACTCTTGTACTGATATAGAAACCTATATAAGCTCTGTGTGTGTTTCAGTGAAGGAGCTAAGAACTTGATCCCATTGATCCGAGTTGAGTCCACAAAAAATTGGGCTCCGGCAAATCAGCACTAGCCCCAGAGGTGACTGCTGTAGCTACTCTGAAAAAATTAACAAATTTGGGTTGTTGGTTGAGTAAACAAACCAATGCTCCATCTCTTGCTCCTAGTGACCTGCTTACTGATGTAGATAGTGTGAGACATGCGAAACAGAGCTGCTATTGATTTCTTACTTTTGGCATATGGTCATGGATGTAAAGATTTTGAAGGTTTGTGTTGTATGAACTTATCAGACCACTTGGAATCAATCCACAAAAGCATAGCAATGTTGAAACAACAAATGATGAAGTTAAAATATGGGGGTAGTTGGCTGGCTGGCTGGTTTAACACCTGGGGAATTGCTGGCTGGTTCAGAGATGTTATTAAGGCTGGACTTGTCATCCTACTGATAATATTGTCTATGCTCATTATAGTGCCCTGTTTGGTTCAATTGCTTAAAAAACTGATTAGCAAGGCCCTTACTTCGGCTGTTTTGCTTGCGCAAAAATAAAAGAGGGAGTTGTGGGTGCCTGGCTAGCCGATCCAGGCAAAAGTTACATCTCACTGCTGCTTGCAAAGCAGCCACGGGAAGGCTTTGCGTCTTGCTGGTCATTGAGGCAGAGTGGATCACTGCTGAGAAATTCCGCTGTGGTGACACAAGCCTGGTACAGTGCAGGTGGCTTTTCCCCCCTACCTCTTCTCACTCTCTGCTAATTGTGGAGCAATTAAGAAACCTCCCTTGAAGGTATATAATTACATAAGATTTCGAAGCAGGACGACCCATTGGGAGATTGGTCACGCCAATGGGGATTCACCGGTCGGGGAATGAGTCTCCTTAAAAATGATGATTACATCTTTGATCCCTTTGATTGCTATACTGGCTTAATTGGGCTCGTTAAGCCGTTAATTAATAAAGCTATTGCACAAACGTAGATTGTGCAAAAAGAAAAGGGGGGAGATGTGGAGAGCATTACTGATGCAGCAGTTACTCTACAGCTATTATAGGCACCCTGTTTCCATCCCAGGGCTACAAGGAGATAAGTAAAAATGCAAACAAGAGAAGCAGCAGAAAACCAGATAAGACAGCATTCCTGCAAGTGCGTGGACATCGCATGCTGACCCTTGGCTGGCCAATAATCCTGAAAGGGGAGCTCGTGTACTTCACAATGTAACCAATTAGTTAGCTTGCTATTTTGGGTAAACCTGGTACAGTGTATAAATGTGTGTGGCTGCGGTGATAAACGAGCAATGCTTCTAGCACTTTAAAGGACTCTGTTGTTTACTCCGGCGGTCTCTCGAGGACCCCCTGCAACATCTAGCCCTGTAAGGTACTGGAAATATGCCTTACCAATTGCCAACAGAACCGTCCCCCCTCTCTTCTCCTCTCACCTAACCAAACCTCATTCCTAACACACTACATCACCACTGGTCAGGCTCAGACTTTGGAGGATCTAATGTCTATTCAACAAGCCACCCAGAAGATATACATCAGGAGAGATATCAGGAACCATTCACACATCAGGAGAGCATTCCACTATCAGGAGCACACATGGGGAGCCATCCACACATCGGACATTCTCTCATCCACCCTGAAGGGTTCCCACAGGCCAGGTGGAAGCTTGTAGCCAGACAAAGGATCTGTATTGCTACAAAAAGGGAGCATTCGGCCATGAAACAGGGGGAGGAAGCAACATGAGGGAAGGGAAGCAAGGGAGAGCGAACACATAGAGGGAAAAAGGAGGAAACGCTCTCCCATCCCATTGGACCCAGAGAATACTCAGCCATCGGACAGAACGCCGCAGCCTCATGGTGGCAGATATAGTCTCCCCCTACCCCTCTTCCTTTTTCCACTCTCTCTCTATTTCTATCTCTCTTTTTCACCCCCGTTTTCTCTTTCTTCCCCCCTTTCCCTGCACGTTTGTTCAAAATAAAGCAACCTTAACCTTGACTCCGTTTCAAGTCTTAATTCTGTTCCCAGAGAATTGAATTGAGAACTTGTCACGATAAAACACCTAGTGATTGGACATCACTCGGGGGTTAAGCCCAGTCGCCCCCAGCCACCCAGAGCGATTTGTGGTTCGGTTGGAATGAAAGGGGCTTTAACTTCTGCCAAACTAAATCTTGTCTAGGTTGTGGATCGTGACAAGCCCCCTAACTCAACATATTATTTGTAGTATTTTCACTAGAACTAAGCTCAATATGGATAGGATTTGAACTCTGTAAGTCACTGGACAGGTAGACTTCTGTGAAAGAAGGTTAAACATTCTCAGAGGTTCTATCAAACAATTAAACATATAACTATAAAAACAACAGAGATTTCCCTGTGTTTGCAGATGTAATACAACCCATTATTGATTGAGGTATTATATACTTTTATGTACACATAAAAAATTTAGGGTTTCTAACTGCCATTTCATTAGTATGCTCTACAAACTTTCTGGGTTGAATAATTTTTTTAAGAAATAAAATGTAAGGACATAATAAATAATGACGTAAATCTGACTAATAACTTGCCTTTATTCATTTAATAAATTGTTCAATTTGGCTAAAATCCTGTTTTGAACCAATTAATTTATAACACTATACAAAAAAGCAAGATGTGGTGGGTTGACACTGACTGGAGGGCAGATGCCCGCCAAAGTCGCTCTATCACTCCCCTCCTCAGGTAGGTAGGGGAGAAAATAAATAATGAGAGGCTTTGGGGTCGAGATAAGGACAGGGAGAGAACATTCCGCAATTAGTGTCACGGGCAAAACAGACTCAACACAGAATAAAGGAAAGAAAACTAATTTATTACACTATACTGCATACCCAGTGAAACCAGAGTCAGGTAATGAGAAGTGAGACCAAATCTTAAAACATTTCCCCCCATCCCTCACTTCTTTGCAGACTTCTCTGCAGCATGCACACACATACACACCCCCTTTCCCAAAACCTTGCCACATAAACCCACAACACATAAGGACTTAGTTTTGTATTCCCAAAACTTCATCATGATTTCTGATCATTTTCTCTTCTCCTGGAATATTTACTGTGGTTATGAGAGCTCCTTATCAAGTTTTCCTCAGATTATGCTTCAAGATACTGCTGAGCTGAACAACACACTACTTGGGTTTTTTTTTTGCCAGATGAACTTTCTACCATTTTACTGAACTGGACTGACTTTCTGTACATCCAGATGAAGACCAAAGCAAACTCAAAGCAAGCAGTTGAAGCTCATAACCTGAAGAGGAGAAAAAAGTCTCCTCTTTTGACATATTCAAGATGTAAACTTGACTCAAGTATATCTTTAGGTTGACACAGAGGTATAACATATTCTCAGCTTCCTCTCCTTAGGGTGCCTATAACCCAAAAAGACACAAAACCACAGAGCAGCCAGTCATTTTCTTCCATTGCTAGAGATACAGAAAGAAAAACAGATATTCAAAGTGTTCCTGTCTTGTACTGTGACTACAAAACCTCATACCTTGTATTAACAGCAGCTATTAAAATTATGTCAGAACTCAAATTTACAAAATGTAAAAAAAAAATAAATTCACTAAAGGTTTCACTTGTTTTGTGCAAAGTAAGAGTTTGAAATTTGCAAATTCAATCCTTTCTAAGGTATAAAAATGGTGTATAATTCTACAGAAACTGAATTATGCATTCATAAAATGTTGGGCATAAAAAAAGATAATGCTACAAAAGTATTAGTTTTGTTGTTAGACACTATGAGGGGTTTTTTAACCATATCAAAATTACATCTAGACAGAACAATTAAATGATCATATGGTGTGCCTGATGCAGCCACAATGTCTGGCACATTTACAGTTGAATTGATTGAAATATTTTTTTTTAAATGTAGAGACCAAAATAAGCAAATAAACGCTGATCATCAAACCCAGTTGTGTTTCACTCCAATGACTCAATCTGAATTGTCAGAAGACATTGTTTCTATGAAAAACCTCATCATTATAGGGATGATTCTAAAGTGACTTTACTTTAAACATACCCAAGAAATGTGCTCTACATCAATATTACTTTGTACAAGTTAGAATAACTGTCTTAAATTATGCTTCTAAGGCTGTTCATGTACATATAGTTCTATTAGGTCATAAAACTTAATTTTCCTTATTTAGAAGAATGGTTCTACTAGATTTTTTAAACAAAGTTTCTTAAAATAAGTTTTAATATTAGGTACTAAAACTTCCAGATATTAAATGCAAAGAATAAAATTCACAAAATGGGTGAGCTTGTGTCGGGGAAGACAGCAGGCCTGCCGGCGGCCTAGCTCTCTTCTCCCAAGACATAGGCCCTGACAATATTCTTCTGTTCCCATGAGAAAGGAAAAGTTACTCATGCTGAGAGGATCCTAATAATCACATTCTCAAAACACAGCGGCCTTGCTGATAGGGGCACAGGCTGCCCTAAACCAAGAAGCAATTATGGGAAGGTATTTGGGAGTAACAGAACATGTTAGGAACCAGCCATAACAAGAGGGTCAAAACAGCAGGTGTGCGGATACTTTTAGGTAAACTAAGGATGTTTAGCTAGAAGATAGGTTTATCAGAACTCGTTATAATTACTAACCAATCAATATGGTGTGAACAGTGTGTGTAATCACACACTGTGGTAGTAAAAAAGGTATATAATCTGTGTCATTTCACCTAATAAATGGCTTCACCTAAAATTCATATTGAATTGCATGTTGCTCTCTGCCGATCGCCACAAGCTTGGAAACTTAAACTGTTTATTATAACTGCCTTCTAAATAAATGAACTGAAAAACAAATCAGTCTACAGAAAGTCACTTAAATTATTATGTTAATTATTCCCTACTATAGCTATAGGGAGCTTCAGTCTCTATTATATATAATTGAAGAAAACATATATGCTTAAATAAAAAGAAAATGCTCAAATAAGGAAATAAAAAAGCATTAACATACCAATTTCATTTGCAACTGTCACTTATTTAAATTTAATAAATAAAATTGTAAGATGCATCACAGATCAAACTGAGAACAATGAAAAACAAATCATTAATAAAATGCATTAAGATACTGCATTTAAAATTGTATTTTAAAAGTATCTTCCTACACATTATTGATAGTGGTCATGCAGAACCCATGATTAGAAGAGTTCTCCAAACAGACAGTGGTAAGCAGAGGAATATGATGACACAAAGTTGGGTGCTCTGAAACCTTTTCTTACTTAGAATCTATTAGTCAAGCAATTTAAACTATTAACTTGCAAAACAAAGTAGCAAACAAATGCAGTAAAACCACCTTGTTTAAAACCTAAGATTGTTAGGAAATAGAAATGCATTACTGACATCTATATATACTGCTAAAGATTATGTTCTGAGCAAAATTACCACTTCAGCTATGAAAAGATTAAATCCTTTATCACTTAATACATTTCAGGTACTGTATATAAATCAAGTTTCATCAGATTGTAGTACTAGACAATGTTAGCATATGGATTTGGGTTGGAAATAAGTCTACTTACAACTGACTCTGTATCTGGACACTCCCTATTAAAAAAAAAATAATCACAATTATAAAATGCACAAATTATTTTCAAATTATTTTAAACATTGCATTTGACCCATTTCCCCCTCAAACTGTGTTGAAAAAAATAGATAAGGGGAAGTCTAGTATCACACTCTATTTTGGACAAATAAACTTCTCTATAGATGATGGGCATAATAAATAAAAGTCACCTAATTGCAGTGTACCAATACTTAAAGGGGTCCTACAGGAAAATGGGAGAGGGACTGTTCACCAGGGAGTGTAGTGATAGGATATGGGGCAATAGCTTCAAGCTGAATGAGGCTAGGTTTAGATTAGACGTTAGGAAGAAATTCTTTACTATGAGGGTGGTGAGGCACTGGAACAGGTTGCCCAGAGTGGAACCCCCATCCCTGGAGGTGTTTAAGGCCGGGTTAGATGGGGCTTTGGGCAACCTGGTCTAGTGAGGGTGTCCCTGCCCATGGCAGGGGAGATTGGAACTAGATGATCTTTGAGGTCCCTTCCAACTCAAAGCATTCTGATTCTATGAAATAGTCCACATGCAATTGCAAATCATTTTGGACAATAACCAGTTCCTAAAGCAATTAAGACTATTCTTAAAGAAATTCAGAGCTTCTCTCTTTTGGAATTTCATTCTTAGTTTGAGTTTGGCAAGTACACTTGCAGTCAAGCATCAGAAGATGCTGGAAAAAATAATGGAAAAGCCCCTTCTTTGTTTAAAAATTGTTGCCAGCAGAAAGGACCTGTTTGCCACCCAGCACAATATTCACAATTCTGCAATAAGTTGTTACTTGCTGTAACATTTTAAAAAATTAATGCTGCTGAATCTGGCTGGAGTCAGTCACCTGTCGAGCTCAGAGAGCTTCAGTTCCTTCCTGTGTGCCCTTCCTCATGCACTGCTATGCTCCACGTTGGCTGACACACTCGCGCTGTTGGCCTGCCATATACCATACACAGTGACCTTGTCACTGCACTCCCTGAGGCTTCATAAAAGGGCAGGGGTGTGATCGCAGATTACCCCAGCAATGCCCATGCCTCATCATGACTCCTGCACAAGCTGTTGGCTCTGGACGGGTCTCAGCTCCCATAGTGTCTCACTTCCTCAAGAAAACTCCAGGAAACCCTCTGTACACCAAGATCTGCTGCTCCAGTTCTGGCCAAGCAGGGTCTGAAGCAGCTCCTCTCAGCAACTGAGTTTGAGTGGTGGTTTACAGCCTTTTAAATCTCCCCATATGCAACTCAACATACACAGTTTAAGCATTATTCCTTTCATACATGTACATTTTCCTGTTACAAGTCTTCACGTTTTAAAGCTTACTCATTCTTTAATATTATTTATATGCAGACTGCTCAACAGCAAAGTTATAGAGTTAGCTGCATTCAGTTCTACTTAACACAGGACTTTTAAAGAAAAACAGCATGTTCAGCTATTGGATCCACTCCAATAACTGACTATACTATGTGATTTAGAAAAAATAAATTCTAAAAAGATGAAATAACCAGCATGTAAGACATGCTTGTCTTAACAAGTTCACAGCAACTGTACAAGTATAGTTTTTCTAATAAAATCTTTCAAGAAAACTCTCCAATTTATGACACTGCCCTGCACAGCCAGTGAAACCAGAGTTGGGTAATGAGAAGTATGACCAGATCTTAAAGCATCTCCCCCCACCCCTCCCTTCTTAGCAGACTTCACTTTAGTCATGATTTCACTCCTTTCTTCCCCCCCATTGTGGCACGGGTAGGGGCAGGGAATGGGGGTTTTGGTTTTCCTTCTTATCGGGGGTAGGGGGGGGGGTAGGGGTGTGTGTGTGTCAGCATTCCTCACACCCTTCCCCTGCTCCAGAGTGGGGTCCCACCCACAGAAGAAAGTCCTCCACAAACTTCTTCAACAAGAGTCCTTTCCCATGGGGGCTTCAGCTCTTTGCCAGCTGCCTGCAGCATGGTTTACTTATATGGGGTGCAGTCATAGAATGTCTCTCAGTCTCTCAGGCCCAGACTGCTCCAGCCTGGTCCCTCACGGAGTCACAAGCCTGCTCCAGCATGGGCCTCTCTCTCTCTCTCTCCACCTGCCCCATCGTGGGGCCTCTCCACAGGCTGCAGGTGGGGGTCACTGCTCCCTATCATCTTCCATGGGCTGTGAGGGGACACCCACTCCACCATGGTCTTCTCCATGGGCTGCAGGGGAATCTCCTCTGGCATCTGGAGCACCTTCTCCCCCTCTTCTTCACTGACCTTGGTGTCTGCAAAGTTTCTTACATCTTCTCACTTCTCTGGTGACAAAAAGTGGCTGCTTTCATTTTTTTTCTCTCCTAAATGTGATTCACAGAGGTGCTACCACTGTTGCTGAGTGCCTCAGCCTTAATCAATAGGGGATCCATCCTTGAGCAAGCTGGTATTGGCTCTTTCGGAACTAGGGTAAACTTCTAGCAGCTTCTCGCAGAAGCCACCCCTGCAGCCCCCCCACCACTTCCAAAACCTTGTCAGGCAAACACAAAACAGAGGTCTGTCCTGGGTTCAGCTAGGATAGGGTTAATTTTAACCAGAAGTTGGGGTGGGACATAGCCAGGACAGGTGGCGCAAACTAAATAAAGAGGATATTCCATACCATGACATCATGCTTTGTGTAAAATGGTGCAAGTGGTGGAGAGACAGCGCAGCTCCAGGACTTGTAGCTCAGGCTGATACAGCTTCGGGATGAGTCTGAGCTGTATGGTCTGAGTTATACAGTTTTGGTGAGAAACTACATTGTGTATCACCAGTTTCATATATTCTATATCCTGTTCCCTCTCCCTTTGCTATCCCAATCTATGAGGTTTGCTTTTTCTTCTCGTTCTCCTCCCCGTCCTGAGGTGGGGGGGAAGTAAGCATCCATGAGGTGCTCAGCTGACAGCTAGGGCTAAACCACGATAAGGTCACAAATAAATATAATATTTTACTTAAGCACATAATGGATCTTCTATTTGAAAACCCTACTGATGTGGTCTTGTCCCAGCTAGGAGCTGAGCAACACAGCTGCTCTCACAAGGGGGTAGGGGGTAAGGGAAGAAAAAAAACCCCAAAAAGGAAGGCAAACCTCATGGGTTGGGATAAGGATAGTTTACTGGGACAACGAAGGGAGGGAGAAATAACAATAACAAGACCTTATAGCAAATATACAAATATATACTGCTGTTACACAATGCAGTCTCTCACTGAAACACACAACTCAGACCATACAGCTCAGAGCTGTCCCAAAGCCAGACCCATCCCCAAACTGCATGTCCTGGAGCTGTGCATTCCTCCCCCACCAGCCCCCCTTTATGCTGAGCATGACGTCACTGGTATGGAATACCACCTTTGGTTAGTTTGGGTCACCTGTCCTGGCTGTGTCCCCTCCCAGCTTCCTGGATGTCCCCCACCTTTTGTTAGCAGGGCAGCATGAAAAACTGAAAAGTCCTTGTCTGCTTGGCAACAACTAAAAACATCAGGGTGTTATCAGCACTGCTCTCATCCTGACTCCCAAACACAGCACTACACCAGAAAGAAAATTCACTATCCTAGCCAAGCCCAGGACTTACATAGAAGTGTGATGTTCTAGTTATGGATTAATGCAAGAATCTTTGTAAAAGCCTATGGCATGTGTTATATAGGAGGTCAATATCATGCAGTCATACTTCATTCTTTCTGACCTCAACATTTATTCATTTTTGCATTGTATATAAATATAGAACAAGTATAATATAAATCAAGTTTCCATCCAACTTGCTGAAAGCAAGTAAAATTATTTTCCCATTTCAGAGTGGCTACGCTGACATTGTGCCATGAAAAACAAATTTTCTTCTAGACAGAGATATCCATACTATCTTTCAACATTAACTAAAATGTCTTTGGGAAAAGAGCATTCAGACCCAATGGAGAAGCATACAAAGGTACAAAATGTTTCACATAATATAGAAGCCAGTTTTCATCCCTCAGTGCCTGAGAAAATTTTCCTTCTCTTACAGGTCAAGGAAAAACATGATCTCTGAGTAAGGATATGTGAAATGATACACCTGGGAAGAGTTAATTTGGACCTTCCTGGCCTTTACTGTTTCCAGAAAACTATTATTAAGATCCCTAAATAATTTTTTGGTTGGTCAAGAAAAGCTGATAGCTACAGGACTGAATTATGCTACAGTACTCAATACTATCAAAATCACTAATTCGCAATTAGGTTAGTGCAAGAAACAAATGGCAAATGATCAAACATAGTGATTTTGCAGCTATTTGATACTGAAAGAGTCTTGTATCACAAAAAAGATGTAGTAAAAAACTTTCCAGAGAATGGAATACTGTTTAAAAGCTGACTAAAACTAGTTAGAATACAAAGAATCAAATATCTATAAATTTTAACTTAAATATTTCAAACTAAATCATCATCAGAAAAAATAAATAATTGAAACAAAATTATATTCTCAGATTACTGCTCGCTGTGGTGGGTTGACTCTGGCTGGATGTTAGGTGCCCACCAAAGCCACTCTATCACTCCCCATCCTCAACTGGGCAGGGGAGAGAAAATATCATGAAAGGCTCATAGGTTGAAATAAGGACAATTACTATCACAGGGAATACAAACTCAACATGTGAAAAATACTCTAATTTATTACCAAGTTAAGAAATAAGAAATAAAACACCTCCCCCTACCCCTCTCTTCCCGGGCTCAACTTTACTCCAGATTTCTCTCCCTCCTCCCCCTCAGCAGCCCAGGGGAAAAGGGGATGAAGGTTGCAGTCAGTTCATCACACATTGCCTCTGCCTCTCATTCCTCCACAGGGGGAGGACTCCTCACACTCTTCCCCTGCTCCAGTGTGGGGTCCCTCCAATGAACCTCCATGAACTTTTCCAACATGGGTCCTTCCTACAGGTTGCAGTACTTCTACGAACTGCTCCAGTGTGGATCTCATCCGTAGGGTACATTCCAGACTCATCCAGCATGGGTCCCTCACAAGGTCACAAGTCCTGCCAGCAAACCTGCTCCAGAATGGGCGCCCCTCTTGGGTCCACCAGTCCTGCCAGGAGCCTGCATCAGCACGGGCTTCCCACAGGGTCATCCTTTGGGTATCCACCTGCTCTGTTGTGGTGTTGTCCATGGGCTGTGGGTGGATATCTGCTCCACCATCATCCTCCATGGGCTGCAGGGAGACAGCCTGCCTCACCATGGGCTTCTCCACAGGCTGCAAAGGAATCTCTGCTATGGCACCTGGAGTACCTCTTCCCCCTCCTTCTTCCTTGACATTGGTGCCTGAAAAGTTGTTCCTTGCACATATTTTCACTCCTTTCTCTGGCAACAATTGCTTGTGGTGGGTTTTTTCCCCTTCTTAACTCTTATTCCAGAGGTGCTGCTGTCATCACTAATTGGCTTGGCTTTGGGCAGCAGACAGTCCATCTTGGAGCTGGCAACCATTGGCTTCTCACAGAAGCCAGCCTGTAGCCCCTCCACTACGAAAACCTTGTTATGCATATCGAATACACTCATCAAAATCACACTATCTGCAACATTTCATCATTTACATAAAGTACAGAAGAGAGTGTGAGGGGAAAGATTAAATCACAGAAAGAACAGAAATAGAGAGGAATGACTTAAAAAAATAACCTTGGAGTCCTTATGGCATCATGAAGAAAGAAGAGCACTGTTTAGAAGCATACCCCCATTAAATCAAACATCAAAAGAAAAATACCTACAGGGCACTTTGTTTGTGCAAATAATTAGCATCTGTAGTCCACAGTCATTAGTGTCCAGTTCTGTGCTCCCCAGTTCAAGACAGACAAGAAACTACTGGAGAGAGTCCAGAGGAGGGCTACAAAGATGATTAGGGGATGGGAGCAACTCTTTTATGAGGAAAGGCTGAGAGAGCTGAGTCTGTTTAGTCTGCAGAAGACTGAGAGGGGATCTCATTAATACTTTTAAATACCCAAAGGACAGGTGTCAAGAAGATGAGGCCGGACTCTTTTCAGTGGTGCCCAGTGACAGGACAAGGGGCAATGGGCACAAACTGGAACACAGGAAGTTCCATCCAAATATGAGGAAAAACTTCTTTACTATGAGGGTGACAAAGCACTGGGAACAGGCTGCCTAGAGAGGTTGTAGAGTCTCCTTCTCTGGAGACATTCAAAACCCCCCTGGATATAATCCTGTGCAACCTGCTGAACATAGGTGATCCTTCTTTAACAGGGAGGTGGGACTAGATGATCTCTAGAGGTGCCTTCGAACCCATACCATTCTGTGAATCTGTGAATTTTTCAGCACTATATTAAAAAAAAGGATGTTTAAAAAAATAATAAAAAAGAATGTATACAGAAGTTGACACTGATATTTCTATATTGCTAAGATTCTGTTAAATTCAAAGCTATTTTCTGTTAAATTAAATACTTGTATGGAGAAAATGCATATAGAAATTATGAACAAAATAGTAATTATGGTTACTATATTTTAGTCTAATATGTAGAATCCTTCAGTCCACGAGGCCGACTCCTCGGAACCGGCACAGCCAGAGCTGCAGCGATTGATCGTGAACTGCAAGAGCGTTTGAAGTGAATGCTCTGCCAGGAGAAGCTGCTGTGAAAGCAGAGAGACCTGGCAGTACGAAGTAGCACTCAAGAGAGAGAGGCTGATGTGGTGTAGGCGTTGTCAGGGTTACGGCGGCACCAGCACCACCCATTGCCTAGAAAAAGCCTCAGGGAGGGCAGCAACAAGTCGCTGCCCACCTAACGCAGAGAGGGGAGGTCAGTGTGTGCGCACTGCTGATCCTGTAGCTCGTGTGGCCGGGCAGGTAAGTTCTGTCTCTCATCACTCGGGGAACTGTCTCACCTACTGACAGTCTCTGAGACCACAGGTTACCATGGTGTCCACCAGGCAGAGGGCTTGCCCCATTAAGAGCATGGAGACACAGACTGAGGGCCTGTCCAGGAGTGAGGCTGTACAAGTCTCTGGCTGCAGGGAGTGCCTGAGACTGCTCCTGCTGGCAGATGGTGTTGATGATTTCACCTGTGTGAGGTATGAGCAGGTGGAAGATCTGCTTAGCATGGGAGCAGATCTCAAAGAAGAGGTGGAGAGATTGAGAAGCGTTAGGAAGTGTGAGAGGGAAACTGATTGGTGGAGCAACTTGCTGGCTAGCCAGAAGGAAAGTCACCAGGGAAGTTTTCCCAAAAAAATGATGGATCCCCAGCCCTATCAGGCAGAATGGGGAAAAGTCAATGAACAGAAAGATGGAGATGGTTGGACGATAGTCCCAGCTCAGCGCTGTGGGAAAACCTCCTCCCTGCCTACCTTGGTTCCTCAGGTCCCTCTACGCAATAGGTTTAAGGAGCTGGGAGTTGAAGAGGAGGCAAATGGGAAGGTGGGGGACAGTCCCCCTAATAGGAGGCCAAGAGTGAGGAAGTCAACTCCATGCCTCAAGACTGCCTCCACCAGGAAAGACAGAAAGGTGATTTTGGTTGGGAATTCCCCTCTCACGGGAACAGAGGGCCCCATATGCAGGCCAGACCCTACCCGTAGGGAAGTGTGCTGCCTCCCTGGGGCACGGATCAAGGACATAACTAGAAAACTCCGGGACCTGGTTCGTCCCTCTGATTAATACCCACTACTCATTGTTCAGGCAGGCAGTGATGATATCTCTCAAAGAAATCTGAGAAGTATCAAAAGAGACTTCAGGGGTTTAGGGAGGCTGATTGAGGGAGGGGGAATGCAAGTGCTGTTTTCTTCTATCCCATTTGGGGCAGCGAAGAACACAAAGTGGGCCAGGAAAACAGAGGTCTTGAATAGTTGGCTGAGGGGCTGGTGCCACCTTATGAACTTTGGGTTTTTCAATCACGGGGCCGTTTACTCAGCAGCTGGCCTGAGAGCAGCGGATGAGTGCCACCTGTCCCCAAGAGGGACAAGAATCCTAGCTCAAGAGCTGGCAGGCCTCATTGACTGGGCTTTAAACTAGTTAGGAACGGGGGAGTGGATATAGTGAAGCTTGCTAGGGTAGAGCAAGTAGCCTCTAGCTGTATACTAGATTTGAAGGGTGAAGAGGGTGAAATTCAACAAGATAGAGAAGGGCTTGGGGATGCTGAAATTCAACAAGACTGTAGGGAAATACCTCTGGCTGGTGTGGTTGCTGAGCCGCTCTCCATCATATTTGAAAAGTCGTGGCTGTCAAGAGAGGTCCCTGGGGACTGGAAAAAAAGGTCACGTCACTCCCATTTATAAGAAAGGGAGCAAGGAAGACCCAGGGAATTACAGGCCGATGAGCCTCACCTCTGTGCCTGGGAAGATCATGGAACACATCCTCCTGGATGACATGTTGGAGCACATGAGGGAAGAGCATGTGATCCGGGACAGCCAGCACGGCTTCACCAAGGGAAGGTCATGCCTTTACCAATCTGGTGACTTTCTATGATGGAGTGACAGCATCGGTAGATAAAGGGAAGGCAACCGATGTCATCTACCTTGCACAAGGCCTTTGACACAGTCCCCCACCACATCCATACCTCTAAATTGGAGAGATGTGGATTTGATGGGTGGACCATCCAGTGGATAAGAAACTGGTTAACAGACCGTAGCCAAAGGGTGGTGGTCAATGGGTCTATGTCCAGGTGGAGGCCGGTGACAAGTGGTGTCCCCCAGGGGTCTGTCTTGGGACCGGTTCTCTTTAACATCTTTATCAATGACATCGATGATAGAATCAAGTGCACCCTCAGCAAGTTTGCGGATGACACCAAGTTGAGTAGTGTGGTTGACACCCTAGAAGGAAAGGAAGCCATCCAGAGGGATCTTGACAGGCTGGAAATATGGGCCCGGGTGACCCTAATGAGGTTCAACACTGTGCACAAGATTTTGCACTTGGGCCAGAAGAATCCCAGACATAGATACAGACTGGGAGAAGAGCTTCTTGAGAGTAGCCCTGCTGAAAAGGACTTGGAGATTCTGGTGGATGAGAAACTTAACATGAGCCAGCAGTGTGCTCTTGCAGCTTGCAAGGTCAATGGTATCCTGGGCTCCATTAGAAGAGGGGTGGCCAGCAGGGAGAGTGAGGTGACTGTCCCTCTCTACTCTGTCCTTGTGAGGCCCCTCCTGGAGTACTGTGTCCAGTTCTCGGGCCCCCAATACAAGAAAGATGTGGAACTGTTGGTGACGGTTCAGAGGAGGTGATTCAGTGAAAAGTAATCATGCTGATTGATTGATATAGGTGTAGCTTAAGAGACAATTAATATAACCTTAATATAAGAATTTTCGTAGTTTTAAGAATTAGACTGGTTTAAGAGCAAGCTGTAACTGTGTAAGCTGCTTGTGAGAGCAGATGCAAAACTTAGCCATAACAGTGCAACAGTCACAGCTTTGAAGATAAAGAAGTAAGAATCTGTGTGTTTTTAGGAATAGATTAGCTTTGAATTTTAGCAGAATTTGGATGTAATCACATAAGCTGTTTCATGAAAGCGGCTGCAAAACTTAGCCATAATAGTGCAACAGCCTTGAAACTAGAGGAAGTAGGAGATAGAGGAGTCATAAATAATGAGACTAATAACCAATTAAAAGACAGAGTATATCTTGTTTTCGGTGTAAAGCTAACTAGTCGGTGCAGGTGTTTGGAGCCCAGATAAGCATGGAGAAAACCGTAAAGAGCGTGCGCTGAGAGCGAGGAAGATGACCAGCCTTCATCCCTGAAGACCACCAGAAGACCCCCTGAATGTCATTGAGCATGCTCTATCTGGGTGGAGTTAATGTAAATGGCTTCCTGGAAATAATTTGCATAACCCTGCCTTTTCTTAGAAATTATAATGAATATGTATAGTTAATATGTATAAATATGAGAAATTTGTCTTTAAGGCCGCACACATTTGGAGGAGCGATCCCCTGTGTGCCCAGCGCTGCAATAAAGGATACCTGCTTAATAGTCACCAAGGCTATTGAGTTTTGATTCCGGCTTTCCGAGGCATCAGAGGGCCATGAAGATGATTAGAGGGCTGGAGCACCTGCCCTACAAATAGAGGCTGAGGGAGCTGGGCTTGTTCAGCCTGGAGAAGAAAAGGCTGCTGGGGGACCTCATTGCAGCCTTCCAGTACCTGAAGGGAGATTATAAACAGGAGGGGAATCAACTTTTTAAAAAGGCAGATAATGGCAGGACAAGGGGGAATGGTTTAAAGCTAAAGGAAGGAAGGTTTAGATTGGATATTAGGGGGACGTTTTTTACAGAAAGAGTGGTGAAGTGCTGGAACAGGCTGCCCAGAGAAGTAGTGGATGCCCCGTCCCTGGAAGTGTTCAAGGCCAGGTTGGATGGGGCCCTGGGTAACCTTGTGTAGATCCAGGCCTGAGGTTGGTGGCCCTGCCTGTGGCAGGGGGGTTGGAGCTCTATGATCCTTGGGGTCCCTTCCAACCGATGCCATTCTATGATATGCTACAACCCATCTAAGACAGAGTGTGCAGTGACCATGACAAAGAGTATAGCTGGGACATCAATCATATGTTTGAATAATGCGCTTTCAGTAATTAATTTGCACATAATTTGCACCAAAAAAAATCTTTTTTTTTCTGACCTTCTATGCGGTGCACAAAAGCTTTTCTAACAAAAGTATGACTGAAGCTTCAATTCTGCAAAGACAGGCATACAGTACTCTTTCCATAAACAGTGCTACTATTTGGTTAGGAGTACACATGAGAATCACATTATCTACAGTGCTCAAATGTAGAACAAGGCAGAACCAGTGCACTCCCTGTGCAGAGGAAAGAATGAAAATGAGTTGACAACTATGAAAACATTTATATTATTTCCTTAAAATACATAGTTGCAAAAATCTTAAGTAGCTGTGATCTTTTCATATTCATAGCATTCCCCAAAAATTCTATTATAAACCCAATTTTTGTTGAACATCAGCAAATGTTTATTTCTGTACTTTTACTATTTTTCACACTAGACAAGGCTTTAAATTGGAAATATACTTACACAGACTCAGTATCTTTTTCTTGTTTCATTATTCCTGATAAACCAAAAGGCTTCCTCTTCCGTGGTTTTAGCCCTATGGGATAAACATTTTCATTTACAGATCAAAGAAATGAGTATATATTTAGTGATGTCAAATGGCAGTGTATACCAATGCCAATACCTTTTAAATGCTGCCATAAAGACTGATACAAAATTCTAACAGTTGATGTAGATATGGAGCAAAACTAAGGGAACACAAGAGCAAATTAAGGGATAACTATTCCAATAAGTTGTTCAGTAACTAAATACGCTGGTTTTGGTTGGGACAGAGTTAATTTTCTTCATAGTGGCCAGTATGTTTTCAATTTGTAACCAAAACAGTGTTGATAATATAGATAGGCTTTTGTTATTGTTGAGTAGTGCTTAAAGTCAAGGCCTTTTCTGCTTCTCACACTATCCCACCAGTGGGATGGCTGGGGGTGCACAAGAAGTTAGGAGGAGACATAGCCGGGCCAGCTTTCCCCAACTGACCAAAGGGATATTCCAGACCATATGACATCATGCTTGACATATAAAGAAGCTAGGGGACAAAGAAGGGAGGGGTGGACGTGTTCAGCGTGATGGCATTTGTCTCCCCAAGTGTCCTGGGTTCAGCCCAGCAGCAGGCTATGTTAGCCCTGAGAGTATTCCATACCAATTGCATCATGATCAGGCAGGCTGCCCCCCCTTGCAGGGGCAACTCCGGACCCAGGCACGGGAGGTTCTGGTCTGGGCAGGCACAGTGCCAGTTCCGGGGGCGACTCCGGACCTATCAGAAACTGCTCCGGGCACAGGAAGTCCCGGTCTGGGCAGACGCAGTGGGAGTTCTGGGTTCTCTCTCTCTTTCTGGGATCGGCGTGGCAGGCGGTGGTGAGGGGGGTGCTCGGGGGTGCTGGGCTCGGGGAGTGCTGCGTTTGGGGCTCTGAATCTGAATCTGAATCGGTTCGGGCACAGCTCAAAAGACATAGTGTGGTGAGAGGTTTGCACTGTATATAATAGCACTGTAGTTAGTTGTTTTCATACCTTTCCCTGTTGTTTAGTAAACTATCCTTATCCCAACCCTGCAGGCCTTTGGGTTTTTTTCCTCTGGCTCTGCAGCTCCTCGCCTAGCTCCGTTCGCCCATCCTCCACCTCTTAAAGTGGTAGGGGGGCTTCTTTTTCTGACCTTTGTGGCCCCAGCTTTCTGCTGAGGTATAAACCACAACAACTTTTGGCGCCCAACGTGGGGCGAAGGGGGACCCCCAAGAGGGGCAAAAAGGTTGGGGTAACGATAGATTTGACCTTAACTCAACTGCAGTTAAGATAGAGTTGTGATAAGTACGGTTATTTAAGTAATTTCTATGTACAATGTTGTGGCATTTAATCTTAAGGTTGCTGCCATGGTTGCCAACTCGTGGCATGCTGCATTTAATCCTGCCAGGATTCGTTGCCATCCCGTACGTGTGTTTAGTGTATGTTGTGATAACAGCCTATGATTGGATAACGTTTAAGTTCATGAACTTAAAAGAGTACTTGTATCAGCTTTTGCTGTTCGGTACAAAGAGGGATAAAACAGGTCTTGTAAGAGTCTTTAACAATTTCCAATATCCCTGGGAAATTCTAACTAGCATTTTCCTACTGTTGGCTTTGGTGCAAATGGTTCTGCTTTCGATATATATATATATATATATATATTAGGCACAGGTTTATGAATACCACCCAAGAGTTTTCCCTGAGGCTGGATAAGCTTGAGTGGTAGGGCAAATGGCGAAATATGAGCAGGTACCTAGGTACTTTCTTACCCCTAGTGGTTTGGAACTTCACTCCTGAACAGCTACAGGATCCTAATAAGGTGACTGCATATCTGAAAAAGAACTGCAGTGGGCTCCCCAGAGAAATACGCTCTACTGCACTGTGCTGGGGCTTGGCTACCATCTACCAAACACTGCTTGATAGCAAGCATCACTGTCAGTACTGTCAGCACTGTCAGGGGGAAAGAGGAAATGGATTAGCAAATACTGCAGATGCTGCGACCTCTACAATAGACCTTGTCCCTAATCCAGACCGTCAGTATTGTCAGGGGGAAAGAGGAATTGGATTGGCGAATACTGCAGATATTGCAACCTCCACAATAGACCTTTCCCCTAATTTGGAGAATCAACCCACTCCAATGTCTGTTGTTCCCATTCAAAAGGGGTGTCAGCACTGTCAGGAAGAAAGGGGAAATCGACTAGTGCATACTGCAGATGCTGCAACCTCTACAATAGACCATTCCCATAATTCAGAGAATCAACCCACACCAATGTCTGTTGCTTCCATTCAAGAGAGGTTTCAGCACTGTCAGTGCTGTCGGCACTGTCAGGGAGGAAAAGGAAATAGACTAGTACATACTGTAGATACTGCAACCTCTACAATAGACCTTGGCCAACCCACACCAAAGTCTGTGGCTCCCATTCAAAAGAGGAAACACACCAGGAAGTTAGCTCGCGTAGTGCCAGATGAGGATGATGGTCAACAACCGGGGCCATCCCAAGAATGTCAGGATGAGGTGCCATCTCAAGAATGTCAGGATGAGGATGATGGTGAAAAACCATTATCTCAAGTATGGCCGGAAGAGGATGATGATGAAAAGTCAGGGCCATCTCAGAAAAGTCAGAATGGGGCAGGGCCATCATGGAAAGGTCAGAATGGAGCAGGGCCATCTCAGAAAAGTCAGAATGGGGCAGGGCCATCTCAGAAAAGTAAGAATGGGGCAAAGCCATCTCGAGCAGATCAGGATGTAGTAGAACCAGAGATTGTTACCCGATCCCTGACCCTGAGTGAATTGCGTGAGGTGCGAAAAGATTTTGGCCGCCCAGGTGAGCACATCATCACTTGGTTGCTCAGATGCTGGGATAGCGGGGCCAATAATCTGGAATTAGACGGCAGGGAGGCCAGGCAGTTGGGATCCCTGGCTAGAGAAGGAGGTATTGATAAAGCACTTGGCGAGGGGTCACAAATCCTCAGCCTTTGGAGGCGATTGCTGTCAAGTGTGTGGGAAAGATACCCCATGAAAGAATATATTAACTGTCTGAGACCCAAGAGCGACAGCATAGAGACAGTTATCCAGTACCTGAGAGAATTAGCTGTACGAGAGTTGATTTATTATGATTCGGACAACACAAGGCTCCCTGATGATCCTGATGATGTCCGATGCACCCCAGACATGTGGCGTAATGTGATACGAAGTGCACCATCAGGGCACACGAATTCACTGGCAGCAATGGAATACGATGAGATGTTTCCACCAACCGTATATGTGGTGACCTGCTGACTCCGGACTTATCAAGACAACGTTGCACGCTCTGTCATTGCAGCAGTAGAGAAACTGGTTAAACTTAAACTTGACGACCACATGGCCGACTCCCAACCTGTATGAAGCGATGTTGCAGCTATCCGGAAAAGTCATCCATCGTCCCAAGAGAGAGAATACAGCAGGGACACAACACGAGCCACACCACGAGCCACACCACGAGCCAAACTGTGGTTTTACCTGCGTGACCATGGAGAGGACATGAGAAAGTGGGATAAGAAGCCCACTTCAGCCCTTCAAGCACGAGTAAATGAGTTGCAAGGTAGAGCAAGTGCACGAGGTTCTGCCAAGAGGAAGGTTGCACCAGTTTCTATCCAGGAGCAATAGAGGAGCCCTGCCTCCAGCAAGTGGAGGAGAGGGATAATCGGACTTATTGGACTGTGTGGATCCGATGGCCTGGAACATCAGACCCACAAGAGTATGAGGCTCTAGTGGATACTGGTGCCCAGTGTACTCTAATGCCATCAAATTATGAAGGGACAGAATCTGTTTACATTTCTGGAGTCACAGGGGGCTCCCAACAGTTGACTGTGCTAGAGGCTGAGGTGAGCCTAACTGGAAAGGACTGGGAGAAACACCCCATTGTGACTGGCCCAGAAGCTCCGTGCATTTTAGGTATGGACTATCTCCGTAGAGGGTATTTTAAAGACTCAAAAGGATACCAGTGGGCTTTTGGCATAGCTGCTGTGGAGACTGAAGAAACTAAACAATTGTGTGCCTGTTGGAGTACGTGCACGCAGGCACGGAGTGCAGAGTAAAGCAGAGCAGAAGAAGCGCGGCATGACCAATCAGCGTCAGGGTCAAGATGACCTTAAACGAAGATAGCCCTCAGAAGAAGCAACTGAATCCAGGAAAAACTGGTTAAAGGAGCTGTAAGAATGAAAACAAGAGTTGTAAGAATGAAAGCAAGAGGCAGGCTTATGATGATGTAACCTGTAACAAATAACCAATGATAGATTGACTAATAGGCATATATTAACCACAATGTATAAAAGGAGCTAACTTAGAGCTAATAACCGAAGTTGCTTTTATCACTCATATTGAGTAGGCCTGCTTCTTCCCCCGCAGGCATGTGCCTTGCCTGGACTTTCTGAAGATCCAGCTGTTGTGGGGTTGTTGAAGGTCGAAGAACAAAAAGTGCCAATCGCTACGACCACAGTGCACAGGCGGCAGTATCGTACAAACCGAGATTCTTTGATCCCCATCCATAAACTGATTCGTCAACTGGAGAGTCAGGGAGTGATCAGCCGAACCCACTCACCATTTAACAGTCCCATATGGCCAGTGCGGAAGTCCGATGGAGAGTGGAGGCTGACAGTAGATTATCGTGGCCTAAATGAGGTCACTCCAAATATGAGTGCCGCTGAGCCGGACATGCTAGAGCTCCAGTATGAACTGGAATCAAAGGCAGGCAGGTGGTACGCCACAATTGACATTGCAAATGCTTTCTTCTCAATCCCACTGGCACCAGAGTGTAGACCACAGTTTGCTTTCTCTTGGAGAGGTGTCCAATACACATGGAATCGTCTGCCCCAGGGGTGGAAACACAGTCCCACCATCTGCCATGGACTAATCCAAAGTACATTAGAAAAGGGTGGAGCCCCAGAGCACTTGCAATATATTGATGACATCATTGTATGGGGCGATACAGCAAAGGAAGTTTTTGAAAAAGGAGAAAGGATAATTCAAATCTTTTTAGAAGCTGGTTTTGCTATAAAACAAAGTAAAGTCAAGGGGCCTAAGTAAGAAATCCAGTTTTTAGGAATAAGATGGCAGGATGGGCGTCGTCAGATCCCAATGGACGTTATTAATAAAATCGCATCTATGTCCCCACCAAGTAACAAAAAGGAAACACAAGCTTTCTTAGGTGTTATAGGATTTTGGAGAATGCATATCCCAAACTATAGTCTCATTGTGAGCCCACTCTACTATGTAACTCGGAAGAAAAATAATTTTGAATGGGGCCCTGAGCAGCAGCAAGCCTTTGAGCAGATCAAACGTGAAATAGTCCATGCTGTAGCCCTTGGACCTGTCCGTACAGGGACTGATATTAAAAATGTGCTCTATACCGCAGCTGGTGACAATGGCCCTACCTGGAGTCTCTGGCAGAAAACACAAGGGGAGACTCAAGGGCGACCATTAGGGTTTTGGAGTCGGGCCTACAAAGGATCTGAGGCCAATTACACTCCAACAGAGAAGGAAATACTGGCCGCTTATGAAGGGGTTTGAGCTGCTTCTGAGGTAATTGGAACTGAAGCTCAGCTTTTCCTGGCACCCCGACTGCCGGTGTTGGGTTGGATGTTTAAAGGGAAGGTCCCTTCCACACACCATGCCACTGATGCTACATGGAGCAAGTGGATTGCACTAATTTATGCAACGAGCCCGAATAGGAAACCCCAATCGCCCAGGAATTGTGGAGGTGATTACAGACTGGCCAGAAAGCAAAGACACTGGGATGTCACCAGAGGATGAGGAGGTAACACGCGCAGAAGAAGCTCCACCATATAACCAATTGCCAGAAAATGAAAAGCAGTATGCCCTGTTCACTGATGGATCTTGTCGCATTGTGGGTAATCATCGGAAATGGAAAGCTGCTGTATGGAGTCCTATGAGGCAAGTAGCAGAAGCCACTGAAGGAAAAGGTGAATCAAGCCAATTTGCCGAGGTAAAGGCTATCCAATTAGCCCTGGACATTGCTGAGAGGGAGGAGTGGCCTATGCTATATCTTTATACTGACTCATGGATGGTAGCTAATGCCTTGTGGGGGTGGTTGCAACAGTGGAAAAAGAACAATTGGCAACGTAGAGGCAAACCCATATGGGCTGCTGACTTATGGCAAGATATTGCTACTCGATTAGAGAAGCTTACCGTAAAGGTACATCATGTGAACGCCCATGCACCTAAGAGTCGGGCCACGGAGAAACATAAAAACAACCAGCAGGCAGATAAGGCTGCTAAGATTGAAGTGGCTCAGGTAGATTTGGACTGGCAACATAAGGGTGAGTTGTTCCTAGCCCGATGGGCTCATGATACCTCAGGTCATCAAGGAAGAGATGCAACATATAGATGGGCTCGAGATCGAGGGGTGGACTTAACCATGGATGCTATTGCACAAGTTATCCATGAATGTGAGACATGTGCCGCAATCAAGCAGGCTAAGCAGTTAAAGCCCCTCTGGTATAGAGGACGGTGGATGAAATATAAATATGGGGAGGCTTGGCAGGTTGATTACATCACTCTCCCACAAACTCGCCATGGTAAACGGTACGTACTTACAATGGTTGAGGCAACCACTGGCTGGTTGGAGACATATCCTGTACCACATGCCACTGCCCAGAATACAATTCTGGGCCTGCAGAGGCAAGTCCTATGGCGACACGGCACCCCAGAAAGAATTGAGTCAGATAATGGGACTCATTTCCGAAATACTCTCATAGACACTTGGGCCAAAGAACATGGCATTGAGTGGATGTACCACACTCCTTATTATGCACCCGCCTCTGAGAAAACTGAACGCTACAATGGGCTTTTAAAGACTACACTGAAAGCAATGGGTGGTGGAACATTTAAACATTGGGATACACATTTAGCAGAAGCCACGTGGTTAGTTAACTCTAGGGGATCTATCAATCGGGCTGGTCCAGCCCAGTCAGAATTCTCACATACTGTAGAAGGTGACAGAGTCACAGTAGTGCACATGAAAAGTATTTTGGGAAAGACAGTTTGGGTCATTCCTGCTACAGGCAAAAGTAAACCCATATCTGGGAATGTTTTTGCTCAAGGACCTGGTTGTACCTGGTGGGTTATGCAGAAGGATGGAGAAACTCGATGTGTACCTCAAGGGGATTTGATTTTGGGTGAGAATAGCCAATATCATGCTAAATAATTCACTACTGTTTTATTCTTGTTATACATACTGTATGTTATACTAATGACATTACAGCTAGGGTCATCGGTGCCGTGATGATAGAGTGAAGACCAGCCTCCCAAGAACTCTTTCTTTTCTCTTTTGTAATAAACACCTCTGACCCACGGACTATGAGCATGGATCATGCCAAGTGCAGTGTTCGAGAGCCCGAGATACAGCATTCAACGATCCAGTGGCACGTACAACTCTTCATACCCTGAGAGACTGTTGTGACAGAGGGACCAGTAGAACCTGAGAATCATGGACTGAATGAAACCGACAGACTCGGAGGAAACGTCCACAGACTGAATCTATACGCACATACATGTGTGTGCATGTGTACATGCATGTGTGTGGATGCAAGAGACTCCCTGGACCCAAAGAAGGTTGCTGGTCCTGCTCATGATGTAAATGGTATGGAATAAGGGGTGGATAGTATCCTGGGTTCAGCCCAGCAGCAGGCTATGTTAGCCCTGAGAGTATTCCATACCAATTGCATCATGATCAGGCAGGCTGCCCCCCCCTTGCAGGGGCGACTCCGGACCCAGGCACGGGAGGTTCCGGTCTGGGCAGGCACAGTGCCAGTTCCGGGGGCGACTCCGGACCTATCAGAAACTGCTCCGGGCACGGGAAGTCCCAGTCTGGGCAGGCGTAGTGGGAGTTCCGGGTTCTCTCTCTCTCTCTTGGATGGACGTGGCAGGCGGTGGTGAGGGGGGTGCTCGGGGGTGCTGGGCTCGGGGAGTGCTGCATTTGGGGCTCTGAATCTGAATCTGAATCGGTTCGGGCACGGCTCAAATGACATAGTGTGGTGAGAGGTTTGCACTGTATATAATAGCACTGTAGTTAGTTGTTTTCATACCTTTCCCTGTTGTTTAGTAAACTATCCTTATCCCAACCCTGCAGGCCTTTGGTGTTTTTTCCTCTGGCTCTGCAGCTCCTCGCCTAGCTCCGTTTGCCCATCCTCCACCTCTTAAAGAGGTAGGGGGGCTTCTTTTTCTGACCTTTGTGGCCCCAGCTTTCCGCTGAGGTATAAACCACAACACCAAGTAACTGTTACACATGATGGAGCCCTGCTTTCCTAGTGATCACTGAACACCTCCCTGCTGATGGGAAGTGATGAATGAATTCCTGGTTTTGCTTGGCTTGCATGTGTGGCTTTTGCTTTACTTATTAAACCGTCTTTATCTCAACTCATGAGTTTTTTCACTTTCACTCTTCTGATTCTCTCCCCCACTCCACTGGGGGGGATGTGAGCAAGCAGCTGCATGGTTTTTAGTTCTCGGCTGGGGTTAAACCACAACAGTTTCATAGAAAAAAAACCAACCCAAAACTACAGTTCAAGCAACACAATAATAACATAAATATTTTTAAAAGTGATGTTCATTGTAAAACCTACCCTCCGAGTTGAGCATGCTAGACTGGCACTTATTTTATGCAAGTTGGGTGCACAACCATTTTTGAGGAAAGGATCTCTGCTTGCAGAAACTCAACAGGAGCTATTGCTCCAGCCAATCCTGAATAGCCAACACACTTGGATCAGAAACTGAACCCTGTCTCTCTCACCTATTGCACTTCAACACACTGTTCTTATTTCCCTACATGTTCCTGGTAGTTGCAAGCCCCTGTCTCTCGTAAAAAGGATCTCAGTCCTATAAAAACAAGAGTGTCTCTTGGCTTCCCAGGTGATACTGAGTTCATGATTTCCCAGTACTGTAGCAAGCTCTAATGCTCACTCCTACTGAGTATGGAACCATGCCTCCCATTCATCTTTTCTTCCCTGGTTTTACTACTGGATATATAAATCTTCAGTATAAAAAAATTTGCTTTCATACAATTTAATATACTAAAATTAAAATACATTTAAATGTTCCATCAGACTTATTATGTCTGCTCCTCTCCCTAATTTTTGCTGAATCAATGTAGAATGTAAAACTTTGAACAAATGACCAAGTGCAAGCATCTGATCCAAATAGTCTACAGTTTTGTTTTGATGTAGGATACTACCTACCACAAGCTGTTGAGCAAAATGGTGGAAATAATTTGGTTTCCAAAAGTTAACAACTGATAATTCAAGCACATCAATAAAAATATCACTATATTACCCTTTACAGAAACACATTACTGAAGCAGATCTGGCTGAGATGGAGCTAACTTTCCTCACAGCAGCCCTCATAGCACTGTGCTGTGTATTGGTAGCTATCAAGGTGTTGACAACACACCAGTGTTTTGGCTATGTAGTGGTTCAGCCCCAAGCAGTTCAGCTCATTCCCAAGAGACCGCTTCATGAGACTGAATGTCTACAAGTCTATGGGGCCGGATGACATGCATCTCAGGGTCCTGAAGGAGCTGGCTGATGTGGTTGCTGAGCCGCTCTCCATCATATTTGAAAAGTCGTGGCTGTCAGGAGAGGCTGAGGCCTGAGGTTGGTGGCCCTGCCTGTGGCAGGGGGGTTGGACCTCTATGATCCTTGGGGTCCCTTCCAACCCTTGCCATTCTATGATTCTATGACGTACCTTCAAAGCCATGTTTTCTACCCAGGCAGTGATGTCCTGCCACAATACAGCAACCTAGATGGGTTTACCTCTGTGCTGCCAATTGGTCTTCCACTGCTGGAGCCACCCTCATAGGGCATTAGACACCATCCAGGAGTCAGTATACAGATAAGAGTACTGGCCACTTTTCTCCTTCAGCAATCTTAAGGCTAGCTAGATGGCTTTCTCTTCTGAAAACTGACTTGACTTACCTTCTCCTTCAGTGGCCTCAATGACTTGTTTGGGACTCCACACAGCAGCTTTCCACTTCTGATGGTTTCCTACCACATGACAGAGCATAACACCTCTCACCTCTCACCTTCAGGTGATGCCTCTTTGGCATGAGCCACCTCCTCAGGCAGTGCTCCAAAATCTCTACCTTCTGGCCAGTTCATAATCTCTTCCAGGATTCCTGGGTGGTTGGGTTTCCCCAGTTGAGCTCGTTGAGTAATCAATGTTATCCACTTACTCCAGGTAGCACTGGTTGCGTGTAGTGTAGCATGGGCAATCACAGTGCCAAGATGTCCTGGTTCTGGCCAGGCCAGAGTTAACCTCCCCAAGCAGTCAGCACAGTTGAGCTGAGTTAGCCTGGCCTGGGCTAACCATGTCACAAGAGAAGAGATACTTCTGTACCAACAACTTCTGAAGCAGCTCAAACCCCCTCATATGTTGCTAGTATCTCTTTTTCAGTTGGGGTATAGTGGGCTTCTGATCCTTGATACCCTCAGCTCAAAAACTCTAATGCTTAACCTCAACTTTCTCCTGATGTTTTCTGCCAGAGCCTCCAGGTGAGACCATGCTCCCCAGCTGCAGCCAAAGGAATTGGGAAGAATGCATTGGCAATGTCACTATCATACCACTTGGCTGCTTTTGACTACAGTTCATATTGGATCTCTAATGTGTCTGGTACAGCAGAAGTGAGTGGTGGAATCACTTATTTCAGGCCACAAGAGTCTACTGTTAACTTCCAGCCTCCATCAGACTTATGCACTGGCCATATGGGACTATTTAAAGCTGAGTGGGTCTTCCTGATGACTCCTTGGTTCTCCAGTTGATGAATCAGCTCATGGATGGGATCAGAAGAGAGTCAGTTTTTGCAATATTGCCACACCAGTGCACTGTCCTGGTAGCAATTGGCACCTGTTGTTCTTCAATTTGCAGCAATCCCACAACAAAGAGATTTTATGAGAGACCAGACAGGGTAGATAACTGTTTCATCTTTGTATTCACAGTGGCTACATCAAAAGCCCATTGGTACCCCTTTGTGTCCTTGAAGTACCCTTTCCTGAGGTAATCTATGCCAAGGACACAATGGACCACTGGGACGGTCACAGTGGGGTGCTTCTCCCACTTGTCCCCTGTTAAGCTCACCTCACCCTCCAATACAGACAATTCTTGGCATCCCCCGTCACTCCAGAGATCCAGATGGGTTCTGTGCTCCAGCATACACTGTGCACCAGTGTCTACCAAAGCCTTATACTTCTGAGTGTCTGATGCACCAGGTCATGGAATCCACATAGTCCAGTAATCCCAGGCATACCTTTCCTCCTCGTTGTTAATGGCAGGGATGCTCTGTTCCTGGTCAGAGTATTCACTGTCTGACCCTTGCAGTTCCAGACAAGGATCAAGGAAGGTGATTTTTAGTTCTGTGTCTGGGAGACCACTGATTGCCTTCTTGTGTCTCTGCAGCAACTAAGCTGACAGCCTTCTTGGGTGACCCCTTCTTAACAGCTGTCTTCCTTTACAGTTCGTATACATGGGCTTCCAGCTTAAAGGTGGGTTCACTATCCCACTTCCTCATGTCCTCCCCTTGGTCATGCAGAAAAAAAGAGACTGCACCATGCGACATACGCATGGGGCTCCCTTTCCCTCTGACTGGAGCAGGAGAGGACTGTTTCCTTGGGGTGCTCCTGACAGCCAAGGCACTGGCCTGTAGGGATGAGTAGGTACAGAGATTTTCTTCACAGTTTTGGAGCCAGGAAGACACTCTCTCCATAGTTGGTGTGTCCATATTCAGGCAATACATTGCTGCCAAGCTGTTAAAATATGATGCTGGGGCACTTTGAATCACCTTCCTCCACACAACCTGCATGCACAGGACATCCTCTAGATCTCTGCAGACCTCATCATCATCTAGATCACTACAGATTACTTCCAGCACTGATAATTCTCTTGGGTACTGGGTGTCTCGATCTGCTGTGGTCAACTTTCCTGGGGAGTTCACAAGTTCTTCCTTGAATGGATATCTTGCCCTCACACTTGAATGGCGTCATCTCCAGAGCCTCTTTTCCAATTCCTCTCTCAATTCTCTGGTTTCTAACAAGGGATCCCACTGGTTGGGCTTCCCTATCTTTCAGTTGCTGAATGTCAGCACCATTATTCCAGCATCTGAACAGCCAGGCAGCAATCTGCTTACCTGGTTGCTGGCTGTAATCTTTCTGCATATCTCAAAATTCTGATGCGGTCAGGTATCAAGTAATTTCTGCTTCCTGTCTCAATTCTCTCACTCCTTCATCCAACTTCTTTGCTGAAGGACTGGCTTCCTGATCAAACCTTTCATCCTCTTCTTTTTCCTCCGTTTCTAATCAGTGATATGGACCCATTGACCTCTTTGTCCACTGTTTCTTATTTACTACTGGAACAATTACTGTAGTTGTTGGAGTTTGTGTCCCTATCTCAATCAAGGTGTTCTCAGGTGCAGTTTGGGTCCCTGCCTCAGCCACAGTCCTCTGACAGTACAGTACTGTGGCACAATAGGAATTAGGTATCGAGACAACAAGGGGAGCCTTGTGGTTGGGGTCTATTACAGGCTGCCTGATCAAGAGGACACTATCGATGACGCCTTCTTGCTCCACCTCCAGGAGGCATCGAGCTGCCAGGCTCTCATCCTGCTGGGGGATTTCAACCACCCTGACATTATAGCAATGCATGAGGAGTGCGTTCTGTGGCCCACCCAGATTTATTGCTGCACGGCTCAACTCCCATAAATCAGGCCTGGAGGTTGAGCAAAGATATGTTAAGGCACAATTGGAATGCAGTAGGAGAAGAGCAGGAGTCTGAGAACAAGATAAGAAACTGCAAGAATGTTAACAACTGCCTTAAAAAGGAACGACGTGACTGTGTAGCCTCAACCAATTATAAGCAAAAGTGAGACACATATAAGGTGAGTGAACCGAGCATCTAACCAATAACAATGTAATGTAACTCGTGTACTGATATAGAAACCTATATAAGCTCTGTGTGTGTTTCAATAAACGAGCTCAGCATTTGATCACATTGGTCCGAGTTGAGTCTGCAAAACTTCAGCTCCGGCAAATGGCACCTGACCAGGGACCAGGACACAATCTCTCTTGTTGTCAGGATTCCAAACAGGAATGAAAAATGACTGGAATAAGGAAAGCAATAACCCTCTTGTTGCAGGATTCTGTAAAGGATCGTAGAGCGGCTGGAATAGGAGGGAGCCAGAGAGAGCCTTGAAGGCGGCAAACGGCCAAAATTCCGTCTGTCCCTGGCTAGTGTGTCCTCGCAGGAAGGACGGTGTCCTCTAAGACGGGAAGTGCAGCATTGCCAGTAATCGAATCTTGCCTATAAGGTGAGCGGTCAGGGAAGAATGGGAAATACGCCTGATAAAGAAGAAGAGGTGGTAGTGAAACTCCTCCACCATACTCTCTCTAAGAGAGGAATTAAATATGATGAAAAGTCTCTAAACAGAACCGATAATAATCCTTAACAGGGTATTTGATTTACCCACTTGGGAAGCTATTGGAGCTCAAATCTTTGACGAAGTCTCAGATGGGGCGAAAAAAGCTAAGTTGTTAATAACTCTCTGGAAATTAATTAAAAGGACTCTAACCAAAATGGAGGCAGAATGCGCTGCTGTGGCTTCAGCCCTTGCAGTTTTAACACCAGTTACGGGTTCTACAGAACCAATTCAAAAAGGGAAAAAATCTACTACAGATTTTTGTTCCTGCGTGTGCCTTCAACTGCCCCAGTTACTATGCTAAGTAATAATACCATGTTATTAGAGCAAAGTGATAAATCTGTCAGAACTGACCAGGAAGGGGAGGGAGTAGTGAACATAAATCTGCCACCACGATCTGCACCTGTTGCAGGGAGTCCGCGGGAGGCCGCCGGAATAAACGATGGAGTCCTTAAGGTGCTAGAAGCATTTATACACTGTACCAGGTTTACCCAAAATAGCAAGCTAACTAATTGGTTACATTGCAAAGTACACGAGCTCCCCTTTCAGGATTATTGGCCAGCCAAGGGTCAGCATGTGATGTCCACGCACTTGCAGGAATGCTGTCTTATCTGGTTTCCCCGGCTGCTTCTCTTGTTTGCATTTTTACTTATCTCCTTGTAGCCCTGGGATGGAAACAGGGTGCCTATAATAGCTGCAGAGTAACTGCTGCATCAGTAATGCTCTCCACATCTCCCCCCTTTTCTTTTTGCACAATCTACGTTTGTGCAATAGCTTTATTAATTAACGGCTTAACGAGCCCAATTAAGCCACTATAGCAATCAAAGGGATCAAAGATGTAATCATCATTTTTAAGGAGACTCATTCCCCGACCGGTGAATCCCCATTGGCGTGACCAATCTCCCAAAGGGTCGTCCTGCTTCGAAATCTTATGTAATTATATACCTTCGAGGGAAGTTTCTCAATTGCTCCACATTTAGCTGAGGGTGAGAAGAGGTAGGGGGGAAAAGCTATCTACACTGTACCAGGTTTGTGTCACCACAATGGAATTTCTCAGCAGTGATCCACTCTGCCTCAATGACCAGCAAGAAGCAAAGCCTTCCCGTGGCTGCTTTGCAAGCAGCAGTGAGATGTAACTGTTGCCTGGATCGGCTAGCCAGGCACCCACAACTCCCTCTTTTATTTTTGCGCAAGCAAAACAGCCGAAGTAAGGGCCTTGCTAATCAGTTTTTTAAGCAATTGAACCAAACAGGGCACTATAATGAGCATAGACAATATTATCAGTAGGATGACAAGTCCAGCCTTAATAACATCTCTGAACCAGCCAGCAATTCCCCAGGTGTTAAACCATCCAGCCAGCCAACTACCCCCATATTTTAACTTCATCATTTGTTGTTTCAATATTGCTATGCTTTTGTGGATTGATTCCGAGTGGTCTGATAAGTTCATACAACACAAACCTTCAAAATCTTTACATCCATGACCATATGCCAAAAGTAAGAAATCAATAGCAGCTCTGTTTTGCATGTCTCACACTATCTACATCAGTAAGCAGGTCACTAGGAGCAAGAGATGGAGCATTGGTTTGTTTACTCAACCAACAACCCAAATTTGTTAATTTTCTCCAGAGCAGCTACAGCAGTCACCTCTGGGGCTAGTGCTGATTTGCCGGAGCCCAATTTTTTGTGGACTCAAGTCGGATCAATGTGACCAAGTTCTGAGCTCCTTCACTGAAACACACACAGAGCTTATATAGGTTTCTATATCAGTACAGGAGTTACATTACATTTCTATCGGTTAGATGCTCTGTTCACCTGCCTTACATGTGTCTCACTATTGCTAATAATTGGTTGAGGCTACACTGTCACGTCATTCCTTTTTAAGGCAGTTGATAACATTCTTGCAGTTTGTTATCTCATTCTCAGACTTCTGCTCTTCTCTACTGCATTCCAATTGTGCCTTAACATATCTTTGCTTAACCCCTAGGCCTGATTTATGGGAGTCGAGTTGTGTGGCAATAAATCTGGGTGGGTCAAAAAGCCCCATTCCTCTCAAAATGCCCTGCTACAATTCCCCCTTTCTATTTATGGACCAGCCATATGTTTGTGAAAAGCATAATCCATCCTGCAAGAGAGACACTGTGGCATACAGGGCAAAAAGAGCACTAAGGCTGTCCTGGTTTCAGCTAAGATGGAGTTAATTTATTTTTTGTCAGCAGATGGAATGCTGTTTGTGTGTTAGGATGAGAGCAGTGCTGATAGCACCCTGATGTTTCTAGTTGTTGCCAAACAATCAAGGACTTTTTCAGTTCTTCATATTTCTAACTAACGGGAGGGGACACAGCCAGGAGAGGTGACCCAAACTGGCCAAAGAGGATATTCCATGCCAATTACGTCATGCTCAGTAATGCTCCCCTCCTGGGAGGAGGAGGAGGCAACTCCAGGATGTGCGGGTTTTTTTGGGACGGTCGGGTTCCGGGACGGCTCTGGGCTGTACAGCCTAAGTTGTGTGGTTCGGTGAGAGACTGCATTGTGTATCACCAGTTTCGTGTATTTTGTGCTCTAAAGTCATGTTATCGTTGTTGTATTTTTTTTTTCTCTTTTTCTGCTATTTTAATAATCTGTCCTTATCCCAACCCGTGGGGTTTTGGTTTTCTAGGTTTTGGTTTGGTTTTTCGTTCCCTCTTTACATTTCACTTCCCCTCCCCCCTCCCCCCTTCTTTTTGTTAAAACAACAAGTGACTGTGTGGGGCTCAGCTCTCGGCTGGGGCTAAACCACCACAAAGACAAAAATACCTAACAAAAAACAGAAGTTCAACAACCAAAGCCATCCCATAAACGAAAAGTCATACTATAAAATGTAGGAAGCTAAATCCTGCTAATTGGCTACACACACTGTTCACACCAAAGTGATTAATTAGTAATTATAAAGAGTTTTGATAAACATATCTTATAGCTAAACATTGTTAGTTTATCTTTGATGCCTAAAAGTTATCTGCACACCTGCTGTGTTTTGGCCATCTCATTATGGCTGGTTCACAACATGCTCACTTATTTCCAAATACCTTCTCACAACTCCTTCTTGGTTTAAGGCAGTCTGTACACCTGCCTTCAAGGCTGCTATGTTTTGAAAACCTCCTTTTAAACCTACTGCATGTTTCACCATTGGAGGTACCAAACTGTTCTGTGGCAGACATAAACGGTTCAAAACATACAGAGCCTTGTTTAATCGATCAGCTGGAGAGATATCCTTCTCTCCCCCTTTCTGTTTGTGAAGCAAACGCTTGAGAGTTTGATTCATATCTTCTACCATGGCTTTGCACTGTACAACCCCTTTAGCCTCAGCAACTAACAAGTTAAAGCACCTTAGCAGATTGGTAAACAAAATTTCATGCAACTTCTGAGTTTGTGCAAAGCTGTCTGCTGAGGGAGCAGCCCAGGCCGGCACAACCAGCCTGTCTGCTCTCTGATTTCTCTCTGCTAGACTTTGAGGTAGTCAGTTAGCTCAGTGTGGCTGTGAATCTGAGTAATACAATACTGATGCATAATACCACACAATGATCTAATCCAGTTAACATTTCTAAGCAACTTTTGAACATCATTTAACTTGCTAACCCCAGCTTTGATTGCAATCCTCTGAGGTGTTACAGTACTTTTATCAATCTGTCAGTCCAAATATTTTCGCACTGGCTTATTTTGAATTTCCCTGCGGAGTAATCTGTAACCCCTTGCTTTTCAAATGCACTGTTAACTCATGAATCAAACTTTCAACGTCCAGGTTTTTTCCCACAATCAATATAGCAACCATATAATGACAAAAGATTAGATCAGGATGTGTTTCTTGTACTGGAGCAAACACCCTGGCTACATAAGCCTGACACATAGTTGGTGAATTTTTTCTGCCTTGTGGGAGCGTAACCAGTGACACCTTTTGAAAAGAAAAAACCCAATCTTTGAAAAGTTTTTTGCATGTTCCACAAACTTGTGGAAGGATTCATAAGACCCTCAGTCAGTTGCTCTCGTATTAAATTGTATAAGTGGGCAATTTTATTTTATTTTTTTTTTCAAATAAGCAGCTATTGATCATTGTTTTCCAGGTTAAATTTTAAAGTGAGCTGCCCTTTTTCAATGCTCGCTATCAAAAAATCATTTTGCTAAGTAAGCAGCCTTGCTCTCAGTGGACAAACGCAGCCCTGAACCTATAGCACATACGAACAAACGAATGCTGCAAACCAATTAATCAAAGGACATTGCAGGACACGAGTTGTCACATCCAATCCATGTGGGTGGGGGGGTGGGTGGGTGGTGGTTCTCCCACTTCTATGGCAAGCCTGCCAAGGCATCTGCCTGCACGGCACGTTTTTGCAGGTCTCGGCCACTGCCCGCAGCGCTGTTCTCCCCCCCGCTGTGAACCACAGTGTGACCCTGTTGTTCGCCATGACTGAGCCCTGAGTGAGTGCTAGGACCCTGTTCCTTCCACCTCCCACTGGCCCGCTCCTAACTCTCTCTGCCACTCACTTGTTCTCGCATAAACTTTTCCCTGGTAACTTCCACGATTGAGCTGGAAATCCAAATACCTTGATTTAGCTGTTTTTCCCGTTCTGACGCCACCTTACATGCCCAGGCTCCTCTGAGCGTCTGTGCAGAGTCTCTCGGGTGTCAGAAGACAGTGATATATTGATGAGTGTGCCCCTGATCCGATGGTTGTTGAAGCTGATACTTGTCCATCTCTAGTAGGATTCTCTGTCCTTAGGTTTCTTGTCCGTGCTCATAGGTTCCTTGTCCGTGGGGGCAACACTGTTCTGTGCTTTAATCAGTGATTCTCCATCTCTGTAGTTTTCTAGTGGAGGCTCAAACCCTTTAACAACAGGGCATGCTGTTGCCTGCTCTGCTTTATGTTTCCCATCTTTATACGGACAAGCCAGAGTTGTTGGTCTCGGTTAACATTTTCGACTGCATCATGGGGTGTTTTAGGCTCAGTAAAAGTTAGAGGCAGATAGATATTAAAGGCAGTCGGTTGTACGTTTGTTTCCTTTTTTTTTTTTTTTCCCAAGGGCATCATAGTCGGGGGGGGGGGGGCAGATTTACACGCACTACTCGCTCCCCTTCATTTCCGACAGATTTATCACTTTGCTCTGATATCATGACATTTTTACTTAGCATAGTAACTGGGGGGGGAGGGCAGTGAATGAGCACCCAGAAACAAAACCACATCCTCTGTAGTAGATTTTTTCCCTTTTTGAGTCAGTTCTGTCAGTTCTGTAGAACCCGCAACTGGTGCTTCAGCAAGGGCTGAAGCAGCAGCAATGCGTTCCGCCTCCATTTCAGTTATAGTCCTTTTACTTAATTTCCAGAGAGTTATTAATGACTTCGCTTCTTTCACCCCAACTGAGGGTTCGTCAAGGATTTAAACTCCAATAACTTCCTAAGTAGGTAAATCAAATGCTGTATTTATATTTGTTATAAGATTCCTTTCTTTGCTCCACAAAGGGAGCTGTTTTAGTGACTTGCCATATCAAGCACCTTTTCGGCAACACACTCCCCGCCAATTAGCAACTGCTTTGCCGCATCAAACTCAGTTTCCATGCTGGAAGCGTGTAGGGGGGAGGGGGGGAAGAATGGTATGCCCCTTCTTGCCTGCGTCTGCCATCCTGGAGCGTTCTCCAATTCCGACGTACAGCTCACCTACAACTACGGCAAAATTCCTATACACAGCACACCTGTGGCTGTGGTGAAAGACCAACACACAGCACACCTATGGCTGCGGTGACAACGCGGCTGCGACTGTGGTGAAACCAATGCACAGCACACCTGCGACTTCGGTGAAATTCCTATACACAGCACGCCTGCAGCTGTGGTGAAAGACCAACGGGCAGCACACCTGCAGCTGCAGTAAATTCCTACACCTGCAGCTGTGGTAAAATTCCTACATATAGCATGCCTGCAGCTGCAGTAAAGCCAATGTACAGCACCTATGGCTGCAGTGAGATTCCAATGTATAGCACGCCTGCGGCTGCGGTAAAATTCCTACATACCGCACACCTGTGACTGCGGCGAAGTTCCGACATACAGCACAGCTGCAAGTGTGATGAGGTTCCTAGTTCCGATGTCCCCGTTGTTTCCCCTGTTGATAAGTTGCAGCGAGTATAAATCTGTCCTATCTGCAAGTTTGTTTTCCAGACCCGAGCCGGGTCCGCAGCGATCGTAAATTCATCCATTTTCCAGAGCCAAGCTGGGTCCCTCAACAATTGTAAATCTTGTTTGGGCGCCAGATGTTGCAGGGAGTCTGAGGGAGGCCGCCGGAGTAAACGACAAAGTCCTTAAAGCGGTAGAAGCATTGCTCATCTATTGCTGTAGCCACACACATTTATATACTGTACAGGGTTTACTCAAAATAGCAAGCTAACCGATTGGTTACATAGTCAAGTGCACAAGCCCCCCCTTTAAGGATTATTGGCTAGCCAAGGTTCAGCACGTGATGTGCACACTCTTGTAGGAATGCTGTCTTATCTGGTTTCCCGTCCGCTTCTCTTGTTTGCAGTTTTACTTTATCTCCTCATAGCCCTCTGATAGAGACAGGGTGCCCAAAATAGCTGGGGTAAGGATGATACAGCTGCAGAGTAACTGCTGCATCAATAATGTTCTCTACAAAGGACAGCAGGCCTACCGGCGGCCTGGCTCTCCTCACAGAAGACAGTATCCTTGAATTCCCAAAAACCAGGAAAGTTACTCATGCTGAGAGCTATTTGGTAATCACATTTTCAAAACATAGAGGCCTTGAAGGCAGGTGGACAGACCGCCTTAAACCAAGGAGTTGTGAGAATGTATTTGGAAGAAAGTGAACATGTCATGAACTAGCCGTAATAAATGGTCAAAACACAGCAGGTGTGCAGATACTTTTAAACATCAAAGGTAAACTAACAATGTTTAGCTATAAGATATGTTTATCAAAACTCGTTTTAATCACTAATTAATCACTTCGGTGTGAGCAGTGTATATAGCCAATTAGCAGTTTTTAGCTTGCCACATTTCACAGTACAGCTTTCCATTTACAGGATGGCTTTTAGATTCAGTTAAACAAGGGCTTATGTTTTTGTTAGTTATTTTTGCTTTAGTGTTATTTTTGCCGTGTATGTCCCAGTGTTTCTCTTGCAGGATGGATTATGCTTTTCGCAAAAATCTGGCTGGTCCATAAACAAGAAGGGGGAATTGTAGCAATGCATGAGGAGTGGGTTCTGTGGCCCACCCAGATTTATTACTGCACAGCTCGACTCCCATAAAATCAGACCTGGGGGTCAAGCAAAGATATGTTATTAAGGCACAATTGGAATGCAGTAGGAGAAAAGCAGGAGTCTGAGAACAAGATAAGAATCTGCAAGAATGTTAACAACTGCCTTAAAAAGGAACGACATGACTGTGTAGCCTCAACCAATTATTAGCAATAGCGACACACATGTAAGGCGGGTGAACAGAGCATCTAACCAATAACAATGTAATGTAACTCGTGTACTGATATTGAAACCTATATAAGTTGTGTGTGTTTTTCAATAAACGAGCTCAGCATTTGATCACATTGGTCTGAGTTGAGTCCGCAAAACTTCAGCTCTGTGCATGACATCTGTTGAGAAAGTAGTACGGCAAGCTGCAGTCAATCAAAGAGACTCCTAAAGTGCCTTGAGGACAACTTGCTGAGACAAGAAATAGACAGCCCTACTAGAGGGGAAGTGATATTGGACCCGATGGGCATTGATGCAAGTGAGCTCATCAGAGATGTCAAGATTGGAAGCAGCCTGGGCTACAGTGATCATGCACTGGTGCAGTTCACTGTCCTAAGGCGTATGAACCGTATGAGAACCATAGTCAGGACCTCGAATGTCAGGAAAGCTGACTTCCATCTCTTCAAGTAGTCAATAGGACCCCCTGGAAAACAGCCTTCAAGGACAAAGGAGCAGTACAGAGCTGTCAGATCTTTAAGGAGGCTTTCAACAGAGTGCATGAGCTCTAGATGGTGGGGAGCAGAGACCCTACCTGCAGCTCGTGGAAAGGCCCCACACTGGAGTGGGTGGAGACATATGGAAGATGCTGTGACCTGCATTGGAACAAGCCCCTGACAGCAGATCTGCAGCCCGTGGACAGAGAGAGAGAGAGAGAGAAAAAAAAAAAACCACCTACACTGGAGCAGATTTGCTGGAGCAACTTGTGACTCCATGCGGGACCAGGCTGGAGCAGTCTGGGCCTGAGAGACTGAGATACATTCTATGATTCTATGAGTGCACCCCATAGAATGGACCCACACTGGGGCAGCTGGTGTAGAGCTGAAGCCCCGTGGGAAAAGACTCATGTTGGAGAAACTCAAATGTCTCCCGTAGGTGGGATCCCATGCTGGATCAGGGGAAGAGTGGGAGGAATGCCCCCCCCCCGCCCCCACCCCCGACTAAGAAGGAAAACCACTTGTGAGGAACTGACCAAAACCCCCATTCCCCCCCACCCCTCCACCCACCCTCATGCAGCCGTGGGGGGGAGAAGTCTGCAAAGAAGGGAGAGGTGGGGGGAGGTGTTTTAAGATCTGGTCATGCTTTTCATTATCCGACTTTGGTGTCACTGGGTGTGAGCACGTGCATTTAGTGTAATAAATTAGATGCTTTTTTTTTTCTTGTTAGTCTGCGTTGAGTCTGTTTTGCCTGTGACACTAACTGCTAAATGATCTCTCCCTGTCCTTATCTCGACTCCTAAGAGTCTCAATATATATTTTCTCCCCTGTACAGCTGAAAAGGAGAGTGACAGAGTGACTTTGGTGGGAATCTGGCCTACAGCCAAGGTCAAACCATGACATATGCCACAACTGATATTGTTAATGCATTCTTCTCGATTCCTTTAGCAGCAGATCGCAGGCCACAATTCACTTTCTCTTGGAGTGGCCTCCAGAGCATCTGTAATCAACTTCCCCAAGGGTGAAAGTGCAGCCCCACCCTCTGCCATGGAGTGATCCAGACTGCACTGGAATGGGGTGAAGCTCCAAAACACCTGCAATACATTGATGACATCATTGTATGAGGCAAGTGAGCTGAGGAATTTTTTGAGAAAGGAAAGAAGATAGTTCAAATCTTCTTGAAAGCTGGTTTTCCCATAAAATGAAGTAAGGGCAAGGGACCTGAACAGGAGGACCAGATTTAGGAATAAAAAGATGGATGTTGTCAGATCCCATTGGACGTTATCAATAAAATAGCAACTATGTCTCCACCAACCAACGAAAAGGAGACACAAGCTTTCTTAGGCACTGTGGGTTTCTGGCAAATGCATATCCCAAACTCCAGCCTCATTGTGAACCCTCTCTACCATGGAACCGAGAAGAAGAATGTTTTCCAAACAGGCCCTGAACACCGATAAGCCTTCAAATAGATCAAATAGGAGATTTGCAGTAGCCCTTGGGCCAGTCCGGACAGGGCCAGATGTAAAGAATGTGCTCTACATCGCAGCCAGGGAGAATGATCCTAACTGGAGTCTCTGGTAGAAAGCACATGGGGAGACTCGAGGTTAACCATTGCTGTTTTGGAGTTTGGGCTACAGAAGATCTGAGGCCCACTGCACTCCAGCTGAAAAAGAGATATTGGCAGCCTATGAAAGGGTTTCATCTGCTTCCAACGTGATTGCTACTGAAGTGCAGCTCCTCCTGGCACCTCGGCTGTAGGTGCTGGACTTGATGTTCAAAGGGACAGTCCCCTGTACACATCATGCCACTGATACTATGTGAAGTCAGTGGGTTGTGCTGATTATGCAGCGGGCTTGAATAGGAAACCCTAATCACCCAGGAATCCTCAAGGTAATCACAGACTGCCCAGAAGAAAGGCCTTCCAAGATTTTGGAATGCTGCTGGAGGAGGTAACACACACTGAAGAAGCCCCACCATACAAAAAAGATGAGAAGCAATATGCCTGTTCACTGATGGGTCCTGTTGCACTGTGGGAAAGCATCAGAGATTGAAGGTTGTTGTTCTACACAATGAGTCGCAGAGGCCACTGAAGGACAAGATGAATTGAGATAGTTTGCAGAGGTGAAAGCCATCCAGTTAGCTCTGGACATTTGGAAAAGAGAAAAGTGGCCCATGCTCTACCTCTGTACTGACTCATGGATGGTGGCCAATGCCCTGTGGGGGTGGATACAGCAGTGGCAGCAGCAGCACAGAGGCAAAATCATCTGGGCTACTGACTTTTAGCAAGATATTGCTGCTTGGATAGAGAAGATGATTGTAAAAGTATTTCATATAGATGCCCACATACCTACAAACTGGGCCATGGAGGAACATCAAAACAACCATCAGGTAGATAAGGCTGCTAAAATTGAAATGGCTCAGATAGATTTAGACTGGCAACATAAGGGTGAATTATTTATACTCAATGGGCCAATGATACCTCAGGCCACCAAGGAGGAAATGCAACATGCAGACAAACTCATCATTGAAAGGTAGACTTGACCACGGACACTACCTCACAGGTCATCCATGAATCTGAGACATGCACTGCAATCAAGCAATTCCTATGGTGACATGGAACCCCAGAAAGAATTGAGTCTGACAACGGGACTCATTTCTCTAACACTCTCATAGACATCTGGGCCAAAGAGCATGGCATTGAGTGGGTGTATCACATCCCCTATCATTCACCAACTTCCAAAAAATCGAACACCAAAATGGGCTGTTAAAGAGTACACTGAGAGCAATGGGTGATGGGACCTTCAAACACTGGGATACACATTTAATATAATCACAGAATCATAGAATCTGATAGACTGAAAGGCATCTTTACAGGTCATCTAATCCAATCCCCCTGCAGTAAACAGGGACACATTTAACTAATCAAAAAGTTGAGGGAAAAGAAAGGCAAATACAAGCTCTGGAAGCAAGGGTGTGTAACCTGGTGTTGTGGTTCCGCCGGAGCCGGGGACCACGCGTTCAGATATCCCCCGGAGCGGGGGGGGGGGAGAAAACCAAAACAGCCCGCAGGTTGGGATAAGGGTATTTTTACTGGAAATAACAGGGGAAGAACAGATAACAATGAACAATACAACCTTTTGCTGAGATGAGCAGTTCAGATCGCGCACTCCCCGTAACGGACACCGCGCCGCAGCCCGCGCAAACCCCAGCCGCAACACAAAGGACCCGAGCTCGCGCCGCGAGTAAACAAAGCCCCGAGCCGAGAGCACACTGCCGCCCGGTCCCTGCTGTTCGCGCGCCAACACTGCAACACCCCCTGCTTCTTATACTCGGCATGATGTAACTGGCATGGAATGATCCTATTGGTCAATTTGAGTTACTTGTCCCGAGCCCAGCAGGTTAGCCCCTTCCTGGCTGAAGCCCCTGGCTGAAACCAGGACATCATCCACCCCTCATTCCATGCCATTTACGTCATAACCAAACCCAACAAAATCTTTTATACAACATATAACAATTATAATTATGGCAGTAATGAATATACAACAACAAGTTATTTTACAGTCATTATACTACAATTTCTACTTAGTAATTATATTGGTTATTCTCCCCCAAAATCAAATCCCGTTGAGGTACACATCGCACTTCTCCATCTCTCTGCATTACCCACCAGGTACAACCAGGTCCTTGTGCAAAAACAACTCCAGATATGGGTTTGCCTTTGCCCGAAGCAGGGATGACCCAAACTGTCTTTCCCAGTATGCTCTTCAGATGCACTACTGGGACTCTATTTCCTTCTACAGTATGTGGAAACTTTGTTTGGACAGGGCCATCCCGATTGGTAGATCCTCTGGAGTTGACTAACCAGGTGGCTTCGGCTAGGTGTGTGTCCCAATGCTTGAATGTTCCACCCCCCATTGCTTTCAATGTAGCTTTTAAAAGTCCATTATATCGCTCAATTTTCCCAGAAGCTGGTGCATGGTACGGAATATGGTACACCCACTCAATGCCATGCTCTTTGGCCCAGGTGTCTATTAGGGTGTTCCGGAAGTGAGTCCCGTTGTCAGATTCAATTCTTTCAGGGGTACCATGTCGCCACAGGATTTGCCTTTCAAGGCCCAGGATTGTATTCCGGGCAGTAGCATGGGGCACAGGGTATGTCTCTAGCCAGCCAGTTGTTGCCTCCACCATTGTAAGTACATAATGCTTTCCCTGGCGGGTTTGTGGGAGAGTGATGTAATCAATCTGCCAGGCCTCCCCATATTTATATTTCATCCACCGCCCTCCATACCAAAGGGGCTTTAACCGCTTGGCTTGTTTAATTACAGCACATGTCTCACATTCATGGATGACTTGTGCAATAGCATCCATGGTCAAATCCACCCCTCGATCGCGTGCCCATCTATATGTCGCATCTCTCCCCTGATGACCTGAAGTATCATGAGCCCATCGAGCTATGAATAGCTCACCCTTACGTTGCCAGTCTAGATCTACCTGAGCTGCTCCAATCCTAGCTGCCTTATCCACCTGATGGTTGCTTTGATGTTCTTCTGTGGCCCGACTCTTAGGTACATGGGCATCAACATGACGTACCTTTACGACAAGCTTCTCTACCCGAGCAGCAATGTCTTGCCAAAGATCAGCAGCCCATATGGGTTTGCCTCTCCGCTGCCAGTTGTTCTTCTTCCATTGCTGCAGCCACCCCCACAGGGCATTGGCCACCATCCATGAATCAGTGTAGAGATAGAGCATTGGCCACTTCTCTCTTTCAGCAATGTCCAGGGCTAACTGAATAGCCTTAACCTCAGCGAACTGGCTTGATTCACCTTTTCCTTCAGTAGCTTCTGCTACTCGTCTTGTTGGACTCCATACAGCAGCTTTCCACATGCGATTCTTTCAAAATCTTTGCCTTCTGGCCAGTCTGTGATTACTTCTACGATTCCGGGGCGATTGGGATTTCCTATTCGAGCTCGCTGTGTAATTAATGCAACCCACTTGCTCCATGTAGCATCAGTGGCGTGATGCGTAGAAGGGACCTTCCCTTTGAACATCCAGCCCAGCACTGGCAGTCGGGGTGCCAGGAGGAGCTGGGCTTCAGTTCCAATCACCTCTGAAGCAGCTCGAACTCCTTCATAGGCGGCCAATATTTCTTTTTCTGTTGGAGTGTAATTGGCCTCTGATCCTTTGTAGCCCCGACTCCAAAAACCCAGCGGTCGACCCCGAGTCTCCCCTTGTGCTTTCTGCCAGAGACTCCAAGTAGGGCCATTCTCCCCCGCTGCAGTGTAGAGCACGTTTTTAATATCTGTCCCTGTCCGGACAGGTCCAAGGGCTACTGCGTGGACTATCTCACGTTTAATCTGCTCAAAGGCTTGCTGCTGCTCAGGGCCCCATTGGAAGTCATTCTTCTTTCGAGTCACATGGTAGAGTGGGCTCACAATAAAACTGTAGTTTGGCACATGCATTCGCCAAAAAACCTATAACGCCCAAGAAAGCCTGTGTTTCCTTTTTATTGTTTGGTGGAGACATGGCTGCTATTTTATTGATAATGTCCATGGGGATCTGACGACGTCCATCCTGCCATTTTATTCCTAAAAACTGGATCTCTTGTGCAGGACCCTTGACTTTACTTTGTTTTATGGCAAGGCCAGCCTTTAAGAGGATTTGAATTATCTTTTCTCCTTTCTTAAACACTTCTTCTGCTGTGTCGCCCCATACAATGATGTCGTCAATGTACTGTAAATGCTCTGGTGCTTCACCCTTTTCCAAAGTGGTCTGGACTAGTCCATGGCAGATGGTGGGACTGTGTTTCCACCCCTGGGGCAGACGATTCCACGTATATTGTGTACCTCTCCAGGTGAAAGCGAATTGTGGCCTGCACTCTGGCGCCAGTGGGATTGAGAAGAAGGCATTGGCAATGTCAATCGTGGCATACCACTTAGCTGCTTTCGATTCCAATTCATATTGGAGTTCCAGCATGTCCGGCACAGCAGCACTCATACCTGGAGTGACTTCATTTAGGCCACGATAATCTACTGTCAGCCTCCACTCTCCATTGGACTTCCGCACTGGCCATATGGGACTATTAAAGGGTGAGCGAGTCCGGCTGATCACTCCTTGACTCTCCAGTTGACGAATCAGGTTGTGGATGGGGATCAGAGAATCTCGGTTGGTTCGGTACTGTCGTCTGTGTACTGTTGTTGTAGCAATTGGCACTTGCTGTTCTTCAACTTTCAACAACCCCACAACAGAAGGATCCTCTGAGAGTCCAGGCAAGTTACACAACTGTTCAATTTCGTCTGTCTCCACAGCAGCTATTCCAAAAGCCCACCGGTACCCTTTTGGGTCTTTGAAATACCCTCTACGGAGATAGTCTATACCTAGAATGCATGGAGCTTCTGGGCCAGTCACAATGGGGTGTCTCTCCCAGTCCTTTCCAGTCAGGCTTACCTCAGCCTCTAATACAGTCAATTGTTGGGACCCCCCTGTGACTCCAGAAATGCAAACAGGTTCTGTGCCTTTATAATTTGACGGCATTAAAGTACACTGGGCACCAGTATCCACTAGAGCCTTGTACTCTTGTGGGTCTGACGTGCCAGGCCATCGAATCCACACCGTCCAGTAAACTCTGTTATCCCTCTCCTCCACCTGGCTGAAGGCAGGGCCCCTCTATTGCTGCTGATCATACTTGCCGTTCATTGAGTGCATGAAGGACTTGGAGGTTCCCTCAAGAGGATCAGACATATCAGGAGTGTAGATAGGCCTTCTGCTTGGTCGAGGGTTCTGTTCGGTGGTAACTGGTGCAGCGTTCCTCCTGGTGAAATCTCGACGTGCGATTGTTTTACCTTGCAGCTCATTCACTCGTGCTCGAAGGGCTGAAGTGGGCTGCATATCCCACTTCCTCATGTCCTCCCCTTGGTCAACCAGGTAAAACCACAGTTTACCTCGTGGTGAGTACCCTCGGTTTTCTCCCTCTCGGGATGATGGACGCCTTCTTCCAAAAGCTGCCACACTGCTCTGCAAGGGTCGGGAGCTGTACACATTGTTGTCAAGGCGCTGGACCAGTTTCTCTACTGCTGCTATGACAGAGAGGGAAATATTGTCTTGGTATTTGCGGAGCCTATAAGACACATCGGCTACAGTTGGTAGATCCGTATCACTCCAGTCTATTGCTGCCAGTGAATTGACGTGCCCTGATGGTACACTTTGTACAACCTTTCGCCACATGCCTGGGGTGCACGGGACTTCATCAGGATCGGCAGGGAGTTGTGAATTGTTCAAGTCATAACTAATTATCTCCCGTACAGCTAATTCTCTAAGGTACTGGACAACTCTTTCCATATTGTCGCACTTGGGCATACGGCATGTAATGTATTCTTTTATGGGGTACCTTTCCTTCACACTTAACAGTAACCGTTTCCAGAGGCTGAGGATTCCTGACCTTTTTCCAATGGCTTTATCAATGCCTCCTTCTCTGGCAAGGGATCCCAACTGCTTGGCCTCCCTGCCATCTAACTCCAAGCTATTAGCCCCATGATCCCAGCACCGAAGCAACCAGGTGACAATGGGCTCACTAGGTTGGCGGCTAAAATCCTTTCTAACCTCACGAAGCTCACTCAGGGACAGGGATCGGGTGACAACCTCTGGTTCTGCCTCATCTTGATATCCCCCTGATGGCCCCGGTTGATCATCATCATCAGCTGTTGTACGAACTGATTTTTTTGTGTATTTCCTCTTTTGTACCGGGGCGACAGACACTGGTGGGGATTGTTTCTTTTGTTCATCAGTGGTGTCTGCTGTGGGGGTTGCAGTAGCTGCAGTGCCAATTACGGGGGTTGCCGCAGCTGCAGTGCCAATTACGGGGGTTGCCGCAGCTGCAGTGCCAATTACGGGGGTTGCCGCAGCTGCAGTGCCAATTACGGGGGTTGCCGCAGCTGCAGTGCCAATTACGGGGGTTGCTGCAGTATCTGACAATCTGTTTTCTTCCCCTCCCCCCTGACAGTACGGACAATGCAGACAGCGCTGTCTGCTATCAAGCAGTGTTTGAGCCGTACTTAGGTAATGGCCTATGTTCTGCCCCTCGTGGTTGTCCTGCCCCTCGTGGTTATCCTGCCTTTGGGAAACCTCTTGAGCAGTATTCATAAACCTGCTCTTAATATATGATGAAAGCAGGATCAAGTGCAGAAGAACTTCTAGCACTGTGGCCATAGTTTCCATGTCAAGGTGATGGTGAAAGTTTTCAAAAACTCTCATAAGAGCTGTTATGTTTAGCCCAGAAAGGAAAAAACCAGTGTAGTTCTCTCCCTCTGTGCTCTCACCAAAATGGCCACCACCACCAGCCCCTCTCAGCCCAGGGACTAGACAGGACCGCAAAACCTCATACACTTTCCAGATTAAACTCATAGTCACTAATATAACTGCATCATAAAACATTGTCATAAAGCACACTAGAGCAAAGTATGGGAACAAGCAGGGAAGCTGCAGCCCCGAGATGATACAACATCCTGCCAGGACTGCAAACAGCCTGCTGAGGTTTTTTTTCCACAGCCAGGACCACACCTTTATAAATAATACCCACAGCATCTTAAACAGCATCCTTACAACTTTTACCGTAATTGCAACCGGGTCAGAGTCAGATCTACCGTTATCCCAACCTTTATTGCCCCACGTTCAGGCGCCAAAATATGTTGTGGTTCCGCCGGAGCCGGGGACCACGCGTTCAGATATCCCCCGGAGCGGGGGGGGGGGAGAAAACCAAAACAGCCCGCAGGTTGGGATAAGGGTATTTTTACTGGAAATAACAGGGGAAGAACAGATAACAATGAACAATACAACCTTTTGCTGAGATGAGCAGTTCAGATCGCGCACTCCCCGTAACGGACACCGCGCCGCAGCCCGCGCAAACCCCAGCCGCAACACAAAGGACCCGAGCTCGCGCCGCGAGTAAACAAAGCCCCGAGCCGAGAGCACACTGCCGCCCGGTCCCTGCTGTTCGCGCGCCAACACTGCAACACCCCCTGCTTCTTATACTCGGCATGATGTAACTGGCATGGAATGATCCTATTGGTCAATTTGAGTTACTTGTCCCGAGCCCAGCAGGTTAGCCCCTTCCTGGCTGAAGCCCCTGGCTGAAACCAGGACATCTGGAAAGAATACAGGGATGCTGTTCGGACTTGCAGAGACGGGGTCAGGAAAGCCGAGGTGCAGATGGAACTGAACTTGGCAAGGGATGTTAAAAACAAGAAGGCATTTTACAGGTACATTGGCCAGAAGAGACAGGTCAAAGACAATGTACCCCCCTTGGTAAATGAGAAAGGAGAATTGGCTGCAACTGATGAGGAGAAGGCTGAGGTACTGAATGAGTCCTTTGCCTCAGTCTTCTCTGGCAGCCAGGATTCTCATAATTCTCAAATCCCAGAACCTTGCATCCCTGGACTTCTAGGTGGGAACTGGGAGAGCAAATCCCCCCCCACTGTAAGAGCAGAGCAGGTCCGAGACCGCCTCATGAGACTGAATGTCTACAAGTCTATGGGGCCGGATGACATGCATCCCAGGGTCCTGAAGGAGCTGGCTGATGTGGTTGCTGAGCCGCTCTCCATCATATTTGAAAAGTCGTGGCTGTCAAGAGAGGTCCCTGGGGACTGGAAAAAAAGGTCACGTCACTCCCATTTATAAGAAAGGGAGCAAAGAAGACCCAGGGAATTACAGGCCGGTGAGCCTCACCTCTGTGCCTGGGAAGATCATGGAACACATCCTCCTGGATGACATGTTGGAGCATACGAGGGAAGAGCTTGTGATCCGGGACAGCCAGCACGGCTTCACCAAGGGAAGGTCATGCCTCAACCAATCTGGTGACTTTCTATGATGGAGTGACAGCATCGGTAGATAAAGGGAAGGCGACCGATGTCATCTACCTGGACTTGTGCAAGGCCTTTGACACAGTCCCCCACCACATCCTTACCTCTAAATTGGAGAGATGTGGATTTGATGGGTGGACCATCCAGTGGATAAGAAACTGGTTAACAGACCGCAGCCAAAGAGGTCAATGGGTCTATGTTCAGGTGGAGGCCGGTGACAAGCGGTGTCCCCCAGGGGTCTGTCTTGGGACCGGTTCTCTTTAACATCTTTATCAATGACATCGATGATGGAATTGAGTGCACTCTCAGCAAGTTTGCGGATGACACCAAGCTGAGTGGTGTGGTCGACACCCTAGAAGGAAAGGAAGCCATCCAGAGGGATCTTGACAGGCTGGAAAGATGGGCCCGGGTGAACATAATGAGGTTCAACACTGCCAAGTGTAAGGTCTTGCACTTGGGCCAGAAGAATCCCAGACATAGATACAGACTGGGAGAAGAGCTTCTTGAGAGTAGCCCTGCTGAGAAGGACTTGGGGATTCTGGTGGATGAGAAACTTAACATGAGCCAGCAGTGTGCTCTTGCAGCTTGCAAGGCCAATGGTATCCTGGGCTCCATTAGAAGAGAGGTGGCCAGCAGGGAGAGTGAGGTGACTGTCCCTCTCTACTCTGCCCTCGTGAGGCCCCACCTGGCGTCCTGTGTCCAGATCTGGGGCCCCCAGTACAAGAAAGATGTGAAACTGTTGGAGAGGGTTCAGAGGAGGGCCATGAAGATGATTAGAGGGCTGGAGCACCTGCCCTACAAATAGAGGCTGAGGGAGCTGGGCTTGTTCAGCCTAGAGAAGAGAAGGCTGCGGGGGGACCTCATTGCAGCCTTCCAGTACCTGAAGGGAACTTATAAGCAGGAGGGGATTCAACTTTTTAAAAGGATAGACAATGCCAGGACAAGGGGGAATAGATTAAAACTAAAGGATGGAAGCTTTAGATTAGATATTAGGGGGAAGTTTTTTACAGAGTGGTGAGGTGCTGGAACAGGCTGCCCAGAGAGGTAGTGGATGCCCCGTCCCTGGAAGTGTTCAAGGCCAGGTTGGATGGGGCCCTGGGCAACCTTGTGTAGATCCAGGCCTGAGGTTGGTGGTCCTGCCTGTGGCAGGGGGGTTGGAGCTCTATGATCCTTGGGGTCCCTTCCAACCCATGCCATTCTATGATTCTATGAAAATGCTCAGAGCTTCATCAAACCTGACCATAGCAAAGGCCACATGGCTAGTTAACTATAGAGGGTCTACCAATTGAGCTATTCCTGTCCAATCACAACTTCTGCGTACTGTAGAAGGAGAATGCCCATAACGTGTATGAAGAATATGTTGGGGAAGGCAGTCTGGGCTATCTCTGCTTCAGGCAAAGGCAAACCTTGCAGGATATTTTTTTGCTCAAGGGCCTGGCTGCACTTGGTGGGTGATACAGAAGGCAGGTGAAGTCCGATGTGTACCTTAAAGGGGGTTGATTTTTGGGTGAGAATAGCCAATATAGCAAATAAATTAGAAGTTCTATCATGTTGATTGCTAAATAACCTTGCTATTGTATATTATCACTGCTACAATTTACTACATTGCGTATCAATGGTATGACAGTAAGAATCACACAAATTAATGAAGGATGAGTGCCACAGTGAGGGATCTAGAACTGGCCTCAGCAACCAGTGCCCAGTAACTTCTTTGAAAATCAACACGTTCAACATGCAAACTACAAACATGAACGATGCCAAACACACCAGTCATTAAGTCCTGATGCAGCATGCAACAATCCAAGGGCACACACTCCTGCCCTGAAAGACTGTTATAACAGATGGAGCCCAAAGCCGTGTGTGGCATGGGGCTTGAATCACAGAATCATAGAATCATAGAATGGCGTGGATTGGAAGGGACCCCAAGGATCATAGAGTTCCAACCCCCCTGCCACAGGCAGGGCCACCAACCTCCAGGCCTGGATCTACACAAGGTTGCCCAGGGCCCCATCCAACCTGGCCTTGGTGGATAGGGCATCCACCACCTCTCTGGGCAGCCTGTTCCAGCACCTCACCACTCTCTCCGTAAAAAACCCTAATATCCAATCTAAACCTTCTCTCCTTTAGCTTTAATCCATTCCCCCTTGTCCTACCATTGAAAGACAAAGCCTCAAGCATTGCTAGATTAGTAGATGAGGACATGATGGAACCTTTAGGCCATAAACCATGGGATGTGGCAAGATTGTGACAAACAAAGTTCCAGGCCCCCTGCGGAGACAGGCACCAGAAGAGGCCTGTCCTCAAGATAAGGTATGCCTGCTGTCTGAGGAGACCTTAAGAGTTGTGTCCTCAAGATAAGATAGGGTTGCTAACGTGACAGTAGACTGCTGACCAATCAGATGCAGCTTCACGAGCAGTGTATGTATGAAAGGACCAATCTGTTTAAAGGATGCAGTCTTCCGATCATATTTAAAGGAATGATTGTATCCAATAAATTGACTTTTGCTTGCATCAAGCTATGTCCCGTCTCTCCGTCGTGGCAAATTGGTGACCCCGACGTGATGGGTGTATGAACTGCCTTAGCTGAGCAGCATGCTGCGAGTCCCACAGAACGTTGAATGAGCTACTGAAAGCCAGCAATTATCCCTCTGGAGTAGAGAGGTGAGCTGTGGGAAACATGGGGAATCAAGCGTCTTCCCCCGAGAGAGACATATATGATCTTATGAAAGGTCTATAAAAGCATGGGAAAGAGATTTCTGGGCATGATCTCAACACAATGCTTCAATGGGTACATGTGAAAATACCCACTGTAACTGCATCTAGTACTTTTCCATGGGAACTCTGGGATGACGTGGGGGTGAAATTATGGTACATGGCAACAACAGGAAATGTCGAGGCTCAGCGTATGCTCCCGTGGTGGAGAAGCATTTTTGAGACTCTAAAAGGCCAGGAAAGGGGAATGGAAGCCAAAGAAGGGGGAGAGGCAGAAGCCCCAGTGTGGAGAGCATTACTGTTGCAGCAGTTACTCTGCAGCTATTTTAGGCACCCTGTTTCCATCACAGGGCTACAAGGAGATAAAGTAAAAATGCAAACAAGAGAAGCAGCCGGGGAAACCAGATAAGACAGCATTCCTGCAAGTGCGTGGACATCAAATGCTGACATTGGATAGCCAATAATCCTGAAAGGGGAGCTCATGTACTTCACAATGTAACCAATTAGTTAGCTTGCTATTTTGGGTAAACCTGGTACAGTGTATAAATGTCTGTGGCTGCGGCAATAAACAATGCAATGCTTCTAGCACTTTAAAGGACTCTGTCGTTTACTCCGGTGGTCTCACATGGACTCCCTGCAACATCTGGCGCCCGACCAAGATTTATGATCATTGGAGATTTACGATCACTACGAACCCGGCTTCAGTTTGGAAAGCGGACTTGCGAACAAGATTTACGATCACTACAAACCAGGCTCAGGTCTGCAAACCGGACTTGTAGACAGGACGGATTTACAGTCGCTGTGGGCAGCGGCCAAGACCTGGAAAGCGGACTCATGGACAGGACGGATTTACGGTCGCTGCAGGCAGCGGCCGAGGCCTCAAACACGGACTCACAGTCAGGACGGATTTTTAATCACTACGGACCCGGCTCACGTCTGAAAAGTGGATTTGCAGAAAGGACGGATTTACAAATGCCGTGGACCCGGCTTAGGCCTGGAAAACAGCCTTGCAAACGGATGGAGTTATACTTGCTGCAACTTGTCGACAGGGGAAACAGCGGGGACGTCGGAACAAGAAACTTCATCGCACTCACAGCTGTGCTGTCCGTCGGAACTTCGCCGTAGTCACAGGTGTGCGGTATGTAGGAATTTTTGCCGCAGCTGCAGGTGTGCAGCACATAGGAATCTTACCGCAGCCGAAGGTGCTGGGAGATGGCCTTGCTGCAGCTGCAGGCGTGCCATGTGTAGGAATCTTACGGCACCCATGGGAGCTGCACATTGGCTTTGCCGCAGTTGCAGGCGTGCTGTGCATGGCAATCTTGCCATGGCCTTGGGTGCTGTGCGTTGGTTTTGCCGCAGCTGCAGGCCTGCTATACATAGGAATCTTACCGCAGTTGTGGGTGCTGTGCGTTGACTTTGCTGCAGCTGCAAGCATGCTGTGTAGGAATTTCACCACAGTCGCAGGTGTAGTAATTTTCCGTACCCGCAGGCGCGCTGTGTGTTAGTCTGTCACCACAGCAGTAGGCGTGCCATACGTAGGAATTACCGCAGCCATAGGTGCGCTGTCCGTTGGTCTTTCACCGCAGTAGCAGGCGAGCTGTATATAGGAATTTCACCTCAGCCATAGGTGCACTGTACATCAGAATTGGAGAACACTCCAGGACGGCAGACACAGGCAAGAAGTGGTATACCATTCTTCCCCCCCTCCCGCTACAAGCTTTCCACATGGAAACTGAGCTTGATGCGGCAAAGCAGTTGATAATTGGCATTCTCGCAAAATATGGGGAGTGTGTTGCCGAAAAGGTGCTTGATATGGCAAGTCTCTAAGACAGCTCCCTTTGTGGAGCAAAGAAAGGAATCTTATAACAAATGTAAATACAGCATTTGATTTACCTACTTAGGAAGTTATTGGAGTTTAAATCCTTGACGAACCCTCAGTTGGGGTGAAAGAAGCTAAGTCATTAACTCTCACGAAATTAAGTAAAAGGACTTCTACAAAACTGACTCGAAAAGGGAAAAAATCTACTACAGAGGATGTGTTTTTGTTTCTGGGTGCTTTTTCACACACACACACCCAGTTACTACCTAAGTCCAAATGCCGTGTTATCAGAGCAAAGTGATAAATCTGTCGGAACTGAAGGGGAGCAAGTAGTGCGCATAAATCTGCCACTACGGTCTGCACAACTGACTGCCTTTAATATCTATCTTCCTCTAACTTTTACTGAGCCTAAAACACCCCATGACGCAGTCGAAAATGTTAACCGAGACCAACAACTCGGACTTGTCCTTGAAAAGCAGGAAAACATAAAGCAGAGCAGGCAACAGCATGCCTTCCTGTTAAAGGGTTTGAGCCCCCACTATAAAAATACAGAGATTGAGAATCACCGATTAAGGCACAGAGCAGTGTTGCCCCCACAGACAAGGAACCTATGAGCACGGACAAGAAACAAGGTGGCATCAGAATGGGAAAAACAGTTAAATCAGGGTATTTGGATTCCTACTCAATCGTGGAAGTTACCAGGGAAGACTTTATGCGAGAACAAGCGGGTGGCAGAGAGAGTTAGAAGCAGGCCAGTGGGAGGTGGAAGGAACAGGGTCCTAGCACTCACTCAGAGCTCAGTCATGGTGAGCAACGGGGTCATGCTGTGGTTCACAGCGGGGGAAGAACAGCACTGCGGGCAGTGGCCGAGACCTGCAAAAATGTGCCGTGCAGACAGATGCCTTGGCAGGCTTGCCATAGAAGTGGAAGAACCACCACCACCACCACCACCACCCACCCATATGGACTGGATGTAACAAGTTATGTCTTGCAATGTCCTTTGTCTGATTAATTGGTTTGCAGCATTCGTTTGTTTGTATGTGCTATAGGTTCAGGGCTGCGTTTGTCCACTGAGAGCAAAGCAGGTTTCTTAGCAAAAATTATTTTTTGACAGATTGATAAAAGTACTGTAACACCTCAGAGGACTGCAATCAAAGCTGAGGTTAGCACGTTAAATGATGTTCAAAAGTTGCTTAGAAATGTTAACTGGATTAGATCATTGTGTGGTATTATGCATCAGTATTGTATTACTCAGATTCACAGCCACACTGAGCTAACTGACTACCTCAAAGTCTAGCAGAGAGAAATCAGAGAGCACACAGGCTGGTTGTGCCGGCTTGGGCTGCTCCCTCAGCAGACAGCTTTGCACACACTCAGAAGTTGCATGAAATTTTGTTTACCAATCTGCTAAGGTGCTTTAACAATAATACCACTTGTTGATTGCTGAGGCTAAAGGGGTTGTACAGTGCAAAGCCATGGTAGAAGATATGAATCAAACTCTCAAGCGTTTGCTTCACAAATAAAAAGGGGGAGAGAAGGATATCTCTCCAGCTGATCGATTAAACAAGGCTCTGTATGTTTTGGACCGTTTATGTCTGCCACAGAACAGTTTGGTACCTCCAATGTTGAAACATGCAGTAGGTTTAAAAGGAGGTTTGGAAAAAAAAAAAAAGAGCGAGATTAATGTTAGGTGTTAGTAAGAAATGAAGTTAAAGGTACTAACTTGGGGAAGGAGATCTGCCAGTGCCATTACAGATACGGGAACCAAGTGGATAAAGCCGTGTATCCTGAAGAAATCAAGCTTGCAAGAACCAGGATGGGATCCTGATCACAGTAACTGAAGTCAAGTGTTCCAAGTGCAGCCACAATAGAGTATGAGTTTTGTTGCGGGACATATTGAACCATCTAATAGTCTTTTAAATATGCATGTGTTAGTGGTAAATTAAGGAAATAGCGATTTCTGCACATCCTAAGGTCACAGGCTGCAGTCGGTGCCTGCACAGAAACACGAGGCTGATGTTATCTGCACTTCTGACACTCCTAATTGGCAAAGCAAACAAATGCAACAGCAAACCTATCAAGGCACTTAGTTACAGATGTGGATTCTGTGAGACATGCAGCAACTGATTTGTGTTGCTGGCTCACAGACATGATTGTGAAAATTTTGGAAGGTATGTGCTGCAGGAATCTGGCTGACCACTCTCAGTCGATTCATGTGAGCATTCAGAAATTAAGAGATCAATCACAAAAGATACAACAACAACAACAAATTGGTTTCATGAGTGGGAAATTTCAGGATGGATATTGTCAATGGTCAAATTTGGGTTATTGGATTTGGCAATTCGGTACTTGTCTTACATTTACTGCCAGGCTTATTGAGCTTTCTGCAAAGGGCCCTTGCAGAGACCTCTAAAAGCAGTTTTGTGATACAAATACTAAAAGGAAAAAATTGTCAAGGAGGACAGCAGGCCTGCCGGCAACCTGGCTCTCCTCGCAAAGACACAGGCCCTGACAGTATCCTTGAAGTTCCCATGAAACAGAAAAATTACTCATGCCGAGAAGTATTTGGTAATCACATTTTCAAAACATAGCAGCCTTGAAGGCAGGTGGACAGACTGCCTTAAACCAAGAAGGAGTTGTGAGAAGGTATTTGGTAATAAGTGAGCATGTTGTGAACCAGCCATAATGAGATGGCCAAAACACAGCAGGTGTGCAGATAACTTTTAGACATCAAAGATAGACTAACAATGTTTAGCTATAAGATATGTTTATCAAAACTCGTTTTAATCACTAATTAATCACATTGGTGTGAACAGTGTGTGTAGCCAATTAGAAGTTTTTGGCTTGCCACATTTTATAGTATGGCTTTTCTTTTATTGGATGGCTTTTAGATTTAGTTAAATAAGGACTTATGTTTTTGTTAGTTATTTTTGCCTTAGTGCTCTTTTTGCCCTGTATGCCACAGTGTCTCTCTTGCAGGATGGAATATGCTTTTCACAAACATCTGGCTGGTCCATAAACAGAAAGGGGGAATTGTAGCAGTGCATTTTGAGAGGAATGGGGCTTTTTGACCCACCCAGATTTATTGCCACACGACTCGACTCCCATAAATCAGGCCTAGGGGTTAAGCAAAGATATGTTAAGGCACAATTGGAATGCAGTAGAGAAGAGCAGAAGTCTGAGAATGAGATAACAAACTGCAAGAATGTTATCAACTGCCTTAAAAAGGAATGACGTGACAGTGTAGCCTCAACCAATTATTAGCAATAGTGAGACACATGTAAGGCAGGTGAACAGAGCATCTAACCGATAGAAATGTAATGTAACTCCTGTACTGATATAGAAACCTATATAAGCTCTGTGTGTGTTTCAGTGAAGGAGCTCAGAGCTTGATTACATTGATCCGAGTTGAGTCCACAAAAAATTGGGCTCCGGCAAATCAGCACTAGCCCCAGAGGTGACTGCTGTAGCTGCTCTGGAGAAAATTAACAAATTTGGGTTGTTGGTTGAGTAAACAAACCAATGCACCATCTCTTGCTCCTAGTGACCTGCTTACTGATGTAGATAGTGTGAGACAAGCAAAACAGAGCTGCTATTGATTTCTTACTTTTGGCATATGGTCATGGATGTAAAGATTTTGAAGGTTTGTGTTGTATGAACTTATCAGACCACTCGGAATCAATCCACAAAAGCATAGCAATGTTGAAACAACAAATGATGAAGTTAAAATATGAGGATAGTTGGCTGGCTGGCTGGTTTAACACCTGGGGAATTGCTGGCTGGTTCAGAGATGTTATTAAGGCTGGACTTGTCATCCTACTGATAATATTGTCTATGCTCATTATAGTGCCCTGTTTGGTTCAATTGCTTAAAAAACTGATTAGCAAGGCCCTTACTTCGGCTGTTTTGCTTGCGCAAAAATAAAAGAGGGAGTTGTGGGTGCCTGGCTAGCCGATCCAGGCAACAGTTACATCTCACTGCTGCTTGCAAAGCAGCCATGGGAAGTCTTTGCTTCCTGCCGGTCATTGAGGCAGAGTGGATCACTGCTGAGAAATTCCGCTGTGGTGACACAAACCTGGTACAGTGTAGATAGCTTTCCCCCCTACCTCTTCTCACCCTCAGCTAAATGTGGAGCAATTGAGAAACTTCCCTCGAAGGTATATAATTACATAAGATTTCGAAGCAGGACGACCCTTTGGGAGATTGGTCACGCCAATGGGGATTCACCGGTCGGTAATGATGATTACATCTTTGATCCCTTTGATTGCTATAGTGGCCTAATTGGGCTCGTTAAACCATTAATTAATAAAGCTATTGCACAAACGTAGATTGTGCAAAAAGAAAAGGGGGGAGATGTGGAGAGCATTACTGATGCAGCAGTTACTCTGCAGCTATTATAGGCACCCTGTTTCCATTCCAGGGCTACAAGGAGATAAAGTAAAAATGCAAACAAGAGAAGCAGCCGGGGAAACCAGATAAGACAGCATTCCTGCAAGTGCGTGGACATCAAATGCTGACATTGGATAGCCAATAATCCTGAAAGGGGAGCTCATGTACTTCACAATGTAACCAATTAGTTAGCTTGCTATTTTGGGTAAACCTGGTACAGTGTATAAATGTCTGTGGCTGCGGCAATAAACAATGCAATGCTTCTAGCACTTTAAAGGACTCTGTCGTTTACTCCGGCGGTCTCACGCGGACTCCCTGCAACACCCCAGCAGCACCGTTCCTGCTATCCTCTAAGTCGCAGAGTCCCGGACTTTTACCGCCGCCTTCTGGGCCACCGTGTCCCGGATCTTTAAGCGCATACGCCGCCGGTTACCCCCCGGAGGAAGACCCGGGTCCTGTCTACCCGTACAAGGAATCGGATTTATGGCTAAAACAATAGTGGCTCCGGTGATTTATCAGGGCCGGGGGGCGCAATGGGAAGCCCTATCTTTTTCGGTTATTAAGGAACTGCATTGTACTGTCACCGAGCACGGGCTTTCCTCCCCCTATTTTGCGAGCCTGGTGTCTTCTGTATTTGATACATATGTTATGACTCCTCATGATCTCTAGCACAGTTGTTATTGACTCCGACTCAATACTCACTATGGGAATCACACTGGAGAAGGGGACTTCAAGCACTCCTCCTTACATATGTGGGTCATGATAACGCTGCATTAGCTGCACTGACCATGGAGCACCTTACCGGTACAGGTCAGCACTCAAATCCGGCATCTCACGCTCGAGACTGCCCCCGTGAGGCTCTCGAGGCGATCCGCGAAGAGGAGAAAAAGGCTTTTTATAAAATTCCCGATTCACAGAAATTGCAGAAAGCCTTTACTACTATTAATCAGGAACGCTGAGAGCCTTACATGCAGTTTATCTATAGACTGAAACAGCCTTTGGAACGTCAAATAGACAACACAGAGGCTCGGGAAATGCTGTTGTTGAAGCTGGCTGTTGAAAATGCTAATGTGCTGATTGTAAAAATCAGTGGGAGTATTTGGGAGTAACAGAACATGTTAGGAACCAACCATAATGACCTGGACAGGCTGGAGAGCTGGGCAGTTAGAAACCGGATGAAGTTCAACAAAAGCAAGTGTAAAGTCTTGCACCTGGGAAGGAACAACCATTTGTATCAGTACAGGCTGGGGGATGACCTGCTGGAGAAGAGCTCAGTGGAGAAGGACCTGGGGGTCCTGGTAGATGACAGTTTGGCCATGAGGCAGCAGTGTGCCCTGGTGGCTAAGAGAGCCAATGGGATGCTGGGGCGCATCCGGAGGAGTGTAGCCAGTAGGTCAAAGGAGGTGATCTCCCCCTCTACTCTGCGTTGGTCAGGCCCCACCTGGAGTATTGTGTCCAGTTCTGGGCTCCTTGGTTTAAAAAGGACAGGGATCTCCTAGAGAGAGTCCAAAGAAGGGCAACGAAGATGATTAGGGTCCTGGAGCATCTCCCCTATGAGGATAGGCTGAGTAAGTTGGGACTGTTCAGCCTTGAGAAGAGAAGACTAAGGGGGGACCTAATTAAAGTCTATAATTATCTGAAGCAGGGGATGCAGGGGGAATCAGCCAGCCCCTTTTCAGTGGTCTGTGGGGTTAGGACAAGGGGCAATGGCTGTATGTTGGAGCACAGGAAGTTCCGCACCAACATGCGGAAGAACTTTTTCACAGTGAGGGTGACAGAGCACTGGAATAGGCTGCCCAGGGAGGTGGTGGAGTCTCCTTCTCTGGAGATATTCAAGACCCGTCTGGACGCCTATCTGAGTGATATGTCCTAGGGAGCCTGCTTTGGCAGGGGGGTTGGACCCAATGATCTCTCGAGGTCCCTTCCAACCCCTACAATTCTATGATTCTATGATAACAAAAGGGTCAAAACAGCAGGTGTGCGGATACTTTTAGGCATCAAAGGTAAACTAATGATATTTAGCTATAAGATAGGTTTATCAGAACTTGTTATAATTACTAACCAATCAATATGGTGTGAACAGTGTGTGTAACCAATTAGCAGTTTTTTAGCTTGCCACGTTTGCAGTAATAAAGGTATATAATCTGTGTGATCTCACCAAATAAAATGACTTCAAATAAAATGAATTCATACCGAATTGTGTGTTGGTCTCTGCTGGTCGCCATATATACGTATATATGTATGTGTGTCAAAGACAGGGAAAATGGTGGTGCTTGAAGGAATTGTTGGATCTGTGCACAACGTAAATGATATAGAATAAGGGTGGATAATGTCCTGGGTTTGGCTAGGACAGAGTTAATTTTCTTTCTTGTAGCTGGTGTAGTGCTATGTTTGGGAGTCAGGATGAGAGCAGTGCTGATAACACACTGATGTTTTTAGTTATTCCCAAGCAGTCAAGGATTTTTCAGTTTTTCATGCTGCCCTGCTAACAAAAGGTGGGGGGCACCCAGGAAGCTGGGAGGGGACACAGCCAGGACAGGTGACCCAAACGAAGCAAAGGCGGTATTCCGTACCAGTGACGTCATGCTCAGCATAAAGGGGGGCTGGTGGGGGAGGAGTGCACAGCTCTGGGACATGCAGTTTGGGGATGGTCCTGCTTCGGGACAGCTCTGAGCTGTATGGTCTGAGTTGTGTGTTTCGGTGAGAAACTGCATTGTGTAACAGCAGTATATATTTGTATATTTTGCTATAAAGTCCTGTTATTGCTATTTCTCCCTCCCTTTGTTGTCCCAGTAAACTATCCTTATCCCAACCCATGAGGTTTGCATTTATCTATTCTTTTTTCTTTTTCCGACTTGTGGGGGTGAGAGAGCAAGCTGTGTGTGGTGTAAACCATGACACATCAGTACTAATTAGTAATATTAAACAGCTCATATAAGGGTGAATAAGGATCTTGGGAGCCTGCATAATAAAACTATCTACATTAATCCCAGGTATGCAGAAGGAGATGTATTCCCCATCATCTTCAGAAAATATCTCCCCCAGCACAGTAAGACCATCAATGCCAGAGTAAAGTGCAGAGCCATTATTTGTATTAGCATCTTCCTAAGGTTACCAAAATAAAAGAGGTAAGTAGTGCTGCTAACAAACTCTGTGACACACACAGGAGCTTGCTGCTTAATAACTACTATAGCTATAGGACACAATACTAAACTGTTGTTGAGCCCAATGTTAGGCGACAAAAAGGACTGTGGTGGTTTAACCTTGGCTGGACACCAGGTGTCCACCACGCCACTCTATCACTCCCCTCTTCAGCAGGACAGGGAGGGGGGAAAAAAAGATAGAAAAAACAACCACAAACTTGGTCAAAATACAGCAAAAAGCTGCACATGGAAGCAAAGTAAAACCAAAAAGATTATTCTCTTCTACCCATCAGCAGATAATGTCTGGCCACTTCATGGGTAGCAGGGCTTCAGTACACGAAGCCATTGCTCCGAAAGACAAACGTATTAAAAAATAATAAAATGCCCCCCAACTTCCTTCACTTAGCTTCTTATTGCTGAGCAGGTGTCATATGGTATGGAATATCAGTTCGGGTCAGCTGTCCTGACTATGGCCCCTCCCAAAATTTTGCCCACACCAGCCTACTGCTGAGGGGGTAGAAATGTTGGAGAGACAGCCTTGATTCTGTGCTAGCACCGCTTAATAATAGAATAACCAAAAAACTGGTATATTATCAACACCTTGATAGCTACCAATACACAAAACAGCGCTACAAGGGATGCTGTGGGGAAAGTTAGCTCCATCTCAGCCATACCCAATACAACATGGATCCTCTCTGCTTCAGTCAAGAAAGATTTTAAGGCTTAGCTGCAATCTTGGCAACTTAAAAGTTGTTGGCTGCTATAGCTAGACTATAAAATCCTCCGTCTCAAAAGTAAATATATAGCTTATGGAAATAAAACAGTTCTTAACCACCTAATCACATGAGCAAAACAAGCTACACTAACAAAGGATGGCTATGTGATGATAACACTGCATTAGAATTGGTATAGCTAACATTGCATCAATGGAAAGAGCCTGGGCCATGTTTTAACACATGTAAATTAATTTACACACTCATAAGTGATCCAAATCTGAACCACTGCAATGACAGGGTCTTGGCCAAAGTGTGTTTATAAGAAACATTAAAATTCTCTGACCATTGTGCATTAGGCTTATAAAGTATTGTAGGTCTCTTTCTCATAGAAGTTTGTTTCTCAGAAGAAAATCAGCTTTATGCTCTATTGGAATACTTTAAAGTTATTCAAATTCGCATGTGAATATCCTTCTCTCCTCAGTTTTAGGTCCTATCCACAGGAATTTTGGGTAAATAACTGCTACAGCAACTCACCATCAACTGCGCTGGATGTGTTACATTCTTCAAATTCAATATGGCCTTAAAGAAACGACAACGAAGATAAACATTAGGTTAAATTTAATCTCAGACGAAGGTCAAACCCTAAGATATGTTAATAGCTATTAATATTTCCTGAAAATACTAAATAATCTAATTTTAAAATTAGGTGGTAACTAAAAACCACAATTATTCTGGCAATGGTCAAAAAGATTGCAAAATCATACAGGTATAGAAAATTATTAAATATGTTCATTCTTTCACACTAAAAAAGTAAAGTACTAATGCACACTGCCTAAATAGCATTTAATTGCCTGTTATTAAAACGATATGAAACATTTAAAATGTCTTTCCTTTTCTCATTCAAAATATCTATAATATACTAACATTGTAAGGCTTTTTATTTATCTTCTTTTAATAAACAAAAACTATGTAAAGAAAAATCAAAAAGGAAAAAAGCATAGCTTTAGCCCTAAATTTGAGATTCAAACTTTTTCTAACTCTGTATTATTAGTTCCTCTGTTTCCTCTTCATAGCCAATTACCTGGAAAGTTAAAAAAATGATGTGAAGATAAAAAAGCTTTTAAAGATCAGGAACAAAAAAATGGAGCCAATAGGTTCAGTATATATTTAAATAAATTCATTATTATGGCTTCCGATTATATTTGTCTGACAAATGTGCTTGAGTTCTTAATTAAACTAGGGGTAGTTTGGTTCAGGCTCCAAAGGAGGTAAAAGCCTTGTTTGTAACTGGGCCAAAAAACTGTATAGTTCCAATCTGTTCTCTAAAATCCCACAAAGGAAAAGAGGGACACAGTGATCATCGATGCATATGAACTCAGAACACTGATCATATGATTAACAGGTGAATGGTAACTTTTCCAAGACTCATTTATCAAGGAAACAAGTAAGTTGGGAACAAGTCCAGTTGTTCCTCATGTACCCAGCCCCCCGAACTGGAAGACTGAGACAGGGAGCAGAATGAAGCACCCATAATCCAAGGGGAAATGGTTAGTGAACTTCTACATCACTTCAACACATACAAGTCTATGGGGCCAGATAGGATCCACCCAAGGGTACTGAGGGACCTGTCAGAAGTGCTCACCAAGCCACCCCCCATCAGTTACCAGCAGTCCTGGTGTCCTGGATCTGTCCAGGCCAGAATCAACCTCCCCAAGCAGTCCTCACAGGTGAGCTGAGTTAGCCTGGGCTATTTTCCACACCACCTGACATCACTCCCCCATAAAAGGGGCTGGTTGAGAGGGGGTATCAGTTTGGTGTCTCCAGGAAAGTCTGAGTGTGGCTGGTCTGTTGGTCATGCAGTATGCTGTAGTTTTCTGGTTGATAAGGTACTCTATGTTATTGCTGAGTGTGAAGCGAAAGTGGCTGTTCTACTTCCATGGTGATTCTTATCAGTAAACTGTCTTTATCCCAACCCATGGAGGCTCTGTCTCTTTCTCCTCTGAGAGTGAGAATGGTGTGTGGTACTTGGCCACTGTTTGGGGCTAAACTAGCACACCTAGCTAACTGGGGAGGTCCCAGTTGGCTGGAGGTTAGCCAATGTGATCCTCACCTACAGGAAAGACTGGAAGGAAGATCCAGGGAACTACAGGCCTGTCAGTCTGACCTCAGCACTGGGAAAGGTTATAGAACAGATTATCTTGAATGCCATTATGCAGTATGTACAGGAGACTCAGGTAAGCAGGCCAGGTCAGCATGGGGTAATGAAAGGCAGGTCCTGCTTGACCAACCTGATCTCCTTCTATGACTAGGTGACCTACTTAGTGGATGAGTGAAAGGCTGTGGGTGTTGTCTACCTGTACTTCAGTAAAGCTTTTGATGCTGTTTCCCACACTGTTCTCCTGGAGAAACTGGCTGCTCATGGTATGGACAGGTGTATGCTTTGCTGAGTAAATACTGGCTAGATGGCTAGGCCCAAAGAGTGGTGGTGAGTGGAATTAAATCCAGTTGGTGGCTGGTCACAAGTGGTGTTCCCAGGGCTGAGTATGGAGGTCAGCTCTCTTTCATATCTCTATCAATAATCTGGATGAGGGGATTGAGTGCACCCTCAGTAATTTTGCAGACACCACCAAGTTGGGTGGGAGTGTTGATCTCTTTGAGGGCTGAAAGGCTCTGCAGAGGGGTCTGGACAAGCTGGATCAATAGGACAAAACAACTGTATGGGGTTCAACAAGGTTCTGTCACATCAACCCCATGCAATGCTGCAGGCTTGGGGAAGAGTGCCTGTAAAGCTGCCTGGCAGACAGAAACCTAGGCATGTTGATTAACAGTCAGCTGAATATGAGCCAGCAGTGTGCCCAGGTGGCCAAGAAAGTCAACAGCATCCTGGCTTGTATCAGAAATCGTGTGGTCACCAGGATCACAGAATCACAGAATCTTAGGGGTTGGAAGGGACCTCAAGAGATCATTGGGTCCAACCCCCCTGCCAAAGCAGGCTCCCTATCTCATATTACATAGATAGGCGTCCAGATGAGACTTGAATATCTCCAGAGAAGGAGACTCCACCACCTCCCTGGGCAGCCTATTCCAGTGCTCTGTCACCCTCACTGTGAAAAAGTTCTTCCCCATGTTGGTGCGGAACTTCCTATGCTCCAGCTTACAGCCATTGCCCCTAGTCCTGTCCCCACAGACCACTGAGAAGGGGCTGGCCAATTCCCCCTGCCACCCATGTCTAAGATATTTGTAAACACTAATTAGGTCCCCCCTAAGTCTTCTTTTTTCCAGGCTGAAGAGACCCAGCTCACTCAGCCTTTTCTCATACGGGAGATGTACCAGACCCCTAATCAACTTTGTCGCCCTTCTCTGGACTCTCTCCAGAAGGTCCCTGTCTTTTTTATACCAGGGAGCCCAGAACTGGACACAGTATTCCAGGTGGGGCCTGACCAACGCAGAGTAGAGGGGGAGGATCACTTCCTTCGACCTGCTGGACACACTCTTCCTGATGCATCCCAGGATCCCATTGGCTCTCTTGGCCACCAGGGCACACTGCTGGCTCATAGCCAACCTGTCATCAACCAGGACCCCCAGGTCCTTCTCCACAGAGCTCTTTTCCAACAAGTCATCCCCCAGCCTGTACTGATACAGTTGGTTATTCCTCCCCAGGTGCAAGACTTTACACTTGCACTTGTTGAATTTCATTAGATTTCTCCCAGCCCAGCTCTCCAGCCTGTCCAGGTCTCGCTGAATGGCAGCACAGTGTTCCTGCGGGGATGAGGGTGGTGATTGTCCCCTTGTACTAGGCACTGGTGAGGCTGGAGTACTGTGTTCAGTTTTGGACCCTTCACTAGAAGAAAAAAATTGAGGTGCTGGTGCATGTCCAAAGAAGAGCAACAAAGCTGGTGAAGGGTCTAGAGCACAAGTCTTATAAGGAGCAGCTGAAGGAACTGGGGTTGTTTTCTCCAGGCTAAAGGAGGCTGAGGGGAGGTCTGATTGCTCTCTTCAACTACCTGAATGGAGGTGTTGGTCTCTTCTCCCAAGTAGCAAATGATAGGACATGAGGAAACGGCCTCAAGTTTTGCAAGGGGAAGTTTAGATTGGATATTAGGAAAAAACTCTTCACCAAAAAGGTTATCAGTCACTGGAACAGGCTCCCCAGGGAAGTGGTTGAGTTACTGTCCTGGGTTCAGCACAGCAGCAGGCTGTGTTAGCCCTGAGAGTATTCCATACCAATTGCATCATGATCAGGCAGTCTGCCCCCCCCCCCCTGCAGGGGCGACTCCGGACCCGGGCACGGGAGGTTCCGGTCTGGGCAGGCACAGTGCCAGTTCCGGGGTGACTCCGGACCCATCAGAAACTGCTCCGGGCACGGGAAGTCCCGGTCTGGGCAGACGCAGTGCCAGCTCAGGCTTCTCTCTCTCTTTTTGGATCGGTGCGGCAGGCGGTGGTGAGGGGGGTGCTCTGGGGTGCCGGGCTCGGGGAGTGCCGCGTTCGGGGCTCTGAATCAGGGGTGCCGGGCTCGGGTAGTGCTGCGTTCGGGGCTCTGAATCTGAATTGGTTCGGGCTCGGGGACTGCCGCATTCGGGGGCTCTGAATCGGTTCGGGCACGGCTCAAATTACATAGTGGGGTGAGAGGTTTGCACTATATGTAATAGCACTGTAGTTAGTTGTTTTCATATTTTCTCCTGTTGTTTAGTAAACTATCCTTATCCCAACCCGCGGGCCTTTGGTTTTTTTTTCCCTCTGTCTCGCAGCTCCTCGGTTCCCTCCGTTCGCCCATCCCCCACCTCTTAAAGAGGCAGGGGGCTTCTTTTTCTGACCTTTGTGGCCCCAGCTTTCCGCTGAGGTTTAAACCACAACAGTTACCATCCCCAGAGGTCTTTAAATGACACAGATGTGGTGCTTAGGTACATGGTTTAGTGGGGGACTTGGTAGTGATAGGTTAATAGTTGGTCTTGATGAGCTTAAAGGTCTTCTCCAATTAAAACAATTTTATGATTCTCTCTTGGTAATTTTGAATCATTGTGATATTATTTGTGCAGTACATTAATAGAGTGAACCTTGCCATCAAACTTAAGTTGCACTTATACAACATCATGTTTTAATAAAATCACTTTTGCCAATACCTTTGATATTGGTTCTTTAAGTGGTCTGAATTACCCATTTGTGATAAATTAGCATAGCCAGTGAGATCCTAAATCAGGATTTGTGACAAGTAGACACAAGGTAAGTCAGCTCTCATTGCAAAGTGCAGTCCTAGCCCTCATGCTTTCAATCTGGCTAGGTCTGGAATTTAACGCTTTTGTGAGCCATTTTAGGGAGCAAAGTTGCAGAAAAAACAGTGATTTTCATAAAACTTTCAGGGAGTTAAAATTGCAGAATCACTCCAGCATTTGTGAAAGCACAATCTTTATTGTTAAATCACAATTATGCTAGAGCATTCGCAATAAAACCAAGAGCTGTGCAATTTTCAGGGTGTTTTCACATAAAATAAAATGTGCACTTGCAAGCATTTTCCAGTGTTTTCACTTGTACTCTTTTAAAAATGAATGTCATACTATTAGTTTTAAAATAAGTAGCTATTATAAACAGATTTTTGATACAAACATGGGGACAACAAGCTTCAGTTTCTTTTTAAATAGTACAACATAGCAAATCATTGTGCTGCAATTAGGGATACCACAATGAAAATGAAACATAATTTAGCTGTGAATTAACATTGTGAAGTATACAACTGGGACTAACTGCATGAATCAAATGCAAATTAAGTACCTGAAATGGTTCTATTTGTAATGTAGCCCCTAATATGTATGTCTAACACTTGAAGTGTAAATATGTTTGACTCGTTTAATATTTTAAAAAGTATTTTTATACAATGCATATTGTAATTAAGACCAAGTCTGCAAAATTTTCCCTGCCAGTAAAAGAAACTTGTGTGTTTGTAAAACCAGTAGCAGAATTAGTATCTGTGAATAGAACCCATCAATATTCTATTTATATTATTGTGATTGTTTGTCTTCCAAATGAAGCTCTTAAGAGCAGAATTTTACAAGGCCAACCTTGAATGGCAATCCTAAATGCCCTTTAAGTTTCAATTATTTAATAACTTCAAATATAAGTCTAAGTATTTGATAAGACAAATTCCTAACAGTGATCCCATTCTACTATGTATTTTAAACACATAGACATTTGAAGCTGCTCTTCCAATCTCTTCTCCTTTGCTGTCTTTAAAGTTCACAGTAAAACTAAGTGTGCTCCACAAATCAGCAAATCTGGGTGTCTTACAAAACAAAAAGCAACCAGAAAAAAAGAAAAAAATTATTCAGGGAACTAGATGTCTACATCCTCACACTGATTTAATCAACATTTTATTTTAGGCACTTAAAATACTGTTCAAAATATATTGAGGAAAAAGTTGTTGAGCAATATAACACGTTGCACTATTTGTTTGTAGTAAAGGCAAACAAAGGCTACTTCATGCATTTTGCCCTTTTGAACAGAATAGGGTGAAAATTGTAGTAGTTCTTAATTTTCCTGAAAGCTTTGTTCTGTAACTTCAGATCTCCCAACAGTTCTGTTTTCTATATGCCTGCTATAAAGACTAACATTTTTTGTATGGGGAGTCATATTTTTAAACAAGAACAAAAAACCCCCACATTTCAGGAATATACATTTTCTATAGCACTCTATGGTGAATCAATTTAGAAAACAGGAAAGCTGTGATGAGCTTTTGGTAGCCCACATAATAGCTGGAGTCTCCCAAGGGCAGATAGCTTTGTGTCCAAAGAGGTAATAATACTGTAGCCCAGTCAGAAGTGTGTCCTGTGACCACATAGTCTCCCATTAGAATCAGCTGTAGTCTCCTAGGCAGCCAAAAGGCCTTAGGTATACATATCACTATGGAAGTATAACATCAATAAGGAATTTGAATGCCGAGGGAGTCAGCGAAAGGACTGAGGGAGTCAGCAAAACTCTGGAGAAAAAAAGCAGCTGGAAACAATCACTTCACCAGCCAGACAGTGCATCAAGGACAGTGAAAAAAAAAAAAAGAGAAAACAGTACTTTGCAGCAGTACGCCTGAGAAGGTGAGCCGCTGTTACAGCTATGGGGAATAAGTTATCTAGAGAGGAAAAGGCTATAGTCAAGATTCTAGCAAAAATCCTCTCAAAGAGAGGCATAAAATACGATGAGTCAACGCTGAAGCGTCTGCTGCGGTGGTGGGCAAGGGGTGGGGGATAAATTATGGGATGTGGTCTGTAAGGAAGACAAGAAAGTAAAGAGACTTGCTACTGCTTGGAAACTTGTGATTTCTACTCTGGAGGACATAAAAGCCGAGCAGACACCTGCCTGTGGGGCTGTTAAAGCTCTCACAGCAACGGCATGCCCTACTGTTAAAGTGTTTGAGCCTCTGGTCCCGAGACCGCCCAGCCCCCCACCCGAAGACTACGAATACAGAGAAACACAGACTAATGCACCGGTCAGTGTTGTCCCCACGGCACCTCCTGAGCCTATGGACACTGACAAAGAGCCTATGGACACGTCCTACAGAGACGGTCCAGAATCAACCTTGCCTGCCATCAGATCAGGGACCCACTTCGTCTCAACACCCACCGTTCCCACCCACACCTCCCGACCAACTCAACCATAAATCACTGTCTCCTGACGACCCAGAGACTCCAGCGAGACGGCTCGTCGGAGCCTGGGCACGTAAGGTGGCGTCAGTACGGGAAAAACAGCTAAATCTCGGTATTTTTATTCGAACTGAAGGGAACTCAATTTCTGCTTAATCGCAGAAACTATCGGGGAAAAGTTTACGTGGGAACGACCGGGTGCTGGAGAGAGTTGATAGCGGGCCGGTGGGAGGTGGCAGCATGGAGACGGCGCGGCGCCCGGTCCTAGCGCTTTCCCGGGTCTTAGCGCTCCCCCGACGCTTAGCGCTCAGCCGGCGCCCTGCCCCGGTGGTCGGCAGGATCGCGCTCTGCTTCGCGGTGGGGGCGGGACAAAAGCGCCCCTGCGGGAAGCTGCCGAGAGCCGCTAGTGCATGGCGCGGCGCTGGGTGCTGTAGCAAAAGTGACACAGAAGTTGGACAACCGCCCCCCCCCCCCCCCCCCCCCATCCACACTCCACCCCCCCATCCACACGGTTGCAACTCGTGTTTTGCAGTGTCGTTTGTCTGATGAATCGGTTTGCAGCATATGTGCTATAGGGTCAGAGATGTGTTTTGTTTATCCACTGAGAGCAAGGCTGGTTACAGAGCAAAAGGATTTTTGATAGCGACCATTGAAAGTGGGCAGCTTACTTTAAAAATTTAACCTGGAAAAGAGAAATCCCTGTTTGGGTTGATCAATGTCTGCTTACTTACAAAACTACTTTCCCACCTACAAGATTTAATACGGGAGCAACTGACTAAGAGTCATATCAAGCCTTCCACAAGTCTGTGGAACATGCCAAAATCTTTAAAATATTGGGGTTTTGATTTTTTTTTCACTATTCCTTTACACACTGATGCTTCTGAAAAATTTGCTTTTTCAGTCCCTACCATAAACAAAAATGAACCTATGAAAAGGTATCATTGGGTAGTGCTTCCACAAGGCATGAAAAATTTACCAACTACATGCCAGACTTATGTGGCCTGGGCACTTGCTCCAGTATGAAAACACATCCTGAACTAATCTTATCATTACATATATACTGATTGCGGGGAAAAACTTGGACATTGAAACTTTAATTCATGAGTTAACAGTATATTTGAAAAGCAAGGGGTTACAGATTGCTCCAGAGAAAATTCAAAAGAAGCCAATATGGAAATATCTGGGTTGGCAGATTGATAGAAGTACCATACCACCTCAAAAAATTGAGATCCGAGCTGAGGTCTGTATGTTAAATGATGTTCAAAAGCTGCTTGGAGGTATTAACTGGGTTAGACCATTGTGTGGCATTGCAAATAGGGAATTGGAACCTGTAGTGGCATTGCTAAAGGTAAAGGTGGTGCAGGAGCACCGAGAATCCTATCAGAAGAAGCTGAAAAGGCCCTGGAAGTTATTAGTACCCATTGATGGGATCCGGACTGGAACATAGGAGTCACAGTCATTACTCAAAGAGAGCATGTGTTTGCTATTATAATGCAGTGGACTAATGACAAAGATCCCTTAAGGTTGTTAGAATGGGTATTCTTGCCAATGCAGCCAAAAAGAGAACCCGCATTTTAGAGTATTTAGCTTGGGCCTTGAGGAACAGTATTGACCTGCAAATAGCATTATTCGACTATGCAGGGGAAATAAATAATAAAAATACCCACCACATGGAATCTTTACAGTAGTGCATAACTGTCAAATAGAAGAAAAGCCCTTGTTGTCTTGGCGTCCGGTTCGGGGTATTACAGTATTTCCTGATGCGGGAGGTAGAATTCAGAAGGCTGCAAGTATATGGCAAGGGAATGGAAAATGGCAGGATTTGATATTAAAAGGAGCCCAAGCCTCAACTCAGCAGTTGGAGTTGCAGGTGGTTGTAAAAGTGTTTTATAAGTGGACAGACGAACTGGTTAATATAGTATGCGATTCACTGTATGTGGTGGGAATAGTTACCCGAATGGAATGTGCACTACTGAAAGGAATTTCAGATGAAGAATTGTATAGGTTGTTTAAAGAATTATGGCTCCTACTAACCGACAGCATCAGTATTTTATTACCCATATTCGCAGCCACACTGGACTAACTCAAGGTGTAGCAGAAGGTAATCAGAGAGCAGACAGGCTGGTAGCACCAGCATGGGCTGCTCCCTCAGCAGACCACTTTGCACAAGCTTGGAGATCGCATTAATTCTTTCATCAATCTGCAAAGGTGCTTCAGTGACAATACCACCTGTCGGTTGCCAAGGCTAAGGGGATTGTACGGTCATGCCCGGACTGTCAGCAACCCACTAGTGGCCTTGCCCCTGGCGTGAAACCTCATGGCACAGGCCCACTAGAAGCCTGGCAAATGGATGTTACACACATCCCAGAATTTGGTTGCCAAAAGTATGTCCATGTTTGTATAGATACTTTTTTTCTGGCAGTGTGGGCTACTGCACAAACAGGGGAATCAAGTAAACATCCAACGCCACGTGTAGTCTGCCATAGCAGCACTTGTGGTACCCTGTGAAATCAAAACCAACAATGGCCCAGGATATATAGCACAGGCAACACAAACCTTCTTCCAGTTATGGGGCATTTTACCCATGTGAGAGGGACACCACATTCGCCCACAGGCCAAGCCATGATGGAATGTATGAATCAAACTCTCAAGCGTTTGCTTCACAAACAAAAAGGGGGAGAGAAGGACATCTCTCCAGCTGATCGACTAAACCAACTTCTTTATGTTTCCAACTCTTTAAGTCTGCCACAGGACAGTTTGGTACCTCCAATGTTGAAACATGCAGTAGGTTTAAAAGGAGGTTTGGAGGGGATCAAAGAAAGTCAATGTCAGTTGTTTGGTAAAAAATTAAGTTACAGGTACAGGTACTTGGGGAAGGAGATCTGCCTATGTCATTACAGATACAGGAACCAAGTGGGTACCAGTGAAGTGGATAAAGCTGTGGATCCAGAAGAAAGCAAGCCTGCATAAACCAGGACAAGATCCTGATCCCAGTCAAGTGTTCCAACTGCAGCCATGGTGGACTTGAATTTTGCTATGGGACATATTGAACTATTTAACTGTCTTTGAAATACACCTGTAAATTAGTGAAATAGTGACTTCTGCACAGCCTAAGGCCATGGACTACAATGGGTGCCTGTACCAGAAGAGAAGCTACTGTTACCTGCACCCAAATGCTCGTGACGCTCCTAATTGGAAAAGCAAACAAATACAACAGCAAAGGTAGCTAAGGCACTTAGCTACAGATGTGGATTCTGTAAGACATGCCACCTTACAGAATTGTGCAGCAATTGATTTACTGGCCCATGGACATGGGTGTCAAGATTTTGAAGGCATGTGCTGCATGAATCTATCTGACCACTCTCAGTGGATTCATGCCAGCATTCAGAAATTAATAGATCAAACACAAAAGATACAACAAGAAAATGGATTCTTCGGATTGGACAATTGGTTTCGTGAGTGGGGAATTTCAGGATGGATATTGTCAATGGCCAAAACTGGATTGCTGATTTTAGCAGTCGTAGTAGTTGTCTTACTCTTGCTGCCATGTTTGTTGGGTTTTCTGCAAAGGGCCCTGCAGAAATCTCTGCAGGCAGTTTTTGTAACACAAATACAAAAAGGGGGAATTGTCTGGGAAGACAGCTGGCCTGCTAGCGGCCTAGCTCTCTTCACCCAAGACATAGGCCCTGACAATATTCTCCTATTCCCATGAGAAAAGTTACTTATGCTGAGAGGATCCTAATAATCACATTCTCAAAACACAGCAGCCTTGTTGTTAGGTGTACAGGCTACCCTAAACCAAGAAGCAGTTATGGGAAGGTATTTGGGAGTAAGGGAACATGTTAGGAACCAGCCATAACAAGATGGTCAAAAACAGCAGGTGTGCGTATGCTTTTATGTATTACAGGTAAACTAAGGATGTTTAGCTATAAGATAGGTTTATCAGAACTCATTATAGTTACTAACCAATCAATATGGTGTGAACAGTGTGTGTAACCAATGAGCAGTTTTTTAGCTTGCCACGTTTGCAGTAAGAAAAGTATATAATCTGTGTGATTTCACCTAATAAAATGGCTGGCTTCATGGCTTCACATAAAATTCATATACTGAATTGCGTGTTGCTCCCTGCTGGACGCCACATGAACCTGCCCTGACGCAGCTTCTTGCCATTTCCCCTTATCCTATCTCCTGTTACTTGGCTGAAGAGACCATCGCCGACCTCTCTACAACCTCCTTCCAGGTAATTGTAGGTTGTGATAAGGTCTCCCCTCAGCCTCCTCTTCTCCAGGCTAAACATCCCCAGCTCCCTCAGCCACTCCTCATAGGACTTGCCCTCCAGCCCCTTCAACAGCCTCGTTGCCCTTCTCTGGACTTGCTCGAGGACTTCAATGACCTTCATATGGTGAGGAGCCCAGAACTGGACACAGTACTTGAGGTGTGGCATCACCAATGCCAAGTATAGGGGAACAATCACCTCCCCAGACCTACTGACCACACTGTTTCTGATACAAGTCAGGATGCCATTGGCCTTCCTGGCCACACTGCAGTCAACCAACACCCCCAGGTCCTTCTCTGCCTGACAGCTCTCCAGCCAGTCTTCCCGAAACCTGTAGCGCTGCATGGGGTTTTTATGTCCCATGTGCAAGACCTGCACTAGGCATTGTTAAACCTCAGCCCATTTGTCTCAGCCGATTGGTCCAGTCAAAGCATGTGTCCTGGTTTCAGCTGGGATAGAGTTAATTTCCTTTCTAACAGCCAGTGGAATGCCATGTTTGGGAGTCAGGATGTGGCAGGCGGCGGTGGTGAGGGGGGTTTTGGGACCGCCGGTCGGGAGTGCCACGTTTGGGGCTCAGAAGCGGCAGCGGTTCGGGCACGGCTCAAATTACATAGTTGGGTGAGAGGTTTGCACTGTATATAATAGCACTGTAGTTAGTTGTTTTCATATTTTCTCCTGTTGTTTAATAAACTATCCTTAACCCAACCCGCGGCGCTTTGGTTTGTTTTCCTCTTCCTCAGAGCTCCTCGGTTCCCTCCGTTCGCCCATCCCCCACCTCTTAAAGAGGCAGGGGGCTTCTTTTTTCTGGCTTTTGTGGCCCACAGCTTTTCATCTGAGGGTAAAACCACAACAACTTTTGGCGTTCAACGTGGGGCGAAGGAAAACCCCAAGGGGGGCAAAAAGGTTGGGGTAACGATAGATTTGACCTTAACTCAATTGCAGTTAAGATAGAGTTGTGATAAGTACGGTTCTGTTGTGGTTTAACCTCAGCGGAAAGCTGGGGCCACAAAGGTCAGAAAAAGAAAAGCCCCCTACCACTTTAAGAGGTGGAGGATGGGCGAACGAAGCTAATCGAGGGGCTGCAGAGCCAGAGGAAAAAAAACGCGGCCTGCAAAGTTGGGATAAGGATAGTTTACTAAACAACAGGGAAAAGTATGAAAACAACTAACTACAGTGCTATTATATACAGTGCAAACCTCTCACCACACTATGTCATTTGAGCCGTGCCCGAACCGATTCAGATTCCCGAACGCAGCACTCCCCGAGCCCAGCACCCCCGAGCACCCCCCTCACCACCGCCTGCCACGCCGATCCCAGAAAGAGAGAGAGAAACCGGAACTCCCACACGCCTGCTCAGACCAGCACTTCCCGAGCCCAGCAGTTTCTGATAGGTCCGGAGTCTCTCCCGGAACTGGCACTGCGGCTGCCCAGACCGGGACTTCCCGTGCCTGGGTCCGGAGTCGCCCCTGCAAAGGGGGGGGGGGGGGGGGGCAGACCACCTGGTCATGACACAGTTGGTATGGAATACTCTCAGGGCTAACATAGCCTGCTGCTGGGCTGAACCCAGGACATTATCCACCCCTTATTCCATACCATTTACATCATGAGCAGGACCAGCAACCTTCTTTGGGTCCATGGAGTCTCTCGCATCCACACACATGCATGTACACATGCATACGCATGTATGTGCGTATAGATTCAGTCTGTGGACCATCCCCCCGAGTCTGTCGGTTTCATTCAGTCCACAATTCTCAGGCTCACTGGTCCCTCTGTCAGAACAGTCTCTCAGGGTATGAAGAGTCGTACGTGCCACTGGATCGTTGAATGCTGTATCTCGGGCTCTCGAACACTGCACCTGGCATGATCCATGCTCATAGTCCGTGGGTCAGAGATGTTTATTACAAAAGAAAAAAGAAAGAGTTCTTGGGAGGCTGGTCTTCACTCTATCATCACGGCACCGATGACCCTAGCTATAATGTCATTAGTATAACATACAGTATCTATAACAACAATAAAACAGTAGTGAATTATTTAGCATGATATTGGCTATTCTCACCCAAAATCAAGTCCCCTTGAGGTACACATCGAGTTTCTCCATCCTTCTGCATTACCCACCAAGTACAACCAGGTCCTTGAGCAAAAACAATCCCAGATATGGGTTTGCCTTTGCCTGTAGCAGGAATGACCCAAACTGTCTTTCCCAAAATACTTTTCATGTGCACTACTGGGGCTCTGTCACCTTCTACAGTATGTGAGAATTCTGACTGGGCTGGACCAGCCCGATTGGTAGATCCCCTAGAGTTAACCAACCACGTAGCTTCAGCTAAATGTGTATCCCAATTTTTAAATGTTCCACCACCCATTGCTTTCAGTGTAGTCTTTAAAAGTCCATTGTAGCGTTCAATTTTCCCAGAGGCGGGTGCATGATAAGGAATGTGGTACACCCACTCAGTTCCATGCTCTTTGGCCCAAGTGTCTATGAGACTATTTCGGAAATGAGTCCCATTGTCTGACTCAATTCTTTCTGGGGTGCCGTGTCGCCACAGGACTTGCCTCTCCAGGCCCAGAATTGTATTCCGGGCAGTGGCATGGGGTACAGGATATGTCTCCAACCAGCCAGTGGTTGTCTCTACCATTGTAAGTACGTACCGTTTGCCATGGCGAGTCTGTGGAAAAGTGATGTAATCAACCTGCCAAGCCTCCCCATATTTATATTTCATCCACCGTCCTTTATACCAGAGGGGTTTTAGCCGCTTAGCTTGCTTGATTGCGGCACATGTCTCACATTCATGGATAACTTGTGCAATAGCATCCATGGTTAAGTCCACCCCTCGATCTCGAGCCCATCTATATGTTGCATCTCTTCCTTGATGACCTGAGGTATCATGAGCCCATCGGGCTAGGAACAACTCACCCTTATGTTGCCAGTCCAAATCTACCTGAGCCACTTCAATCTTAGCAGCCTTATCTGCCTGCTGGTTGTTTTCATGTTCCTCCATGGCCCGACTCCTAGGTACATTGGCGTTCACATGACGTACCTTTACAGTAATCTTCTCTAATCGAGTAGCAATATCTTGCCAAGGGTCAGCAGCCCATATGGGTTTGCCTCTGCGTTGCCAATTGTTCTTTTTCCACTGCTGCAACCACCCCCACTAGGCATTAGCTACCATCCATGAGTCAGTATAAAGATATAGCATAGGCCACTCCTCTCTCTCAGCAATGTCCAGGGCTAATTGGATAGCCTTTACCTCGGCAAATTGGCTTGATTCACCTTTTCCTTCAGTGGCTTCTGCTACTTGCCTCATAGGACTCCATACAGCAGCTTTCCATTTCCGATGTTTACCCACAATGCGACAAGATCCATCAGTGAACAAGGCATACTGCTTTTCATTTTCTGGCAATTGGTTATATGGTGGAGCTTCTTCTGCACGTGTTACCTCCTCATCCTCTGGTGACATCCCAAAGTCTCTGCCTTCTGGCCAGTCTGTAATCACCTCCAAAATTCCTGGGCGATTGGGGTTTCCTATTCGAGCTCGTTGCGTAATTAGTGCAACCCACTTGCTCCATGTAGCATCAGTTGCATGGTGTGTGGAAGGGACTTTCCCTTTAAACATCCAGCCCAACACCGGCAGTCGGGGTGCTAGGAAAAGCTGAGCTTCAGTTCCAATTACCTCTGAAGCAGCTTGAACCCCTTCGTAAGCGGCCAGTATTTCCTTTTCTGTTGGAGTGTAAGTGGCCTCAGATCCTTTGTAGGCCCTACTCCAAAACCCTAACGGTCGCCCTCGAGTCTCCCCTTGTGTTTTCTGCCAGAGACTCCAGGTAGGGCCATTGTCACTAGCTGCAGTATAGAGCACATTTTTAATGTCTGTACCTGTACGGACAGGTCCAAGGGCTACAGCATGGACTATTTCGCGCTTGATCTGCTCAAAGGCTTGCTGTTGCTCAGGGCCCCATTCAAAATCATTTTTCTTCCGAGTTACATAGTAGAGTGGGCTCACAATGAGACTATAGTTTGGGATATGCATTCTCCAAAATCCTATAACACCTAAGAAAGCTTGTGTTTCCTTTTTGTTACTTGGTGGGGACATAGCTTCAATTTTATTAATAACGTCCATAGGGATCTGACGACGCCCATCCTGCCATCTTATTCCTAAAAACTGGATTTCTCGCTTAGGCCCCTTGACTTTACTTTGTTTTATAGCAAAACCAGCTTCTAAAAGGATTTGAATTATCCTTTCTCCTTTTTCAAAAACTTCCTTTGCTGTATCGCCCCATACAATGATGTCATCAATATACTGCAAGCGCTCTGGGGCTCCACCCTTTTCCAATGTACTCTGGATTAGTCCATGACAGATGGTGGGACTGTGTTTCCACCCCTGGGCAGACGATTCCATGTATATTGGACACCTCTCCTAGTGAAAGCAAACTGTGGCCTGCACTCTGGTGCCAGTGGGATTGAGAAGAAAGCATTTGCAATGTCAATTGTGGCGTACCACCTGGCTGCCTTTGATTCCAGTTCATACTGGAGCTCTAGCATGTCCGGCACAGCAGCACTCATGTCCTGCACAGTGGCACTCATACCTGGAGTGACTTCATTTAGGCCACGATAATCTACTGTCAGCCTCCACTCTCCATCGGACTTCCGCACTGGCCATATAGGACTGTTAAATGGTGAGTGGGTTCGGCTGATCACTCCCTGACTCTCCAGTTGACGAATCAGTTTATGGATGGGGATCAAAGAATCCCAGTTTGTACGATACTGCCGCCTGTGCACTGTGGTCGTAGCGATTGGCACTCGTTGTTCTTCGACCTTCAACAACCCCACAACAGCTGGATCTTCCGAAAGTCCAGGCAAGGCACACAACTGTTCAGTTTCTTCAGTCTCCACAGCAGCTATTCCAAAAGCCCACCGGTATCCTTTAGGGTCTTTAAAATACCCTCTACGGAGATAGTCCATACCTAAAATGCACGGAGCTTCTGGGCCAGTCACAATGGGGTGTTTCTCCCAGTCCTTTCCAGTTAGGCTCACCTCAGCCTCTAGCACAGTCAACTGTTGGGAGCCCCCTGTGACTCAAGAAATGTAAACAGATTCTGTCCCTTCATAATTTGATGGCATTAGAGTACACTGGGCACCGGTATCCACTAGAGCCTTATACTCTTGTGGGTCTGATGTTCCAGGCCATCGGATCCACACAGTCCAATAAGTCCGATTATCCCTCTCCTCCACCTGGCTGGAGGCAGGGCTCCTCTATTGCTCCTGGATAGAAACTGGTGCAACCTTCCTCTTGGCAGAACCTCGTGCACTTGCTCTACCTTGCAACTCATTTACTCGTGCTTGAAGGGCTGAAGTGGGCTTCTTATCCCACTTTCTCATGTCCCCTCCATGGTCACGCAGGTAAAACCACAGTTTGGCTCTGGGTGTGGCTCGCCGTGTGGCTCGTGGTGTGGCTCGTGGTGTGTCCCTGCTATTTTCTCTCTCTTGGGACGATGGATGACTTTTCCGGATAGCTGCAACATCGCTCTGTACAGGTTGGGAGTCGACCGTGTGGTCGTCAAGTTTAAGTTTAACCAGTTGCTCTACTGCTGCAATGACAGAGCGTGCAACGTTGTCTTGATAAGTCCGGAGTCGGCGGGTCACTTCATATACGGTTGGTGGAAACATCTCGTATTCCATCACTGCCAGTGAATTTGTGTGCCCTGATGGTGCACTTTGTATAACCTTACGCCACATGTCTGGGATGCATCGGACATCATCAGGATCATCAGGGAGCCTTCTGTTGTCCGACTCATAATAAATCAACTCTCGTACAGCTAATTCTCTCAGGTACTGGATAACTGTCTCTATGCTGTCGCTCTTGGGTTTCAGACAGGTAATATATTCTTTCATGGGTTATCTTTCCCGCACACTTGACAGCAATCGCCTCCAAAGGCTGAGGATTTGTGACCCCTCCCCAAGTGCCTTATCAATACCTCCTTCTCTAGCCAGGGATCCCAACTGCCTGGCCTCCCTGCCGTCTAATTCCAGACTATTGGCCCCGCTATCCCAGCATCAGAGCAACCAAGTGATAATGTGCTCACCTGGGCGGAGGCCAAAATCTTTTCGCACCTCACGCAATTCACTCAGGGTCAGGGATCGGGTAAAAATCTCTGGTTCTCCTACATCCTGATCTGCTCGAGATGGCTTTGCCCCATTCTTACTTTTCTGAGATGGCCCTGCCCCATTCTGACTTGTCTGAGATGGCCCTGCCCCATTCTGACTTTTCTGAGATGGCCCTGACTTTTCATCATCATCCTCATCCGGCGATACTTGAGATAATAGTTTTTCACCATCATCCTCATCCGGCCAATCTTGAGATAATGGTTTTTCACCATCATCCTCTGGCACTACGCGAACTAACTTCCTGGTGTGTTTCCTCTTTTGAATGGGAGCCACAGACTTTGGTGTGGGTTGGCCAAGATCCATTGTAGAGGTTGCAGTATCTACAGTATGTACTAGTCTATTTCCTTTTCCTCCCTGACAGTGCCGACAGCACTGACAGTGCTGACACCTCTCTTGAATGGAAGCAAAAGACATTGGTGTGGGCTGATTCTCTGAATTATGGGAAAGGTCTATTGTAGACGTTGCAGCATCTGCAGTATGTACTAGTCTTTTTCCCCTTTCTCCCTGACAGCACTGGCACCCCTTTTGAATGGGAGCAACAGACATTGGGGTGGGTTGACCAAGATCTATTGTAGAGGTTGCAATATCTGCAGTATGTAATAGTCTATTTCCTCTTTCTTCCTGACAGTGCTGACACCTCTCTTGAATGGAAGCAACAGACATTGGTGTGGGTTGACCAAGGTCTATTGTAGAGGTTGCAGCATCTACAGTATTTGCCGATCCATTTCCTCTTTCCCCCTGACAGTACTGATGGCCTGAATTAGGGGCAAGGTCTATTGTAGAGGTTGCAGCATCTACAGTGTTCGCTAATCCATTTCCTCTTTCCCCCTGACAGTACTGACGCTCTGAATTAGGGGCAAGGTCTCTTGTAGAGGTTGAAGCATCTGCAGTATTCGCTAATCCATTTCCTCGTTCCCCTTGGCAGTACTGACAGTACTGACAGTGCTGCTTGCTATCAAGCAGTGTTTGGTAGATGGTAGCCAAGCCCCAGCACAGTGCAGTAGGGCGTATTTCTCTGGGGAGCCCACTGCAGTTCTTTTTCAGATATGCAGTCACCTTATTAGGATCCTGTAGCTGTTCAGGAGTGAAGTTCCAAACCACTGGGGGTAAGAAAGTGCCTAGGTACCTGCTCATATTTCGCCATTTGCCCTACCACTCAAGCTTATCCAGCCTCAGGGAAAACTCTTGGGTGGTATTCATAAACCTGTGCCTAATATATATACATATATATATATCGAAAGCAGAACCATTTGCACCAAAACCAACAGTAGGAAAATGCTAGTTAGAATTTCCCAGGGATATTGGAAATTGTTAAACACTCTTACAAGGCCTGTTCTATCCCTCCTTGTACCGAACAGCAAAAGCTGATACAAGTACTCTTTTAAGTTCATGAACTTCAACGTTATCCAATCATAGGCTGTAATCACGACATACACTAAACACACGTACGGGATGGCAACGAATCCTGGCAGGATTAAATGCAGCAGCATACCACGAGTTGGCAACCATGGCAGCATCCTTAAGAGTAAATGCCACAACATTGTACATAGAAATTACTTAAATAACCGTACCTATCACAACTCTATCTTAACTGCAATTGAGTTAAGGTCAAATCTATCGTTACCCCAACCTTTTTGCCCCCCTTTGGGGGTCCCCCTTCGCCCCACTATGGGCGCCAAAAGTTGTTGTGGTTTAACCTCAGCGGAAAGCTGGGGCCACAAAGGTCAGAAAAAGAAAAGCCCCCTACCACTTTAAGAGGTGGAGGATGGGCGAACGAAGCTAATCGAGGGGCTGCAGAGCCAGAGGAAAAAAAACGCGGCCTGCAAAGTTGGGATAAGGATAGTTTACTAAACAACAGGGAAAAGTATGAAAACAACTAACTACAGTGCTATTATATACAGTGCAAACCTCTCACCACACTATGTCATTTGAGCCGTGCCTGAACCGATTCAGATTCAGATTCCCGAACGCAGCACTCCCCGAGCCCAGCACCCCCGAGCACCCCTCTCACCACCGCCTGCCACGCCGATCCCAGAAAGAGAGAGAGAAACCGGAACTCCCACACGCCTGCTCAGACCAGCACTTCCCGAGCCCAGCAGTTTCTGATAGGTTGGAGTCTCCCCCGGAACTGGCACTGCGGCTGCCCAGACCGGGACTTCCCGTGCCTGGGTCCGAAGTCGCCCCTGCAAAGGCGGGGGGCGCAGCCTGTCGGTTCATGATGCAATTGGTATGGAATACTCTCAGGGCTAACACAGCCTGCTGCTGGGCTGAACCCAGGACAGGTTATTTAAGTAATTTCTATGTACAATGTTGTGGCATTTACTCATAAGGATGCTGCCATGGTTGCCAACTCGTGGCATGCTGCATGTAATCCTGCCAGGATTCTCTGCCATCGTAGGGACGCTGCTCTCAGATTTGATCCTGCACGTCCGTTTAATGTATGTTGTGGTAACAGTCTATGATTGGATAACGTTTATGTTCGTGAACTTAAGAGAGTACTTGTATCAGTTTTTGCTGTTTAGTACAAAGAGGAATAAAACAGGTCTTATAAGAGTCTTTAACAATTTCCAATATCCCTGGGATATTCTAACTAGCATTTTCCTACTGTTGGTTTTGGTGCAAACGGTTCTGCTTTCAATATATATATATATATATATATATATATATATATATATAAGGCACATATATATATTACGCACAGGGTTATGAATACCACCCAAGAGTTTTCCCTGAGGCTGGATAAGCTTGAGTGGCAGGGCAAATGGCGAAATATGAGCAGGTACCTAGGCACTTTCTTACCCCCAGTGGTTTGGAACTTCACTCCTGAATGGCTACAGGATCCTAATAAGGTGACTGCATATCTGAAAAAGAACTGCAGTGGGTTCCCCAGAGAAATACGCCCTACTGCACTGTGCTGGGGCTTGGCTACCATCTACCAAACACTGCTTGATAGCAAGCAGCACTGTCAGTACTGTCAGCACTGTCAAGGGGAACAAGGAAATGGATTGGCAAATCCTGCAGCTACTGCAAACCCTACAGTAGACATTGCCCATAATGCGGACTGTCAGCACTGTCAGGGGGAAAGAGGAAATGGATTGGCAAATACTGCAGCTACTGCAACCCCTACAGTAGACACTGCTCATAATCCAGACCATCAGCACTGTCAGGGGGAAAGGGGAAATGGATTGGTGAATACTGCAGATGCAATAGACCTTGACCCTAATTCAGAGAATCAACCCACACCAAAGCCTGTTGTTCCCATTCAAGAGAGGTGTCAGCACTGTCAGTGCTGTCAGCACAGTCAGGGAGAAAAAGGAAATAGACTAGTACATGCTGCAGATACTGCAAACTCTACAATAGACCTTGGCCAACCCACACCAAAGTCTGTGACTCCCATTCAAAAGTGGAAACACACCAAGAAGTCAGTTCGCGTACTGCCAGAGGATGATGGTGAAAAACCGGGGCCATCCCAAGAATGTCAGGATGAGGGGCCATCTCAAGAATGTCAGGATGAGGATGATGGTGAAAAACCGTTATCTCAAGAATGGCAGGATGAGGATGATGATGAAAAACCAGGGCCATCCTGGAAAGGTCAGAATGGAGCAGGGCCATCTCAGAAAAGTCAGAATGGGGCAAAGCCATCTTGAGCAGATCAGGGTATAGTAGAGCCAGAGATTGTTACCCGATCCCTGACGCTGAGTGAACTGCGTGAGGTGTGAAAAGATTTTGGAATACGATGAGATCTTTCCACCAACCGTATATGAAGTGGCCCACCGACTCCGGACTTATCAAGACAACGTTGCACGCTCTGTCATTGCAGCAGTAGAGAAACTGGTTAAACTTAAACTTGACGACCACACGGTCGACTCCCAGCCTGTATGGAGCGATGTTGCAGCTACCCGGAAAAGTGACCCATCGTCCCAAGAGAGAGAATACAGCAGGGACACACCCAGAGCCACACTGTGGTTTTACCTGCGTGACCATGGAGAGGACATGAGAAAGTGAGATAAGAAGCCCACTTCAGCCCTTCAAGCACGAGTAAATGAGTTGCAAGGTAGAGTAATTGCACGAGGTTCTGCCAAGAGGAATGTTGCACCAGTTTCTATCCAGGAGCAATAGAGGAGCCCTGCCTCCAGCCAGGTGGAGGAGAGGGATAATCAGACTTATTGGACTGTGTGGATCCGATGGCCTGGAACATCAGACCCACAAGAGTATGAGGCTCTAGTGGATACTGGTGCCCAGTGTACTCTAATGCCATCAAATTATGAAGGGACAGAATCTGTTTACATTTCTGGAGTCACAGGGGGCTCCCAACAGTTGACTGTGCTAGAGGTTGAGGTGAGCCTTACTGGAAAGGACTGGGAGAAACACCCCATTGTGACTGGCCCAGAAGCTCCATGCATTTTAGATATGGACTATCTCCGTAGAGGGTATTTCAAAGATCCAAAAGGATACCAGAGGGCTTTTGGAATAGCTGCTGTGGAGACGGAAGAAACTAAAATAATAGTGTGCCTTGCCTGGACTTTCGGAAGATCCAGCTGTTGTGGGGTTGTTGAAGGTCGAAGAACAACGAGTGCCAATTGCTACGACGGCAGTGCACAGGCGGCAATATCGTACAAACCGAGATTCTTTGATCCCCATTGTCCTGGTTTCAGCCAGGGGCTTCAGCCAGGAAGGGGTTCACCTGCTGGGCTCGGGACAAGTAACTCAAATTGACCAATAGGATCATTCCATGCCAGTTACATCATGTCGAGTATAAAAAGCAGGTGGTGTTGCAGTGTTGGCGCGCGAACAGCAGGGACCGGGAGAGAGCGTGCTCTGGGCTCGGGGCTTTGTTTACTCGCGGCGCGAGCTCCGGTCCTTTGTGTTGCGGCTGGGTTTGCGCGGGCTGCGGCGCGGTGTCCGTTACGGGGAGTGCGCGATCTGAACTGCTCATCTCAGCAAAAGGTTGTATTGTTCATTGTTATCTGTTCTTCCCCTGTTATTTCCAGTAAAAATACCCTTATCCCAACCTGCGGGGATCTGGTGTTTTGGTTTTCCCCCCCCGCTCCGGGGAAAATCTGAACGCGTGGTCCTGAGCTCCGGTGAAACCACAACATATTTTGGCGCCTGAACGTGGGGCAATAAAGGTTGGGATAACGGTAGATCTGACTCTGACCCGGTTGCAATTACGGTAAAAGTTGTAAGGATGCTGTTTAAGATGCTGTGGGTATTATTTACAAAGGTGTGGTCCTGGCTGTGGAAAAAAAACCTCAGCAGGCTGTTTGCAGTCCTGGCAGGATGTTGTATCATCTCGGGGCTGCAGCTTCCCTGCTTGTTCCCATACTTTGCTCTAGTGTGCTTTATGACAATGTTTTATGATACAGTTATATTAGTGACTATGAGTTTAATCTGGAAAGTGTATGAGGTTTTGCTGTCCTGTCTAGTCCCTGGGCTGAGAGGGGCTGGTGGTGGTGGCCATTTTGGTGAGAGCACAGAGGGAGAGAACTACACTGGTTTTACTTTCTGGGCTAAACATAACAGCTCTTATGAGAGTTTTTGAAAACTTTCACCATCACCTTGACATGCAAACTATCGCCACACTGCTAGAAGTTCTTCTGCACTTGATCCTGCTTTCATCATATATTAAGAGCAGGTTTATGAATACTGCTCAAGAGGTTTCCCAAAGGCAGGATAACCACAAGGGGCAGGACAACCACGAGGGGCAGAACATAGGCCATTACCTAAGTACTCTCTCACCCCCGATGACTTGGAGCTTCACTCCTGAGCAGCTGCATGACTCTCATAAAATGGCGGCATTTCTGAAAAAAAGTTGTTGTAGGTTTCCCAGGGATGTGAAAAGCACTGCACTGTGCTGGGCTCTGGCCACTTGGGCTCAAACACTGCTTGATAGCAGACAGCGCTGTCAGCATTGTCCGTACTGTCAGGGGGGAGGGGAAGAAAACAGATTGTCAGATACTGCAGCAACCCCTGTAATTGGCACTGCAGCTGCGGCAACCCCTGTAATTGGCACTGCAGCTGCGGCAACCCCCGTAATTGGCACTGCAGCTGCGGCAACCCCCGTAATTGGCACTGCAGCTACTGCAACCCCTGTAACTGGCACTGCAGCTACTGCAATCCCCACAGCAGACACCACTGATGATCAAAAGAAACAATCCCCACCAGTGTCTGTCGCCCCGGTACAAAAGAGGAAATACACAAAAAAATCAGTTCGTACAACAGCTGATGATGATGATCAACCGGGGCCATCAGGGGGATATCAAGATGAGGCAGAACCAGAGGTTGTCACCAGATCCCTGTCCCTGAGTGAGCTTCGTGATGTTAGAAGGGATTTTAGCCGCCAACCTAGTGAGCCCATTGTCACCTGGTTGCTTCGGTGCTGGGATCATGGGGCTAATAGCTTGGAGTTAGATGGCAGGGAGGCCAAGCAGTTGGGATCCCTTGCCAGAGAAGGAGGCATTGATAAAGCCATTGGAAAAAGGTCAGGAATCCTCAGCCTCTGGAAACGGTTACTGTTAAGTGTGAAGGAAAGGTACCCCATAAAAGAATACATTACATGCCATATGCCCAAGTGCAACAGTATGGAAAGAGCTGTCCAGTACCTTAGAGAATTAGCTGTACGGGAGATAATTAGTTATGATTTGAACAATTCACAACTCCCTGCCGATCCTGATGAAGTCCCGTGCACCCCAGGCATGTGGCGAAAGGTTGTACAAAGTGTACCATCAGGGCACGTCAATTCACTGGCAGCAATAGACTGGAGTGATACGGATCTACCAACTGTAGCCGATGTGTCTTATAGGCTCCGCAAATACCAAGACAATATTTCCCTCTCTGTCATCGCAGCAGTAGAGAAACTGGTCCAGCGCCTTGACAACAATGTGTACAGCTCCCGACCCATGCAGAGCAGTGTGGCAGCTTTTGGAAGAAGGCGTCCATCATCCCGAGAGGGAGAAAACCGAGGGTACTCACCACGAGGTAAACTGTGGTTTTACCTGGTTGACCAAGGGGAGGACATGAGGAAGTGGGATATGCAGCCCACTTCAGCCCTTCGAGCACGAGTAAATGAGCTGCAAGGTAAAACAATCGCACGTCGAGATTTCACCAGGAAGAACGCTGCACCAGTTACCACCGAACAGAACCTTCGACCAAGCAGAAGGCCTATCTACACTCCTGATATGTCTGATCCTCTTGAGGGAACCTCCAAGTCCTTCATGCACTCAATGAACGGCAAGTATGATCAGCAGCAATAGAGGGGCCCTGCCTTCAGCCAGGTGGAGGAGAGGGATAACAGAGTTTACTGGACGGTGTGGATTCGATGGCCTGGCACGTCAGACCCACAAGAGTACAAGGCTCTAGTGGATACTGGTGCCCAGTGTACTTTAATGCCGTCAAATTATAAAGGCACAGAACCTGTTTGCATTTCTGGAGTCACAGGGGGGTCCCAACAATTGACTGTACTAGAGGCTGAGGTAAGCCTGACTGGAAAGGACTGGGAGAAACACCCCATTGTGACTGGCCCAAAAGCTCCAAGAAGAATGACTTTCAAAGGGGCCCTGAGCAGCAGCAAGCCTTTGAGCAGATTAAACGTGAGATAGTCCACGCAGTAGCCCTTGGACCTGTCCGGACAGGGACAGATATTAAAAACGTGCTCTACACTGCAGCGGGGGAGAATGGCCCTACTTGGAGTCTCTGGCAGAAAGCACAAGGGGAGACTCGGGGTCGACCGCTGGGTTTTTGGAGTCGGGGCTACAAAGGATCAGAGGCCAATTACACTCCAACAGAAAAAGAAATATTGGCCGCCTATGAAGGAGTTCGAGCTGCTTCAGAGGTGATTGGAACTGAAGCCCAGCTCCTCCTGGCACCCCGACTGCCAGTGCTGGGCTGGATGTTCAAAGGGAAGGTCCCTTCTACGCATCACGCCACTGATGCTACATGGAGCAAGTGGGTTGCATTAATTACACAGCGAGCTTGAATAGGAAATCCCAATCGCCCCGGAATATGGGAAGTAATCACAGACTGGCCCGAAGGCAAGGATTTTGGAATGTCACCAGAGGATGAGGAGGTAACACGTGCTGAAGAAGCCCCACCTTACAACACACTGCCAGAAAATGAGAAGCAATATGCTCTCTTCACCGATGGTTCCTGTCGCCTTGTGGGAAAGAATCGCATGTGGAAAGCTGCTGTATGGAGTCCAACAAGACGAGTAGCAGAAGCAACTGAAGGAAAAGGTGAATCAAGCCAGTTCGCTTAGGTTAAGGCTATTCAGTTAGCCCTGGACATTGCTGAAAGAGAGAAGTGGCCAATGCTCTATCTCTACACTGATTCATGGATGGTGGCCAATGCCCTGTGGGGGTGGCTGCAGCAATGGAAGAAGAACAACTGGCAGCGGAGAGGCAAACCCATATGGGCTGCTGATCTATGGCAAGACGTTGCTGCTCGGGTAGAGAAGCTTGTCGTAAAGGTACGTCATGTTGATGCCCATGTACCTAAGAGTCGGGCCACAGAAGAACATCAAAGCAACCATCAGGTGGATAAGGCAGCTAGGATTGGAGCAGCTCAGGTAGATCTAGACTGGCAACGTAAGGGTGAGCTATTCATAGCTCGATGGGCTCATGATACTTCAGGTCATCAGGGGAGAGATGCGACATATAGATGGGCACGCGATCGAGGGGTGGATTTGACCATGGATGCTATTGCACAAGTCATCCATGAATGTGAGACATGTGCTGTAATTAAACAAGCCAAGCGGTTAAAGCCCCTTTGGTATGGAGGGCGGTGGATGAAATATAAATATGGGGAGGCCTGGCAGATTGATTACATCACTCTCCCACAAACCCGCCAGGGAAAGCATTATGTACTTACAATGGTGGAGGCAACAACTGGCTGGCTAGAGACATACCCTGTGCCCCATGCTACTGCCCGGAATACAATCCTGGGCCTTGAAAGGCAAATCCTGTGGCGACATGGTACCCCTGAAAGAATTGAATCTGACAACGGGACTCACTTCCGGAACACCCTAATAGACACCTGGGCCAAAGAGCATGGCATTGAGTGGGTGTACCATATTCCGTACCATGCACCAGCTTCTGGGAAAATTGAGCGATATAATGGACTTTTAAAAGCTACATTGAGAGCAATGGGGGGTGGAACATTCAAGCATTGGGACACACACCTAGCCGAAGCCACCTGGTTAGTCAACTCCAGAGGATCTACCAATCGGGATGGCCCTGTCCAAACAAAGTTTCCACGTACTGTAGAAGGAAATAGAGTCCCAGTAGTGCATCTAAAGAGCATATTGGGAAAGACAGTTTGGGTCATCCCTGCTTCGGGCAAAGGCAAGCCCATATCTGGAGTTGTTTTTGCACAAGGACCTGGTTGTACCTGGTGGGTAATGCAGAGAGATGGAGAAGTGCGATGTGTACCTCAACGGGATTTGATTTTGGGGGAGAATAACCAATATAATTACTAAGTAGAAATTGTAGTATAATGACTGTAAAATAACTTGTTGTTGTATATTCATTACTGCCATAATTATAATTGTTATATGTTGTATAAAAGATTTTGTTGGTTTTGGTTATGACGTAAACGGCATGGAATGAGGGGTGGATGATGTCCTGGTTTCAGCCAGGGGCTTCAGCCAGGAAGGGGTTCACCTGCTGGGCTCGGGACAAGTAACTCAAATTGACCAATAGGATCATTCCATGCCAGTTACATCATGTCGAGTATAAAAAGCAGGGGGTGTTGCAGTGTTGGCACGCGAATAGCAGGGACCGGGAGAGAGCGTGCTCTGGGCTCGGGGCTTTGTTTACTCGCGGCGCGAGCTCCGGTCCTTTGTGTTGCGGCTGGGTTTGCGCGGGCTGCGGCGCGGTGTCCGTTACGGGGAGTACGCGATCTGAACTGCTCATCTCAGCAAAAGGTTGTATTGTTCATTGTTATTTGTTCTTCCCCTGTTATTTCCAGTAAAAATACCCTTATCCCAACCTGCGGGGATCTGGTGTTTTGGTTTTCCCCCCCCGCTCCGGGGGAAATCTGAATGTGTGGTCCTGAGCTCCGGTGAAACCACAACACCCATCCATAAATTGATTCGTCAACTGGAGAGTCAGGGAGTGATCAGCCGAACCCACTCACCAATTAACAGTCCTATATGGCCAGTGCGGAAGTCCGATGGAGAGTGGAGGCTGACAGTAGATTATCGTGGCCTAAATGAAGTCACTCCAAATATGAGTGCTGCTGTGCCAGACCTGCTAGAGCTCCAGTATGAACTGGAATCAAAGGCAGGCAGGTGGTATGCCACAACTGACATTGCAAATGCTTTCTTCTCAATCCCACTAGCACCAGAGTGCAGACCACAGTTTGCTTTCACTTGGAGAGGCGTCCAATACACATGGAATCGTCTGCCCCAGGGGTGGAAACACAGTCCCACCATCTGACATGGACTAATCCAGAGTACATTAGAAAAGGGTGGAGCCCCAGAGCACTTGCAGTATATTGATGACATCATTGTATGGGGCGACACAGCAAAGGAAGTTTTTGAAAAAGGAGAAAGGATAATTCAAATCCTTTTAGAAGCTGGTTTTGCTATAAAACAAAGCAAAGTCAAGGGGCCTAAGCGAGAAATCCAGTTTTTAGGAATAAGATGGCAGGAGGGGCGTCGTCAGATCCCAATGGACGTTATTAATAAAATTGCAGCTATGCCCCCACCAAGTAACAAAAAGGAAACACAAGCTTTCTTAGGTGTTATAGGATTTTGGAGAATGCATATCCCAAACTATAGTCTCAATGTGAGCCCACTCTACTACGTAACTCGGAAGAAAAATAATTTTGAATGGGGCCCTGAGCAACAGCAAGCCTTTGAGCAGATCAAACGCGAAATAGTCCATGCTGTAGCCCTTGGACCTGTCCGTACAGGGACTGATATTAAAAATGTGCACTATACCGCAGCTGGTGACAATGGTCCTACCTGGAGTCTCTGGCAGAAAACACAAGGGGAGACTCGAGGGCGACCGTTAGGGTTTTGGAGTCGGGCCTACAAAGGATCTGAGGCCAATTACACTCCAACAGAAAAGGAAACACTGGCTGCCTACGAAGGGTTTCGAGCTGCTTCAGAGGTAATTGGAACTGAAGCTCAGCTTTTCCTAGCACCCCGACTGCCGGTGCTGGGCTGGATGTTTAAAGGGAAGGTCCCTTCCACACACCATGCAACTGATGCTACATGGAGCAAGTGGGTTGCACTAATTAGGCAACGAGCTCGAATAGGAAACCCCAATCGCCCAGGAATTGTGGAGGTGATTACAGACTGGCCAGAAAGCAAAGACTTTGGGATGTCACCAGAGGATGAGGAGGTAACACGCGCAGAAGAAGCTCCACCATATAACCAACTGCCAGAAAATGAAAAGCAGTATGCCCTGTTCACTGATGGATCTTGTCGCATTATGGGTAAGCATCGGAAATGAAAAGCTGCTGTATGGAGGCCTATGAGGCAAGTAGCAGAAGCCACTGAAGGAAAAGGTGAATCAAGCCAATTTGCTGAGGTAAAGGCTATCCAATTAGCCCTGGACATTGCTGAGAGAGAGGAGTGGCCTATGCTATATCTTTATACTGACTCATGGATGGTAGCTAATGCCCTGTGGGGGTGGTTGCAGCAGTGGAAAAAGAACAATTGGCAGCGTAGAGGCAAACCCATATGGGCTGCTGACTTATGGCAAGATATTGCTACCCGATTAGAGAAGCTTACTGTAAAGGTACGTCATGTGAACGCCCATGCACCTAAGAGTCGGGCCATGGAGGAACATGAAAACAACCAGCAGGCAGATAAGGCTGCTAAGATTGAAGTGGCTCAGGTAGATTTGGACTGGCAACATAAGGGTGAGTTGTTCCTAGCCCGATGGGCTCATGATACCTCAGGTCATCAAGGAAGAGATGCAACATATAGATGGGCTCGAGATCGAGGGGTGGACTTAACCATGGATGCTATTGCACAAGTTATCCATGAATGTGAGACATGTGCCGCAATCAAGCAGGCTAAGCAGTTAAAGCCCCTCTGGTATAGAGGACGGTGGATGAAATATAAATATGGGGAGGCTTGGCAGGTTGATTACATCGCTCTCCCACAAACTCGCCATGGCAAACGGTACGTACTTACAATGGTTGAGGCAACCACTGGCTGGTTGGAGACATATCCTGTACCCCATGCCACTGTCCGGAATACAATTCTGGGCCTGCAGAGGCAAGTCCTATGGCACCCCAGAAAGAATTGAGTCAGACAATGGGACTCATTTCCGAAATAGTCTCATAGACACTTGGGCCAAAGAGCATGGAACTGAGTGGGTGTACCACATTCCTTATCATGCACCCGCCTCTGGGAAAATTGAACGATACAATGGGCTTTTAAAGACTACACTTAAAGCAATGGGTGGTGGAACATTTAAACATTGGGATGCACATTTAGCAGAAGCCACGTGGTTAGTTAACTCTAGGGGATCTACCAATCGGGCTGGTCCAGCCCAGTCAGAATTCTCACATACTGTAGAAGGTGACAGAGTCCCAGTAGTGCACATGAAGAGTATATTAGGAAAGACAGTTTGGGTCATTCCTGCTGCAGGCAAAGGTGAACCCATATCTAGGATTGTTTTTGCTCAAGGACCTGGTTGTACTTGGTGGGTAATGCAGAAGGATGGAGAAACTCGATGTGTACCTCAAGGGGACTTGATTTTGGGTGAGAATAGCCAATATCATGCTAAATAATTCACTACTGTTTTATTGTTGTTATAGATACTGTATGTTATACTAATGACATTACAGCCTGGGTCATCGGTGCCGTGATGATAGAGTGAAGACCAGCCTCCCAAGAACTCTTTCTTTTCTCTTTTGTAATAAACACCTCTGACCCACGGACTATGAGCATGGATCATGCCAAGTGCAGTGTTCGAGAGCCCGAGATACAGCATTCAACGATCCAGTGGCACGTACGACTCTTCATACCCTGAGAGACTGTTGTGACAGAGGGACCAGTAGAGCCTGAGGATCGTGGACTGAATGAAACCGACAGACTCGGGGGGATGGTCCACAGACTGAATCTATACGCACATACATGTGTGTGCATGTGTACATGCATGTGTGTGGATGCGAGAGACTCCGTGGACCCAAAGAAGGTTGCTGGACCTGCTCATGATGCAAATGGTATGGAATAAGGGGTGGATAATGTCCTGGGTTCAGCCCAGCAACAGGCTATGTTAGCCCTGAGAGTATTCCATACCAACTGCGTCATGACCAGGTGGTCTGCCCCCCCCCCCCCCCCCCCTGCAGGGGCGACTCCGGACCCGGGCATGGGAGGTTCCGGTCTGGGGGTCTGGGCAGGCGCAGTGCCAGTTCCGGGGGCGACTCCGGACCCATCAGAAACTGCTCCGGATCCTGGCACGGGAAGTTCCGGTCTGGGCAGGCGCAGTGCCAGTTCCGCGTTCTCTCTCTTTCTCTTTTGGATTGGCGCGGCAGGCGGCCGTGAGGGGAGGGTTGGGACCGCCGGTCAGGAGTGCCGCGTTCGGGGCTCCGAGTCAGCAGCGGTTTGGGCACGGCTCTAATTACATAGTAGGGTGAGAGGTTTGCACTGTATATAATAGCACTGTTTGTTTTCATATCTTTGCCTGTTGCTTAGTAAACTATCCTTATCCCGACCCGCGGGGCTTTGGTTTTTTTTCCTTCCTCACGGCTCCCTCCGTTTGCCCATCCCCCACCTCTTAAAGAGACAGGGGACTTTTTTTCTAACTTTTGTGGGACCTAGCTTTTCAGCTGAGGTCTAAACCACAACACCCTGTTATCACCTTACCCTGTTTCATGTTTATAAAAAAATTTTCAAGCTTTCAAATTTAGAAACCAGGAAACCAAAATATATTTTCTCAACATTAGTGTTTCTAACACAAAGTTACCCTTTTTATTGCCTGCTCTATAATGAGAACAACATACTATTTTCTTTTGTTTTCCCTTTTTGTTGAGTTGTTTAATGCAGTTGCATTTGAGGTGTTTCTTTTACAAAATTTCTTGCTAGATTTCTCCAAGTACTTCAGAGGAAGTGGATGTTCATCCAATTCATTCTGTGAATTAGATGAGCTCTTCCTTTTCAAATAGAATGAGTCCAAACAATTTTTCACTCACTAGGAAAGATCATCAAGTTTTCAAGTTCAGATCTGGACTTCTGTATGTATATGTCAGGAAATTCCTTTCCAGCAATATGTATTCAACAAGGCTGCTACAGCAATAATCAATTTCGTTTTCAATATGAATTTTTCTTGCTGCTGCTTAAAACACAATCACACTAAAAGGAAAGCTTAATTGGCTTCCTCAGAGTATCACATCTGTAGCCCTGCCTGCCAAATAATGTTAAATTCCCAGTTGTTTGGCATATGCAGCTAATATTAGCAGCGCAATGCTTCCAGTCTTCCATTCGCATTAAGAAACTTTTGGAGGTAAACCTGTACAGTTATAACTATCTAGACAATTAAAAATTAATACATTTTAAATTTTAAAAAGTTTGGAACTTAGGTATATGTAATCATTAAAAATCTATGCTGGCAGATAAGACTTCCTAAAGTCTATGCTAGATATAGCAGGTTTTTTGTTTATGAAGGGATACAACTTTTGCAGACATTGCAGACAAAATCAAAGAGATCTAGGACAGGAACTAAGACATGTCTGTTGGTACAGCTCTTAGAGCTTGCACCTCCTCTTTGAAAACAAAGCTCTACAACACAGCACCCTTAAATACTTTTTTTAAAAACTGTCTCAAGGCCAGCTTTTTATAAAAAAACCTCAAAGACATCCACACTTAATTTCTCTCATTAGCTTATGAAATATAGCAATAGAATACCTTCCTTTACAAAGAATATCTTTTTGAATCCCTTGGGTACTGTCAGTGTTGATAATCTAAACTCATTTCTCAGTCAACCTTCTGTGTAGAAATATGTGTGGGCACAGGCTTTGAGAAACTGAAATACTTCCTGTTATTTATGCATCTAGTCACAAGTGTTGGCTACAATAAAATACACATAATATTTACAGAAAAATATAAATAAAGTCATTTATAAGAACATAAAATAGATACTTGCTTTGTTATACTTCCTTGTGCAAAAGAAGCTCAAAGATATCATGCAGAGCTCTTAAAAAATTAACCATTTTTTAATGCTTATTGCTATCTACTTTGCTGCTATTTTGCTTCCTAGAAAAGCATTTTTATAAACTCTATAAAGCTATTACGTTATCAAACAGTTGTGGTTTAGACCCGGCCAGTAACTAAGCACCACACAGCTGCTCACTCACCCCTCCCCTCTCCCCAGTGTGAAAAGGAAGAGAATGGAAAAAAACTTAAGGGTTGAGAAAAGACAGCTTAATAAAATAACAAAGGAAGAGAATAATAACAATAAGAGTAATAATACTATATAAACCAAGTGATGCACAAATACAATTCCTAACCACATGCAAAAGGAAAAAATACCCAAAAACCTAGCCTAGTCTGTTTTCGAGCAGCGATTCTGTCTCCCAGCTAGCCATGGAAAAAACCAAAAGCTACATGCAACACTGTTTCAAGTCTTTCTCTCACAAAGCAGAATTTATTATTCAAGAACATAAAAATCTAGTAGCAATTAAAGCATATTAAAATCAAAGCGGGCTTCAATATTCCATGGCCCATGCTTTGCCTCAGTGTCCAGGAAAGGACTGACTTTTTTTTATAATTTCTTAGCAGAATGGAGTTGTTCATATAACCTTTTTCATCTACTTTATCTTGTTCATCTTGTACATGCCCAGCGCTGCAATAAAGGATACCTGCTTAATAGTCACCAAAGCTATTGAGTTTTGATTCCAGCTTTCCAAGACATTAACACAACACTAACTTAAATAGAAATATTAACAACCGCACATTTACAATATACTAGTTACTTCACACTAGCTTCCTAGTCATGATGCAGCTCACTTCAATGCTTTTGCATTCACTTTGGGGAAAAAAACCCAAACCCCACAACAAAAACACATAAGCAGTGCTCAATAGGCATTAAGGACTAAAATGTCCATATAAAGCAACCAGAAAACACTTGATAGTATGTCAAATTCACACTGAACTTTGCACTAACCTACCCTCCACCAGACAGCCACATAAACATTATTCTAATCAAATGAACAATAATTCAGTTGAGTTCACTAAATCAGAAGTCAGCTGAAAAAAAAACCCTAGGTAAAACTTGCAGGGGTGGTTTCTGCAAGAAGCAGCTAGAAGCTCTCTGCAGGCCCAAGAGAGTAAACACAGGCGACTTAAGGCCAGAGTCATTGTTGACCAAGGCCAAGCCATAGCAAAAGCATATAATTTTTATAAAACAGTTCAGAGGAAAAAATAAATTCTGATCTGGATTCTGACAGGTAATTACAGGTCCTGTACCTCTCTCTGTTTTTCATTGTTTTACATTGAAGTGGCACACCACTCCCAGTTAAAATATTTGCAACTGAATCTATGTGGCTATTTTTTTTAATGCTGAATGGAAGTAAGAAAAAGTGAATAAAACTTCTTCAAATACTGTATTAATACTAAACATTTACAAAATATTTAAAGTAAATTCAGTAAAAATTAGGTGATAAAGCTGAGTAGATAATTTATTTAGGTAGCAGTTAAAGCCATTGTAAGGAAGTTGATAAATGAAGTTAAAAAACCTCAAAGCATTAGTGCTTGAAAGCAATGTTATTTGCACCAGAAAAACAGTATGCATTAAACTTGAAAAGTCCCTGTATATTAAGACTTCAGATGACAGAAATTAGCCACCAGAGGGAGTCTATATATTCTGGTATAAAGGACATCACTGTACAAAGAGAAATTGCAGATATGCAGATAAAAGCTTAAGTATTTGCCTATATCTAGAAATCTTTATTGGAAATTGTTTATAATCTATGCAATAAACTACCCTTCCTCAGTACTTCCTTTCAGATTCATTCTTATTTTTACAGATATAAATAAAAGTAAGTAAACTCTGCTATGAAGTACTATAACTAGAATATACTGAAATAATCTAAAATAGCTTGTTATGCATTATCCTGTTAGTTTATTTTGTTCTCAAAATTCAGTATTTCAGAACACAGACCACCAACTAATTCAGTATATTAGCCCACAAATAATACATATGGGTTAAATTTCTATGAATCATTTAATATCAAAGCTCCAGGGAGACTTTATTGCATCCTTCCAGTACCTAAAGGGGGCCTACAGGAGAGGTGGAGAGGGACTGTTTACAAGGGCATGGAGTGACAGTACAAGGGGTAACAGCCTTAAGCTGATAGATGATAGATTTAGATTAGATATGAGGAAAAAATTATTTACTATAAGGGTAGTGAAATGCAGGAACATGTTGCCCGGAGAAGTTGTAGATGCTCCCTCCCTGGAAGTGTTCAAGGGTTTTGGGTAACCTCATCTAGTGGAGGGTGTCCCTGCCCCATGGCAGAGGGTTAGAACTAGACAGGCTTTCTGAGAATTTGAAATTCTAAGTACATTAGCACCATAACACATTAACAAATAGGGTTTGACCTTTTATTGGGAGTGGAAATCTAGTCTTTAAATTAACATTTCTTACTTTGTTGGTTTTAATCTCTTACCAGGTCTTTCCTTGCCAGTTCCTTTTGACTCAGCAAATTTCTGTATTAAACTCTCAACTGTAGTATTTGTCATATTATTAATAAACTCTTCATGAACCTTCAAAAAAAAAAAAACAACCAAAACAAACACACCAGACAAAAGGAATTTTAAAACCAGTAACTTAAATAATGTAATCAACTTTAAAAATTGTTTTTCTGTAGATTTAAGGTTCAAAATACTTGCCTCTCAAATATATTACAGGGCTTCCAAAAATCAATAGGCATTTTACCAAGGAAATCCCTTCTTTGATTTAGTATTAGGAAGTGTGTGTATGATACAGATCAAAATGAGGATTGAAAGAATACAGCTTGGATTTACTTCCATTTCTTCCATCTAAACTACTTTTGTAATCCATAATTGCTTGAATTTGTCAGCAACATGTCCCACTACAACATCAGAAAGACAAGCAGTCTCTTAAGCCAGCACCAATTAAGGGTGTGAACCATTACCACCATATTATCACAGTTTCCACCTGCTTGTTCTGGTCTGACAAAGGAACAACCACATACTGTTAATAAGAAGCTTTTCCAACAAGGCAATATGTATATATTTTAGAAATAAAAAGTATAACCCTTGTGACCACCATTCATTAGCAGAAAATCTCAACACTGAGGAAAACAGTGATTCAAATTCAGTGTATACAAGTAAAAATACATTTCAGAACATCAAAAAATTAAGGACTACTTATAAGGATTATTAATTAAAGCAACTTGCTTCTAAAGAAAAGATACTGTAAAAGCTTCTTTAACAGTCTTTTGCTCATAAAAACCCAAGTGCATCAAAAATTTTGAATCTTCAGATATAATTTAAAATTTTAGCTAAAGAAAAGCACAAGTATCCCAGAATGTGTAAAATGGGTGCCAATTAATATCTAGGGAAAATAACTTTGAAATACTTTGAAATAACTTTGAAATAATTATCTGAATTGTCAAATATTTAGTTTTCTGTTAACACAAAATTTAACAACTATTCAGCCTTATTGTGTAAAAATTATGATACTGAACAGTAAAAATATCACCTTCTGTTGAATTTAGATGTCAAAAAGATTTCCAATGCAATGAAAAAAATAAGATGATCCATTTAATAAAATAATTCAGAGGGGCTTGAATAACAAGATAATACACACATAGAAAAATCACAAAAGACCAAAATGGCAAATCTCCTTCAAAGATCTCATTAACAAGTTAAATACTTGCAAAATGTTTGATATCTGTGGTAAGAAAACCACATCTGCATGAAAATCTTTTGAATTCTGTGGATCATTTCTGTTCATCTCCTTTTTACTCATACTGGTTTAAAAAGTGACCATCATTTGAAAGATGTGACTTTGTAATTACCACAAACACAGAAAGAAATGTTTCATTTAATAGTTAAGAAAAATATGTAGCATCATTCAAATAAACAATAATATAAAAATTACCTCTCCTATTTGTACATGGATTTCTTTTATGGTATTTGACAATGATTCTATAATCTCTTTCATATGAAGAATGTGTGTTTCTTCAATGTCTTGAAATTTCTGTAAGCCAATATAAGCAATTAATCACAATGAAACTAATTCTTGAAATACTAAAACTTCAATTTTAATAATTAAATATACTAAACAGAAGAAAAACATTTTTTTCAGCTATTGATCATTGTAACTACAGTGTTTAAGAAAGGAAGGTGCAGAATTCACAGTTATGAAATAATATACTTTATAATAACCATTTTAGACCATCATTGAACTTTTTTTTACTTACTCTTTAAACTGTCACCTATCTTGATTTTTTTTTTTAAATCTGACCTATTTCTACCAAAAGAAAATTGGACAGTGTTTAAAAAAAACCCCCATTTTTCCCATAGCTGAACAGTTTTGATTTTTCATCAATACCCAGAAATGCTATTTCTGGATCTGTTTTGCACCTTATCGCCCTCTCTTTCTGCTCACAAAATAAAAATGCTTTTTCCTTCCCTAGTTAAATCTATATCTTTTGCTTCTTTAAATGCAATTAATTAATTTGATCTTTAAACTCACTGCATAAAACTTTGCAGCTTGTCTGGAATTTGCCCTCCTGTTTCAACTTAGCCAAGCTTCTGCCTTGTACCCATTTTAAAGCCATTTCCAAAATCTCTATTGATCCTTTCCTAACAAAAGATCAGAAATAAAAATGTCCTCGTCCTGCCCAACAGTCAACCATATTCATCTGTGTTTCTTCCTGCTCTATCCTAGTTCTCATTCTACTTCTGTAACTGTCCAATCTTTGGAGCACCACTTAATAATTTCTCAAATTTTTGCAGGGTTCTCTGAAGACCATCTCTTCACATTTCACACTTCCTGGTACTCTGATTCACAAACAAGTATAACTCCATGGAGTTAAGTCAAATATCTCTTAACTTCTAAGCTGTCAATCTTCCTTTTGCCATAATTATATGCCTCTCTGGCTATCAATCAAGCAAATTAATCCCACCTCCCCTCAAGCAGCCTTCCTTATTGTGGTTTTGCATGGAAAGGTTCTGATTTTGGTAGTGGTGGTGCTGCAAGGGTGGCTTCTGCAAAAAACTGCTAGAAGCTTCCCTTAGGTCCAACAGAGTAAATACCAGCCAGCTCAAGCATGGACAGGCTGCTGACCATGGCTGAGCCAATGAGCGACAGTCATAGCACCTCTGTGATAACATATTTAAGAGGGGGGGGAAATAACCTGCAAGCTTTTTGCCACCAGAGAAGGGAATGAGAAGATGTAAGACCTCCTGAAGTCCAGGGTGGCAGTTCTGCCAACCCTCCTCCTCCCTTTTCCAAGAATCGAAAACTCAGCTCATGATCGCTGTGCCCAAGGCAGCTTCCAACCATCACCTCACCCACAAGTCCTTCTCTGTTAGTGAACAACGGGTCCAGCAGGGCACTTTCCCTTATTGGCTTGCTCACCAGCTGCGTAAGGAAGTTGGATAGACTGGGGTGATGCAGATGCACCAACAGTATATGAACTGGCCACCCAACTCTGACACTACCAAGACAATATTCACTTTTCCCTCGTCTCAGCGGTAGAGAAACTAGTCCAGTGACTTGAAGACAACACATCCAACTCCCAACCCATAGAGATAAGTGTTGCAGCTATTAGGAGAAAATATCCCTCTTCTCAAGAGAGAGAATACAGAGGATATACACCACGAGGCATACTGTGGTTTTTAATTGTGTGACCACGGAGAGGACATGAGGAAGTGGGATGGGCAGCCTACCTCAACCCTCTGAGCATGAGTAAGTGAGCTGCAAGGTAAAACAGTAACATACAGAGATTCTGCCAGGAAAAAAAGCTGCTCCAGTTTCCACTGGGCAATTCCCTAGATGGAGTGGAAGCCCTACCTATATGTCTACCTATATCTCTGATATGTCTGATCCTCTTGAAGGTACCTCTAAGTCTTTTTTGCAACCAGTGAACAGCAAATATGATCAGCAACATTAGAGGGGCCCTGCCTCCAGCCAGGTGGAGGAGAGGGACAACTGGGTTTATTGGACTGTGTGGATACAATGGCCTGGCATGTCAGACCCACAAGAGTACAAGGCTCTGGTGGATACTGGTGCCCAGTGTACCCTAATGCCATTGAATCTCAAAGGGGTGGAACCCATCTGTATTTCTGGAGTGACAGGGGGATCCCAGCAGTTGACTGTGCTAGAAGCTGAGGTGAGCCTAACTGGGAAGGACTAGGAAAAGCACTCCATTGTGACTGGCCCCTTCTCTTGTGGCTTGCTGAAGGTCGAAGAACAACAGGTGAAATTGCTACCACAACGGTGCACATACAATAATGCCGCACTAACCAAGATTCCCTGATTCCCATCCATAAGCTGATTCATCAACTGGAGAGTCAGGGAGTGATCAGCAGAACCCACTCACCCTTCAACAATCCAATATGGCCCGTACGGAAGTCCAATGGAGAGTGGAGGCTGACTGTAGATTGTTGTTGCCTGAATGAAGTCATGCTGCTGTGAAGTCACAGTGCTACTGTGCCAGACATGCTGGAACTCCAGTATGAACTAGAGTCAAAAGCAGTCAAGTGGTACGCTATAACTGACATTGCAAATGCTTTTTTCTCAATTCCTCTGACATCAGAGTGCAGGCCACAGTTTGCTTTCACTTGGAGAGTCATCCAATAAACATGGAATCAGCTACCCCAGGGGTGGAAACACAGCCCCACTATCTGCCATGGACTGCATTAGAACACAGTGAAGCCACAGAAAACCTGCAGCATATTGATGACATCATTGTATGGGGCAACACAGCAGAGGAAGTTTTTGAGAGAGGGAAGAAAATAATCCAAATTCTGCTAAAAGCTGATTTTGCTATCAAGTAAGGTCAGGGACCTGCTCAAGAAATCCAGTTTTTAGGAATAAAATGGCAAGACCGATGTTGTCAGATCCCAATGGACATTATCAATAAAATAGCAGCTATGTCTCCACCAACCAACCAAAAGGAGACACAAATTTTCTTAAGCATTGTGGGTTTCTGGTGAATGCATAGCTCAATCTACAGTCTCATTGTGAGCCCTCTCTACCATGTAACCCCGAAGAAGAACGATTTTCAATGGGGCCCTGAGCAGCGACAAGCCTTCAAACAAGTCTTCAAACAGGAGACAGTCCATGCAGTAGCCCTCGGGCCTGTCCGGACAGGACCAGATATTAAAAATGTGCTCTACACCACAGCCAGGGAGAATGGCCCTACATGGGGTCTCTGGCAGAAAACACCAGGGGAGACTTGAGGTCAACTGCCGGGGTTTTGGAGTCGGGCCTACAAAGGATCTGAGGCCTGTTACACTCCAACAGAAAAGGAAATACTGGCAGCATACTGGGGTTCGAGCCGCTTTGGAAGTGATTGGAACTGAAGCCCAGCTCCTCCTGGCACCCTGACTGCTGGTGCTGGGCTAGATGTTCAAAGGGAAGGCCCCTTCTATGCACCATGCAACCAATGCTACGTGGAACAAGTGGGTTGCACTGATTATACAGCAGGCTCGAATAGGAAAACCCCAGTCTCCCAGGAATCCTGGAAGTGATCACAGACTGGACAGAAGGCAAAGATTTTGGGATGTCAATGGAGGAGGAGGTAACACGTGTGCTGAAGAAGCCCCACCATACAACAAACTGCCAGAAAATGAGAAGCAGTATGTCCTGTTCACTGATGGGTCCTACTGCATTGTTAGTAAACGTTATAGGTGAAAGGCTGCTGTATGGAGTCCTACAAGATGAGTCGCAGAAGCCAGTGAAGGAGAAGGTGAATTGAGCCAGTTTGCTGAGGTAAAGGCTATCCATTTAGTCCTAGACATTGATGAAAGAGAAAAGTGGCCAATGCTGTACCTCTATACTGACTCATGGATGGTGGCAAATGCCCTGTGGGGGGTTGTTGCAGCAATGGAAACAGAGCAACTGGCAGTGTAGAGGCAAACCCATCTGGGCTGCTGACTTCTGGCAAGATCATAGAATCATAGAATGGCAAGGGTTGGAAGGGACCCCAAGGATCATAAAGCTCCAACCCCCCGGCCACAGGCAGGGCCACCAACCTCAGGCCTGGATCTACACAAGGTTACCCAGGGCCCCATCCAACCTGGCCTTGAACACTTCCAGGGATGGGGCATCCACCACCTCTCTGGGCAGCCTGTTCCAGCACCTCACCACTCTTTCTGTAAAAAACTTCCCCCTAATATCCAATCTAAACGTTCCCTCCTTCAGCTTTAAACCATTCCCCCTTGTCCTGCCATTATCTGCCCTTTTAAAAAGTTGATTCCCCTCCTGTTTGTATGCTCCCTTCAGGTACTGGAAGGCTGCAATGAGGTCCCCCCACAACCTTCTCTTCTCCAGGCTGAACAAGCCCAGCTCCCTCAGCCCCTCCTTGTAGGGCAGGTGCTCCAGCCCTCTAATCATCTTCATGGCCCTCCTCTGAACCCTCTCCAACAGTTCTACATCCTTCTTGTATTGGGGACCCCAGATCAGGACACAGTACTCCAGGTGGGGCCTCACGAGGGCAGAGTAGAGAGGGACAATCACCTCCCTGTCCCTGCTGGCCACCCCTCTTCTGATGGAGCCCAGGATACCATTGGCCTTGCGAGCTGCAAGAGCACACTGCTGGCTCATGTTAAGTTTCTCATCCACCAGAATCCCCAAGTCCTTCTCAGCAGGGCTACTCTCAAGAAGCTCTTCTCCCAGTCTGTATCTATGTCTGGAATTCTTCCGGCCCAAGTGCAACACCTTACACTTGGCAGTGTTGAACCTCATTAGGTTCACCCAGGCCCATCTTTCCAGCCTGTCAAGATCACTCTGGATGGCTTCCTTTCCTTCTAGGGTGTCGACCACACCACTCAGCTTGGTGTCATCCACAAACTTGCTGAGGGTGCATTCGATTCCATCATCGATGTCATTGATAAAGATGTTAAAGAGAACCGGTCCCAAGACAGACCCCTGGGGGACACCGCTTGTCACCGGCCTCCACCTGGACATAGACCCATTGACCACCACCCTTTGGCTACGGTCTGTTAATCAGTTTCTTATCCACTGGATGGTCCACCCATCAAATCCACATCTCTCCAATTTAGAGGTAAGGATGTGGTGGGGGACTGTGTCAAAGGCCTTGCACAAGTCCAGGTAGATATTGCTGCCTGACTGGAGAAGCTTGTAAAAGTACATCATGTAGATGCTCATGTACCTCAGAGTTGAGCCATAGAGGAACATCAAAACAGCCAGCAGGTAGATAAGGCTGCTAGGATTGAAATCGCTCAGGTAGATCTCGATTGACAACAGATTGAGTCCCAGTAGTGTGCATAAGGAATATGTTGGGAAAGACAGTTTGCGTTATCCCTGCTTCAGGCAAAGGCAAACCCACGTCCAGGACTGTTTTTGCTCAAGGACCTGGCTGCAATTGGTAGGTAATGCAGAATTTTGGGTGAGAACAGTCAATATAATCTATAAAGTAAAAATCGCATTATATTAATCGCTAAATAACCCTGCTATTGTATATTTGTCACTGCTACAATTGGTATATGTCATACTAATGATATTACAGTAAGAATCACACAAATTAACGAAGGATGAATGCCATGATGATGGGACTAGAACTGGCCTCAGAAACCAGTGTCCACAAACTTCTTTGAAAAAAAAAAACAACCAAAAAACCAAAACAACCCACACACCACAAGCATGGACCACTCCAAGTGCATCAGTCGAGAGTCCAGGAGGTAGCATGCAACAATCCAACAACACACATCATCACTCCTGTCCTGAGAGACTGTTATGCCAGATGGAGCCCAGCGTCATGGATTAAACGAACTCAATAGACATTTTAGAGAGTTGGCTCATAGATTAAGGGAATGATATCTGCATGTGTGTAAGTGTGTATGTATATATGCGTGTGCGTGTCAACAGGAAACTGGTCATGTGTAAGAGAATTCTTGGATCTGAGTATGACGTAAATGGTATTGAATAAGGGGTGGATAATGTCCTGGTTTTGGCCAGAATAGAGTTAATTTCTAGCAGTTGGTGTAGTGGTGTTTGGAAGTCAGGATGAGAGCAGTACTGATAACACACTGATGTTTTTGCTTCTGGCCAAGCAGTCAAGGACTTTTCAGTTGTTCATATAACCCTGCTAATGAGAAGGCAGGAGGAGCCCAGGAAGGGGACACAGCCTGGACAGGTGACCTAAACTGGCCAAATGGGGTATTTCATACCAATTACGTCATGCTCAGCATAAAAGGGGGCTGGTGGGGGGAAGAGTGCATGGATCCAGGACACAGTTTTCAGGGACAGTGCAGCTTTGGGATGGCTCTGAGCTGTACGGCCCGAGTTGTGTGGTTCAGTGAGAAACTGCATTGTGTATCACCAGTTTCATATATTTTTGCTATACAAGTCCTATTATTGTTATTTCTCTCTCTGCTGTCCCAGTAAAGTATCCTTATCCCAACCCACGAGGTTTGCCTTTGTTTTTTTCCTTTTCCCCTTTCCCCCTCAGAGCGAGCGGCTGCTGAACCACGTTGGAAGTAACAGGTGGATTGTGGCTTGGTGGCTGGTGTCAGCACCACAATTTTGGTTTATTTGACAATGGAACAGTCTACATGGCACCAGGCTTGCTGGTGTCAAATGGGAAACAAAAAACTGTCAAAAGACATCAAGGTGCTGGAGCGTACCCAGAGAAGAGCAACCAGGTTGGTGAAGTGGCTAGAGAGCAAACCTTATGAGGAGTGGCTGAGGGAGCTGGGGTTGTTTAGCCTGGAGAAGAGCTCTCAGGCTGCAAGGAATGCCAGAGCCTGTCACTTGCATGGGCATGTGGACGATTCGCTCAGCATGGTGGCAGAGCTACAGGAGGAAGTAGAAAGTTTAAGGAGCATCAGGGAAGCTGAGAAAGAAATAGACTGGTGGAGCCAGGCTCTGCCCTCTCTGAGGCAGAAACAGACAAGAAACAAAAACTAAGATAAAGGGGACCCTGCTGCCAGGGTGTAGGCCATAACTTAAAAGCAATGAGTGAATGGAAGTCCAAGATCAGGGTGGCAGGCAAACCTCCTTCTTCCCCACCTTGCCTTCCCAGGTGCCTCTGTATAACAGGTTTGAGGTTCTGGCTATGGAAGGTGAGTTAAAGGAGAATATGGATGGCAGTCAAGCTACACAAGTGGTATCACCAAAGCCAGAAGGGCCCACCCCCCTGTATCGTGACCACCTCCACAAAGAGGTATTACAGAGTTAGACTTGTGACTCCCTTCTGAGGGGAACAGCATCCAATATGCCAGGTAGATCCTCTTATGGTACAATGCTGCCACCCTGGGGCCCTGATTAAGGACATTACAAGGAAACTCGCCAGCCTGGTACAGTGCTCTGACTACTACCCAATAGTGCTGCTCCACATGGTTGGTGACGAGCCACAACCCATAGTACAAATTCAATCAAAACAGTAACCATCCTAAGACCCTGAAATCTGAGGGAATCAGGAGCGCAAGTTATTTTTCCTACTTCCTTCCACTTGCAGGCAGCAAAGTTGAGAGGGTCAGATACAGTTCTTTAAAACTTGGGTCTATGGCTGGTGTCACTGATATAATTTTGGACTTTTTGACAATGGGACAGCCTACACAGCACCAGACTTGATGAATTCACATGGGAATCACCTTTCTCAAAGGGAATACTGGGCTCATTGACAGAGATTTAAACTAAGATCAAATATGGAGGGAGATAATATGAGGCTTGCTTGCAACAAGCTGTGGATGACACACCAAGGTTGGAGAGAAAGGGTGACAGCAAGGGCCCTCAGCTCAAAGACATGCTGGACACACTGCAGCACATTTGAAGTCCAGTGGAGATAAGCCAGGGGCTCCTGAGGTAATAACAATGAACAGGGAAACATTGGAAAAGTACATCAAAGGAATCCAAACCACTCTAGACAGTTAGTCACCTTCATCAGGAGACCAAAAGAAATGCCTCTATGCAAGTGTACATGCACCTGCAGGGTTATCTTATTGGCATCAGAGAGATGTGGTGGAAAGGATCCTATCACTGCAGTATTGGGATGGAAGGATACAGGCTCTTTAGGAAGGACAGGAAGAGGCGATGATAGGGTGGGGGTCTGTTCCTCTACATCAATGACAAGCTGGAGTGCATGGAGCTCCACCTGGGGATGAGTGAGGAGCCAATCAAGAGCTTATGGGCCAGAATTAAAGAGAGAGCAGAGACAGGAGACACTATACTGGGGGTCTGGGGACACTATACTGGGGGTCTGCTACAGGCCACGTCACCAGGGATACTGAGAAAATCATAGAATGTGTTAGGCTGGAAAGGACCTTTAGAGGTCACTTAGTCCAACCCCCCTGCAGTAAGCAGGGACATCTTCAATAGATCACGCTGCTCAGAGCCACATCAAGCCTGACCTTGAATATCTCCAGGGATGGGGCCTCTACTACCTCTCTGGGCAACCCATTCCAGTGATCTATCACCCTCATACTGAAGAATTTTTTCCTAATATCCAACCAAAATCTACCTTTTTCTAGGTTAAACAATGTACATTGCATGGGGAACAAACAGGAGGAGATGTGCACACACCTGCACGGCTATGATCTCATTGGCATTACAGAGACATAGTGGGATGGCTCCTATGACCAGAGTGTCAGGATACAAGGATACAGGCTCTTTAGGAAGGACAGGCAGGGCAGGCGAGGAGGCAGTGTTGCCCTCTATGTCAATGACCAGCTGGAGTGCATGGAGCTCCACCTGGGCATGGATGAGGAGTTGACCAAGAGCCTATGGGTTAGGATCAGGAGGAGAGCGGGAGACACCATAGTGGGTGTCTGCTACAGGCCACCTGACCAGAGGGATGGAGCAGATGAGGCCCTCTATAGACACCTTCTAGCTGCTTCTTGAAGCAGCCATCTTTGCAGCCCCCCTGTCCTCTGCCAGTACCCAGCTACGCAAAACTGCGACACTAGCAATTCACAGGATTTCCCACATGATCACGGTGCATCTATGATATCTTCAAAAGTTCTTTTTGTTTTCTTCCTAGATTTTTTTGAAGAAATTTTTTTCTAGAGTGCTAGTATTCAACTGTGTGATTCAAGAACACTGCCATCACAAAATACATGGTCAATGTTTGCCCTTCAAACATATTACTTCAGACATTTTTGTTCATATCAGTCTCCAATGGAGATCATTCTGTCTTGAAACAGTTTTAAAGAGCTTTGAATTCATATATCTTCAGAGAGATAAAACATGCTAATGCATTTTAAAGGTAACTCATTTAATATAACTTACCTGTGCAGTTTCTGTCATTTTCTGTTCAAAACCAGATTTAACTGCAGCATATTTCACCACATATAGTTTATAGGTATCTGTAGCTTTTTTCAATTTAACTGCTGCCTATAGGTTAGTGTAAAAAAAAAAAAAAAAAGTGTCAAATGCCACACATCCAATCTGATCCAAGGCTTTTAAAGTCACGATTAAAAGAAAGGCTAGAATGGCCTATAAAAATATTCAGGGGCATATCAAAACAGTTGTGTGTCAAAATTTCAGCCTATAGTGCTTTCTCTTTCTCACTTCTGCATGTAGACATTAGTAAGATTGAACATTTTTTTTGTTTCCAACTGGAAGAGGGACTGCAATCTTAAAAACAAGCCTTTCACCAAGTCAACTTTTCCTAATGAAAAATTTCAGTCTATTAACAAGAATTCATTAGAAATTTATTTTTAATAAACAGGTAGGAAAACATCTGCCATCCTACATATTTCTGATTTATGTACAGAGCCCAACACTGTCATTTGAGGCAGAAGCTAGGAAAAAACCCAAATTTATATTAAAGATAAAACAATCATAACATGGTCAATGGGATCGCTTTTGTCATCAATGACAAGACAATAACCAACTATCTGCTCCACCAAGACAGCCATATAAAAAGCACTAAGACCATTCTTGCAAGAACAGAGCCCTACACAAATCAGATAAGTGGAATGGAAATAAACAGAGATATTAAGTTTTTAAATCTTGAGACATCATTAGAGACCTCTTTCCTCTAGTACTATGTTTCCTGAAAGCCAGAAAAAGTTACAGTGCTGCCACCGGGTTAAGGGAGGTGATCCTTCCCCTCTATTCATCACTGCCAAGGCTACATCTGGAGTCCTGTGTCCAGTTCTGGGCTACCCCAATACAAGAGAACTGAATGGTTGGAAGGGACCTACAATGATCATCTAGTCCAACTGCTGGCCACTTCAGGGATGACCAAAAGTTAAAGCATGTTATAAAGGACATTATCTAAATGCCTCTTAAAACACTGACAGGCTTGGGGCATTGACCACCTCTCTAGGAAGCCTGTTCCACTGATCGACCACCCTCTTGGTGGGTCCTGCTTCCAGTCTGAACCTCCCCTGGCACAGCTTTGAACCATTCCCAGGCATCCTGTCCCTGGATCCCAGGAAGAAGAGCTCAGCACTTCTCCTCCTCAGGAATCTGTAGAGTGCTATGTCACCCCTCAGCCTCCTTTTCTCCAAACTAGACAAACCCGGAGTCCTTAGCTGCTCCTCACAGGACATGCCTTCCAGTTCTTCCAGCACCCTTGTTGCCCTCCTCTGGACACATTCGAGGACCTTCAGATCCTTCATAGAATGGTTTGGGTTGGAAAGGACCTTAAAGCTCATCTAGCTCCAAACCCCCTGCCACAGGCAGGGACACCCTCCACTAGACCATAAATAAAGATACTTCTTAAATTGTGGGTCCCAGAACTGCACACAGTACTCAAGGTGAGGCTGCAAGAATGCAGCAGAATAATCACCTCTTATAGTTGACTAGTTATATTCTATTTCATGACTCCCAGGATGCAGTTTGCCCTCTTGGCTGCCAGGATACACTGCTGACTCATATTGAGCCTGTTGTCAGACAGTACCCCCAGGTCCCTTTCTGCAGGGCTGCTCTCCAGCCTTTCCTCTCCCAATCTATATTTGTGCACAGTGTTACTCCATGCCAGGAGAAGAATCTGGCAGCTGGACTTGTTAAATTTCATGTGATTAATGATTGCCCAGTGCTCCAACCTATCTAGATTTCTCTGCAAGGCCTCCTGTCCCTCAAGAGAGTCAACAGCACCTCCCAGTTTGGTATCATCAGCACACTTGCTAATGGTGCATTCAACTCCTGCGTCCAGACCATTGATAAATATATTGAACAGAACTGGACCTAGAATTGAGCCCAGATGAACACCACTGGTGACTGGCTGCCAACCAGATATAGCCCCATTCACTACAAGACTTCAAGCTCTGCCCTTCAGACAGTTCCTCACACAGCACACCATGAACCCACTCACCCCACAATTGGACAACTTGTCCAGAAGGATGTTGTGAGGGACAGGATCAAAAGCTTACTAAAATCCAGAAAAACTCCATCCACTGCCTTCCCTTCATCCACTAGTCAGGTGACCTTATCATAGAAGGGTGTCAAAGTAGATAGCATTTCCCCTTTGTGAACCCATGCTTACTATGCCTGATGATTGCACTGTTCTTTAAATGCCTTTCAATAGTACCCAGAGTATGATCTTTGTAGTTTTTCCAGGAACTGAGGTTACAGAATCACAAGGTTGGAAAAGCCTTTTAAGATCATCAAGTCAACTGTTCCCATCCTATGCTAAACCATATCTCTAAGTACCTGATCTACCCTTTTTTAAAACACATCCAGGGAAGGTGACTCAACCTGGGCAGCCTGTTCCAGGCCCCAACAACTCTTTCAGTGAAAATTTTTTTTCTAACATCTAATCTGAACCTGCCCTGGTGCAGCTTCTTGCCATTTCCCCTTGTTCTATCTCCTGTCACATGGCTGAAGAGACCATCGTTCACCTCTCTACAACCTCCCTTCAGATAATTGTAGGCAGTGATAAGGTCTCCCTTCAGCCTCCTTTTCTCCAGACTAAACATCCCCAGCTCCCTCAGCTGCTCCTCATAGGATTTGCCCTCCAGCCCCTTCAACAGCCTCGTTGCCCTTCTCTGGACTGGCTCAAGGACGTCAATGTCCTTCTTATGGTGAAGAGCCCAGAACTGGACACAGTACTCGAGGTGTGGCCTCACCAATGCCAAGTACAGGGGCACAATCACCTCCCTAGACCGACTGGCCACACTATTTTTGATACAAGTCAGGATGCCATTGGCCTTCCTGGCCATACTGCTGACTCATATTCAGTCAGCAGTCAAGCAACACCCCCAGGTCCTTCTCTGCCTGACAGCTCTCCAGCCACCATTCCCCAAGCCTGTAGCGCTGCATGGGGTTGTTATGTCCCAGGTGCAGGACTGTACACTTGGTCTTGTTACACCTCAGCCCATTTGTCTCAGCCCATCAGTCCAGTTTGGTGAGGACCCTGTGAAGAGCCTCCCTACTCTCAGGCAGATCAACACTTCCTCCCAGCTTAGTGTCATCCAAAAGCTTAGTGAGGGAGCATTCAATCCCTTCATCCAGGTCATTGATGAAGATGTTGAACAAAACTCAGAACTGAGCCCTGGGGAACACCACTTGTGACCAGCCTACAGCTGGATTTTGTTCCATTAACCACCACTCTTTGGGTCTGGCCATCCAGACAGTTTTTAACCCAGCTGAGGGTCCACCTGTCTAGGCCAGTGGCAGCCAGATTCTCAATCAGAAGTCCAGGTAGACCACATCCACAGCCTTCCCCGCGTCCATTAAGCGAGTCACCTTGTCATAGAAAGCGATCAGATTCGTTTGATAGGACCTACCTTTTCTAAACCCATGTTGACTAGGCCTGATCCCCTGGCCATCACGCATGTGCTGCATGACAGCTCCCAAGATGACCCTCTCCATGATCTTCCCCAGGACTGAGGTCAGACTGACAGGCCTGTAGTTCCCCAGATCCTCCCTCTGACCCTTCTTATATATGGGTGTAACATCTGCCAGCCTCCAGTCTAGCAGAACTTCCACAGTCTGCCAGGATTGCTGGTAGATCATGGAAAGGGGTTTGGCTAGCACATCTGCCAGCTCTCTCAGTACCCTCAGGTGGATCCCATCTGGCCCCACTGATTTGTAGGTGTCTAATTGGCCAAGTAGGTCACTAATCATTTCCACCTGAATCATGGGAGCTTTGTACTGCTTCCCCTCCCTGTCAGCCAGTTCCTGAGGATGAGTACTCAGGGTATATCCAACTTAATAGTAAAGATGGAATTAAGTACCTCAGCCTTGTCCTCATCCCTTGTCACTAATGTTCCCCCTGCATCCAATAAGGGCTGGAGATTCTAATTGACCCTCCTTTTACTGTTAATATACCTATAGAAGGACTTTTTATTATCTTTCATAGAACTGGCCAGTCTGAGTTCCAGTTCAGCTTTAACCCTTCTGACTTTCTCCCTACATGACCTCACTACATTCCTATAGTCATCCCAAGACACCTGCCCCTTCTTCCAAAGCTCGTATTTTGCCCTCTTTTCCCAAATATCTTCCTGGATCTCTCTACTCAGCCAAGCTGGCTTCCTTCCTTGCTGACTCCTCTTCCGACAGACTGGGACAGCCTATTCTTGTGCTGCCAAGATTTCCTTCTTGAGGAGCATCCAACCCTTTTAGGCTCCTTTACCCTCCAGGGCTGCCTCCCATGGAGTCTTATCAAGCAGCCTTCTGAACAGTCCATAGTCAGCCCCACAGAAGGTGGTTGTTCTGCTGTCTCCCTTCCTTACTTCTCCTAGTACTAAGAATTCTGTCAGCTCATGATCACTATGCCCCAGGTGTCCTCCAACCTTCATATCTGTCTGTAGTTTCTTGGGTCTTCCCTCTCACCCTTCTAAGTAGATTGGAACAACACTGGTTAGCTTCCAGTCAGCATGGACCTCCCCAGACTCCCAAGATCTTTGGTAGATGATCGAGATTGGTCCTGCTGTAACATTTGCTAGCTCCTTCAGTACTTTGGTATGAATCCCATCAAATCCCATAGACTTGTGACCATTCAGCTGATACAGCTGGTCCCTTACAATTTCAGTTCCCACAAATGGAAAAATCACTGTTCCCATACTCGTGGTCCTCAGATTCAGGGGACTGGGCAGATCTACTGGTATTATTAAAGACTGGGGGGGGGGGGGGGGAAAGCACATTAAATGCCTCTGCTTTTTCTTCATCCCCAGTAGTCAAGTGACCATCTTCAACAAGGATTGGTCCAATGTTTTCTTTAGACCTCCTCTTGCTGTTAATACACTTAGAGACATGGATATACTAGAGAAAGTCCAGCAATGGGCCACAAAGATAAAGGAACTGTAACATTTCTCCTTTGAGGAAAGGCTGAGAGCACTGGGACTGTTCAGGCTGGAGAAGAGAAAGCTCAGGGGGAATCTCATCAACGCGTATAAATACCTGAAGTGAATGCACAAAGAAGACGGAACCAGACTCTTTGCAATGGTGCCTAGTGACAGAACCAGAGGCAATGGGCACAGACTGAAACATGGGAGGTTACCTCTGAACATCAGGAAACACTTATTTACTGGGAGGGTGACTGAGCACTTGAAAAGGTTGTCCAGGAAGACTGTGGAATCTCCATCCTTGGAGATCTTCAAAAGCCATCTGGTCACTGCCCAGGGCAACTGGCTCTAGGTGGCCCTGCTTGAGCAGGGGGATAGGACCAGATGACTTCCAGAGGTCCCTTCCAACCTTAACCATGATGTGATTCTGTGAATTGATTAAACTCCCTTGTGATACAAGAGCAGTACTAAATGCAACATCATTACTCATCCTTAGAGATTTTGGTCCATGTTATTGGAGGCTCTTAAACTAGCATTAAAAGTAATGTTAACCTGTTTTTCTTCTTAATGGAAAAGACTTCAAATACTCCTATAATTAGCTAGTTTGTCTCACTTGAGGGGACAACACAAAACTTCCTACTCCTTAACAACAAAGGCATTGAGTGTTTGCATATTTACTTCAGAAAATGGATCCAAAACATAATAGAATTTCTGTATAAGCCACTGAACAAAATTATCATATGATGTGGGTAATTACAAAAAAAGTAGAACTGCAGAACTGTCAGAACAGACAAGTGTAAACAAAACATAACTAGGCATTCAAAGTATCATGCATAGCCACAACTACTTTCAGCCCTTTTTGAGCATTTACTTACTAATTCAAAGTGAATGTGCTACAGATAGACAACTCAACTCATTTAAGATGTTACAGAACTACCTTATCAGCTTCTCTTTGTGTTGCTCCTTCCTTTTTCAAACGTTCTTGTTCACCACATTTTGTGCTGTAGTATTCCTTTGATTTCTGTAAGGCCTGAGTGATACTTTGAATATTTTGCACTGCTTCCAATGTTCCTGAAACATCTTCTTTAGTCTGCCAAATATCACATAGTTGTCAAAAAAAAGCCATTTTAATTTTAACAAGTCATTGGACACGCACACAAGAAAAATTAATAACCTTTTTATAAGTTTTGATTTGTTCATCTCCATACTTGTGAACTTCTTTTATTATCTCTTGTAATCTCAGCACAAGGTCCAAGTGACAGCTTGCTAGTTTTTCTGTTGAGGTTTTGAAAATGTCCCAAACTGGTGCAAATGTCCTAGATTGAGGGAAGAAAAAAAAATTTTTTAAATTAATACTAATCTAGATTTTTTTCTTTTTCATTCAGCTACATTTTTTAACAGTCCTAAGTATAACTGATACATTAACAAGATTTCATCTCTGTTCCTAAAACTGAAGCAAACAAAAAACCCAACAACTGCTATAAATGATGTTCTTATTAAATGTTTCAAACATACTTGGAATCCTACATAACTTTTCAGTGTTTTACGTTTTACCTGTATCAACTCTAATGAGTAAAATGCAGCAAAATTCACTTATTCTTTTCCATCATCAACACACAATAATGACACTCAACAGCAGCTCAAATAAAAAAATAACATGTACAAGTATTCTTATGTGCATACTTGAATGGTGAAAAGTGTTATAAATTACTTGGTCCCAAACAGGATTTTAACCAAATTGAACAATTTATTAAACGAATAAAAGCAAGCAAACAGCACTGGGATGCACAGTCAGTGCCGGGTGCACCGGGAGTCTCCGCTCCAGTGATTGTTTATCACAATGGGGAGTAAAAATTCCAACAGATTTTTGACAGGGGCCACTGTGTTGCAGGGCATTAAACAGCCCACCTTAACCTTGACATGGTTAACTGAAAAACCTGTGTGGGTGGATCAGTGGCCCCTGCCTCTGGAAAAATTGCAGGCCCTGCAAAACTTAGTGAGTGAGCAATTGGCTGCAGGACATATTGAACCATCTAACAGTCCTTGGAATACGCCTGTGTTTGTGATAAAAAAAATCAGGGAAATGCTGACTTCTACACAACCTAAGGCAAGTAAATGCAGTCATGGCAACTATGGGAGCCTTGCAATCAGGTCTTCCCTCGCCAGCAATGATACCTATGGATTGGCATATAGTAGTTATGGATTTAAAAGATTGTTTGTTTACAATACCCTTGGCCCTTCCGGACAAGGAGAAATTTGCCTTTACTGTACCAACTGTAAATCATAACGAGCCTGTGAAAAGGTATCATTGGAAAGTTCTGCCTCAAGGTATGAAGAACTCACCTACCATTTGTCAGTGGTTTGTTGCTCAAGCACTATCCCCGGTAAGTGAGGCCTACCCTACAGGGTATTGCTATCACTATATAAACGACATCTTGCTAGCCACAGAAACTGCAGAGCAGTTACAAAACATGGAACTAGCAGCCATTTGTAGCCTGCGACAATTCAGTCTGGTCATTGCTCCAGAGAAAGTTCAGGAAATACATCAGGGATGTTATAAATGACTTGGTCCCAAACAGGATTTTAGCCAAATTGAACAATTTATTAAACGAATAAAGGCAAGCAAACGGTGCTGGGGTGCATGATCAGCACAGGGTGCGCCAGGAGTCTCCGCCCCACCAAGACGCACACCGAACAGTTCCAGTCCCTCGCATATATATCTTCCAGGGATAACACAGCCCACCGGCTTAGACTGACAGGCTGGAGTGCTGCCAGGCGACCCCCACAAGACATAACCATATATGTCTTAAACTGACATGCTGGAGTGCCGGTCAGGTAACCCCCACAAGACATCCTGTAGCTTTTGTCTTGCTAATGGCCGGGCAGCTGGTTCTGTAGACTCAGGTGCCTTCCTCTTCTTCCTTCTTGAACACCTTCTTTTCAGAGACAAGTTGTTTCTCCAGAGGTATCACAATGCACACAATGTGCTACATTGTGGTCCTTTAGACGAAGATTTGCACATCCTTTGTATCATTCAGTACATGCAAAATCTCCAGCTGTCCCTCCCAGACCCATGACCATACAAGGGTCTGTCATGCACCCCCAGCATTATTCCATATTAACACCAATCAGAGGGACATATATCACAAGGGGCAACCTGTGAAAACTAGAGGACCACTGAATTTACTAGAAGCAATCTTAAAGGGGACTGCTTCTCCAGCAGGAATTGCTCAAAAACCCACCATCAGAAAATGGTATGCTTTACCTGACAGGAGTTGCAGAAAATATGCAGTTAAATGAAGGACACACTAAGGTTTCCAAATTTCAAATGCCTATTAATACAGACCCTTTAGCATTACAACAACCATTCTGGATGCACCTCCCCTCACTGAGGATACACCAACAAAAAATATTTGGTTTACAGATGCTTCAGCAAAAAGAGTAAACAATGTTATAAATTATTTGATCCGAAACAGGATTTTAGCCAAATTGAACAATTTATTAAACGAATAAAGGCAAGCAAACGGTTCTGGGGTGCACGGTCAGCACCGGGTGCGCCGGGAGTCTCCGCCCCACCAAGACGCACACCGAACAGTTCCAGTCCCTGGCTTATATACCTTCCAGGGATAACACAGCCCCCCTGTGTAAACTGACAGGCTGGAGTGCTGACAGGTGACCCCCCCCCCACAAGACATAACCACATACATCTTTAACTGATATGTAGGAGTGCTGGCCAGGTAACCCCCACAAGACATCCTGTAGCTTTTGTCTTGTTAATGGTCGGGCAGCTGGTTCTGCTGGTTCAGGGCACCTCTGTTGATCACTTTCCTTTCAGAGACAAGATGTTTCTCCAGAGGTATCACAATGCACGCAATGTGCTACATTGTGGTCCTTTAGGTGAAGATTTGCATATCCTTTATATAGTTTATTGCTGTTTCAACACAGTATGTGCAAAATCTCAAACTGTCCCTCCCAGGCCCGCGACCATACAAGGGAATGACATTATGCATCCCAACATTATTTTATGTTAACACGAATCACAGGAACATATATCACAAACAGTAAATGGAAATATAAGGCTGTTGCATTGAATATTACCACTGATAAGCGATAGAGGAAGGTTGAAGGCAGTGCACAAGTAAGAGAATAAGAGAATAAGAGCAGCTGTTTTGGCAGCACAGAAAAGGAGCAAAAATCATATATGTAGACTCTTATGCTGTCTGGGCTGGTGCCACACAGTGGCTCTGTCAATGGGAAACTTTGACTTGAGAAGTAAATAGATCTCCAGTGTGGAGAAACAAAGACTGGCAAATATTACTAGATATAGCCAAGAAGACACCTTTCAAGATGGGATGGGTAAAAGCTCATGCTAAGAATAATCAACTAGCCACAAAATGGAATCAAAAGGTAGCTAACTAAAATTCGGACAATCGCCCTAAATCCTGAGTGGTATAAATTAGAACTTAGGTGTTGTGGTTTATACCTCAGCGGAAAACTGAGGCCACAAAGGTCAGACCAAAAAGCCCCCCTACCTCTTTAAGAGGTGGAGGATGGGCGAACGGAGCTAGCTGCAAAGCCAGAGGAAAAAAAAACCACAGACTTGCAAGGTTAGGATAAGGATAGTTTACTAAACAACAGGGAAAAGTATGAAAACAACTAACTACAGTGCTATTATATACAGTGCAAACCTCTCCCCACACTATATCATTTGAGCCATGCCCGAACCGATTCAGATTCCCGAACGCAGCACTCCCCGAGCCCAGCACCCCCGAGCACCCCCCTCACCACCTCCTGCCACGCCGATCCCGAGAGAGAGAGAGAGAGAGAGAGAAGCCGGAACTCCCACACGCCTGCTCAGACCAGCACTTCCCGTGCCCGGAGCAGGTTCTGATAGGTCCGGAGTCTCCCCCAGAACTGGCACTGCGTCTGCCCAGACCGGGACTTCCCATGCCTGGGTCCGAAGTCGCCTCTGCAAAGGGGGGGGGCAGCCTGTCGGATCATGATGCATTTGCTATGGAATACTCTCAGGGCTAACACAGCCTGCTGCTGGGCTGAACCCAGGACATTATCCACCCCTTATTCCATACCATTTACATCATGAGCAGGACCAGCAACCTTCTTTGGGTACAGGGAGTCTCTCGCATCCACACACATGCATACGCATGTATGTGAGTATAGATTCAGTCTGTGGACGTTTCCTCCAAGTCTGTTGGTTTCATTCAGTCCATGATTCTCAGGCTCACTGGTCCCTCTGTCACAACAGTCTCTCAGGGTATGAAGAGCCGTACGTGCCACTGGATCGTTGAATGCTGTATCTCGGGCTCTCGAACACTGCACCTGGCATGATCCATGCTCATAGTCCGTGGGTCAGAGGTGTTTATTACAAAAGAGAAGAGAAAAAGTTCTTGGGAGGCTGGTCTTCGCTCCATCATCACGGCACTGATGACCCTAGCTGTAATATCATTAGTATAACATACAGTATCTATAACAACAGTAAAACAGTAGTGAATTATTTAGCATGATATTGGCTATTCTCACCCAAAATCAAGTCCCCTTGAGGTACACATCGAGTTTCTCCATCCTTCTGCATTACCCACCAAGTACAACCAGGTCCTTGAGCAAAAACAATCCCAGATTTGGGTTTACCTTTGCCTGCAGCAGGAATGACCCAAACTGTCTTTCCCAAAATACTCTTCATGTGCACTACTGGGACTCTGTCACCTTCTACAGTATGTGAGAATTCTGACTGGGCTGGACCAGCCCGATTGGTAGATCCCCTAGAGTTAACCAACCACGTAGCTTCAGCTAAATATGTATCCCAATTTTTAAATGTTCCACCACCCATTGCTTTCAGTGTAGTCTTTAAAAGCCCATTATAGCGTTCAATTTTCCCAGAGGCGGGTGCATGATAAGGAATGTGGTACACCCACTCAATGCCATGCTCTTTGGCCCAAGTGTCTATGAGAGTATTTCGGAAATGAGTCCCATTGTCTGACTCAATTCTTTCTGGGGTGCCGTGTCGCCATAGGACTTGCCTCTCCAGGCCCAGAATTGTATTCCGGGCAGTGGCATGGGGTACAGGATATGTCTCCAACCAGCCAGTGGTTGCCTCAACCATTGTAAGTACGTACCGTTTACCATGGCGAGTTTGTGGGAGAGCGATGTAATCAACCTGCCAAGCCTCCCCATATTTATATTTCATCCACCGTCCTCTATACCAGAGGGGTTTTAGCCGCTTAGCTTGCTTGATTGCGGCACATGTCTCACATTCATGGATAACCTGTGCAATAGCATCCATGGTTAAGTCCACCCCTCGATCTCGAGCCCATCTATATGTTGCATCTCTTCCTTGATGACCTGAAGTATCATGAGCCCATCGGGCTAGGAACAACTCACCCTTATGTTGCCAGTCCAAATCTACCTGAGCCACTTCAATTGTTCTTTTTCCACTGCCGCAACCACCCCCACAAGGCATTAGCTACCATCCATGAGTCAGTATAAAGGTATAGCATAGGCCACTCCTCCCTCTCAGCAATGTCCAGGGCTAATTGGATAGCCTTTACCTCGGCAAATTGGCTTGATTCACCTTTTCCTTCAGTGGCTTCTGCTACTTGCCTCATAGGACTCCACACAGCAGCTTTCCATTTCCGATGTTTACCCACAATACGACAAGATCCATCAGTGAACAGGGCATACTGCTTTTCATTTTCTGGCAGTTGGTTATATGGTGGAGCTTCTTCTGCGCGTGTTACCTCCTCATCCTCTGGTGACATCCCAAAGTCTTTGCTCTCTGGCCAGTCTGTAATCACCTCCAAAATTCCTGGGCGATTGGGGTTTCCTATTCGAGCTCGTTGCGTAATTAGTGCAACCCACTTGCTCCATGTAGCATCAGTTGCATGGTGTGTGGAAGGGACTTTCCCTTTAAACATCCAGCCCAGCACCGGCAATCTGGGTGCTAGGAAAAGCTGAGCTTCAGTTCCAATTACCTCTGAAGCAGCTCGAACCCCTTCATAGGCGGCCAGTATTTCCTTTTCTGTTGGAGTGTAATTGGCCTCAGATCCTTTGTAGGCCCGACTCCAAAACCCTAACGGTCGCCCTCGAGTCTCCCCTTGTGTTTTCTGCCAGAGACTCCAGGTAGGGCCATTGTCACCAGCTGCGGTATAGAGCACATTTTTAATATCTGTCCCTGTACGGACAGGTCCAAGGGCTACAGCATGGACTATTTCGCGTTTGATCTGCTCAAAGGCTTGCTGTTGCTCAGGGCCCCATTCAAAATTATTTTTCTTCTGAGTTACGTAGTAGAGTGGGCTCACAATGAGACTATAGTTTGGGATATGCATTCTCCAAAATCCTATAACACCTAAGAAAGCTTGTGTTTCCTTTTTGTTACTTGGTGGGGATATCGCTGCAATTTTATTAATAATGTCCATTGGGATCTGACGACGCCCATCCTGCCATCTTATTCCTAAAAACTGGATTTCTCGCTTAGGCCCCTTGACTTTACTTTGTTTTATAGCAAAACCAGCTTCTAGCAAGATTTGAATTATCTTTTCTCCTTTTTCAAAAACTTCCTTTGCTGTGTCGCCCCATACAATGATGTCATCAATATACTGCAAGTGCTCTGGGGCTCCACCCTTTTCTAATGTACTCTGGATTAGTCCATGACAGATGGTGGGACTGTGTTTCCACCCCTGGGGCAGACGATTCCATGTGTATTGGACACCTCTCCAGGTGAAAGCAAACTGTGGCCTGCACTCTGGTGCCAGTGGAATTGAGAAGAAAGCATTTGCAATGTCAATTGTGGCATACCACTTGGCTGCCTTCGATTCCAGTTCATACTGGAGCTCTAGCATGTCCGGCACAGCAGCACTCATGTTTGGAGTGACTTCATTTAGGCCACGATAATCTACTGTCAGCCTCCACTCTCCGTCGGACTTCCGCACTGGCCATATAGGACTGTTAAATGGTGAGTGGGTTCGGCTGATCACTCCCTGACTCTCCAGTTGACGAATCAGTTTATGGATGGGGATCAGAGAATCCCGGTTTGTACGATACTGCCGCCTGTGCACTGTCGTCGTAGCGATTGGCACTCGCTGTTCTTCGACCTTCAACAACCCCACAACAGCTGGATCTTCCGAAAGTCCAGGCAAGGCACACAACTGTTTAGTTTCTTCTGTCTCCACAGCAGCTATTCCAAAAGCCCACCGGTATCCTTTTGGGTCTTTAAAATACCCTCTACGGAGATAGTCCATACCTAAAACGCACGGAGCTTCTGGGCCAGTCACAATGGGGTGTTTCTCCCAATCCTTTCCAGTTAGGCTCACCTCAGCCTCTAGCACAGTTAACTGTTGGGAGCCCCCTGTGACTCCAGAAATGTAAACAGATTCTGTCCCTTCATAATTTGATGGCATTAGAGTACACTGAGCACCGGTATCCACTAGAGCCTCATACTCTTGTGGGTCTTATGTTCCAGGCCATCGGATCCACACAGTCCAATAAGTCCGATTATCCCTCTCCTCCACCTGGCTGGAGGCAGGGCTCCTCTATTGCTCCTGTATAGAAACTGGTGCAACATTCCTCTTGGCAGAACCTCGTGCGCTTACTCTACCTTGCAACTCATTTACTCGTGCTTGAAGGGCTGAAGTGGGCTTCTTATCCCACTTTTTCATGTCCTCTCCATGATCACGCAGGTAAAACCACAATTTGGCTCGGGGTGTGGCTCGTGGTGTGGCTCGTGGTGTGGCTCGTGGTGTGTCCCTGCTGTATTCTCTCTCTTGGGACGATGGATGACTTTTCCGGATAGCTGCAACATCGCTCTGTACAGGTTGGGAGTCGACCCTGTGTTCGTCAAGTTTAAGTTTAACCAGTTGCTCTACTGCTGCAATGACAGAGCGTGCAACGTTGTCTTGATAAGTCCGGAGTCGGCGGGTCACTTCATATACGGATGGTGGAAACATCTCATCGTATTCCATCATTGCCAGTGAATTCGTGTGCCCTGGTGGTGCACTTCGTATGACCTTACGCCACATGTCTGGGGTGCATCGGAAATCATCAGGATCATCAGGGAGCCTTCTGTTGTCCGACTCAAAATAAATCAATTCTCGTACAGCTAATTCTCTCAGGTACTGGATAACTGTCTCTATGCTGTCGCTCTTGGGTTTCAGACAGGTAATATATTCTTTCATGGGGTATCTTTCCCGCACACTTGACAGCAATCGCCTCCAAAGGCTGAGGATTTGTGACCCCTCGCCAAGTGCCTTATCAATACCTCCTTCTCTAGCCAGGGATCCCAACTGCCTGGCCTCCCTGCCGTCTAATTCCAGACTATTGGCCCCGCTATCCCAGCATCTGAGCAACCAAGTGATAATGTGCTCACCTGGGCGGCGGCCAAAATCTTTTCGCACCTCACGCAATTCACTCAGGGTCAGGGATCGGGTAACAATCTCTGGTTCTCCTACATCCTGATCTGCTCGAGATGGCTTTGCCCCATTCTTACTTTTCTGAGATGGCCCTACCCCATTCTGACTTTTCTGAGATGGCCCTGCCCCATTCTGACTTTTCTGAGATGGCCCTGATTTTTCATCATCATCCTCATCCAGCCATTCCTGAGATAATGGTTTTTCACCATCATCCTCATCCTGACATTCTTGGGATGGCCCCGGTTGTTCACCATCATCATCTGGCACTACGCGAGCTAACTTCCTGGTGTGTTTCCTCTTTTGAATGGGAGTCACAGACTTTGGTGTGGGTTGGCCAAGATCTATTGTAGAGGTTGCAGTATCTACAGCATGTACTAGTCTATTTCCTTTTCCTCCCTGACAGTGCCAACAGCACTGACAGTGCTGACACCTCTCTTGAATGGGAACAACAGACATTGGTGTGGGTTGACCAAGGTCTATTGTAGAGGTTGCAATATCTGCAGTATATACTAGTCTTTTTCCTTTTTCTTCCTGACAGTGCTGACACCTCTCTTGAATGGGAGCAACAGACATTGGTGTGGGTTGACCAAGGTCTATTGTAGAGGTTGCAGCATCTGCAGTATTCACCGATCCATTTCCTCTTTCCCCCTGACAGTACTGACGCTCTGAATTAGGGGCAAGGTCTATTGTAGAGGTTGCAGCATCTACAGTGTTCGCCAATCCATTTCCTCTTTCCCCCTGACAGTACTGACGGTCTGGATTAGGGACAAGGTCTATTGTAGAGGTCGCAGCATCTACAGTATTCACCAATCCAATTCCTCTTTCCCCCTGACAGTACTGACGCTCTGAATTAGGGGCAAAACCCATTGTAGAGGTCGCAGCATCTGCAGTATTCGCTAATCCATTTCCTCTTTCCCCCTGACAGTGCTGATGCTCTGAATTAGGGGCAAGGTCTACTGTAGGGGTTGCAGTAGCTGCAGTATTTGCCAATCCATTTCCTTGTTCCCCTTGGCAGTGCTGACAGTACTGACAGTGCTGCTTGCTATCAAGCAGTGTTTGGTAGATGGTAGCCAAGCCCCAGCACAGTGCAGTAGGGCGTATTTCTCTGGGGAGCCCACTGCAGTTCTTTTTCAAATATGCAGCCACCTTATTAGGATCCTGTAGCTGTTCAGGAGTGAAGTTCCAAACCACTGGGGGTAAGAAAGTGCCTAGGTACTTGCTCATATTTCGCCATTTGCCCTGCCACTCAAGGTTATCCAGCCTCAGGGAAAACTCTTGGGTGGCATTCATAAACCTGTGCCTAATATATATGCATGTATATATCGAAAGCAAAACCATTTGCACCAAAACCAACAGTAGGAAAATGCTAGTTAGAATTTCCCAGGGATATTGGAAATTGTTAAACACTCTTACAAGGCCTGTTTTATCCCTCCTTGTACCGAACAGCAAAAGCTGATACAAGTACTCTTTTAAGTTCATGAACTTCAACGTTATCCAATCATAGGCTGTTATCACAACATACACTAAACACACGTACGGGATGGCAACGAATCCTGGCAGGATTAAATGCAGCATGCCACGAGTTGGCAACCATGGCAGCATCCTCAAGAGTAAATGCCACAACATTGTACATAGAAATTACTTAAATAACCGTACCTATAACAACTCTATCTTAACTGCAATTGAGTTAAGGTCAAATCTATCGTTACCCCAACCTTTTTGCCCCCCTTGGGGGTCCCCCTTCGCCCCACGTTGGGCGCCAAAAGTTGTTGTGGTTTAACCTCAGCGGAAAGCTGAGGCCACAAAGGTCAGACCAAAAAGCCCCCCTACCTCTTTAAGAGGTGGAGGATGGGCGAACAGAGCTAGCTGCAAAGCCAGAGGAAAAAAAACCCACAGACTTGCAAGGTTAGGATAAGGATAGTTTACTAAACAACAGGGAAAAGTATGAAAACAACTAACTACAGTGCTATTATATACAGTGCAAACCTCTCCCCACACTATATCATTTGAGCCATGCCCGAACCGATTCAGATTCCCGAATGCAGCACTCCCCGAGCCCAGCACCCCCGAGCACCCCCCTCACCACCTCCTGCCACGCCGATCCCGAGAGAGAGAGAGAGAGAAAGCAACCGGAACTCCCACACGCCTGCTCAGACCAGCACTTCCCGTGCCCGGAGCAGGTTCTGATAGGTCCGGAGTCTCCCCCGGAACTGGCACTGCGTCTGCCCAGACCGGGACTTCCCATGCCTGGGTCCGAAGTCGCCTCTGCAAAGGGGGGGGGCAGCCTGTCGGATCATGATGCAATTGCTATGGAATACTCTCAGGGCTAACACAGCCTGCTGCTGGGCTGAACCCAGGACATTAGGCCACACAGCTAAATAAGTACTTTGCAGCGCACGGTAAAGGCTGGCCTATAAACAGAAAAACCTGTGAAACTATTCTTACAGAATGTCCTCAGTGTAGATTGAAATTGCAAGCAGATCACCTGCTAAAGCACCACCTCTACATATCAATACAGGGAAAACTTTATGGGTCTAGATGGCAAATTGATTATACTGGACCACTCAAATCCTCTGCAGGATATCAGTATATCCTCACAAGAGTAGTAGTTGCTTCCGGCTTACTTATGGCAACTAAGTGCCAGAAAGCCAGTAGACGAAATACACTGCAAGTGGTCTGCCATCTGCCTGCTCCTGATGTCGCTTGCTCTGTGGAAGCTGATACAGCAAAGACAAGAACTGTATTTTGTCATGCACATCCGCAGTCACGAAAATTTAACAGGGTTTTACGCGGAAGGAAATGCCCAGGCAGAAGCACTGGTTTCTGCTCTTGCTCTAGGGGCCTGTCCCTAACATTTACCAGCAAGCTATCCTTTCTCATCAGTTTTTTCACCAAGGTTTTTGAGCCTTGAGGAAACAGTTTGGATTATCACATTCAGAAGCACACTCCATTGTGGCTGCCTGTCCAGAATGTCAATGGAAACACATACCAGTTTTCTATGGTACCAAGCATTGCAGCTTTGGCAATCGGATGTTACACATGTTAATTAATTTGGGCGCTTAAAATATGTGCATGTAACTGTGGATATGTACTCTCATGCACTGATAGCTATGGCCCATGCAGGGGAAACTGGAAAGAATGTTATTCGACACTTCCAAAAGGCATTTTCCATTTTGGGGGTGCCAGGGTAAGTGAAAATGGACAATGGTCCGGCTTATGTTTCACAGAAAGTCCAGGTGGTTTTTGCTTTGTGGGGGGGGTTTCACATTACTGGTATTCCTCATTCCCTAATGGGACAAGCAATTGTTGAACATGCTCATGGCACACTGAAGCGTCAGGGGGAATGTTGGGAAAACCGCCACAGGCACGGCTGGACAAAGCCCTTGATGTTCTTCACTTTTTATCTTGCAGAGATGATTCTGATGTTCCTCTAACTTTTCTTTACTTCTCTTTTTTCTAAATTGACCCTGCAAAAAGGAATTAGGGTCCAAATAAAAGACCTAGTCACAAGCCAATGGTCTGGTCTGCACGACCTCTTGACCTGGGGAAGGGGCTATGCTTGTGTCTCTACAGATCGTGGACCACAATGGGTGCCTGCATGAAATGTGAAGCCGGTGTTATCTGCATCTGCACACTCCTGATACCGGCAGTGAGCACATGGAATGGCACCTCCTTTCACCACCCTCACCATCTGATGCCATGGAACGGCACGAACATATGGGTGACTCTGGCTAGAGCACTGAACCAGACAACCTTCTGCGCATCACTGGCAATGCCATAACAGCCATTTCATACGTGTCTGGTGGGGCTTCCACTCCCAAATAACACACAGATTTATGCAAATGCCAGTGGTTCCAGGAAGTGGTATCGCTCTCCCAACAATGTATCAAGCCTTATTGACGATTACCACAAGCTGCCTGTGGCCGCAGAGTCACAATAGCTGCAGATTCTGGGAAGCGTACACAGCCCGTGGTGTGTGCTATTCACTGGGACATGGCGTAAGGGTGTGTAAGGTACCGGAATTATGCCTTACCAATTGCCAACAGAACCGACCCCCCTCTCTTCTCCTCTCACCTTACCAAACTTCATTCCTGTAACACTACATCACCACCGGTCAAGGCCCAGGCTTCCGAGAAACTCTTAGCATACACATCAGGAGCCATTGTTCCACTGCCCGGAATACACATCGGGGGCCATTCACACCTCAGGAGAGCCATTTGCACATCGGACATTCCGTCATCCACCCTGGAGCATTCCTACAGGCCAGGTGGAAGCTTGTAGTGAGACAAAGGAGCTATATCCCGATAAAAAGGGGTGCAACGAGAGGCAACGGCATCCTCCTCTCTCCTCATCTTCATACTTCGTCATGGAGGGACAACGAAGGGAGCGCTCTCCCATCCCATCGGACCCAGAGAATACTCTGCCATCGGACGGAATGCCGTAGCCTCGTGGTGGTAGATATAGCCTCCCCTCACCCCTCTTCCCTTTTTCCACTCTCTCTCTCTCTTTTTATATCTCTTTTTCACCCCCGTTTTCTTTCTTCCCTCCTTTCCCTGCACGTTTCTTTCTAAATAAAACAACCTTCACCTTGACTCCGTTTCGAGTCTCAATTCTGTTCTCCGAGAATTTAATTAAGAACTTATCACGATAAAACACCTAGTGATTGGACATCACTCAGGGGTTAAGCCCAGCCGCCCCCAGCCACCCAGAGGGATCTGAGGTTCGGCTGGAACGCAAGGGGGTTTAGCCTCTGCCAAACTAAAGTCTTGTCTAGGTTGTGGATCGTGACATTAAAATGGCGTAGTCGGCAGGATTCTCGGAGAATAGAAAGGTGTGTAACTACGTTGTGTCCTCCTGAGAGTGAATAGGGGAAATCTGGATACCAAGCTGTGGCCCTCTCAGGATGTATTGCCCCTGTCAATTCTGTACGCAGGCTGCGTGGTTCTGTGTGTGCTGTGTGGTTGCTGCGTGATTACGGTTTATCCTCCTGAGAGTGAATAGGGGAAATTTAAGTACTAAGCTTTTGGCCCTCTCAGGATGTATTGCCCCTATTAATCCTGCACGTAGGCTGCGTGGTTCTTTGTGTGGGCTGTATGTTTGCTGCGTGATTACGTTGTATGACCTCCTGAGAGTGAAAAGGGGAAATTTGGATACTAGACTGTGACCCTCTCAGGATGTATTCCCCATTTGAGCTTCTGAGAGTCGGGGAGCTGGACATTTAAAAGTGTGGTCCTCTCAGGATGTATTCCCCTTTGAGCTTCTAAGTGGGCGGGGAACTATATAGACACTTAAAAGTGTGGCCCTCTTAGGATGTATTCCCCATTTGAGCTTCTGAGAGTCGGGGAGCTGGACACTTAAAGTGTGGTCCTCTCAGGATGTATTCCCCTTTGAGCTTCTAAGTGGGCGGGGAACTCTATATAGACACTTAAAAGTGTGGCCCTCTTAGGATGTATTCCCCATTTGAGCTTCTGAGAGGGGGGAGCTGGACACTTAAAGTGTGGTCCTCTCAGGATGTATTCCCCTTTGAGCTTCTAAGTGGGCGGGGAACTCTATATAGACACTTAAAAGTGTGGCCCTCTTAGGATGTATTCCCCATTTGAGCTTCTGAGAGGGGGGAGCTGGACACTTAAAGTGTGGTCCTCTCAGGATGTATTCCCCTTTGAGCTTCTAAGTGGGCGGGGAACTCTATATAGACACTTAAAAGTGTGGCCCTCTTAGGATGTATTCCCCATTTGAGCTTCTGAGAGGGGGGAGCTGGACACTTAAAGTGTGGTCCTCTCAGGATGTATTCCCCTTTGAGCTTCTAAGTGGGCGGGGAACTCTATATAGACACTTAAAAGTGTGGCCCTCTTAGGATGTATTCCCCATTTGAGCTTCTGAGAGGGGGGAGCTGGACACTTAAAGTGTGGTCCTCTCAGGATGTATTCCCCTTTGAGCTTCTAAGTGGGCGGGGAACTCTATATAGACACTTAAAAGTGTGGCCCTCTTAGGATGTATTCCCCATTTGAGCTTCTGAGAGGGGGGAGCTGGACACTTAAAGTGTGGTCCTCTCAGGATGTATTCCCCTTTGAGCTTCTAAGTGGGCGGGGAACTCTATATAGACACTTAAAAGTGTGGCCCTCTTAGGATGTATTCCCCATTTGAGCTTCTGAGAGGGGGGAGCTGGACACTTGAAAGTGTGGTCCTCTCAGGATGTATTCCCATTTTTTGTAATTACTGTGTAATAAACCCTGTGAGTAAAGTGGATAGGGGAAATTTTGATACCAAGGTGTGGACAATATTACCCCTTTTTGAGTTGTATAGAATGGCTGCCCCTAAGGCATCCAATGTCCAAGGAAATGTCCCTTCCTTGGCCAGAGGAAAAGATAAGTTATACGACCTTCTTGAGATGCACCGATAACAAACAAACAAGCAATCAAACTGCTGAAAGGGGGACAGTGGCATGACACCCAGGGAAAAAGGTGGTTTGTAGTGAACTGAGACCTTAAAGGGGCAAGCAGTATGCCAACAACCTGGTGGGGACCCCTCCCCCTGACGGGATGTCTCAGAGATACTGAGGACAAAGGCACCCCTAAAGGTGTTAACAAACCAAATTCCCTCCCCCACACCCCTGCCTTTTGTTAATTGTGTAGGCGGAACCCAAGAGGGGCCCGTCGATTTTCATTTCATTTCAGAGGAGATCCCCGTGGGAACAGGACCGAAGACAGGAGGACCAACGCATAATTTTAATAATTTGTATTTTTTGTAATGATTTTGTAATCTCTGTTAGCTTGGTATGGATTTGCAGATCAAAATAGCAACTGTGTTGTTTTGGTGTCTCATATGGACTACAACCTCTAGAGCAATCATCTCTCCACTACAAGACTATAGGAATGAAAAGAGTGATATAAAAAATTCTGTTGTACAGCTGGCTGAACAAATAGCAAATGTTTACAACCTCACAAAATGCTGGGTATGTGGAGGACCATTTGGTCTATCAAGTTGGCCATGGGCAGCTACACCCTTGCTACCAAAATGGCTAGTGAATAGATATAGTGAGACAAAAGGCAAAATATGGGAAGACCTATGTTCAGACATATCCTGCTGTGAAAATACTACAACAGAATCACTGTATTGTTGCGTTGAACGTGACCCCTTTGGGTTAGAATCCACTCCTTATTTTGACCCTTCTCCTCTTGTGGGACGTTGGAGAGGACCCTTTGCTAATGGGTCAGTGGCCTGAAAAGGACACTATTGGATATGTGGTAATCATGCATATAAATCACTGCCAGCAAATTGGTCAGGAGTGTGTTACTTTGGGGTGATCCGTCCTTTGTTTTTCTTACTTCCTGAAACTGGTGAAGATCATTTAGGTATTCAAATATATGATTTGAAACGAGAAAAAAGATCTGTCATTGACAACTCCCTCACTGACGGGAGTAACCAAACCTGGGGTAAGGACAGATGGACCCCCCAACGTATCATACAACAGTATGGACCTGCAACCTGGAATCCTAACAAGTAGGTTAGTGGTGCTAGAGAACCTATCTATAACCTCAATCACATTATCCGATTGCAAGCCATATTGGAGATTGTTACTAATCAAACACTGAGGCCCTTGACCTATTGGCAGATCAAGCAACTCAAATGAGGAATGCAATTTATCAACATAGCATGGTTCTCTACCACCTACTAGCCAAAGGGCGGGATCTTTGCAAAACTGAATGTTCCCGATTGTTGCTTAAAATTGCTGACAATGGCAAGATAGTTGAACAAATTACTGCTGAAATACAAAAATTAGCCAGTGCTAATTTGGGAATGTTGGAATGTCGATATATTTTCCTGGCTTCCAGGAAGTCACCGGGTGAAACATATTTCACTTGCTGTGTGGTTTAGCTACCCTGTTTCTACCATGTGTTATCCCATGTTTTATTCGATTAATTCAATGTGTTGTTGCCAATATGCAATTTGTATCCACCGTGTCACCTGATGGAGGTAAACAAATTCGACCTGTACATCAATCTGTATCATCCACCGTAGAAATTGTATAAGATGTTTTACCTTCTTAATGTGTACCAAGAAAATAATTGCCAGGCATTGGCCTTGCTTAGAGTTTGTATTGTTGTAATGTTTTAGCTTCATAGTAAACTTTCTGCTCTCTCTATCTCTATCTCTCCTTTTCACCCCCAGTTTCTCTTTCTTCCCCCACTTTCCCTGCACGTTTGTACTCTTTCTACCTTCTTTTTCTGTTGACAATGTTAAGTCACGGGGTGGTGTAAGGTACCGGAATTATGCCTTACCAATTGCCAACAGAACCGACCCCCCTCTCTTCTCCTCTCACCTTACCAAACTTCATTCCTGTAACACTACATCACCACCGGTCAAGGCCCAGGCTTCCGAGAAACTCTTAGCATACACATCAGGAGCCATTGTTCCACTGCCCGGAATACACATCGGGGGCCATTCACACCTCAGGAGAGCCATTTGCACATCGGACATTCCGTCATCCACCCTGGAGCATTCCTACAGGCCAGGTGGAAGCTTGTAGTGAGACAAAGGAGCTATATCCCGATAAAAAGGGGTGCAACGAGAGGCAACGGCATCCTCCTCTCTCCTCATCTTCATACTTCGTCATGGAGGGACAACGAAGGGAGCGCTCTCCCATCCCATCGGACCCAGAGAATACTCTGCCATCGGACGGAATGCCGTAGCCTCGTGGTGGTAGATATAGCCTCCCCTCACCCCTCTTCCCTTTTTCCACTCTCTCTCTCTCTTTCTATCTCTCTTTTACACCCCCGTTTTCTTTCTTCCCCCCTTTCCCTGCACGCTTCTTTCTAAATAAAACAACCTTCACCTTGACTCCGTTTCGAGTCTCAATTCTGTTCTCCGAGAATTTAATTAAGAACTTATCACGATAAAACACCTAGTGATTGGACATCACTCAGGGGTTAAGCCCAGCCGCCCCCAGCCACCCAGAGCGATCTGAGGTTCGGCTGGAACGCAAGGGGGTTTAGCCTCTGCCAAACCAAAGTCTTGTCTAGGTTGTGGATCGTGACAGGGTGGCCGCACCTTGCTGACGCAGGACGTGTTGCCAAGTACTGAGGTGCGCTGTAACGCCTCGGCCTGGTGTGGTAGCATAATATGTATGTTAGGAGCTCCATCACCAGGGAGGTTGCTCCCAGGAGTGTTTTTAGTATGTGGAGACCTGGCATGGCCAGGCCTCCCATCTGCTATGGTAGGGGATCCATGTACTATTGGTCGCTTGTCACTGCTTATGCCAAATATTAGCATGATTATTAATCATACCCATTGGCAGCGCTAAAAGCGGTCTCCCATAGATGATCAATGTGATGATGATATCGATTTGTGGAACCACCTGAGGCTCAATGGGATACTCGACTTCCAAAAATGCTCCATCAATTAAATAATTGATACCGGCCTATTGGAAACCCTGCAAGAAGAGCATTCTTTGTAAAAACTGAGTTTAATGCTCCATCTATTGGGAAAGGAGAGTGCCCAGCAACACTACAGCCAGGACAATCTCCACAGGCTGGCAAATAGAAATGCTGTGCTCATGTTGCGAGTCCAAATCCTGACGATGCTTCTCCTCCTAACCTGTGGTCAAGGAACCCTAGAGTGGCCATGGTCTCAAGCCCATGTTACACATGCTAGCAATACAATGCAAAATTCTAACAATAAAGACATGGGCCTCTTAACTGTAGTAATGCACAGTACCAAGATGAATTCAGAAAACAAATGGAGCAGGGATCTTAAGGGTATTGACCAACTACCTCAACTCAGGGGAATGACAGGCCAGGACATAAAGGTAGGATGCCGGATGACCAATGGATCCACCTATGAGAAGGCATCTCAAATCAATGGGTACAATGTCACATCAAATGAATACCTAAAGAATACAAAACTTTGTGCAACTGAAAGATTGGACTCTTGGTGCAATTTTATCTTAGTACAACCTGGTTTTGTAGTTTGCATCTGGGATCGCCATGAGATGATGCATCTTATAATTTAAATTTATAGTAAACAACATCTACTCCAACATCCACTCTACCCAAGGATAAGAAAACTCTATCCCCACAAATCTCTGAAATTGGACCCTATGTGATCAAAAATACAGGCCAACAATGAGTGCTATTCAATCCATCATGGCCTCTTAAATGAGTAGAACTATTGATGCAAATTAATATCTCTACAATCAAATCGACTTGATCACCATTCCTAAGTATGTCCTTTGCAGGATGGTTAGCTTGGTTACATGGGCAAACCCTCACTTCTCCAGGACAAACAAAGAGGGATGTGACTGGTATCATAGGGACAGGATTGGGAGTCTTAAATAGTATAGATGCCAAAACGCTGGCAAATAAACTGAGCACAACAACAAATGATTTAAACAAATTAGAACACCCATTGCAGTCTTCTCTATTAGCATTGAGAACTAATCAATGGCTTGTATCTGATATATTGCCTCAGTGGGAAAGAATTAATAATAGGGACCATCAATTGATTGTGGATGCACTTGGTATAACCCAAAATAATGTCTTTCTAGCTCTTAGTTATATCCAAGCTCAACTGCGGATACAATCTACAGTAGCAGCAATTATAAAAGTGAAGAGGGCACCTTACTCACAGAAATTCAAAAAGTAATTTGGGATAATGCAACTAAATTTAAAAAGGAATTCCAATCCTGGTGGTACTTAGTCAATTTTACTTATGACCCCATCAACAATAAAGCCATAGCTTTTGTCTTAACAATACACAATGCTTCGGTATACACAATATATCCAATCATTGTGTTAGGATTAAATCATAATGGAGCTATACTCTATCCATTGGAACATAGAGTATGGGCCCAACGAAATGGAAACAAATGGCAAACTGTTGATGCCAGTGCATGTATTGTATGGAAAAAAAGAAGGATTTATTTGTGAGAGTAACACCATCAAAGCTCAAGACATTTGTCTTGACACTGAATGAAATGTTTGTCATGTTGAAATACATCCTGATGAAACCCCTGAAACTGTACTTGTATATATTGGAAAAGGATGTGTTTGTATGAGAATTCCTTGCAACTTTATAGTCATAGATAACATTACTATAAATACAAGTAATCACTCAAATATTTGTGTTTGTAACTTTACTAAAATTATGGGATGTGACTTTATTTAGTTCCTGTTACGTCTTATCAATTGTTGCAATCTAATTATACATTAAGTCAGGATATATTGCCTACCCCCATTGGAATGAATCTTACTTTGGTGAAGAAATTACTACAACACGATGACCTGTGTCAGCTGCTAGAACGTGCCCGAAACAATGGACACAAAACTCTAATTACCATTCATCATGATACAGAAGAGATACACTGTGTCATGGAAAGAGTGAAGAAGGATGGAGAACATCACTGGTGGGAAACTCTTCTTGGATGGTCACCACCAACAACAGGGCTGTTTAATCGTATGCTTCACACAGTTGTGATTTTGCTAACTCTAACTTTGATATGTCTGCTGCTTATAATCACACTGCATATAAAGGTGTTGTGGTTTACACCTCAGCGGAAAGCTGGGGACACAAAGATCAGAAAAAGAAGCCCCCTACCACTTTAAGAGGTGGAGGATGGGCGAACGGAGGAGCTGCAGAGCCAGAGGAAAAAAAAAACCAAAGGCTTGCGGGTTGGGATAAGGATAGTTTACTAAACAACAGGGAAAGGTATGAAAACAACTAACTACAGTGCTATTATATACAGTGCAAACCTCTCACCCAACTATGTCATTTGAGCCGTGCCCGAACCGATTCAGATTCAGAGTCCCAAACGCAGCACTCCCCGAGCCCAGCACCCCCGAGCACCCCCCTCACCACCGCCTGCCACGCCGATCCAAGAGAGAGAGAGAGAAGCCGGAATTCCCACACGCCTGCTCAGACCGGGACTTCCCGTGCCCGGAGCAGTTTCTGATGGGTCCGGAGTCTCCCCCGGAACTGGCACTGCGCCTGCCCAGACTGGGACTTCCCGTGCCTGGGTCTGGAGTCGCCCCTGCAAGGGGGGCAGACTGCCTGATCATGATGCAATTGGTATGGAATACCCTCAGGGCTAACATAGCCTGCTGCTGGGCTGAACCCAGGACAAAAGGTTTGGTACACGATGAAACAACTAACACAAACCAAAACATACAAAGTAATACACAGCAAATAGCAATACTTCACTACTTACTTGCCATGGATCTGTAAGCGCATAAATTACCAATAATCTATTTATAGCACAGAGGCAAGAGGTGACTATACCACCACTCTGTGAGGGTAAGATGAATTGACTATAGTCACGGGGTGGAGTGTGACAGTATGCTCCCCCCCTACTGCCCCCACGTTTGCCTGACTTTTTCCTGTAAATCTGGATTAATTGATAACCATTGCCTGCATCTGCCTCATGGTGATTTTGGGAAGACAGAAAACAGCACAATAGCCAAGGGCTATCTATGCTAATGTGTCCACCTGCACAGAGCGCTGGTCAGTGTCCACTGGCACCTCTGGGTGGTATGTAAATATGACTATGAGCCAATCATCTTACTCCATACATAGCGAGCAGTCCAAGAGCCCTTTGAGCTCTCTTGAGATGACAGCAGGCTGCATGTCAGGATCTCCCCTTGAAAGGGACGCCTCTCAAGGTTACCCCTTGAGGTCGAGAGAATCCTTGCCGCGACAGATTCTTGGTAAGTGAATTGGGAATAAGTGCACTAAACTTTGTGATCTTTGTGGCTAAGAAGTATAAAGGATTGATTGTGCATATATAATCCTTTAGACATAAACCACTGACCAAGTCTGGGACTAAAACTGGATCCAGTCGCACCTAGGCTCCTCTCCTGAGAAGTTTAGAAAGCAAGGGGGTCCTATCTGAACCTCGTGATTCAACAGGAGGGTCTCCCTGACAGCTTCATCTGACCCTATTCTCTATGCACTAAATAATTGAGATTACCTTGCCATTGAACCTTAATCACTGTCACGTTTATGATCAAACACCGTTATACCCTTTGTTTTATATCAATAAACATATTGTTGCCTCTCTCTTAAGACAGAAGTGCATCCCTCTTATCACTCTGTCCATGACAATGCCATCCAGGGGTCCTTGACAGACTGAAGAGCTGGGCCCATGGGAACCAAATATAGTTCAAGGTGTTTGCATTCTCAGAAAAAAGGTTCTGAACAGCCTAAAACAGATTAAAGCCAATTGTTTTTTCAGTGAGTAAGCTGAATATGTTCACATTGCTCATAATGTTGTGGGTGTCTATTACAGGCCACCTGATCAGGATGGGGAAGTTGATGAGGCTTTCTACAGACAGCTGAAAGTAGCCACACAATCACAGGCCTTGGTTCTCATGGGAGACTTAAACCACCCTGATATCCGCTGGGAAGGCCACACAGCCAAGCACATACATTCCAAGAAGTTCCTCCAGCATATTGATGATAACTTTTTGAGTCAGGTGGTAGAGGAGCCAACAAGGAGAGGTGTACTACTAGACCTAGAGCTGACAAACAAAGGGGGACTGGTGGAGGGCATTAAGGTTGGGGGCAGCTTTGGTTATAGTGATCATGAGGAGATAGAGTTCAAGATCATGGGTACTAGGTACAAAACAACACATAGAACTGCAATTGTGGATGTTAGGAAGGCTAATTCTAGCCTCTAAGAAATTGCTCAGAGAAATCCCATGGGACAGGGCTCTGCAAGGCAGAGGGATCGTGAGAGCTAGCTGATATTCAAGGACCACTTCCTCCAAGCTCAGGATTGGTGTATCCCTAAGAGCAAGAAATCAGGCAGGGGAAGCAGGAGACCTGCTTGGTTGAGCAGAGAGCTTCTGAAAAAGCTCAAGTGGAAGAAGGAAGCCTACATTTTGTGGAAGAAGGGAATGACCACTTGGGAAGATTACAGGAATGCTATCAGGGTATGCAGGCATCAAACGAGAAAAGCCAAGGCCTCCTTGGAGATAAACCTGGCAAGGGACATCAAGGTTAACAGGAAGGGTTTCTTCGAGTATATTGATGGCAGAAGGAAAACTAGGGAAAATGTGGGCCTGCTGTTGAATGAGGCAGGTGTCATGGTGACGGAGGATCTACAGAAGGTAGGAGTTACTGAATGCCTTCTTTGCTTCAGTCTTTACCGCTCAGTCTACCCCTCAGGCGTCCCAGACTTTGGAGGTAACAGAGAAAGTCTGGAGGAAGGAAAATGTTCCCTTGGTTGAGGAAGATCTAGTTAGAGACCAATTAGATAAACTGGATATCCACAAGTTTGTGGGTCCTGATGGGATGCACCCGCAAGTACTGAGGGAGTTGGCAGAAGTCATTGCTAAGCCACTCTCCATCATCTTTGAAAGGTCCTGGAGAACAGGCGAGGTGCCTGAATATTGGAGGAAAGCCAATATCATTCCAATCTTCAAAAAGGGTGAGAAGGATGACCCAGGAAACTACATGCCAGCCAGCCTCACCTCCATCCCTGGAAAGACGTTGGAGCAGCTCATTCTGGGGGTCATCTCAAAACATGGGGAGGAAAAGAAGGTTATCAGGAGTAGTCATCAAGGATTCACCAAGGGGAAGTCACGTCTGACTAACCTGATAGCCTTCTACGAGGGCATGACTGGACAGGTAGATGAAGGGAGAGCAGTGGATGTTGTCTACCTTGACTTCAGCAAGGCTTTTGACACCATCTCCCACAGCATCCTCATAGGCAAGCTCAGGAAATGTGGGTTAGATGAACAGACAGTGGCTGAAAATTGGCTGAAAGGCAGAGCCCAGATGGTGATGATCAGTGGCACAGAGTCTAGCTGGAGGCCTGTAACAAGTGGTATTCCTCAGGGATCAGTCCTGGGTCCAGCTCTGTTCAATATATTCATCAATGACTTGGATGAAAGGATAGAGTGTACCCTCAGCAAGTTTGCTGATGAGACAAAACTGGGAGGAGTGGCTGACACACCAGAAGGCTGTGCTGCCATCCAGCGAGATCTGGACAGGCTGAAGAGTTGGACAGAGAGCAATCTTATGAAAGTCAACACGGGCAAGTGTAGCATCCTGCACCTAGGGAGGAATAACCCCATGCACCAGTACAGGTTAGGGGCTGACCTGCTGGAAAGCAGCTCTGTGGAAAAGACCTGGGAGTCCTGGTGGACAAAAGGTTAACCATGAGCAAGCAATGCGTCCTTGTGGCCAAGAAAGCCAATGGCATCCTGGGGCGTATCAAGTGTGGTCAGTAGGTGGAGGGAGGTTCTCCCCCCCTCGACTCTGCACTGGTGAGGCCTCATCTGGAATATTGTGTGTAGTTCTGTGTCGGGGAAGACAGCAGGCCTGCAAGCGGCCTAGCTCTCTTCTCCCAAGATTTAGGCCCTGACAATATTCCCATGAGAAGGGAAAAGTTGCTCATGCTGAGAGGATCTTGGTAGTCGCATTCTCGGAGCACAGCGGCCTTGTTGATATGGGTGCAGGCTGCCCTAAGCCAAGAAGCAGTTGTGGGAAGGTATTTGGGTGTGACGCAACATGTTAGGAACCAACCATAACAAGAGGTTTGGGGCAGTGGGTGTGCGGATGCTTTTGGGTATTAAAGGTGAACTAAGGATGTTTGGCTGTGGGATGGGTTTGTCAGAGCTCGTTGTGGTTACTGACCAGTCGGTGTGGTGTGAGCAGTGTGTGTAGCCAATTAGCGGTTTTTTGGCTTGCCATGTTTGCAGTAAGAAAGGTATATAATCTGTGTGATTTCACCTAATAAAATGGCTTCACCTAAAATTCATATCGAATCACATGTTGCTCTCTGCTGGACGCCACAGTTCTGGGCTCCCCGGTTCAAGAAGGACAGGGAGCTACTGGAGAGGGTACAAAAAAGGGCTATGAAGATGATTAGGGTACTAGAACATCTCTCTTACAAAGAGAGGCTGAGGGACTTGGGACTTTTTAGCCTAGAGAAGACTGAGTGGGGATCTTATCAATGCTTATAAATACCTGAGGGGGGGGGGGGGAGCAGGAGGATGGGGTCAGTCGTTTTCAGTGGTGCCCAGTAACAGGGCACAAGGCAATGGGCACAAGCCCGAATATAGGAAGTTCCACCTAAACATGAGGAAGAGCTTCTTTACTGTGAGGGTGGCAGAGCACTGGAACAGGCTGTCCAGAGAGGTTGTGGAGTCTCCATCTCTGGACACATTTAAAACCTGCCTGAATGCTATCCTGTGCAGCCTGCTCTTTTTGATCCTGCTCTGTCAGAGATGTTGGATTAGATGATCTCCAGAGGTCTGTTCCAAGCCGTATCATTCTGTGATTCTGTGAACTGGTATCAAATATATCCACTGAAACGTTCCACATTTCTAGTTGTGATTCCTACACATAAAAATAATCTTTAGCCACATCTAAGATGTCTGAACTCCTTGCATAACTTAATGAAAACAACATCCATTAATCATTACATTTTTTAAGAATTCTTAATGTGTCAGAGGATAGAGATAACACTTGAGGAAGTCAAAATAATAGAAATAACTCACTACCACACTTGCAGACAATATGTTTTCTCTTCAAAATAATTAATATAGGCTTGAGAGCACAGAATAGAAAGTCACATTCTTTATTATGTCTGAAAATATTTCAGCCTTAAACACAGAGGAACAGACAATTCCTCCATGGTGAGGTTTTTGTTTGGTTTTTTCTTAAACTGTGAATAAATAAGTGTTCCTTCTTGTTTCTGTCATAGCTGGATGATATATTGCATAGCTGCATAGTAACTGAATAACTAACAATCATTTCTAAAACTAGCAAAGTTATGGTACCTTCAACATCAGCAGTAAATACTCAGAATCAAACTTGATTCTTAATTTATATGCAGTTAATTATTTCTCTCTTACTTACCCAAGTTGCGTGTAATTACTTGTTGCTTTGGCTAGTTTTGTCATTGACTTTGAATATGCTTCTTCTATCATAGCCCTGTAAAAGAAAAACAAAAGCATAACTGAAAATTTGAACATATTTGAAGACCGATTACGTCCTGGTTCTGGCCAGGCCAGAGTTAACCTCCCCAAGCAATCATAGAATGGCATGGCTTGGAAGGGACCCCAAGGATCATAGAGCTCCAACCCCCCTGCCACAGGCAAGGCCACCAACCTTCAAGCCTGAATCTACACAAGGTTACCCAGGGCCCTATCCAACCTGGCCTTGAACACCTCCAGGAATGGGGCATCCACCATCTCTTTGGGCAGCCTGTTCCAGCACCTCACCACTCTCTCTGTAAAGAATTTCCCCCTAATATCTAATCTAAACCTTCCCTCCTTTAGCTTTAAACCATTCCCCCTTGTCCTGCCATTATCTACCCTTTTAAAAAGTTGATTCCCCTCCTGTTTGTATGCTCCCTTCAGGTACTGGAAGGCTGCAATGAGGTCCCCCCGCAGCCTTCTCTTCTCCAGGCTGAACAAGCCCAGCTCTCTCAGCCTCTCTTTGTAGGGCAGGTGCTCCAGCCCTCTAATCATCCTCATGGCCCTCCTCTGAACCCTCTCCAACAGTTCTACATCCTTCTTGTATTGGGGACCCCAGATCAGGACACAGTACTCCAGGTGGGGCCTCACGAGGGCAGAGTAGAGAGGGACAATCACCTCCCTGTCCCTGCTGGCCACCCCTCTTCTGATGGAGCCCAGGATACCATTGGCCTTGCGAGCTGCAAGAGCACACTGCTGGCTCATGTTAAGTTTCTCATCCACCAGAATCCCCAAGTCCTTCTCAGCAGGGCTACTCTCAAGAAGCTCTTCTCCCAGTCTGTATCTATGTCTGGGATTCTTCCGGCCCAAGTGCAAGACCTTACACTTGGCAGTGTTGAACCTCATTAGGTTCACCCAGGCCCATCTTTCCAGCCTGTCAAGATCCCTCTGGATGGCTTCCTTTCCTTCTGTTGTGTCAACCACACCACTCAGCTTGGTGACACCGCTTGTCACTAGCCTCCACCTGAACATAGACTCATTGACCACCATCCTTTTTCTGCATTGTTTCAGCCAGTTTCTTATCCACTGGATGGTCCACCCATCAAATCCACATCTCTCCAATTTAGAGATAAGGATGTGGTGGGGGACTGTGTCAAAGGCCTTGCACAAGTCCAGGCAGATGACATCAGTTGCCTTCCCTTTACCCACCAGTGCTGTCACTCTATCATAGAAGGTCACCAGATTGGTAAGGCATGACTGCCTCTTGGTGAAGTCATGCATCACAGGTGAGCTGAGTTTTCCACACCACCTGACATCACTTCCCCATAAAAGGGGCTGGTTGGGGAAGGGTACTTGGCGGTGCTTCCAGGAATATATGAGTGTGGCTGGGGTATTGGGTTCTTCAGTACTCTGTATTATCACTGAGTATAAGTGAAATTTACCATGGACTGTTATTGTCCTCCTTTCATGGTGCTTTTGTCAGTAAACTGTCCTTATCTCAACCCATGAGGCTCTGTTTCTTTCAGTGAGTGAGCGGCGTGTGGTGCTCAGCCACTGTTTGGGGCTGAACCATCACAAAGGCTATCAGATCCACACAGTCCAAATCTGATTGTCCCTTTGTTCCACCTGGCTGGAGGCAGAGCTCCTCTAATCTTACTCATTGTATTTGCTGTTCACTTCTTACAAGGAAGAGGTCCCTTGAAGAGGTTCAATCACACAGACTGGTGGGCTGCCTACTGGAAGTGGTGCGGTATTCTTCCTAGAGGAATCCATTTTTATAGCTGTTTTGCCTTGCAGCTCATTTCCCATCCCACCTCCTCATGTCTTTGCCACGGTTGTGCAGATAGAACCAAAGCATGCCTAGTGGGGTGTACTTTTTATAAGGTCTTTCTGGAACAGGGAAATGCCTACTTCTAGTAGCTGAAATCATGGTCTGCACAGGTGAGCAGTAGGACAAATTTTCTTCAAGTCACTGGACCTTCTGGGACAGTTTCTCCATAGCTGAGACAAGAGAGGAAGAGAGGCTTTCTTCAAATAGATGGAGTCAGCCAGCCACCTCATCCACTGTTGGTGCTTCTTCCTTTCCCCAGTCTATTATGGCCAGTGAGTGACGATGGTGCACTCCACACAAAATTCCACCACATGGCTTGGGTACATTGGACTTCATCAGGATCAGTGGGTAGCTGCAAGTTGTCAGGGTCGTAGTAAACCATCTCTCACATGGCTAACTCCCTCAAGTACTGGATACCTCACTCCATGGTTGCCTACTCTTCTGGCTAACACACAACATCTTCATTGAATGGGTACTTTTCCCTTAGACTTGATAGAAGTCACCTCCAGAGGCCGAGGGCTTGGGACTTTCTTCTGCCTTCTAATTCCAGGTTATTGGCCCTATTATCCCAGCATTGAAGCAGCCAAGTGATAACGTGCTCACTTGGATGGCAACTGTAATCTTTTCCATCTCTCGCAGTTCACTCAGGGACATGGATAAGGTTCTGCCTCTTCCTCCTGTTCGTGATGGCTCACTGGTTTGTCATCATCCTTCACTAAGTGAACGGATATTGTATGTGATGGTTCAGCCCCAGGCAGTGGCTGAGTACTATGCACTCTCACTCCTCCACCCAAGGAGAAAAGATACAGAGCCCCCATGGGTTGGAATAAGGACAGTTTACTGTCAGGCACCACCAAAGGGAAACAATAGCCGAGCCCAGTGGCAGAATTCACCCAGCACTGCAGGGACCCCGGAGGACAGACCACCCACCTGACCGACTTGTCTGTGAGTTTTCCCAACAGCACCCCTCCCTGACCAGCCCCTTTTACAGGGGAGTGATGTCAGGTGGTGTGGAAAACGGCCCAGGCTAGCCAGGCTCAACTGTGCTGGCTGCTTGAGGAAGTTAACTCTGTCCTGGGCAGAACCAGGACAGTGTATTTTCTCTTATGTATAGGGCTGACTGATATTGGTATGGGTTGCTTTATTGGCTAATCTACATTACCTGTCACAAGGGTCACAGTAGCTGCAGTATCTGCAGGTCTGTTTTCCTCCCCTTCCCCCTGACAGTGCTGCCTGCTATCCAGCAGCATTCAGTAGATAGTGGCCAGGGCCCAGCACAGTGCAGTAAGATGTGCATCTTTGGAAAACCTACAGCAATTATTTTTCAGATATGCAGTTACTTTATCGGGGTCTTGTAGCTGTTCGGGAGTGAAGTTCCAAGCCATTGGGTGTGAGAAGGTCCCTAGGTACCTGCCCATACTCTGTCACATGCCCTGCCACTCCTGATTAGCGAGCCTCAGGGAAAATTCCTGAGTGGTATTCTTAAACCTTTGCTTAATGCGAAACTGTCCTGGTTTCAGCCAGGGGCTTCAGCCAGGAAGGGGTTAACCTGCTGGGCTCGGGACAAGTAACTCAAATTGACCAATAGGATCATTCCATGCCAGTTACATCATGCCGAGTATAAAAAGCAGGGGGTGTTGCAGTGTTGGCGCGCGAACAGCAGGGACCGGGCGGGAGCGTGCTCTCGGCTCGGGGCTTTGTTTACTCACGGCGCGAGCTCGGGTCCTTTGTGTTGCGGCTGGGGTTTGCACGGGCTGCGGCGCGGCGTCCGTTACGGGGAGTGTGCGATCTGAACTGCTCATCTCAGCAAAAGGTTGTATTGTTCATTGTTATTTGTTCTTCCCCTGTTATTTCCAGTAAAAATACCCTTATCCCAACCTGCGGGGCTCTGGTTTTGGTTTTTTCCCCCCCCCCGCTCCGGGGGAAATCTGAACGCGTGGTCCCCGGCTCCGGCGGAACCACCACAGAAACAAAACCTGAACCATCTGCAGAAAAAAATAGCAATAGCACTACTATCACAGGGATATTAGAGGTTGTGGAAGCCCCATCCCTGGAGGTGTTTAAAGCCAGGTTAGATGGGGCTTTGGGCAACCTGGTCTAGTGAGCAACCCCCTCCCCCCAACTGGGTGCCTTTCCTAATCCCTATCTATCAGAGGAATGGGAGGGACAGCCAAAACCTCATACAAATACCAGCTTAAGATCATGGTCGTTGATGTTATCATATCATAGGCTGATATCCCAGAGTACAGTAACACAAGTAAGCAGAGCCCACGCCCGGAGATGGCAAACATCACTGCAAGAAGTGCATACAGTACCACAGCCACGTGATCAAATACAACAGCATTGTGACCAGTGACTGCTTAAATAACAATGGTTATCACAACTTTATTTTTAATGCAATCGGGTCAGATCTACCCTTATCCCAACCCTTCAAGCCCCACATTGTGTACCAAAAAGGACTTTTGTGGTTTCACCACAGCCAAGAGCTGAGCACCATGTAGCCACTCACTCTAAGAGTGTGGGGGGGAATTAGTGCGGGGGAAGGGAGGAAAAAGAAAACTGAAAAACAAACCTCACGGGTTGAGATAAGGATAGTTTACTGGGGCAGCAGAGAAAGAGAGATATAACAATAATAGGACTTTATAGCAAAATATACAAAACTGGTGCTACACAATGAAGTTTCTCACCAAACTGCACAAACTCAGGCTGTACAGCTCAGAGCAATCCTGAAACTCAACCATCCCCAGAACTCTGCCTGCTCCTCCCCTCACCAGACCCCTTTATACTGAGCATGACGCAATTGGCATGGAATACCCCTTTTGGCTAGTTTGGGTCACCTGTCCTGGCTGTGTCCCCTCCCAGCTTCCTGGGCTTAAGTGTTCTTACAGGATATGAGAGATATTTTTAAATGCTCACTGATTTTTATATATTTTGCATGTTACTTTAACACTTAATAGACTTAAATAAAAGCCATAAACAGTATATTATGGACCCAGAATTAGCGAGGATGAATACTTACCTTTCTCTTATAAAGTCTGCTAAGTCTTTTGTTGACAAATGCCCATGTTTCATGTTGTGATAGAGGACATCAAAGCCATTGTTCCTTTCCCCCTAAAAATTGAAAAAAAAGGAAATAGAACTACAAAATACAACACAGTAAAAGAATTAAAGAACAAAGTATAGAGCATGTATTTTAATAACTGATCAAGTTTAATGAAGTGAATGATTTCTAATGCTTCAGCTTTTTACCAATCACTGTTAGTAACTTTCAATCCCTTAAATGCAAAACATTCAAATCACCTCAGCAGCCATCATTACCCTTCAAATGACGTAGCATGGGGTTGGTTTGGCAAGGTTTGGGTAACAGGGAGAAACAGGGGTGGCTTTTGGTGAGAAGCTGCTAGAAGCTTCCCCCATGTTGGGGGTGGGGGTGTAGCTTCTCCCACTTCCAGCCAGCTCCAAGACAGACCCACCACCGGCCAAGGCAATCAGCCTCTGGGATAATAGTTAAGGTGTAGAAACTACTACACAAGAGAAACTTCAGCCAGAGAGTGGAAAAGATGTGAGATAAAACTCTGCAGACACCAAGGTCAGCAAAGAAGGAAGGGGAGAAGGTGCTCTAAGCAGAGAAACACATTCCTCTGTATCCCATGGTGAAGACCATGGTGAGGCAGGCTGTCCCCCTGCAGCCTATGGAGGGTGATGGTGGAGCAGATATCCATAGAACCCCATGCCAGAGCAGATAAAGACACCTGAAGGACGCTGTGGGGGACCCACATCAGAGCAGTCTGGTCCTGAAGGTCTGCACCATATGGAAGAGACCTATTCTGGGGAAGTTCATGAAGAACTGCAGACTGTAGGAAAGACTCACTTTGGAGAAGTTTGTGAAGGACTGTGTCCTGTGAGAGGGACCCCATACTGGAGCAGGGACAGAACATGAGGAATCCTCCCCCAGAGAAAGAAGGAGCAGCAGATACAATTCACAATGAGCTGACCACAACCCCCATTACCCATGCCCCTGTGCCACTAGGAGGGAGGAAGGAAGAGAAGTTGGAAGTAAAATTGAGCCTAGGAAGAACTTCAAGTTGAGCCTGTTTTGCCCATGACTCTAATTGACAAGTGATGTCCCTGTCCTTATCTCATCCCACAAGCCCTTCATTATATTTTCTCTCCCTGTGCAGCTGAGGAGGTCAGTGACAGATTAACTTTAGTGGGCACCTGGCCTCCAGCCAGGGTCAACCAACCACATTATTATATTAGAAATTTCTAGACTATACTTAAAGCCATTTATTTTCTAAATGTCTTGTATTCTTTCACTTCCCATCTTAAAGGCATAGTTAATACTGCATTCCCTCTTCCATTACCTCACAGTTTTTATTATTTCCTATTGTTGTAGTTTAGCTTCAGACAGCAGCTGGGGAGGAGGGAAGAAAAAAAGTGAAAACAAAGGCAAACCTTGTGGGTTGGGATAAGGACAGTTTACTGGGACAGCAGAGAGAGAAATAACAATAACGGGACTTTATAGCAAAATATACAAAACTGGTGCCCCACAACGGAGTTTCTCACTGAACAACTCAGTCCATACAGCTCAGAGCTGTTCTAAAGCCAGACCTTCCCTGAGCTACATGTCGTCCCCCCTCCCCCCCTTTATGCTGAGCATGACATCACTGATATGGAATACTCCCTTTAGCAAGTTTGGGTCATCTGTCCCAACTGTGTCCCCTCCCAAACACCAAGGACAGTGAAAGGGGTGGGGGGAGGCACCCCAGGCACCAGAGAGAAAGATTCTCCTGAAGACCATGGTGGAACAGGTTGTCCCCCTGCAGCCCATGGAAGATGACAAGGAGCAGAGACCCCTACCTGTAGCCCATGGAGAGGTGCCATGCTGGAGCAGGTGGAGACATATGGAAGACAGTGACCTGCGTTGGGGCAAGCCCCTGGCAGAACCCACAGCCCATAGAGAGACAGACCCCCACACCAGAGCAGGTTTGCTGGGGGAGGACTTGTGTCTTCATGAGGGACCAGGCTGGAACAGCCTGGGACTGAGGCACATTCTATGATGGCACCCATATAAGTGACCCACGCTGGGGCAGTTGGTGAAGAGCTAAAGCCCTGTAGGAAAGGACTCAGACTCACATTGGTGAAGTTTGTGGAGGACTGTTGCCCATGGGTGGGGACTCCACACTGAGAAGCAAGTGAGGAATTCCCCCCACACACAATATGGCACAGGGAGGGGCAAGGACTGGGGATTTCGGTCAGTTCCTCATGAATGGTTCTCTTTCTTAGCCGTGGCGGGGGGGTGGGGGTGGGGGTGTGTGTACATTCCTAACACCCTTCCCCTGCTCTGGTCACTTCTATGGGGTACAGTCATAAACCTGCTCCAGCGCAGCTCTCACTCATCTCATCTCATCTCATCTCCGTGTCTGTCTCTCCCCAGGCTGCAAGTGCTGGCAGAGGCTTGCTCCAACACAGGTCACAGCATCTTCTGTATGTCTCCCCCTGCTCCAGCATTGAGCCTCGCCCCAGGCTGCAAGTGGGATCTTGCCCTTTTCCAGGGGCATCTTTCTCTCCAGCACCCCCCTCCCCTTCACTGGCCTTGGTGTCTGCAGTTTCTTTCATCTTCTCACTCCCTTCTCTGGTGGCAAAAAGCAGCTGCTTGCATTTGTTTGGGGTTTTTTTCTCCTAAATGTGATTCCCAGAGGCACTGTGACAATCACTAAGTGGCTCAGCCTTGGTCAGCAGCGACTCTGGCCTCAAGTCAGCTAGTGTTTACTCTCTTGGGCCTGCAAAGAGCCTCTAGCTGCTTCCTGCAGAAGCCACCACTGCAGCCACCCCTTCTCCACCAGAACCCAGCCACACAAAACTACAACAAAAGAGAATCTCCATCCTTTATTGAATGCAAGGAGAAACATAGTGACCAGGGACAAGGAAAAGGCTGAGGTACTTAACACCTTATTTGCCTCAGTCTTTAGTAAGAAAATCAGTAGTACTCTGGGTACATAGCCCCCTGAGTGGGAAGACAGGGACAGGAAGCCATTAGGAGTTGTTTAGCGATCTGCTACATAACCTAGATATACACAACTCTATTGGGACAGATGGGACCCACGCTGAGGGAGCTGGCAGAAGTGTTCACCAAGCCATTTTCCATCATCTATCAGCAGTCCTGGCTAACCAGGGAGGTCCCACTTAACTGGAGGCTCACAAACATGATGCCCATCTACAGGAAGGGGTGGAAGGAGGACCTGGGGAACTACAGATCTGTCAGTCTGACCTCAGTGCCAGGGAAAGTTACGGAGCAGAGCATCTTGAAAGCCATCACACAGCACTTGCAGGACAACCAGGTGATCAAGCGCAGTCAACATGGACTCAGGAAGGGCAGGTCCCGCTTAACTAACCTGATCTCCTTCTATGATCACATGGCCCACCTGGCAGATGAGGGAAAGGCTGTGGACATTGTCAGTTAAGGCCTTTGACACTGTTTCACACAGCATTCTCTTAGAAAAGCTAGCAGCTCATAGCTTGGATGGGCTAATGCTTCACTGGGTGAAACACTGGCTGGACAGGCAGGCACAAAGGGTCATGATAAACAGAGTTAAATCCAGCTGGAGGCTAGTCACCAGTGGTGTTCCCCAGGGCTTAGTACTGGGACCAGTTCTGTTTAATGTCTTTATCAATGACATGGATAAGGGAGTTGAGTGCGCCCTCACTACATTTGCAGATGATACCAAGATTAGCAGGAGTGTTGATCTGACAGAGGGTAGGCAGGCTCTACAGAAGGACCTGGACAGGCTGGATCGATGGGCTGAGGTCAATTGCATGAGGTTCAACAAGGCCAAATGTCATGCCCTGCACTCGGGTTATAATCACCCCATACAAAGCTACAGGCTTGGAGAGGTGTGGCTTGAGCGCTGTCTCAAAGACAGAGACCTAGGGGTGTTTATCAACAGCCAGCTGGATGAGCCAGCAGTGTGCCCAGGCGGCCAATAGCATACTAGCCTGCATCAGGAACAGTGTGGCCAGCACAAATACAGAAGTGATTCTTCACCTGTACTCAGCACTGGTAAGACCACACCTCAAGTACTGTATCCAGTTTTGTCCCCTTCTATAAGAAGGGCACTGAGATGCTTGAGCATGTCCAGAAGGGCTACAAAGCTAGTGAAGGTTTTAGAAGACAAATCTTATGAGGAACAGCTGAGGGAGCTGGGATTGCTTAGTCTGGAGAAAAGGAGACTGAGGGGAGACCTCATCACTCTCTACACCTACCTAAAAAGTGGTTGTAGTGAGGTGGAGGGTCAGTGTCCTCTCTCTGGTAGCTAGTGACAGGACAAAGGGAAAAGGTCTGAAGTTGTGTCAGGGGAAGCCTAGGTTGGATATTAGGAAAGATTTCTTTACTGAAAGTGTTGTTAAATATTGGCACAGACTGCCCAGGGAGGTTGAATCACCATCCCTGGAGGTGTTTAAAAGAATAGTATAGATGTTTTACTTGGTAACATGGTCTAACATTTGACCTAGTAGGGCTGGATAGATGATTGGACTCTATCTTGAAGATCTCTTCCAACCATAACTATTCTATGATCTTCCCCTGTCCTTATCACGACTCCTAGCCCTCTCAATATATTTTCCTCCCCTGTCCAGCTGAGGGGTGATAGAGCAACTTCAGTGAGCATCTGGCCTCCAACCAGGGTCAAGCCACCACAAAAAGTGAAGATCAGTTTAGCATAAGGTCAATTACAGAAAGGTATGTAAAAAGTACAAGCAGAACTAAATTGAATACATGAAAATACAGCAAGCTTTAAAAAAAAAAGACTACAGAGCAAGGCTTTAATATGTTTAAAAGAAAGGATAAAAATATCAACTAGCACAAAATGTAATTTTTTTTCCTAAATGTAATCTTACTATTGCAAGTACCAGTTTAATCACAGCAGTTCAATGAACTGGAGTATTTAAACAGTAAGGAGCCATACAAACTTTTTTAAACACTTTGTGTACGGGGAATGCAATTAAGAACTAGTAACTAGCAAAGCAGGTTTAAGGAAGCCAGAACCACTTTTATTACAAATAAGATATGTGCAAATGCAGAAAGTAAACAATTTTACTCCCCTTTCATTCTGTGGTGTCCCTAGCTAGAGGCCAAATACCCACCAAGCCATTCGCTCACTCCCCACTTCAGCCAAAAAGGGGAGAAAATAGATATTAGGAGGCTTAGGACTTGAGATAAGGACAGAGGGATCACTCTCCAATTAGTGCAATGGGCAAAACAGACTCAGCACAGAATAAAGGAAAGTGATTTATTACTACTACAACTAATACACCCAGTGAACTGGAATGAGATAAGAAGTGGCCAGGTCTTAAAGCACCTTCCCCTCACCCCTTCCTTCTCATCACGATTTTACTCCCTTCTTCCCCCCCCAACGTGGCGTGGGGAGGGGCAGGGAATGGGCAGTGGGGTTCCGGTAATCCCTCACAAGCTGCTTCTCTTCCCCAGATCTTATAACTTTTACTTCCCCCCACCCCTCGCCTCTTCACACTCTTGACTTTAATCATAGATCTGGCTCCCTTCGTCCCTCCCATCGCAGCACAGGGAGGGGCAGGGAATGGGGGTTTTCAGTCTGTTCCTCCGAAATTGTCTTCCATCTAAGCTGGGGGGGGGGCATTCCACACACACACACACTTCCCTGGCGGCGCCGTGGGGTCCCACCCACGCAAGAGTCGTATCCACAACATCCGCAGCATGAGTCCTCTCTATCGGGGAGTCATCTCACCACAGGCCTCTCAGTAGGACTCCCCTCCTATAGGGTGCTGACATTCGGATCCAGACCCCCCGGCCTGGTCCCCTGCAAAGTCACAAGTCCCCCGGCAAACCTGTTGAGGCATGGATCAATCTCCACAGGGTATAGATGTCTCTGCTCCCCGTCCTCAACCACGGGCTTTGCGGGGACACCCGTTTCCCCATGGTCTTCACCACGAGCTGCAGGGGAAACTCTCCTTTCGCAGTCTTCCCCCCCCCATCAGGCATGGCCTTGGTGTCTGTGCAGCTTGCTACATCTTCTCACTCCCACTCCGGTGGCAAAGTGCACCTGTCAACAGATTTTTTTTCTCCTATATGTGATTCACAGAGGTGCTATGACCAGCTCTGATAAGCTTAGTCTCAAATTTGGCCTTGAATGGACCAATGTTTTCAAAATATGGGGCTTGCAGGAAGCTGTATCTGCAGCTTACAAAAGCCACGAAGCAGCACAGCTACACAAAATTGCAACAATTCTTATCTAATCAGTTTGAAGCTCAGGATACTTTTGACTAGTAGTGCACCAACAGATATCTTAACTGTCTGTATTTACTTAATATAAACCCCAAATGACACTGCATTACAAAACCACCAGAATAACTTTGCAATTATGGCCTTATTGAAGCTTTTAATTAGCTCACTTTGGTGGGCAACTGGCCTCCAGCCAGGGCTAAACCAGCACAAATACAAAAAACCCCCTCTTATGTACTACAAAGTAATTATCGTGCCAAATTTAGAGATCAACTTTTACAAATATGCATTAAGCATTTCTTCCAGAAAAACTAATAAAGTTTCCATTTATTAAATGTTCTTTCCCTTGCTTTAAGGTACTAATACTTAAACCAAAACATAGATTGAGATGTGCTGAACACAGACTGCTTCTGAACTTTTAAAAGCAACTGTCCATAATGGGGTAGCTTTTAATCTTTTCTATATTGAAGCTCCATAAGTTTCCTGCAATTTTAGAAACATAGGAAGGGTAATATAGCTATGACCCAGCCTATCAGAAATGTAATTTGGCAAACTGAGTGGAATGAGCCAGAAAAAACAACTCACATCGCCTTGATCTCTGAAACTGAACATTACTGCAAGCAAACTATTTTTTCCACTGAAATAATTTTTTAAAAAATCACTCCTACTCTTGTTCTTGACTTCACACTGAATAGGAGAAAGTGCAAGAGAAACAGAACAGCTAGTTTCCTCAATTCAAGAAGTCCCCTGTAAGCCAAACCTTTTATCTATTATCAGTAATCAGAGGCTAAGAGGCTATATGAAAAAATATATTAAGGTTTAAACAAAGCAGCAAGTCCAAAGCAGAATCCCAGATTTAAGGGCCTATGTAATTTAAGTTATATGTAACTTCAGCTAAAAGACTTCTTCATTTTCAAATGTAACAGTCAAGTGCAGTCTACCTTACCATTATCAGGCTCCACCTATGAGCAGACACATATATTTAAAAGCTGCTCAATTATTTACAAGTTACATGATCAAGAGTACGACAAGTTGATAAGTTACATTATCTTCTGCTCATGTCTGGAGACATATGCATATCTATGTCAAAATACAGTATCTCAGTGCAGGTAGCATACATTTTTCTGCTTAGGAAAAGCTGTATGGCCTATACACAACTACTTCCTTTAGTAGTTATTTTTATGAAGAGTAGATCAAACAATTCATACACTGAGCAGAGTTTGGAGACTCTAGAATACAGACAGATATATGCCCCAGCTAAAAAAAAGTGGTTCAATTTTAAAAAAAACAAGTATGAATCATCAGCCATCAAGAATGTTTGGGTTTTGATTGTTTCCCTCAACACTACCCTACCCCACAGACATTGTATGACGTTCTGTACATGGAAAAAAAATATCTAGCCAGCTGTTCTTTATTACGTTTTTACCTGCTCCTTCTGTAATAAAAATATAAGGAATTTGTTTCCAAACCAGCAGATGGGGAAGGGGGGGAAAATCCCCCTCTTGCTCCCTGTGTCTTTGTTAGAGTTGCTAATGGGCAAAATCCCAGGAGACTACCTCCTGATAAAGTGGCAAGATACCTAATCCCAGAGTGGCGACATCCTGCTGAATCAACAAGCTCTCCTTACTCTTTTACACTGGGCCAACATGACCAAATAAGGAAACTGACACACAACGCAGAGGAAGACCACGACCTTTACAACCACCAGGACCAGGACGACCCCCCAGTAACAGCATGCGCAGCCGCAGGAGCTTATCAGGATGTGCTATGCATACCCGGAGCTACTGGACTATAAAAACGGGAACTTTGGCGGGGTGAAGTGTGCGCCTTTGGAGGGAGCAAGGGTCTCCCAGGCCGCCCAGCGCTGTTTTGCCTGCTTGATAGCTTGCTCAAATAAATTCTCTCTGGAAACTTTGTAAATTTGTCACGACCGTTTATAACAATTTGGTGCCGTGACTCGGATACAGATCAATTTGGTCGGGGACCCGAACTCGGGGGGGGCGCCCCATCTTCGGATGGCCCTCGGGTGACCGATCCCTTGTCCAAATCCTGTACATCCGAACCCTAAATTTGGACAAGCAGGCAAAAGAATTCGCGGTACCCCATAATTTTCGTGCACGAAGACCCGAATGAAGACTCAGGATTAAGTAAGTATTTGCGTGTTCCATTCGGTTGGGGTGGGTTTCCTGAGGTGCAATTAACTGAGACGTCCACCGGACTTAGTGGTCCACCGGACGAAGCGAGTGTGGACCCTCTTGTAGTGCGGTTCCCATTGCCCGCGAGGGCGTGGGCCACGAACGAGGGGAGTGAGTGTGTGGGGGGGGGGGGGGGCACCTCGGAAGATGGGACAGAAGAAAAGCAAGCCTTCTGATCCCATGGGTGGTCCAAAGATAGGGCTACCCGATACACCGTCAGACAGTCCCTTAGGGTTAATGATTGCCCACTGGGGGGGACTGGCTGTCTAGGCAAGGAAAGAGTAAAGAAAAGATGGTACATTATTGTATGCAGGTGTGGAGTGGAAAACAAATAAGAGGGGACCACCTATATTGGCCCATTTTTGGTTCCTTCGAAGATTGGATTTGTCAAGCTTTAAGAACAGGAACGGGTCCTGCCCGTTTTGTGAACAGTGTGGTTTGTGCCTCTTTGAATTTTGTAACGTAAACTGTGTAATTATGATGTGACCTCCTGAGAGTGAATAGGGGAAATTCGGATACTAAGGTCTGGCCCTCTCAGGATGTATTGCCCCTGTAAAGTCTGTAAGTAAACTGCATAATGATAGGATGGCCGCCCCTAAGGCAGTCAATACCTGTAACAATGTCTCTTCGCTGGCCGAGGGGATAAATAAGTTATACAATCTTGGGATGCACTGAGATCGTCCCTCACCCAAGGGACAAGGATTGGGTGAAAAACTGCTGGTTCCACTGAATTATCTGGGCTGGCTGAATCAGTGCAAAAAGGCTGTGTGTATTCAAGCATATATGAGTGTTGGAGGCAGGGCATTCCCCTTGCCGCTCCGGGAGATCCGGTCCACCTTAAACCACTGATTTGACATCTCCCTGAACACCTTGAAAATCTTTGTGCAAAGCCTAAAGTAAATTATTCTGCAAACAATTGATCATAATATTCGCTGCCCCAACCGGCAACAAGAGCCTGTTTTAACGAGGGGGGAACTATTACAAGAAATTGTTACTTATGGCACTAAGATGGGATGTTTAGAGCAACGTTTAAATTTGCAGTTCTGGGTTTGCCAGGCATGGGGCTTGGGTTGTTGTTTTTTTTCTTTCTTTAGAGAAGGATGCCCCCCCCCCCCCTCGACAAACCAGTCCTCAGCGAAACGATCTGTGGAGAAGGGCATTAGCACTAAATTCACCTCGCCCAGCCCTAAATGGGCAATTCACAGATTATTCACACATTGGGAAACTTGGTGGAGCGGCCAAGTTAGTAGATTTATGAAATTTTCTGATACCACCAAAACACAGGAGGGGAAAATCTTCTGTGCCTGCCAGTCAGTCCTTACTCAGACTTGAGGAAGGACCTGATGGATTTAAACTAGAAAATGTGGGGGGAATTTCAGGCCAATCCACTCGCGTAATATCCACCTTAAAATGGCCTGACCAGCACACTAACCCAGTGTGGTCCCAGGCACAGACCTATAAATTTCACAATTGGTATGGAAGCTCAAGCAAGTGTTATCAGCCAAAAAAAAAAAAAAAAAAATTAGGACTGACTGCTACCCAGGAAAAAAAAAAAGTAATAGGAATAACTGGAATCCCTGAAAACAGACAAATTAGTACTGTATGTGTTTGGTCTTCAGGGGAAAACCGAATGTCTAAGATTAAGGTTGTAATTGAACCATACTGAAATAATATACTAGAATTTGATGTCCTAGCAAAGTCTGGGAACTACCTAATGGAACAGTGTGGATCTTTGGAGCCCCGTTGTGTGAGGTTCCAGTACTTAAAGACTGTTAAGTCACCTCCTTCTAGAATAACGAGCATTAATCAATATCTTTTACCATCTGCTACTAAGGAGGGGATCACAGAGGTGATCAAAGATTTGGACACCTGTGGTACTGCAACCAGAACTCCCTGACAGTGGCAGCGGTCCACAGGGAATCAAACAGTAACACAGTGCCACTCAGCCACTGGTGCTAACACTGCTGAACCAGTCGGTCAAACACAAGCTAAAGATGATAATTCCTCTTCGAGAGGAGGATAATCATCAATCTGTGTTCACTTGGGAGAGAGTACAATATAACTTCAACCAACTTCCCCAAGGATGCAAATACTCCTCTGCCATTGCCCATAGTGCACTGGCAAGAATACTGAAGAAAAATTATATCCTTAAAGATTAATTACACCAGATTTCTAACCAATTCACTGTTGAGCGTATGTATGTTTGTGCAGTTCTCCTCTTTTAATCACAGGACACACATGGTGGATCTACACACTATCATTGTTCAGAAAATGAAGGAATCTGTTCCCAGTGGACAAAGCATTAATAAAGCCTTTAGGGAACACCAAAGGAAGATGAAACCCCCACTGATTTGCTAGAAAGGCTGCGGAAGAATTTGCAGCTCTATTCAGGGTTAGACCCTGCCACTCCTGTAGGACAGGCCCTGTTGAAAACTCAGTTTGTGGCAAAATCATGGGTGGATATTAGGAGAAAATTAGAAAAGTTGGAAGACTGGCAGAAGAGAGGATTAGATGAGTTATTGAGGGAGGCTCAGAAGGTGTATGTGCGAAGAGAGGAGACTCAAAAGAAACAGGCAAGGATTTTTGGTGACAGCAGTCCGAGAAGGACAAAAGGGGGTTCCAACCCGTACAGGGGGAGCGGGTGTTTCAAGGCCTAGGGGAAAACTCCCGAGGTGCCAAAGTGATTTGAGACAAGTTGAGTGTTTTTATTGTCAGAGAAAAGGGCACATGGAAAAGCACTGCAAGAAACGCCTACAGGATGAGCAGATGCTTAAGGAGGATTAGGTGGGGTCAGGGACTCTTATTTGCTGGGAACCCATAGGAAAACAGAGCCCTTGATAAAGTTGAAATTGGGTCCCCAACACCAAGAAGTGGAGTTCCTTGTGGACTCCGGGGCTGAAAGATCCACAGTCCAAACAGTGCCCCGGGAATGCTCTCTTTCCCCGGAGAAATTGCAAGTAATAAGAAATACTGAAACCTGAAATACAGACTGGCAGTTTTGGTTCTCTGGTCTTGCTTTTGTCTGTCTGTTTGTTTCAGTGGGAGTAATTGTTTGCAACTCAAATTTTGATATAGGTGCTGCATCATGGCTGTAGTTGTAAAAAAATCTAGTATATGGAATATACAGCCTTGAGCTTTTGAACAATATGTTGATGGTTCTTTGATTGTAAATGGCATTGAACCAGACAATGTGATCTATAAAATGATACAGGGTTTTGCTCAAATGCTAAAACTTTTCTCATGTGATTAACACACAAGGGAAAGGATTAGTCCATGAAAGACTCATCCTAAAAGTCCTCAAAGCATTACGAGGCCCCTCAAAAATAGCTCTAGTTCATATAAAAGGACACCAAAAGGGACTAAATCACACTGTAAGAGGGAACGATTTGGCCAGTGCAGAGGCAAAACGAACAGCACTGTTAATGATTAAAACTTTGGAGAAAGAACCTGAAGAGCCAGATATAGACAAAATTTTCACCACCCAAGAGATAGCCAAACTAAAACAAATTGGAGCAAAAAGAGAAAATAATAAATTGTTGCTGCCAGACAGCAGGGAAGTACTCCCCAAAGGAAGAGCATGGAAAATGTTAAACAAACTACACCTTAAAACTCACTGGGGAGTTCAAGCTTTAGTAGATTAATTTGAAACAAACTATGCCTGTGTGGGGATACACAGAGTCTAGCAAAAAGAATCTTGGAGGGATGCTTAACCTGTTACAAGGTGAATAAACAGCAACTCAGGGAAAGGGTACCAGGAGGGCGAGGGTTGACAAGGAGACCTTTTTGAAAGAATACAGGTCGACTTTACTGAACTCCCAAAGGTAGGAAGGTATAAATACATTTTAGTTTTAGTAGATCATCTCACTCACTTTGTGGAAGCCTTCCCGGTAGCTCATGCCACTACACGAACAGTAGTAAAAATAATTTTAGAAAATATTGTGCCAAGGTATAGAAACATAGCTGTAATTGATTCAGACGGGGGACCCCATTTTACTTCTAAAGCAATCAAGGAAGTCTTAGATTCTTTGGGGATGAAATGGGAATACCATACCCTGTGGCACCCACAAAGTTCAGGGAAGGTGGAAAGGATGAATAGAGAAATTAAACAACAATTGACCAAACTGATGATTTACACTAAGGTGAACTGGGTAAATGCCTTCTGATGGCCTTATTAAATCTGAGGACACAACCCTGGACAGATATAGGAATCTCCCCTTTTGAAATGTTGTATGGGATACCCTATGACCTGGAAATGCCAGCCGAGCACCCCAAAGCTGAAAGAGTGTTACAAGAATATATCATTGAATTAATGAAGTGAAGGCGAGAACTAATAAAGAAAGGATTGGCAATACAGAAACCACTCTTAGATATAGCAATACACCCGGTCAAGACAAAGTGTTGATTAAGGCCTGGAAAGAATCCTCACTGATCCCTCGTAGGGAGGGACCCTTTCTTGTGTTGCTTACCACAGATACTGCGGTTCAAATGGCCAAACGAGGTTGGAGTCATGCTACCAGAATAAAAGGACCTGTTCAAGAATCTCATTGGGAGGCAACAAGGAACCCTGACAACCTGAAAGTCACCTTCCAGAGAAAGACTGATGGGTGAAACTATCACACGAAGGACTTAATGAATGGGACTACATTCTGCCCAGTTCCTGGTTGTATATGTCACCCTTTTGTTTGTTTTAAGTGTAAAGTGTGTAAGGACAATTGGCGGGTTCATTGTAGAGAAGGAAATTTTACCCCAGATATTTGTGAGGAGTGTTATTTGGCTGAAAGAAAATTAACAGAACTAACCCTTGAATACACAGTAAAAACCGGACAAATCATCTGGAAGTGTAAAGAGTGGTGGAAAGTATACACAAAAGGTGTAAATCCAGAGCTTGGATGTGTACACTCTAATGAGTATAGGGAGGCCAATCTGGAAAACAATTAAAGTGGTGCGCCAAAGACAAGTTTAGCCCCGGAAATAAAGAATAAAAATTGGGAGGCATGTAACACTCGCAAAAGGAGAGAAGGGTGAACCCCTGAAGACTACCACTGCTGCCGAGAAGATGGAATACCTTTCTGCTCCAAGCAACGGAGTAGGCAAAGAAGGCAGAGACATAAGGAAATTGTGGGGAACCAAATCCTTCAATACAGTTGCGAGAAGGCCCCCTAAATCTAGGTCCGGGATGGCACATAACACCTGAACCTAAACCTCCCAAACTAAAATACCCAAGAATAGCTACCACCACTCTGAAGTGGTCACCATTGACCCACCAATTCTCCTAAAAGGGGTAGTAATACTTTGAGTATACTGCCCCTTGATGATCTTCAGATAACTACAAGGGGACCAAGCTTTAATTCCACTCTATGTCAGCTAGTCCTGAGGCCCCGATGCTGGGAATACACGGAATTTTATATGTGCCCTAGTTCGAATCCTGGAAAGGGGTACTGCAACTCCCCTAATCAATAATGCTGCAGTTATTGGGATTATGAGACCGTAGCCCCTAGTTGCATACCGTGGGAGGATATATAGATAAATACCTAAGGGTCCAGTGGGGTCCATATGGGTGCATCCCACTGCGGGGATGGAGAGGACATGGAAACTGTAAATATCTCTTTTTAGATGTTACCCAATCCATGGATAGAGGATGGACAATTGGAAGAATGTGAAGAATAAGGTATTGGGGAACCTGGAACTGATAAAGCAGGCTTAACAAGGATGGTATAAATTGTGGTCCCTGGTTAACTACACTGTTGTCAACCATTGCTGAACCTTTAATGTTGTTGTTGCTTACTCTAACCTTTGGGCCTTGCATTTTGAACAGAGTGATTGGATTAGTAAAGTGTGGAGAGCCTGGTTCAGTGCTAGCTATCAGAGAAAGGACACAACAGCATGGATTTGCTTGAGATGGTGTAAGTAGGGTAAGTGTTAGCTCTAGGTCAGCTTGACCCAGTAGCTAGCACTAACTGGATATTGCTGGTGCTCGGACACCTGCAGGATGTGATAAAAGGATGTTTAAACTTCAGGAATGTGGAAACAGAACAAAGAGGGGACGGGCTGGCATTTATCTGCTTGACCAATAGTGAGCTTGACTTCTGCAATATGTATGAGCTGATTAAGCAGTGTATTTAACCAAGGCTTGCTTGAATAAAAATTGGGACTTGCTGATGAACCATATGGTGGTCGAAGTCTCCCTTCTCCGACAAATGGTGACCCTGACGTGATGCTGACAACCGACCCCGCACAGGGCCCCCTGCAAGAGGGCGAGTCCGGACCTGATAGCAGGCGACTACGACCATGGTTGGAGAAGTAGGAGTTGGGTCCTGTTTGCAGCCAGGACGGTGCCCAGATCAACTGAAATAGAGGAGTGCACCCCCAAAGATCACATCGGTGATTTTGGGCCATACGTGCCACCGAAGCCTGGACAAGCTGCAACAGAGGACATCTGCAAATGGATAGGCAAGTGGCATATGATTTATTTACAAATACTTTATGAAAAAGGGATGTTAAGGATATAGATTTAAAGAAGGAATTACCGGGGTTGATAGCTTATGGGTATGACAAGGGTTGTTTTCAGAACCCGAATACAGTTCACGAGTTAACTGAGTGGACCCGGAAAGGCAAATTTTTTGCAGTTGGATGCAGTGTTGCTGAAAAGCATTGATTTACCTCCTTAAGAAGCTATAGGAATTTAAATCCTTGACAAACCCTCAGTTGGGGTGAAAGAAGCTAAGTCGTTAACAACTGTCAGGAAATTAAGTAAAAGAACTTAACTGAAATTGAACTCATTGCTGCCGCTTCAGCCTTTGCAGCTTTAACACCGATTATGGGTTCTACAGATCTGATTCAAAAAGAAAAAGAAAATCTACTATGGATAATGTGTTTTTGTTTCTGGGTGCTTTTTCACCTATCCCAGTTACTAGACTAAGTAAAAATGCCGTGTTATCAGAGCAAAGTTATAAATCTGTCAGAACTGAAGGGGAGCGAGTACTGCACGTAAGTCTGCCACCACGGTCTGCACTCCCTCCACTATGATGCCTTTGGAAGGAAAAAATGTGAAAGCAAACATACAACCGACTGCCTTTAATATCTATCTGCCTCTGACTTTTACTGAGCCTAAAACACCCTATGGCGCAGTCAAAAATGTTAACCAGTATCAACAACTTAGACCTGTCCTTGAAAAGCTGGAAAACATAAAGCGGAGCAGGCAACGGCATGCCCTGTTGTAAAAGGGTTTGAGCCCCCACCCGAAAACTACAAAGACAGAGAATCACCAATTCAGGCACAGAACAGTGTTGCCCCCATGGACAAGGAACCTATGAGCACAGACAAGAAACCTAAGAACAGAGAATCCTATGGAGATGGACAAGTATCAGCTTCAACAACCATCGGATCAGAGACACTCATCAATATATCGCTGTCTCCTGACACACGAGAGACTCTGCACAGACTGCTCGGAGGAGCCTGGACACATAAGGTGGCATCAGAACGGGAAATCACGAATTGTAGCCTGCGCACTATCAAGAGTGAATTTCGTGACCTAGGTCTCTTTGTTGGGGGGGCGGGTGCCCAAATAATATTTTCTTCTATTCCCACTTGTGGGAGGTGGGGTTCAGAGCAGGTCAGGAGAACCCATGAATTGAATCAGTGGTTGAAAGGCTGGTGCCTGCACAAGAAATTTGGGTTTTTTCACCAAGGGATGGTGTACTCTGCTCCGGACATGAGTACTGCTAATGGGGCTTACCTGTCCCATAGAGGAAAGCGGATCCTTGCTCAGGAAATGGCAGGGCTCATTGATAGGGCTTTAAACTAGTTAGGAAGGGGGAAGGGGATATTACAAAGGCTGCTGGGGTAAGGCAGATGCTTTGGGAGACACAGCACGAGTTGCTGGGGGAAATAGATAAATGCCAACAGCACAATTGCAGACTTAGGGATGTTGCTCCACACGAGAGTAGGGATAACTCTGTGGACTACCCCATGAACTCCTCGGTGGAGCCGTTTTTGCCCACCCCCTATCGAAAATCTCGCAGTGAGCTGTTGGGGATATCTGGATCTGCTGCCCCACTAAAATGCCTATATACAAACGCACGTAGCATGGGGAACAAACAAGAAGAATTAGAGATCTTTGTGCGGTCACAGGGCCACGATCTCATTGCGATCACTGAGACGTGGTGGGACAGCCTGGATGACTGGCATGCTACCATGGATGGCTACGTGCTTTTTAGGAAAGATAGACTAGGGAGACGAGGTGGAGGAGTTGCTCTTTATGTTAGAGAGCACCTAGAATGTATTGAGCTCCACCTGGGTAGGGATGGACCATCTGTCGAGAGCTTGTGGGTAAGAATTAAAAGGCAGGCCAGTTTGGGTGACATAGTCGTGGGCGTGTACTACAGGCCCCCTGATCAAGAGGAGCGGGTTGATAATGAATTTTATAAGCAATTGGAAGTAGCCTCAAGATCGCAGGCGCTGGTCCTTATGGGGGACTTCAACTACCCAGATATTTGCTGGGCAAGCAATACGGCCAGTCGTATGCAGTCCAGACAATTTCTGCAGTATATGGAAGACAACTTCCTGATACAGATGGTGCAGGAACCTACTAGGGGAGGGCGGATGCTTGACCTTGTTTTTACTAACAAGGACGGGCTCGTCAGTGAAGTGAAGGTCCGGGGCTGCTTAGGACAAAGCGACCATGAAATGGTCGAGTTCAAGATCCTGAGTGGAAGAGGCAAGCCAAAAAGTAGGATAGCTACCCTGAATTTTGGAAGAGCTAACTTTGATCTCCTCCGAAATCAAATAGGGGCTATCCCATGGGCTGCTCTGTTTGAAGGAATGGGAGCCTGCGAGTGCTGGCTAACATTCAAACAGCACTTCTTCCAAGCACAGAATAGGTGCATCCCTTTGAGTAAGAAATCGGGAAAGAGAGGTAGAAGACCTGCGTGGATAAGCAGGGAACTTATGAGTAAACTCAAAGGGAAGCTGAAGACCTATAAACTGTGGAAACAGGGTCTGAGATCATGGGATGAATATAAGGATGTGGCCAGGGCCTGTAGGGATGCAACTAGGAGGGCTAAGGCCTGCTTAGAAATTAAGCTGGCAAGGGACATAAAGGACAACAAAAAGAGCTATTTCAGGTATGTAAATAGTAAAAGGATGACCAGGGATAATGTAGGTCCCTTGTTGAATGAGGCGGGTGTCTTGGTGACGGGAGATGATGAGAAGGTGGAGATACTTAATGCCTTCTTTGCCTCGGTCTTTACTCCGAAGGCTTCTCAGGACTCACAGATCCCAGATGTAAGTAGGAGTGGTTGGGGAACGAATGGCTCCCCTCTAGTAGAGGTAGGGGTGGTCCAGGAGCGACTCAAAGGAATGGATGCACACAAATCCATGGGCCCGGATGGGATACACCCACGTGTGCTGAGAGAGCTGGCGAAGGTGATTGCGGAGCCGCTCTCTATCATCTTTGACAGATCCTGGACTACAGGAGAAGTGCCAATTGGAGGATAGCCAATGTCACTCCAGTCTTTAAAAAAGGCAAGAAGGAGGATCCCAGTAACTATAGGCCAGTCAGCCTCACTTCTGTTCCTAGAGAGGTGATGGAACAGCTTGTTTTGGATGCCATCTCCAAACAACTGGAAGAGAAGAAGGTCATGAGGAATAGTCAGCATGGATTCACCAAGGGGAGATCGTGCTCGACCAATCTCATAGCCTTCTATGATGTTATTACCAACTGGGTGGATGGAGGGAGAACAGTGGATGCCATCTACCTCGACTTTAGCAAAGCTTTCGATACTGTCTCCCACAACATCCTGATAGAGAAGCTGAGGAAACAAGGGATAGACGAGTGGACAGTGAGGTGGGTTGAGAACTGGCTGTCAGACCGGGCTCAGAGGGTCGTGATCAGTGGAGTAGAATCTGAATGGAGGCCTGTGACTAGCGGTGTTCCCCAGGGCTCAGTGTTGGGTCCAGTCCTGTTTAATATCTTCATTGACGACCTTGATGAGGGAATAGCATCCACCCTCGGCAAGTACGCTAATGATACAAAGCTGGGAGGAGTGGCTGACACGCAGGAACACTGCGCTGCCATTCAGCGAGACCTGGACAGGCTGGAGAGATGGGCAGGGAGAAATCTAATGAAATTCAACAAAAGCAAGTGTAAAGTCTTGCACCTGGGGAGGAATAACCGACTGTATCAGTACAGGCTGGGGGATGACCTGTTGGAGAAGAGCTCTATGGAGAAGGACCTGGGGGTCCTGGTTGATGACAGGCTGGCTATGAGCCAGCAGTGTGCCCTGGTGGCCAAGAGAGCCAATGGGATCCTGGGATGCATCAGGAAGAGTGTGTCCAGCAGGATGAAGGAGGTGATCCTCCCCCTCTACTCTGCGTTGGTCAGGCCCCACCTGGAATACTGTGTCCAGTTCTGGGCTCCCTGGTATAGAAAAGACAGGGACCTTCTGGAGAGAGTCCAGAGAAGGGCGACAAAGATGATTAGGGGTCTGGAACATCTCCCCTATGAGGATAGGCTGAGTGAGCTGGGTCTGTTCAGCTTGGAAAAAAGAAGACTTAGGGGGGACCTAATTAGTGTTTACAAATATCTTAGACATGGGTGGCAGGGGGAATTGGCCAGCCCCTTTTCAGTGGTCAGTGGGGACAGGACTAGGGGCAATGGCTGTAAGCTGGAGCACAGGAAGTTCCACACCAACATGCCGAAGAACTTTTTCACAGTGAGGGTGACAGAGCAGTGGAATAGGCTGCCCAGGGAGGTGGTGGAGTCTCCTTCTCTGGAGATATTCAAGTCTCGTCTGGACGCCTATCTATGTAATATGAGATAGGGAGCCTGCTTTGGCAGGGGGGTTGGACCCGATGATCTCTTGAGGTCCCTTCCAACCCCTAAGATTCTAAGATTCTGTGAAAAACAGCTAAATCAGGGTATTTTGATTCCTACTCAATTGTGGAAATCACCAGGGAAAAGTTTATGTGGGAAAAAGCGGGTGGCAGAGAGAGTTAGTAGTGGGCCAGTGGGAGGTGGAAGGAGCAGGGTCCTAGCACTCACCAGGGGCTCAGTCATGGTGAACAACGGGATCACACTGTGGTTTATGGCGGGGGGAGAACAGCACTGCGGGCAGTGGCCGAGAACCACCCCCGACACACACCACACACACACACCCCCATATGGGCTGGATGTGACAACTCGTGTCTTGCAATGTCGTTTGTCTGATTAATTGGTTTGCAGCATTCATTTGTTCGTATGTGCTATAAGTTCAGGGCTGTGTTTGTCCACTGAGAGCAAGGCTGGTTACTTAGCAAAAATGAATTTTTTATAGCGAGCATTGAAAAAGGGCAGCTTACTTTAAAAGTTAACCTGGAAAACAATGATCAATAGCTGCTTTCTTAAAAAAAAAAAAAGAAAAAAAAATATATTGCCCATTTACACGATTTAATACGGGAGCAGCTGACTAATGGTCATGTGAAGCCTTATACAAGTTTGTGGAACATGCAAAAAAAAATATTTTTTTAAAAAAAAAAAAAATTGGGTTTTTTCTTTTCAAAAGATGTCACTGGGTACACTCCCACAAGACAGAAAAAATTCAGCAACTATGTACCAGGCTTATGTAGCCTGGGCGTTTGCTCCAGTACGAAAAACACATCCTGATCTAATCTTTTATCATTATATGGTTGCTATATTGATTGTGGGAAAAAACTTGGACGTTGAAAGTTTGATTCATGAGTTAACAGTGCATTTGAAAAGCAAGGGGTTACAGATTACTCCATAGAAAAATTCAAAATAAGCCAGTGTGAAAATATTTGGACTGACAGATTGATAAAAATACTGTAACACCTCAGAGGATTGCAATCAAAACTGGGGTTGGCATGTTAAATGATGTTCAAAAATTACTTAGAAATGTTAACTGGATTAGATCATTGTGTGGTATTATGCATCAGCACTCTGTTACCCAGACTCACAGCCACACTGAGCTAACTGACTACATCTAAGTCTAGCAGGAAGAAATCAGAGAGCAGACAGGCTGTTTGTACCGGACGGGGCTGCTCCCTCAGCAGACAGCTTTGCACAAGCTCAGAAGTTGCATGAAATTTTGTTTACCAATCTGCTAAAGTGCTTTAACAACAATAGCACTTGTTGGTTGCTGAGATTAAAGGGCTTGTACAGTGCAAAGCCATGGCAGAACATATGAATCAAGTTCTCAAGCGTTTGCTTCACAAACAATAAGGGGGAGAGAAGGATAGCTCTCCAGCTGATTGATTAAACGAGGCTCTGTATGTTTTGAACGGAAAAGTTCATGTTAGATGTTAGTGAAATGAAGTTACAGGTACTAACTTGGGAAAGGAGATCTGCCTATGTCATTACAGATATGGGAACCAAGCAGATAAAGCTGTGGATCCAGAAGAAATCAAGCTTGCATGAACCAGGACGCGATCCTGATCACAGTAACTGAAGTCACAATGGAGTCAAAGTTTTGCTGTGGGACATTTTGAATACTCTTTTAAATATGAGTGTGTTAGTGGTAAATAAAAATTAGAGAAACAGTGATTTCTGCACAGCCTAAGGTCACAGGCTGCAATCGGTGCCTGCATGGAAACATGAAGCTGAAGTTATCTGCCCTTCTGACACTCCTGATTAGCAAAGCAAACAGATACAACAGCAAAGATATCGAGGCACTTAGCTACAGATGCGGATTCTGTGAGACATGCAGCAGCTGATTTGTGCTGCTGGCTCACAGACATAACAGAACAAAGAGGGGACGGGCTGGCATTTATCTGCTTGACCAATAGTGAGCTTGACTTTCACAATATGCATGAGCTAATTAAGCAGTGTATTTAACCAAGGCTTGCTTGAATAAAAATTGGGACTTGCTGATGAACCATATGGTGGTCGAAGTCTCCCTTCTCCGACAGTAAAGAGTAAATTAAGAGTCAGCCCATTTAATATTGTTTTAAAAAAGCAATGCAAACACCTAGAGGATGATGAAACCAGTCAAGGAGTGACTCTAATTCTCTCTCTAGCCCCAGAGACTGTTACCTGGTTTGAAAAACAAAATGGTAAGAACTAAAAGGGGGGAATTGTAATAAAAATATAAGGAATTTGTTTCCAAACCAGCAGATGGGGAAGGGGAGGAAATCCCCCTCTTGCTCCTTGTGTCTTTGTTAGAGTTGCTAATGGGCAAAACCCCAGGAGACTACTTCCTGATAAGGTGGCAAGATACCTAATCTCAGAGTGGTGACATCCCGCTGAATCAACAAGCTCTCCTTACTCTTTTACACTGGGCCAACATGACCAAATAAGGAAACTGACACACAACGCAGAGGAAGACCACGACCTTTACAACCACCAGGACCAGGACGACCCCCCAGTAACAGTATGCGCAGCCGCAGGAGCTTATCAGGATGTGCTATGCATACCTGGAGCTACTGGACTATAAAAAAGGGAACTTTGGCGGGGTGAAGTGTGCGCCTTTGGAGGGAGCAAGGGTCTCCCAGGCCGCCCAGCGCTGTTTTGCCTGCTTGATAGCTTGCTCAAATAAATTCTCTCTGGAAACTTTGTAAATTTGTCACGACCGTTTATAACACATATGAATAAAGAATTACTCTTGCAATTCTATACTTTGCATCCTAGTCTCGCTCCTCAGTTGGCACAGACCAGTTCCAAAATTTTTGTAACAGTAAACAGAGCAGATAGAGATGAGACCTTCTACCCCCATTCAGAAGCAATTATCATCCACTGCTATGATAGAGAAGTCAGATGCTGATTCTTCTATAAGTTGGATTTTGGGGAAAGAGAAACCTCTTTTAAAACTTAGAATATCAGGTTATATGCGACAGAATTCCACATCAGTTTGAAAGACCATTCTGAATGTCATTTCAGGGGTAAAACACCATTTGTTGAGAATGATTCCATCATTATTCAACAGAAAACAGCTGTAAAAATTGTACACAAAGATGCAAAATTTAAGCAAGTTCCCTTTCCACATAGGCCCCATTTAATTACTTTGAAGTTCATTAGCAGTTTTATCCTTTTTCCCCTAGAACTAACAAAGCTCTCTTCAGAAGCTAGTGTTCTTATTGAGGCTTCCTGATTTACACTGCCATAAGAGTGCTCCTTCTGCCGATATAGTATAGATGTCTCCTGAGAGCAAGCTATAAGAGGAAACAAGACTTCAAATACAAGTAAACACTTCACTTGGTCAGTAATGCCTCATTGTAGGCTTATTCAACTTTGCATGTACTGAGTCATGGAAAAAGGGCAGACAGTCCCTCCATATCCCTTCACCAAGAACTAACTGCAATGCTTATCTCACAGTGTTCTAGTTCCAGCCAGGCCAGAGTTAAGTTCCCCAAGCACAGGTAAGCCAAGCTGGCCCAGGCTGTTTTCCACACAATGTGACATCACATCCCCATAAAAGGGGCTGGTCTGAGTGGCTCCAGGGACAAGTGGGGTCAGGTCATCGCTCTGCATTATCACCTTGTCTTGTCCATAAGGTGTTCGTGTTACCACCATATGTGCATTCTGTCCCAGCCTCTGTTGTGGATTCCCTTGCTGTGCTTTGTCATTTAACTGTCCTTATCCCAACCCAAAAGGCTTTGTCTGTTTCTCGTCCCAGGGGAGGGGGTGAGCAACCATCACATGGTACTCAGCCACTGCTGCCTGGGGCTGACTGTGACACATGGAAATTAAAGTAACTGTCAGCAATTGTGAAGTCAGAATTCAGCATTTCCATGGCTTGTACATAACAGGAAACATTACAGGAACTCTGTTTTACTAAGCTACATAACAGACTTTGAAAAATTTTAAGAATAAGTGTGTTTCATATAAGAGATGACTCTGAATTTAAAAATTGCTTTCTAAAATAACCAGAAATTCTTGGGCAATCTACAGCAGTATTTATTTCATATGTTTCTAATCAAGTTATGTAAGCGGAATCTCCAACTACTTTGGACCAAAACTATTCAACACTAAAGTCTATTAGCATAAAATAGCTAATACTATTTTACTACCTTATTTTTACTCAGTGTAAACAAGTGTTTCTCAACTATTGAGGCAACTAGCAGATATATACTTCTTGAGCTAGCATGAAAAGCAAGAAGGGGACAGCTACAAATACTGTTTTCACAGAGAAAGCAGATGAGACTATAAAAGGCACACATACTTCTGAAACATTTTGATCAAACTTCAGAAGCTTAAGAGAAATTAAAAGTTTCATCCCCCAAGTTCAGCAAATAAAGAAACATTTGACAATAAGCAAACTACTATTGTTTCAACATATGCTTTAATAACATGCATTAGCAGTTAAGCATGCAGAGTCATCCTTCACCAATATTGAACCCTTTAAATATGATCATATCACCACATTACACTGAAGTGGAACAGACTGAGAAAATACATACTTCTGATTATAAATCCTAACTTTCATAATCCTTTTAAAAATAGCCTACCAAGCCCACAGCTTATACAGGTAGACATCCAGGAAACAGGTAGACATATTAAAACTGCAACATTTGGACACAGTACTCCAGTTTAACTGTAGGATTTCTTTTTAAACCATAAAAAGTTTAGGTCCCTAATTTACTTCAAATTGTTGTAAAATGAAAACTGGATAATCTCCAAATTAAGTTTCCAAACCCTAGTTAAACTTTACAACTGCTACAGCAAACATGATAGATCAATGAAATATGACCCCAAAAAAAATCATCTCACCCCTCTTGTTCAATTAATACTAAATAGGAAAAGCCTAGAAAATAATTAATTTGGGAAACAGTGTCACTTGCTTCAGTTTTGGGGGGTGAGAATTGAATAATTTGTATCCTTTTGCTCTTGTTTTTGTCAGCTCCAGAGAAGCTGTCCTACAGTTAATTTTACACTTTAAAAGTACTACCCATACTATTCTGTCAGATGGCAGAATGAAAAAACACCACCCCCGGCTAACAAGTTATGCATGCAAGAATCCTAATACAAATAAATCATAACGGCATAGAAGTTCTTTGGGTAGAAATTTTTGTCTGTATTGAGAAAATCCCAGTTGTTCCATAGCTACACCTATACACCAAATAATAACTGCTGACAGTCCATCGGGGGGGAGGAAGCACAACTCCCTCATATAAGTGAGAAAGTATTTCCTGAAATTAGGTATAACTTAACAACTAAAGATTTTACTTACACTGCTTAAAAGATACCCTATTTAATAGTAAAGGTACAAGCTTTGCTGCAAACAAACAGCAGAAACCAGGTGTACATTCCTGCAATTCTAAAATGAAAGTTCTAAATACAAAACCAATCCTCTCTTTGCCTACAAAATTAGAAAGACATATACTAGTCATTGTTTGTTCGTTTGCGTTGTCAACTTCTTTTCATTCACCTAACTCCAGGTAAATTTAAACTCATTTCAGATACTCTTATAAACATCACCACCTTTTTGTTTAAGCTGTTGCTGCTTACTACAGTTTCAAATAAGTAACACCCATTTCATACTTTCTACCTAGGCAGTTATTTAATGGAGCCTGTATACATGAAAACAATCCTCTGATTATTAGCATGTTATATTTTTGAAAGCTAGCTAATAGTAATTTTCAATTACCAAGGGTCTGAAAGAGCTACATAAAATTTAGACTATCAAAAAAAAGAAATCAACACAGTAGTCACCTGCTGTTTACACTGGTGACATATCTTCTTCGGTTCTGAAAGTTTTGAGGAGTTTGAAGACAAAAGCAAACTGGCAAGTGCAATTTTATTCTTCCAGCCTCAATAAATTGAGGTCAGCTCCAGAGAAGCTCTATGCACATGAAGGAGAAAAGATGTTTTTATCTAGATCTAGAAAAGTAAAACTTTTTTTTGAACAAAAAGATGAAAAGTTGCCCACTCATGCTAAATGCACACACAGAGGGAGGAGACTGAGCAAATATTGCACAACAGCTGTCTTGAAACTGACCATCCAACTGAATCACAGAATCACAAGGTTGGAAAAGACCTTTGAGATCAAGTCCAACAGTTCCTGTCCTATGCTAAACCATATCCCTTAAGTACCTCATCTACCCGTCTTTTAAACACATCCAGGGAAGGTGACTCAACCCCCTCCCCAGACAGCCTGTTCCAGGCCCTAACAACTCTTTCAGTGAAAATTTTTTTCCTAACATCTAATCTGACCCTGCCCTGGCACAGTTTCTTGCCATTTCCCCTTGTCCTATCACCTGTCACCTGGCTGAAGAGACCATCACCCACCTCTCTGTACCCTCCTGTCAGGTCAGTGTAGGTGGTGATAAGGTCTCCCCTCAGCCTCCTCTTCTCAGGGCTCAAACATCCCCAGCTCCCTCAGCCGCTCCTCACAATTTGCCCTCCAGCCCCTTCAACAGCCTTGTTGCCCTTCTCTGGACTCGCTTGAGGACCTCAATGTCCTTCTTATGGTGAGGAGCCCAGAACTGGACACAGTACTCAAGGCGTGTGCCAAGCAGAAGAGTAGCACTTTATAAACAGGTGTATGGAAACCCAGGTGGAAGCTTGACAGTTTTCATATGCACTGGTGTCATATGAGTGACGAGAACATCTTACACTTATTAGAGCAAGCCTTTTCACAAAGCTAATGTAATTAATCCTCAACACAGTCAACCCTTACACGTTACAAATGAACTTGAAAAGAAAGGAATCTTCCTCACAGCCAAGTCTCAAAAATCTGCAGGTAACATCAGCAATCAAAAATATTTTTTAAAAAAAATTCATCAAAACCAATTTAAACACACATCTTTATATCCCAGATCTTCCAGACTTACCATGCAGAGCATTACAGAGACCAGTTCCAGCTGTACATAAAACTTTTAAAAGTTGAATCAATTTAAAACAATTAATAAATATATACTGACTGGAAGTGGCTTATTTCGTTTGACCCAAAATGCTTTAATAGACTCACAGTTAACAGGACTATCACCTGCACCAGTTAATTTAAAAATCAAACATGTTATAGCTTATGCAACATTACTTAAGTAGTGCTAAGGAAAGAGTAAGCCAATGATAACAAATACTTTTTATTCTACTGTATCAGTACGAGTGTGGTGAAAGTGACAAAACCTAGCTACATATAATGGAGATAAAGTAAATGTTCTTGTAAGTTAATGTTTCACACAAGCTACAGTCACAATGAAAACAAGCTCTGTTTCATTCAATAATCCAAATCCAGATTTTAAGTTTTTCTCCATGTATCCGTACAGAGATGACTGACAAGTTATGTACTCACAACAGACTGGAAAGTCTGCTGTTTGGCTAGTTGGCTGCTGTTCAGGCTGTACCTTCTATCACACAGATAGAAATGAGTTGGCGGTACAAAAGCATAGAGCTGAGATGCAGTTTTGCATGATACGTTTGTAAATTACTGCAGTTAGTGCCATTCTCACAGACAACTGTATTGTATGGGAGACTTAAAGAACGACCAGACTGCAGCAGAAGACTCACCTACGCACCACGGTGGCTGCAAGAGTAAGAGCCCCCACAAGTAAAGGGTCTCCTACTCACATCTACATACTCCTCGATTCAACACACCCTCTCCTCCCCACCGTTTCTCCCTAACGGGGCAAGGTGCTTCCCCCAAAAGCACAGCAGAGACGAGGTGAGCCGCGACAGGCACAGGAAGCCACCGCAGGAGGCAGAGTACCGCAGATAGGACGGCGGTTACCACCCTACCACCATGCTCCCCCCAGCAAGGCCTAAGCCCAGTCCCTAGGACACCGTAAGAGTCGAAGTTGCTCCCGCGGAGAGTAGTCAGCTACAACGTGCCCTACCCGTCCCACCCACGACACGGAAGAACCAGCCCGCGGCACTTTCCTACCCAGAAGTTCTCCACAAAATACGCCATCATCACACCGCCAGCCCTCAGCGAACCCACGCTCGGTCCCAGCCACCGAGACACAACAGAGGAAACGAACGAAAAAAAACAAACACCGTCACAATGCACCACCCTTCCGGTTACGCCTCAACCACCTCCCTCTACACAGCTTCGCTTCACTACCCCCCCCCTCCCCCCCCCCCCCCCCTCCCCTCCCCTCTTCCCCCCCCCCCTCCCCCCCCCTCTCCCCCAATCCGCGCATGTGCCCAGCTACTACCGAGCGCCACGACTCCTGCACAGGCGCATCACATTCTCTTCTTCCTGGGTGGAGGAGCTGTGCGCACACGCCCAAAGCACTGGCGCATTCGCTGCTGAGTACTGTCTCAGAAGCGAAAAACCCCTCATCTCTATAAATATGAATATACTTGCAGAAGGCAAACTCAGAAATCTTGAATAAAATCCTCTCTAAAATATGAATATACTTGCAGAAGGCAAACTCAGAAATCTTGAATAAAATCCTCTCTAAAATATTCAATAACCACTAAGGAGTGACTATACCGAAGGCTGGAAGGCATACAAATTCTTTGACACCTAGGAGAAAAGATTCATGCTGGTTGAAGTGGCTTCATGATCAGGCATCTTTCAAGCCAGATAAAATAAAATCCTTCAAGACATTTGATGATTACTAGCTGCTTTATTAGCAAAGTGTAGCTTACCCTCTCCAGTACCTCCTCCTGTTACATGCTCCTAAAAATGATAGACTTCATCTACAGTTAAAGAGTCTGGAGGAACAGTTTACTTCAAACCTTTATCTTTTTCAATGATAGTTTGGTGTTACAGACCCTTCTTTTGCTTTATGTAGATTATTAGCCAGTTGGGATCATGTTGATTGCCGGATCAGAATACAGATGCACTGAATTGCTGTCTGGGGCCAGTCTGTACTCAGACTGCTGCTTTTCAGTAAGAATATCTTCAGATATTCTTCATGGCAGATTCAGCACTACTGGTCTCTTTCTGGGACCCCAAAGAGATAATTCCTGGGACCTTAATGAGATAATTCACTGTTCAAGACTGCAGTTAGCTTTTCATTGACTAAAAATAGAGGACCAGGTCTAAGCAATGATGTGAGGGGCTGCAGCTCAGATGCTAGACACACAAGTGGTTAAGTGCTTTATCCAAACTTTATCTATGATTGGGTCAGCACAAAGCTTTATTCAAGATACAAAATAAAGTAAAAAGCTGATATTATATGTTGGGTTTCCCCTCAAGGAAACTCTATGAGTTCTGTTTTGAGAATCTCCCCTACCCCCATTTTAAAAGTGATGTCCTTTGCCCTTTGTGCTGTAAGATAAGGCATATAGCAGAACATTCAAGTCATTACCTGATGAATTCACCAACTTATGTCAAATTTATGTTGATTAAAGACTTCCATGAAGGCCAAATGGTTAGGAAAAATGTAGTTCAAAAGTTTACAGAACTACAGAATTTCATTAGGCAAAAAAAATGTTAGAGCAAACTTAAGGACCAAATCAGTATTATTTATATCAACATGTCAGCATAACTCATTCTGCATGATGAAATTTCAACTACCTTACCAAAGATACACTCATGAAAGATGAACAACATAATTCATAATTGGTATAACAAGAGCTAGTAAATGGTTGTACCTTCAGTACACCACTTCCTGTAGCTTCATGGTAACTTTAGGAGTTCCTTTTCTAGCAACATTTCTTCTCCCTGTGAGAGGGGTGAGGGGTGCTCAGCTGCTGTCTGGGGGTGAACCAGGACACAAACTCATTCTCTGGTTTTCAAAAACAGCTTTTCACAACAACCTGTGTGAAATGCAATATCTTAGACCTGAAATTTAAGGCATCCTGCAGCATATGTACAGTTACCTAGAAAACAACTTTGATAGGGATGAAGGTCAGGATCAAAAGTTATGTTCTTAAGGCACACTGGAATTACCCTCAGAAAGTTAATTTCTTCAGGAGAAAACTTTCTCCTGAACACCTGTGGTGGTTTGGCCCTGGCTAGAGGCCAAATGCCCACCACAGCCACTCACTCACCTTTTCAGCAGAAAAAGGGAGAAAATATATATTGGGGACTTAGGACTCGAGATAAGGACAGAGGGATCACTCTCCAATTAGTGTAATGGGCAAAACAGACTCAACGCAGAATAAAGGAAATGTGATTTATTACACTACAACTACACACCCAGTGAACTAGAGTTGGGTAATGAGAAGTGCGGCCAGGTCTTAAAACACCTTCCCCCCACCCCTCCCTTCTTAGCAGACTTAAACTTCATTCACGATTTTACACCCTTCTTCCCCCCTCAACATGGTGCGGGGAGGGGCAGGGAATGGAGAGTGGGATTCTGGCAATTCCTTACAAGCTACATTCCTCTTCCAGATCTTAACACTTCTACTTCCCTCCCCCTGATCCTTCTTCGCACACTTTACTTTAGTCATAACTTCGCTCCCTTCTTCTCCCACATCGCGGTGCGGGGAGGGGCAGGGAATGGGGAATGGGGGTTTTCAGTCTGTTCCTCCCAAGTTGTCTTCTGTCTTATCTGGGGGGGGGGGGCATTCCATACACACACCCTTCCTCTGCGGCACCATGGGGTCCCACCCACAGGAGTCAGTCCTCCATGAACTTCTCCAGCATGAGTTCTCTTTATCGGGGAGTCATTTCCTCACCACGTTGTAGCACAAGGCCTGAAAGAATCAGGTAGAAGTTCCAGCACTTTGCAGCTGTCAGACACAGATGTGCTGGTTTGTTGGACACAAACCCTGGGAGAGTCAAAATAACAAAGAGAGCTGGTTGATAAGGGATGAAAGAATGCTGGGACGCGAGACATCTTGACACCACAGACACCAGAGGCAGGATAACAGGACCTGGTCAGCCTTGAAAGGGAGAATGAAACATGCTTTAATAAACAAAACCAGAATATGTGTAAAGGTTGTGTGATTAGGCTTAAGCTGCTTTTTCTAATAATGTTCATGTTTTTGAACCAACCAGCAAATAGTAAATGTAAGAATGGCTTCTGTGCTCCAATGAAACTAAGGCACACATGAGTTTTGCAAAATATATAAACTTGTGATTTGCTGCAATAAAACGACAATTAGATTGCATCAAGCTGTGTCCCATCTCTTAATCACAGCAAATGGTGAACCATGATGTGATACCGACATTCGAGACCGACGTGCAGGAGATAACTGCCTAGCTGTGCAGCGGGCTGCGAGTCCCACAGGACGAGGAATCTGCTGAAAGGAAGCAGAAACGGCTGGCCTACAATCCCTCTAAAAGAGGTGAGATGTGGGAATTATGGGGAATCAAATGTCTCCCCGAGAAAGAGATGTATATGACCTTATGAAGGTTCTTTTGCAAAAGCATGGGAAAGATATTTCCAGCCATGATCTTAAGGCCATGCTTAAATGGGTACAAATGAAAATAGCCACCATCATCACCTGTAGTATTTTTACAAAAGAAATTTGGGATGAGGTGGGAGTGAAATTGTGGGATGCAGCTACGAGGGGGGACTCTGAGGCTCAGCCGTATGCTTCCATGGTGGAGGATAATTTTTGAAACTCTTTCTGCTCAAACTAAGACCCCGGATGATAATAACAACCACAGAGGGGGTGACCCCTACCATTCCTCCACTGACTTCTGGGTCTCCCGAGACCTCTGCGCTCGCTGCACCCCCGCTTCGCGCTATTAACTCCGCACCCTCTGCGCCCTCCTCTGAGACCTCCGCTCTCAAGACCCCCGGATCCTGTAAGGTGAGTGGTCGGGGAGAAATGGGGAATACACCCGATAAAGAAGAGGCAGTAGTGAAACTCCTCCACAATATGCTCTCTAAGAGAGCAGAATGATTTCTCCCTGTCCTTGTCTCGACTCCTAAGCCTCTCAATACATATTTTCTCCCCTGTCCAGATGAAAAGGGGAGTGAGAATGACTTTAGTGGACATCTGGCCTCCAGCCAGGGCCAAACCACCACACTGCTCCATGAATCTTGAACTCCACCATTTCATGGTCATAGAATCATAGAATTGCCTAGGTTGGAAGAGACCATTGAGTCATAGAGTCCAACCATAGCCTAACCCTGATTAGTCCACTTCCAGATCATATCCTTAAGGATTTCATCTATACACCTTTTAAATACCTACAGGAATGGTGACTCAGGTGTTGCTGAGGAGAAGGGCTCTGGAGCAGGAGACTCCGTCGAGGGACCCTTCCTGAAAGCGGCAGCCCCCGGACACTGATCCGCGAGGGCAAATAAAATAACAAAATAAAAAGGAGAGACCGCGCGATGCACCTGGTGGCAGCCATTGTTTCTCCCTGAGACTGCACGCAGGCGTGACTCATCGGGGGCGGAGCTAAGGGCGGCAGGAATAATCCCTCTCCATACAAGAGGGGGCTTTGGGAGCACTAGCGACCAGGAGCGAGGCGAGCAGAACGGGCACATCACATCACATCACATCACATCACATCACATCACATCACATCACATCACATCACATCACATCACAAGGGCGTGGTGCAGCAGTTTGCATGCACTTGGCACAGGCAGAGCAAGTAGACAGGGCTAGCCCCCCCTCCTAGCTCAGAGGGTAAATTGAGCGGATCGGCTAGTGCTCACAGAGTACACAGGCCAAGCCAGGGGTTTCCTGTCTGCTGTGTGCCCAGACAGTTGAACCATGGTCTCCACCAGGCGGAGAGGTTCCCCCTACACAACTGGGGCAACCCCGATGGAGGACCTGCCTAGGGATGCTGCCGTTCAGGTCTCTGGCTGCAGGGAATGTCTGAGTCTGCTGCTGCCAGGGAAAAGAGGCAAACACCTCACCTGTGTGAGGTGTGAGCAGGTGAACAATCTGCTATGCTTGGTAGTCTAACTAAAAGAAGAGCTCGAAAGATTGAGAGCTATCAGGGAATGTGAGCGGGAGATTGACTGGTGAAGTAGCTCCCTGGCATCCCAGAGGGAAGAGTGCCAGGAAGACACCTCGAAACGGAAGACGGTCCCTCTGTCCCGTCCTAGTTAGGTAAATGGGAGTGACCTGAACCCTGAGGAGGGCTGGAAGACAGCCCCGTCTCATTGACGTAGGCACTCCCCCTGCCTACCTACCCCACTCCCCCAGGTTTCCCTAAGCAACAGGTTTGGGGCCCTGGAAGTTGAGGAGGAGGTATGTGAGGGGATGAGTGCAGCCCCTCTGCCTCAGAGGAAGTGGAAGCCTAGAGTGAGGTGAATGTCTCCATGCCTTGAGACTGCCTCTGTTAAGCAAGAGAGAAGGGTAGTTGTGGTAGAGAATTCCCTCCTCAGGGGGACAGAGGGCCCCATTTGTAGACCAGACCCCACACAAAGGGAGGTGTGCTGCCTTCCTGAAGTCTGGGTCCATGATATTACCAGAAGGCTCCCAAGGCTGGTGAGACCCTCTGACTAATATCCACTATTGATTGTTCAAGCAGGCAGGGATGCAATCATGAAGTGTAGCCTGCATACTATCAAAAGGGAATTTTGTGACCTAGGGTGCTTTGTTGGGGGGGGGGGGGGGGGGGGAGGGAGCTCAAATAATATTCTTGTCTATCTTGCCTAAACTCTTTATCCCAGTCCATGGAGGCTCTGTCTGTTTTTCCTTCAGGAGTGAGGAAGCTGCATGTGGTGCTCAGCCACTGGTTGGAGCTGAACTACCACATAGACTCACTTAGGCTTTTAGTAGAGTCAATTGCTGGGGTTCCCCTGTCACTCCCAACATGTAGATGGGTTTTGACCCTTCATAGCTCAATGGTATTAGAGTACACTAGGTGCTGGTGTCTACTAATGCTTGGTACTTCTCTGCATCTGATGTGCATTGGATTGGATCCACACAGTCCAATAGATCTGGTTATCCGTTTCCTCCACCTGGCTGGAGGCAGGGCCCCTCTAATCTTGCTCATTTTATTTGTTGTTTATTTCTTGCAAAAAAGACTTAGAGGTCCCTTAAAGAGGTTCATGAGTACAATTACAATTGCACAGTCTGGTGGGCTGTCTACTGGAAACTGGTGCAGCATTCTTCTTGGAGGAATATGTTTTTATAATTCTTTTCCTTGCAGCTTGTTCACTCAGGCTTGGAGGGCTGAAGTGGGTTTCCCATCCTACCTCCTCATGTCTTCGCCACGGTTGTGTAGGTAGAACCACAGGATGCCTTGTGGTGTGTACTTTTTATTAGCTCTTTCTGGAACAGGGGAATGTCTACTTTTGATATCTGAACTTGTGGTCTGCACAGATGGGCAGTAGGACAAATTTTCTTCAAGTTGCTGGACCTTCTGGGACAGTTTCTCCACAGCTGAGATGAGGGAGGAAGAAAGACTTTCTTCGAATAGCTGGAGTCGGCCAACCACCTCATCCACTGTCAGTGTTTCTTCCTTTCCCCAGTCTATTATGGCCATGAGTTGGCATATGATGCTGGTGCACTCCACACAAACTTATGCCGCATGGGTCAGGAACACTGAACTTCATCAGGATCAGTGGGCAGCTGCAAGCTCTCACACAGCTAGCTCCCTCGAATACCGAATACTTTGCTCTATTGTCATCCACTTGCCTGGCCAACACACAACATCTTCAATGAACGGGTACCTTTCCCTTAAACTTGATAGGAGTCGCCTCCAGAGGCTGAGGGCTTGGGACGTCTTTCCAATCACCTTGTCAATGCGGCCTTCTCTAGACAGGGATCCCAGCTGCTTGGCCTCCCTGCCTTCTAATTCCAGGCTGCTGGCCCCATTGTCCCAGCATCAGAGTACCCAGGTGATGATGGGAGGTGGCTGAAATCTTTTCTCATGTCTCTCAGCTCATTCAAAGACAAGGATCAGGTTATAACCTCTGGTATCGCCTCCTCTTCAGATTCTCGTGATGGTCCCAGTTCATCATCATCTTTCATGATGCAGACTTATTTCTTTGTGTATTTTTTTCATCTGTATAGAGGCGACTGATACTGGTTGGCTGTCTGGCTCAAGTACAGAGTTGGCCTCTGAGGTCTGAGTACCCATGGTGCTTGTCGTGGAGACTGGAGGAGCTGCAGTCTAAGGTTTGAGTAGCTGTTGTGCTGCTTGTAGGGGTTGGAAGAGCTGCAGTGCCTGAGGTCTGAGTAGCTGCAGTGCCTATTGTTAAGGGTTCTTTCTGGCTCAGCTACTGCATCAGTTTCTGAGGTTTGGGTAGCCACAGCGTCTATGCTCCTTTTTTGTTGTTTAGGTATTTGCTCATGCCCTCCCATACACCATGCAATCCCTGACCCTTTAGGCCCAGGGAAGATCTCTTGGCAATATTCTCCAAACTGTTGTTGGTAACACATAAGACCAGAAAGACATTCAGGAGAGTGAGAAAGAGCCATATATACTGGTCTGAACATCCCAGAGTAGTCAAAGATCTCAAAAGATGCTGTAACAAGCCTAAAGGAAAAAGGTGAGGAGAAAGCATATCCCCCCATCTTCCCCATAAATTGAGTGTGATTGTTAAATAATGCTAAGATATGTTGCCCAGTATTTGCCCTTATCCAATAAGGAACAGTGACAGGCAAGCAGGGCCCTGTGGAGGTAGAGTGCCTTCTTGCTAAAATCCTGTGTGAGCCCACTGAACAGGGTCATTGTTTCATCAGCTCAGTTGGGGGGGTCAAATGACTACTTGGGACCCCCATTCCCCACCGACTCATTTCCAGAATACTCTGCAACTCAACACTGAGTCTGTGCAAGATATGCCAGGCCTAGCTGAAGCGTGGGGCCAGGGGGCAAAAAAGATACAGATTTGGGACATCTGGTGTGTGCCCACCATCCAAGGACTACAACTTTATGACAATCTATGCTGGATCCCTGGGTGGTGATATCTTATTTTTTCTCTTTTACTCTCTACCAATCTCTCTCTCAACTTCTAACTGTATTCTCAGCACACAATAGCAACAGCATTTCCAGTTTTGCTAAATTCTACTAATTGTAATCCGCTGCTCCAAATATATAGTGTAGTGCAGTTTTGTTTGTAAGCTTTATAATTCTGTTGGCTTTTAAGTAAAGTTGTGCTTTGCTTGGACCTCCTGGGTAATTGTTGTTTCTCCTGAGTACCAGGCAGAGGATTACAGGAGATAATCTTGTTGGTGTGGTTGTTAAAAGAGACTAGCTAAGAGAGGGTTAACCTGCCCCTGGGGCAGGTAGCAAAGGTTAACTCTGCACATACCCATCGACTGGGATGGGACAGACAGGTCTGAATCTCCCTGGTTTGCCTGCCTGGTGGGATGTGACACATGGCAGTATCCAATCAATCTTTCTACAGTTTTTAAGTCATGCTGCTTGCATAATGCTTTTTGCCACCAGAGAAAGGAGTGAGAATACCTAGCAGCAGGTATTTCAGTTTCAGTGGCCATTACTGAAACTTGGGATGACTCCTATAACTGGAGTGAGATTGTCAATAGCTACAAGCTGTTCAGAAGGGACAGGCAAGGAAGGAGAGACAGAGGTGTTTACCCTCTATGTTAAGGAATGGATAGAGTGTGAAGAGATGTCCCTAAAGAATTGCCAAAAGGAAGCTGAAAGCTTATAGATAGAATTAGAGACCAAGGCAGCAAAGGGAACTTTGTGATAATTGTCTACTACAGGCTGCCTGACCAAGGGGAGGCTACTGATGAAGAATTCATCCTACAGGAGGCATCATGCTCAAAGGCTCTTGTCCTGTTGGGGGATTTCAAACACCCCAACATCTGCTGGCAAAGTAACATAGTGAGCTGTAGACAATCTAGGAGGTTCCAGGAGTGCCTTGATGACAACTTCCTAAGTCGGGAACTCACAAGGGGATGCAGTACTAGACCTGATAGTCACCAATGCAAGTGAGCTTGTTGGGAATGTCAAGATAGGAGGCAGCCTAGGCTGCAGTGATCACATGCTGGTGGAGTTGAGAGTCCTAAGGGGTATGTGTCAGGCAAGGAGTGTAGTCAGCACCCTGAATTTTACAAAAGCAAACATTCAGCTCTGCAAGGAGTTGGTCAATAGGACCCCCTGGAAAACTGTTCTCAGGGACAAGGGAGCAGAGCAAAGCTGGCAGATCTTTAAGGATGCTTTCCATAAAGTGCAAGAGCTCTTGATCCTCAGGTGTAAGAAATCAGGCAAAGGGAACAAGTATCCTGGGAAAAGTATAGGGATGCTTCCTAGTTATGTAGGGTTGAGGTTAGGAAGGCCAAGGCACGGCTGGAGATGAACTTGGCAAGGGATGCCAAGAATAACAAGGAAGGCTTTTACAGGTGCATCAACCAGAAAAGGAAGGTTAAAGAAAGTGTACCCGCCCTGATGAGCAAGGCTGGCAAACCAATAACAACAGACAAGGAGGAGGCTGAGGTTCTCAACAACTTTTTTGCCTCGGTCTTCACTGCCAACCTTGCTCCTCATATCTCCTGAGTTGAAGGACTTCATGAAGGGGACCTGGGGAACAAAGTCCCTCCCACTGTAAGTGAAGACAAGGTTCATGACCACCAGAGGAACCTGAATGTCCACAAGTTTATGGGACCTGATGAGATGCATCCCAGAGTCCTGAGAGAATTGGCTGGTGTAGTTGCCAAGCCACTCTCCATGATATTTGAAAAGTCATGGCAGTCAGGTGAAGTCCCTGGTGACTGGAAGAAGGGAAAAATTACACCCATTTTTTAAAAGGGTAGGAAGGAGGACCCTGGGAACTACTGACCTGTCAGCCTCAGCTCTGTGTCTGGGAAGATCATGGAAAAGATCCTTGTAGAAGCTATGCTAAGGCAAATGGAGGACAGGGAGATGCTTCAAGACAGCCAGCATGGCTTTATTAGGGGCAAGTCCTGTCTGACCAACCTAGTGGCTTTCTACAATGGAGTGACTGCATCAGTAGATTAGAGAAGGGCAATGGATGTCATCTATATGGATTTCTGCAAGGCCTTTGACACAGCCCCCATAACATCCTTCTCTCTAAGTTGAAGAAATATGGATTTGGTGGGTGGACTGTTCAGTGGATAAGGAACTGGCTGGATGGTTACATGCAGAGGGTACTGGTTAATGGCTTGCTGTCCAGATGGAGAGGGATGACAAGCAATGTCCCTCAGGGATCCATACTGGGACCAATGTTGTTTAATATCTTCATCAGTGACATAGACCAGTGGGACTGAGTGCACCCTCGGTAAGTTTGCAGATGATACCAAGCTGAGTGGTGTGGTCAACATGCCAGAGGGACAGGATGTCATCCAGAGGGACATGGACCAGCTAGAGAGATGGGCCTGTGCAAACCTTATGAAGTTCAACAAGGACAAGTGGAAAGTCCTGCACTTGGGTTGGGACAATCCTCATTAGTAATACAGACTTAATTTTATTAATGATTTCTCTCCCTTCTTCCCCCCTACTTGTGGTACGAGAAGGGGTGGGAAAAGGGGGAATAGGGGTTTCATTCAATTCCTCACAAGTTGTTTTCCTTCTTAGTTGGGGGGGCATTCCTCCCTTCTTCCCCTGCTCCAGCATGGTGTCCCACCCATGGGAGACAGTCCTCCACAAAATTCTCCAATGTGAGTCCTTTCCCATGAGACTTCAGGTCTTCACCAACTGCCCCAGTGTGGGTCACTTCTGTGGCGTGCAGTCATAAAAATCATAGACCGTCTCTAATTTTTTTTAAGCTGACTGCTCCAGCCTGATCCCCCACGGAGTCACAAGCTCCCCCTCAGCAAAACTGCTCCAGTGTGAGTGTGTGTGTCTCTCTCTCTCCATCTCTCTCTGCGGTCTGCAAGTGCTGGCAGAGGCTTGCTCCAACTCAGGTCACAGTGTTTTCCATATGTCTCCACCTGCTCTAGTGTGGGGTCTCTCCACAGGCTGCAGGTGGGGTCTCTGCTCCTTGTCATCTTCCATGGGCTGCAGCGGGACGCCTGCTCCACCGTGGTCTTCTCTACAGGCTGCAGGGGAATCTTTCTCTCGGGCGCTTGGAGTGCCTCCTCCCCCCACCCTTCTTCACTGGACTTAGTGTCTGCTGTTTCTGACATCTCCTCACTCTTATGCAATAAGGATTCTCTTAACCTTGAGAGGCATCCCTACTCAAGGGGAAATCCTGGCATGTAGCCTACTGCCGTGAAAGAGAACTCAAAGGGCTTTTCGGATGCTTTCTATTTATAGAGGTAACATGATTGACTCACAGCCATATTTATATAAAGACCACAAACATTAGTTTCTTCCAAACATGGCTTGAATTGGACACTGACCAGCACTATGGTTAGATGGGTTCATTGGTCAAATTAGCCCTTGCCTACTAGGGCGTTATTTCTTTTCCCCTAATTCAGTTTGAGCAATATACAGCCATCACAACTGCCACTGGTGGTCATTGCTTGAGCATGGTTATGGGAAATAAAGGGGTGTGTGTGTGGGGGGGGGGGGCAAGCACACCATCACAGGTGTCTAGATTGGAAAAATCATCACCAGTCTGGTTATAATATGAAACAGAAAAGGTAACTTGTGGTAGAAAACCCTGAAGCTATGCTACTACTCTTAGTACAGCATAATGGAATAAATGGTGCTTGTGTTTTTAATTGAACCAAATAGGACTTTAAATTATTGCTATACTAACTGTCCTGGTTTTGGCTAGGAGAGAGTTAATTTTTTTTCTAATAGTGGAGCTGCTTCCAGGTTGTTTTCTCCTATATGTGATTCTCAGAGGTGCTATGAATCCATCTCTGATTGGCTTGGCCCTGGTCAACAGTGACTCTGGCCTTGAATTTTTTACACTTTGGAGCTGCGGAGAATTCCAGCAGCTCCTCACAGCAGCCATTTTCTGCACCCTCGTTCTTTTCCCAGCACCTGGCAGCGCAAAATTGCGACAGCAACAAAGCTGGTCTAGAGCTCAAGTCTTATGAGGAGCAGCTGAGGGAACTGGGAACTTGGTTAGTCTGGAGAAAAGGAGGCTGAGGGAGACCTGATTGCTCTCTACAACTACCTGAAAGGAGGTTGTAGCAATGTGAGTGATGGTCACTTGGATGATAGGAAATGGCCTCAAGTTTTGCCAGGGGAGGTTTAGATTGGATATTAGGAAAAAATAATATCTCTTCACCAAAAAGTTTATCAGTCACTGGAACAGGCTGCCCAGGGAAGTGGTTGAGCCACCATCCCTAGAAGTCATTAAAAGACAGGTAGATGTGGTGCTTAGGTACATGGTTTAGTTGGGGGACTTGGCAGTGCTAGGTTAACAGTTGGACTTGAGTTTAATCGTCTTTTCCAACCAAAACAATTCTAGGATACTATGAATCATAGAATCATTATCATCTTGATAAACCTCTTAAAGCTTATATGCTTAAGGAAATGTGCAGACTTGTGTTAGTAATGATTTAGAGGACCTCCAGTCTCTACACACACTGAGTAATGTTTTAAGATATAAAATTATTCAGGATGCCTATGGTTCTTAATTAGACAAACAAAGCTCTGATTTGTCCCATTGGGCAACTATTTGACTAACAACCATCTATTAAATACTGCCATTTTGTGGACTGATACACAGTTATATAGCTGAGTAAATTCTTGCAAGAAGTGAGAGCTGTGGTCCAAGGTTCCAGTTAGCTTCTATCTAGTTTTGGCTCAAAGACAGCAGCTTTGGTGTGTAATCTAAACTAAAATTAGCTACATCATCTCATGGCAGAGCATTAGAGAAAGTGCTTCAACTACCTTCCTCTCTTATGCTAACATATGTAAAGAATTAACGAAAATGGATACTTAAATTATTTCTTACATGCAATTCAGCTGATTTTCCAAAGTATTTACATTGCTCAAAGGAGAAGGTGCACACATTTACAAGCCTGGGGTTATTTTGGACATGGCTCCAAAATGTTTATTTGAACAAATACATTTCAGGAAGAAAAAAATGTATATGCAAGAACATGACCATCATAGTGCTAAGGAGAACCACAAATTAATATGCAAGATGAATCAAAATTTCCTTTTCAGCCATGATCAAGTGAAAGGAAGGCACCGAAAGATGCCTTGTAAAAAAATGTGTCGCAGTTTTGTGAGGTTGGGTGCTGGAAAAGAACAGGGGGTACAAAAAATGGCTGCTGTGAGGAGCTGCTGGAATTCTCTGGAGCTGCAAAATATAAACAATCCAAGGCCAGATTCATTGTTGACCAGGGCCAAGCCAATGAGAGAAATTCATAACGCCTCTGAGAATCACATATAGGAGAAAACAACCCAGAAGCAGCTGCATTTCACCACCGGAGAAGGGACTGAGAAGATGTAATGAGCTGTGCAGGCACCAAGGCCGGTGAGGATGGGGGAGGAGGTGCCCCAAGGGCTGGAGAGAAAGATGCCCCTGCAGCCTGTGGGGAAACCCCATGGGAAAGGCCGAGACCCCACCTGTAGCCCGTGGAGGGGTTCCATGCTGGATGGAGCAGGTGGAGACATAGAGAAGACACTGTGACCCTTACATTGAAGCAAGCAGCTGCCAGCACTTGCAACCTACATAGATGAGTGAGAGAGAGAACTGTGCCAGAACAGGTCTGCTGGGGGGAGGCTGGTGACCCCATGGAGGACTGGGACTGAGAGACATTGTAATTTATTGCTGCCTGCCACAGCAGTGATCCAGGCGGAACAGTTGATGAGACTTACGTTGGAGAAAGTTTGCGGAGGACTGTCTGTTGTGGGACCCGATGGTGCAGCAGGGGGAGGGTGTGTTGAATGAATGCCCCCCCTCCCCAGCTGAGAAGGAAGCCAACTTGCAAGGAACCATCTCCCCCATCTCCCAGTCCCTGCACCCCTGTGCTGTGATTGGGCGGAAGAAGGGAGTAAAATCATGACTAGAGTGAAGTCTGCTAAGAAGGGAGTGGGGGGGGAGGGAGAGGTGTTTTAAGATCTGAAAAAGGAAAACAGCTCATGAAGAAGTAACCGAGAACCCTATTATTTTCCTAGTCCCTGCCCCCCCCATACTGTGAGCAGGGGGGGATGAAGGGAGTAAAATCATGGGTAAAGGGAAGTCTGCTTAGAATGGAGGGGTGGGGGGAAGGTGCTACTGAGAACCCCATTTTCCCCAGTCCCTGCCCCACCTGTACTGCGAATGGGAGGGAAGAAGGGAGCAAGATTCTGATTAAAGTCTGCTAAGAAGGGAGTGGTGGGGGGAACGTGTTTAAGATCTGATTGCATTTGTTTTAAGATTTGGTTGCACTCCTGACTTTGTTTTTCTCTGTTCTTTTTAGTGTAGTGTAATAAATTAGAATAGTTCTTTCCTGCACTGTGTTGAGTCTGTTTTCGTCCATGCCATTGCTGATAAAATGATCTCTCCTTGTCCTTATCCTGACTCCTAAGCCTCTTAATATATATTTTCTCCCCTGTCCAAATTAAGGGGAGTAATAGACTGGCTTTGGTGGGCATCTGGCCTCCAGCCAGGGTTAAACCACCACAAAATGCAATTCTGGGAAGAAAAATAGCACTTCTGAATTTAGTTTTAAAACATTTTGGTTTTTTCTTTGTTGTTGTTGTTTTTAAATCAAATCCTTTTTTTTCTCAGTGTTTGAGTTTTCAAACTAAGGAAACCTTCAGTGTCTATTTGCAAGACACAGACTCCCCATAAAAGGTAAAGGTAAATGAAAATCTTAATGGTAACTTGAGAAAATAGCAAATTTAATTTCCTACATCTAGGGCATTCCTTGACAATCAAGGTAAAAGGACTGGAAAATTACATTGCTTCTCATTGTATATAGTATTTTATTAGAGAGTCACAGAATCAGAGAACTGGAAACTCTATATGTAGCCTCACTAGGGCAGAGTAGAGGGGGAGGATAACTACCCCTCAACCTGCTGGCCACACTATTAATGCACCCCAGGATACCCCACTGGCCTTCTTGGCCAAAAGGGCAGATTGCTGGCTTATGGATAACTTGTGCACCAGGACTCTCAGGCCATTCTCTGCAGGTCAACCCCTAACTTGTACTGGTGCTTGGGGTTATTCCTCCCTAGGTGGAGGACCCTACACTTTCCCTTAGTTGGATTTCATTAGCTTCCGCTCCACCCAACTGTCTTGCCTGTCCAGGTTTTGCTGAATGGCATGATAGTATCAGCCACTCGTCCCAGTTTTGTATCATCAGCAAATTGCTGAGGGTAAGTTCGACATTGACATCCACAACTCAATGGGGCCAGACAGGATCCACCTGAGGGTACTGAGCTGGCAGATGTGCTAGCCAAACCCCTTTCCATGATCTACCAGCAATCCTGGCAGACTGGGGAAGTTTTGCTAGACTGGAGGCTGGCAGATGTTACACCCATTTACAAGAAAGGTCGGAGGGAGGATCCGGGGGGACTACAGGCCTGTCAGTCTGACCTCAATCCAGGGGAAGCTCATGGAGAGGGTCATCTTGGGAGCTGTCATGCAGCACATGCGTGATGGCCAGGGGATCAGGCCTAGTCAACATGGGTTTAGAAAAGGTAGACCCTGTCAAACTAACCTGATTGCCTTCTATGACAAGGTGACTCGCTTAATGGATGTGGGGAAGGCTGTGGATGTGGTCTACCTGGACGTCAGTAAAGCCCTTGACACGGTTTCTCACAGCATTCTGATTGAGAATCTGGCTGCCACTGGCCTGGACAGGTGGACCCTCAGCTGGGTTAAAAACTGTCTGGATGGCCAGGCCCAAAGGGTGGTGGTAAATGGAACAAAATCCAGCTGGAGGCTGGTCACAAGTGGTGTTCCCCAGGGCTCAGTCCTGGGAACAGTTCTGTTCAACATCTTTATCAATGACCTGGATGAAGTGATCAAATGTTCCCTCAGTAAGTTTTCGGATGACAATAAGCTGGGAGGAAGTGTTGATCTGCCTGAGGGTAGGGAGACTCTTCAAAGAGACCTGAACAGACTGGACTGATGGGCTGAGACCAATGGGATGAGGTGTAACAATGCCAAGTGCGAAGTCCTGCACATGGGACATAACAACCCCATGCGGCGCTACAGTCTTGGGGAAAGGTGGCTGGAGGGCTGTCAGGCAGAGAAGGACCTGGGGGTGTTGGTTGACTGCTGACTGAATATGTGCCCAGGTGGCCAGGAAGGCCAATGGCATCCTAGCTTGTATCAGAAATAGTGTGACCAGTAGATCTAGAGAGGTGATTGTGCCCCTGTACTTGGCATTGGTGAGGCCACACCTCGAGTACTGTGTCCAGTTCTGGGCTCTTCACCATAAGAAGGACATTGACATCCTTGAAAGAGTCCAGAGAAGGGCAACAAGGGTGTTGAAGGGGCTGGAGGGCAAATCCTATGAGGAGTGGCTGAGGGAGCTGGGGATGTTTAGTCTGGAGAAGAGGACGCTGAGGGGAGACCTTATCACTGCCTACAACTATCTGAAGGGAGGCTGTAGAGAGGTGAACGATGGTCTCTTCAGCCATGTGACAGGAGATAGAACAAGGGGAAATGGCAAGAAGCTGCACCAGGGCAGGTTCAGATTAGATGTTAGAAAAAAATTTTTCACTGAAAGAGTTTTTGGGGCCTGGAATAGGCTGCCCAGGGAGGTGGTTGAGTCGCCATCCCTGGATGTGTTTTAAAAAAGGGTAGGTGAGGTACTTACGGATATGATTTGGCATAGGACAGGAATGGTTGGACTTGATGATCTCAAAGGTCTTTTCCAACCTTGTGATTCTGTATACACTTTGGCCCCTCATCCAGGTCATTGATGAATATCTTGAACAAGTCTGGACACAGTACTGACCCCTGGGGCACACCACTAGCTCCAGGCCTCCAACTAGGCTTTGTGCCACTTATCACAACCCTCTGACCTCTGCTATTCAGCCAGTTCTTAACCCACCTCCTTGTCCATTCCTAAGCTTGTGATTGCGGTAGACAACACTTACTGCTCTCCCCTCATCTACCCAGCCAGTCATGCAGTTATAGAAGGCTATCAGATTGGCCAGGCATGATTTCCTCTTCGTGAATCCATGTTGACTATTCCAGATAGCCCTCTTCTCTTCCATATGCTTAGAGATGACGCCCCAAAATAAGCTGTTCTATCACCTTTCCAGGGATGGAGGTGAGGCTGCCTGGCCTGTAGTTTCCTAGGTCTTCCTTCCTACAGTGTTTGAAGACTGAGGTGGCATTGGCTTTCTTCCAGTCCTCAGGAACCTCTTATATTCTCCATGACCATTCAAAGATAATGGAGCTCCCTGAGCACTCCTGGGTGCACCCATCAGAGCTCATGGATTTATGGACACTGAGGATTTTTGAAGTCTCTAACCTGATCCTCCTCAACAACGAAACAAACTTTATTTGGCATTTGCATTAAGTGGTGAGTAACAGAAAGACAATTAAAAAATTATTGATATTTGTGATAGTAATGCTGCAGTATTTATGCATCCAAATTAATTTGTGTGCTGTAAACCAAGGAGAAGGCTAAGTTCAACTGTTTAATGGAAACTTATGACTATCCATTTTGTGGAAGGGCAATAAGACAAGAAAAAATGGGTAAGACTATCAGTGTAACACTGAGACTTATTTTCATATTTTGAATATAAAGATTTGACAAAATTTTTACCTGAAGCTACAAAGAAAATATCTCAATTTTTACTTTTATGATTCAAATGAAATTCTGGCAAAAAAGAATTTTCCATTAAAATATCCAAAACTGTATGATCCAAAAGTAATTCCTTATATGCCATCACTTACACATATGTTAAATGTGCAGCATAATTGCATGTTTTCCTTTAAAACTAGATTAATTATTGGAAAAACACCTCATTTTAAGCCTGCTATTAATCAAATTAATATTTGGCTGTCTTTTGGGAAATGTCAATGGTATATATTGCTCATTTTATGCAAAACAAGGATAAATGCCTGTGAAAGTACATTTTACATATTAATACTTTAGAGAACCAGTATGTTTTATTACAAGTCATTCCAAGATAAGAAAAGTTAAACACCTATTCTGTAAACATTGAACATACACAAGAAATTAATTTATGCACAGGAGTTTTCCTATTTAAATACATATTTAAATGATATGCAAAAGCTATTATTTGTTTTTTAATGAAAAGTAATAGCATGACATGTTCAAAGGGCAATCCTTTGCACTGTTGTAATCTGACCATAAACTTCGTCATAACGTTCATTCCACTTATTTAAGATGCTAGTACTTATTCTTGTGGTGGTTTAGCCCCAGCCGAGAGCTGAGCCCCACACAGTCTCTTGTTCTTTTAACAAAAAGAAGAGGCGGGGGAGGGGGAGGGAAATGTAAAGAGGGGAAAAAACCAACCCAAAACCTAGAAAACCAAAACCCCGCGGGTTGGGATAAGGATAGTTTACTAAAATAGTAGGAAAAAAAAAATACAACAACGATAACACGACTTTAGAGCACAAAATACACAAAACTGGTGATACACAATGCAATCTCTCAAACCACACAACTTAGGCTGTACAGCCCAGAGCCATCCTGGAACCCGACCGTTCCAAAGAAACCGCACATCCTGGAGGTTTTTACCTCCTCCTCCCAGTCCCCCCTTTATACTGAGCATGACGTAATTGGCATGGAATATCCTCTTTGGCCAATTCGGGTTACCTGTCCTGGCTGTGTTCCCTCCTCTCTTAGTAGGGAAATATGAAAGACTGAAAAAGTTCTTGATCGCTTGGCAACAACTAGAAACATCAGGGTGCTATCAGCACTGCTCTTGTCCTAACACCCAAACACAGCATTCCATCCACTGCTAAAAAGTAAATTAACTCCATCTTAGCTGAAACCAGGACAATTCTACTCTCCTTGGTTTTATATGCAAATAATAAACTCAGACTCAAAATTAGAAGCCATAGCTTAAGATCAGGCTCTGAGTCAATCAGTGTTTTGTTCAAGTATCCCACTGACAGCAGCATACTTTATTACAAATACCCCAAGTACATAATGGGAGTGAAGAGGGCTTGAAAGAAGACAAAACCAAAACTAACCCCACAGTCTTATAGCCAACAGGAACTGATCTCTCTTCTAATCAACTTGGTCTCTAAACACCTACACTGATGTCAACAGCTTTTCCAGGGCCTTCTCCTCTTTCCAGAGGCAGAAATCTAAGTCTTTAGTTAAGCAGACTTTTGGCCAAGTATGTAGCAATTAATTTCTCCTATAAAGACTATGAATGTACTTAATAGTTATATAATGACAATGCATTTTATTGATTTTAACCATTACAATAGTTACCTGTGCTAGAGATATGCCATTGTCTATATGTTATTGACCAACTGTTAAGTATTGGAAGTGAACATAAAATGTTCAAATCAATATGGATGGATTTTGTCCAGTTACTACTGTTACTTTTATTCTTTCATTTTAGACTCCTGTATCAGGAAGTTCTACAAGTAGAAGATCAGACCTTTAAACAGCTTGTATTATCACCCCATAAAAGCTAGATAAAGTTAGACTAAGACCACTGCAAGATTTGGTTCAAGGTCTTGTATAATTTAAATTTATTTTACTTTTATTTATGAATAAAAAGAGAAGTAAATAGAATTATTATTTCCCTTCCCCCCATTGTTCAAACTTAGCAATCATGAGCTATTTCAAATAAAAATATAGTCAGTGTAGCATTTCTCAGCAGTAGAGCAGTATACCAGTATCACTCAAACATACATTAGTTATTAATTTCATTTCAGGTAATCCTTGTATGTCTACATTTATCTTCTCCCACACAGCATGAAACATCTAAACTGAATTGTCCTTAACTTATCCAAAGATTTCTTTTGTTCAGATAAAATGAAAATCCTCCTTATTCAAGAGATGCCAGAACTTACACATGTGAACCAGAAGAGTGCCCTACTGAGTCAGGCAAAACACAAACTGCAAATGAAATGTCCATCTTTCATTAAAAATTTGAATGCAACATCTATATTGAAACAATTTTATTAACATAGTCAAGCAGTGATTAACATTCATATCTATTATATGACATCATACAAATGTAAATATAAAATTACTGTAGTACAATATATATTCTCTGCATGATCCAAAATATTTGGTGGCCCCAAAAACTTTAAAATTCAGCAGCTTATCAAAAATTAAACCCATATTTAAGTTATGTTAGCAAACAGGTAGACTTCAAGAAATATCACTCGATTTAGTACAGGTTTGAGATGTTGCAGGAGGCAGATACAGAAACATCAGTTTTAAAACTTTCAAGCTAAGCTCATACAACCTAAGTTGTCAGCAGAAAGATCAGTCATCTTTCATTTTAAACACTACATCCAATAAAAAAATTTCAGTGTTTAGTAAGTCAGGCATACATAGCTCTTCCCATGGAAGAAAAAAAAAGAGTATTGGAGATTTCAACAGCTGAATAAACCTGCTTATACCCATCTATTTTTCAAATCACCATCCCCAAAAATATCACCCAGACCTTCTCAGTTTTGTTGCTCACCCAAATTAAGGAATTGGATACCTGAGGCAAAAGTACCGCTATGGAACCAGCTTATAGAGAGGTGATACATTAAGTGCTAACTTAGAGGTGCCCATTTGGCTTACTTAAAAAGTATACCATAACACCACACAGGGATTCAGGTTTTATAGAGCCATTTAACTTCCCTCACATAAATACATTCAAGTAAGTATCATTATTTTAACAGAATATACTCTACAAAGCAAGCAACAAGAGTACTTGCCTCAGAGTTTCCCATTTAATCTAATTATCTAAAACTGGTTTGCTCCAACCATTAAGTGCAAAGAGTGGCAGACAAAAAAGTTTCTGTTGGAGAAGAATACTTAGTAGAATGATGGATGCAAGTCATTCTGGCAAATGCATAGGTGAGTGAAATACACAGATACTGATCAAGCTTTATTTACTCAAGATGAGGTTACTGGAAATACGTAATATATCACAAATATATATGCAAACTACATCAGCATCTATCTGAAATAACTCCAGGATGTTTTGCAATTTACAGCAGTAATTTCACTGTAGTGCCTAACCTTTATCTAAGATAAAAACTCACTCTTTAGACCCTATATAGAAGTTTATGCATTTATCCTCATGAAGGAAATAGTATCAAAACAATTAGTGCTAAGTTGCAGCTTCTTTCCTTGACAAAATCTGAAACAAGTGATATCCAATATGTTACATTTAAAGCATTTTTCAAGAAATATTTCAATTGTTTGAATATGGATACAGGGAATAATGTTTTAGCACCTTTATCTCTTAATATAATTGATATGAATAAAATAGGTGAAGCAAAAGTCATTATTGTCCAACAGTAGAAGGTTAATTTAGAGTAAGTTTAAGGCAGAGGAGTTGCTTAATATATATAAATATATAAACTGACATTATTAAGACACATTTTTATAAGCATGCATTCTGAACAAAAAGGGTACAAGAGATACCTGAGGTACTTGAGATAAAGCTAGCATTTGAATATTTCTAAATAGCAATGAGTTTCTGTTGAGGAAAGCCACTTGAAACTTTAGAATGTACATTTTACTATTATAAAATATATGCAGTTTAAATAATTAAGATTGATGCTAACATAAAAGTCCTAAAAAAATAAGTGTACCAATATTGTTAGTTACAAAATGTATGCTACTTCATGACTTAAAAAAATAATAATTATAAATTTTAATCTCATTCTTCCAAAACTGATCTTTTGATTAAAAGCTTTAAGGAACAATAAGTGTAAGAATTAGCTTGTTACAATTTAAATATATATATATTTACCAATTTTAAAAATAACCAAACTTTGGAAAAAAAATGACAAAATTTATTATTTTTGATTGCACTGCTTCAAGTAACAAACTATTAGAATCTTTTTCCCTAAAGGAAAAGATCTGGTTCCTGAATGTGTAATTAAAAAAAAGAAATAGTATTTGAACTTCTAATTTAACAGCAATTTTAAATACCCTTTCTGTTACCAACTTAGGTTGATCAGCAGCTTTTTCTTTATTCTCTGAATCCTTCAAAAAGAGAACCTCAAAAGAAGAAAAAGGCATATATAAAAAAACAGTAAACACTGATCTCCTGAGGTTCCTAGGATGAAAATATTCTAGTAGAAAATCTATACTGTTAGTTAGTAGCAGTTATTTCTGTAGTTTAGCAGACTAGCAACACTTTATTCAGTGTGTAAGGAGCAAATGACGCCATACTTTTAGCATGCCAAGAGGCAGAAACACTGGAATCTAACAGTCTCGTAATTCTACTAGTATAAACATTCATTCAACATTCAAGAACTGTCAAGACAGCACCACAAGAATTAAAATACTTTATATATCCCATGATGTAATGTTTGAATTATTACTGTTAATGCTGATTCAGAACTTTTCTTCCCTCAGATAAAACTCTAAATGGCTTCTGCAAATCTCTGCACTATATTATACAGTAAGAATATGATTTATTTGCTTTAAAATATACCATGAGAGAACTTACTGACACAAAAGGCTCTTTTGTCAGTACTATTTATTTCTGTCCTAATTATTTTCTTTGCTGTTATGCCAGATAAGTTCACATCTGTACAAGTACCTATTAAAATACTGTGCATAAAAGTGGCATCCTAAGTTAATCTGAGGTGGAGTGGTTTTATTTGGTTAAAGGGGCTTTCTGAAATTTAAAGTTTAGTTAAACCCAGATTCTAGCTGCAATGCTACAGTATTACTTGGGTAGGTTTTCTCTTTGATTAAATTTTAATGTAATTTCTCTGAAATTATTCCCTAATGTTCAAACACACTCAAAATTAAAGCATCTAAAATAATATCCTACCTTGCTAATTTTTTCTTTCTTATTCTTACAGTATTTGGTTTTAAATGTGTTTTTAAGTGAATAAAACTATTACTAATTTACTTCAGTGTTATTAGTTAAGAAAGAATTTTGTATTCGCTACCAAAGCAATGTAATTTGAAAGCAAGTTATCACATGCAATTTTGACCCTTTGAATAACGTACTTCATCCATATCCAAACTATTCTGCAAGCATAATGCATTCAAATTTGCAAAGCCAATTAAAAAAAGGGGGAAGGGGGAATGGGAAACATTTAAAATGTGCATGCTATCATGCATAAAAAGCCCACAAAACACTTTAAAGAAGCATTTATAACTCCACATTCGTACAGCTCAAACTTCAGTGCAATGGTTAAATCATTTAATCAAAGAACAGAACCATGCAAAGAGCAGAAATTTAAAAAAAAAAAAACAAACACAACCCCCCAAACAAACAAAATTTAAAAAAAAAAATCCACAAACCACCAAACACCCCATGCCCCCAACTGTTATCCAGTATCCAATTCTGCAATGCAAAGGTGAGAAACTAAATCTATAAAAAGGCTGTTACGGCTTAGTTTTGTTTTGCAGGTTAATTATGCAGCAGTTGAAAAATGGAAAGGTGTGGCTTCACCTCTGACCAGCAGAGTTAAAAATCTCTCCATTTTCTTTTATCGTCATGGGATACTTTTTAAGCAAACTAAGTTAATATAGACTTGCCACTTCCAGATGAAAACAAGATCAAGTGTACCAAGTTAGGATTTCACATTCACAGTACATAAGAAAATACACATGGAAAGAAAAGTAAAGGGTTAACTTAACAAGGATTTATTCACAGGAATACATGTAAGTAGAGAGAGAAAAAAACAAACCAAAAAACCAAACCCCTAGAACATCAACAGAAAAGCTAAACAAATGAAATGAAGAGGATCCAAACCAACTTTCACTCTGTAGATTTAAACTTCCACCCTTGTGCATTTAACTACATCACAAAGGGCCACCAACATGCGCCAATACATTGTAGATACTCTGCATTACATCCATTAACTTAAACATATCGAAGATCATGCTGTGAACAAAAAGAAAGCATTAAAGGTAACACACTGAGTGGGAATAAACACAAATATAGCAACCATGTCATCAACTTCTACAATTGTCTTTACATGCCAACTAACATTTATGCAGCCTTTAATGGGTATTACCATGTAACTAATTTTTAGAGATTCTTCTAAAAACACTAGTATATAACCATGGAGAAAGCACATCACACTGACAGCACAGAGGCAAATATTTTGCAGTTATATCAGCTTTCCACATTGTGCAGGTTACACACAATACATTATCAGTCTTAATCTTAACAGAACCTAAAAAGGTATTTCAAGGCCTAATTGTTAACTACTACACTTTATATCTATATTCTTCATAAATAAGATCCACAGAATCTTAGGAAAGGATTTAAAAGCAGGGCTATATTGAATTGATAAACTGCAATGCAAGACTGGCACAACATCGGCAAATGTACACCAGTTTCACTCTATGTGATGCAAGCATGGTACTTTCCCACTAATTTAATTACTTCTGATCACTATGAGCCAGGATGCATGCCTGAACCTTAAACTGCACATTAAGAATAATGCCTTCCTCTAGAAATTAATCTAATGAAGTACAATAACCAAATTATATCTGCTACTGGTGTGGGTTTTTTTTTTAAATATAAAATTTAAGATGCCATCTTTCCTTTGAAGTGTCCTTCCCCTTACCCCAAAAGTAATGACTGACTCATTTGGCAGCTTGCAGGTTGCTTCATTTTGTCCATGTTAACCTTTATTAATTTATGATGAGGTTTCTATAATGTACACTGCAAGTGCCTGCTCCCAATACAGACACAAGCTTCATTTTAACTGTACTAACTTAATTTTAGTTATTGATTAACATGCAAATTACCTAGGAATCCCATCTAGCAGGATGAAATAAAGCAGAAAATCCTTACTTAAAAAAATACAAACAAGAAAAAAGAAAGCCTTTATATTGTTTGTGACCCCCATTCTTATGCTTCCTTTGTTGTGCGCAAAATAGTTTTCTTCTTTAGGTATCCCTATGGTTCAATTATATGGTTCTTATTTTGGTATACAATAGTCCAGAATGTGCTGTTTTGTTAATAGACTTTTTTTTTCTTCTTCACATTCAGTGCAGGAGACTGATTTCCATCCACATAGGCTCCAGATGTTAAAACATTTCCCAACATTGACTTAATACAGTGACAGCAACACCTCCCTCCCACCCCTCCCAGTAGGGTTGGGATTGTACTGTATTCCCTACTGGTTTACCCTTCCCCCAAGTAAAGGGTAACATTTTCCCTGGGTGCAGAGGCTCCCTTGCAGTCTCCCAGACCTGTAAAAGAAAAGATAAAAGTACAGTTAAATCTTATCGTGAACCTTAGCTAACAGATCAGTGCATAAACAAAGACCGTTTTTGCCTATTTAAGTGGTAGGTACCAATCTTTAACATGAAAAAATTAATTTATGCCAAGATTTTTCCCTTTCAAGTCTGTTAAAGAGCCCATTTATACCAGATAAATTATTACTCTTGAAACATCAACGTATATTTTAATGCTACACTGACAGTTCCACTATTGTGGCTAAGCTTAGATTTAAGATAAAAGCAGTTCTATATATTCTAACAAGCTTTTGCCTTTTTAGTACAAGATTATGAGGTAGCTATGACTGAGAAGGAATATTAAACTATTTAGAGTTTGTGTGGCACGGTTTTGCTAGCAGAGGAAAGGGGCTTCAGGAGTGACTTCTGTAAGAAGCTTCCTCTAGGTCCAACAGAGCCAATATCACCCAGCTCTAAGACTGACCCATCACCAGCTAAGACCAAGGCAATCAACGATGGTGGTAGCATGTCTGTGATAAAATATTTTAAGAGGTGAACAAAAAATCCTAGCAGCAGGTTTTTGTTGCCAGATGTTGTGGTTTATCCCTCAGCGGAAAGCTGGGGCCACAAGGGTCAGAAAACAGAAGCCCCCTACCACTTTAAGAGGTGGAGGATGGGCAAACGAAGGAGCTGCAGAGCCAGAGGAAAAAAAAACCAAAGCTTGCAGAGTTGGGATAAGGATAGTTTACTAAACAACAGGGAAAGGTATGAAAACAACTAAACTACAGTGCTATTATATACAGTGCAAACCTCTCACCACACTATGTCATTTGAGCCGTGCCCGAACCGATTCAGAGCCCTGAACGCAGCACTCCCCGAGCCCAGCACCCCCGAGCAACCCCCTCACCACCACCTGCCACGCCGAGCGCGCGAGAGAGAGCGCGCGAGAGAGAGCGCGCGAGAGAGAGCGCGCGAGAGAGAGCGCGCGAGAGAGAGCGCGCGAGAGAGAGCGCGCGAGAGAGAGCGCGCGAGAGAGAGCGCGCAGCCGGAACTCCCACACGCCTGCTCAGACCGGGACTTCCCGTCCCCGGAGCAGTTCTGATAGGTCCGGAGTCTCCCCCGGAACTGGCACTGCACCTGCCCAGACTGGAACCTCCCGTGCCTGGGTCCGGAGTCGCCCCTGCAAAGGGGGGGAAGCCTGCCCGATCATGACGCAATTGGCATGGAATACTCTCAGGGCTAACATAGCCTGCTGTTGGGCTGAACCCAGGACATTATCCACCCCTTATTCCATACCATTTACATCATGAGCAGGACCAGCAACCTTTTTTGGGTCCAGGGAGTCTCTCGCATCCATACACATGCATGTACACATGCACACACATGTATGTGCATATAGATTCAGTCTGTGGACGTTTCCTCCGAGTCTGTTGGTTTCATTCAGTCCATGATTCTCAGGCTCACTGGTCCCTCTGTCACAACAGACTCTCAGGGTATGAAGAGTCGTACGTGCCACTGGATCGTTGAATGCTGTATCTCGGGCTCTCGAACACTGCACCTGGCATGATCCATGCTCATAGTCCGTGGGTCAGAGGTGTTTATTACAAAAGAGAAAAGAAACAGTTCTTGGGAGGCTGGTCATCGCTCCATCATCACGGCACCGATGACCCTGGCTGTAATGTCATTAGTATAACATACAGTATCTCTAACAACAATAAAACAGCAGTGAATTATTTAGCATGATATTGGCTATTCTCACCCAAAATCAAGTCCCCTTGAGGTACACATCGAGTTTCTCCATCCTTCTGCATTACCCACCAAGTACAACCAGGTCCTTGAGCAAAAGCAATCCCAGATATGGGTTTACCTTTGCCTGTAGCAGGAATGACCCAAACTGTCTTTCCCAAAATACTTTTCATGTGCACTACTGGGACTCTGTCTCCTTCTACAGTATGTGAGAATTCTGACTGGGCTGGACCAGCCCGATTGGTAGATCCCCTAGAGTTAACTAACCACATCGCTTCGGCTAAATGTGTATCCCAATTTTTAAATGTTCCACCACCCATTGCTTTCAGTGTAGTCTTTAAAAGCCCATTGTAGCGTTCAATTTTCCCAGAGGCGGGTGCATAATAAGGAATGTGGTACACCCACTCAATTCCATGCTCTTTGGCCCAAGTGTCTATGAGAGTATTTCGGAAATGAGTCCCATTATCTGACTCAATTCTTTCTGGGGTGCCGTGTCGCCATAGGACTTGCCTCTCCAGGCCCAGAATTGTATTCCGGGCAGTGGCATGGGGTACAGGATATGTCTCCAACCAGCCAGTGGTTGCCTCAACCATTGTAAGTACGTACCGTTTACCATGGCGAGTCTGTGGGACAGTGATGTAATCAACCTGCCAAGCCTCCCCATATTTATATTTCATCCACCGACCTTTATACCAGAGGGGTTTTAGCCGCTTAGCTTGCTTGATTGCAGCACATGTCTCACATTCATGGATAACTTGTGCAATAGCATCCATGGTTAAGTCCACCCCTCGATCTCGAGCCCATCTATATGTTGCATCTCTTCCTTGATGACCTGAAGTATCATGAGCCCATCGGGCTAGGAACAACTCACCCTTATGTTGCCAGTCCAAATCTACCTGAGCCACTTCAATCTTCGCAGCCTTATCGGCCTGCTAGTTTTTTTCATGTTCCTCCATGGCCCGACTCTTAGGTACATGGGCGTTCACATGACGTACCTTTACGGTAAGCTTCTCTAATTGAGTAGCAATATCTTGCCATAAGTCAGCAGCCCATAGGGGTTTGCCTCTACGCTGCCAATTGTTCTTTTTCCACTGCTGCAACCACCCCCATAAGGCATTAGCTACCATCCATGAGTCAGTATAAAGATATAGCATAGGCCACTTCTCTCTTTCAGTAATGCCCGGGGCTAATTGGATAGCCTTTACCTCAGCAAATTGGCTTGATTCACCTTTTCCTTCAGTGGCTTCTGCTACTTGCCTCATAGGACTCCATACAGCAGCTTTCCATTTCCGATGCTTACCCACAATACGACAAGATCCAGAGAACAGGGCATACTGCTTTTCATTTTCTGGCAATTGGTTATATGGTGGAGCTTCTTCTGCACGTGTTACCTCCTCATCCTCTGGTGACATCCCAAAGTCTTTGCCTTCGGGCCAGTCTGTAATCACCTCCACAATTCCTGGGCGATTGGGGTTTCCTATCCAAGCTCGTTGCGTAATTAGTGCAATCCACTTGCTCCATGTAGCATCAGTTGCATGGTGTGTGGAAGGGACTTTCCCTTTAAACATCCAGCCCAGCACCGGCAGTCGGGGTGCTAGGAAAAGCTGAGCTTCAGTTCCAATTACCTCTGAAGCAGCTCGAACCCCTTCGTAAGCGGCCAGTATTTCCTTCTCTGTTGGAGTGTAATTAGCCTCAGATCCTTTGTAGGCCCAACTCCAAAACCCTAACGGTCGCCCTCGAGTCTCCCCTTGTGTTTTCTGCCAGAGACTCCAGGTAGGACCATTGTCACCAGCTGCGGTATAGAGCACATTTTTAATATCTGTCCCTGTACGGACAGGTCCAAGGGCTACAGCATGGACTATTTCGCATTTGATCTGCTCAAAGGCTTGCTGCTGCTCAGGGCCCCATTCAAAATTATTTTTCTTCCGAGTTACATAGTAGAGTGGGCTCACAATGAGACTATAGTTTGGGATATGCATTCTCCAAAATCCTATAACACCTAAGAAAGCTTGTGTTTCCTTTTGGTTACTTGGCGGGGACATCGCTGCAATCTTATTAATAACGTCCATTGGGATCTGACGACGCCCATCCTGCCATCTTATTCCTAAAAACTGGATTTCTCGCTTAGGCCCCTTGACTTTACTTTGTTTTATAGAAAAACCAGCTTCTAGCAAGATTTGAATTATCTTTTCCCCTTTTTCAAAAACTTCCTTTGCTGTATCGCCCCATACAATGATGTCATCAATATATTGCAAGCGCTCTGGGGCTCCACCCTTTTCCAATGTACTCTGGATTAGTCCATGACAGATGGTGGGACTGTGTTTCCACCCCTGGGGCAGACGATTCCATGTGTATTGGACACCTCTCCAGGTGAAAGCAAACTGTGGTCTGCGCTCTGGTGCCAGTGGGATTGAGAAGAAGGCATTTGCAATGTCAATTGTGGCGTACCACCTGGCTGCCTTCGATTCCAGTTCATACTGGAGCTCTAGCATGTCCGGCACAGCAGCACTCATGTTTGGAGTGACTTCATTTAGGCCACGATAATCTACTGTTAGCCTCCACTCTCCATCGGACTTCCGCACTGGCCATATGGAACTGTTGAATGGTGAGTGGGTTCGGCTGATCACTCTCAAACTGATTCATGACTCTCCAGTTGACGAATCAGTTTATGGATGGGGATCAGAGAATCTCGGTTTGTAGGATACTGCCGCCTGTGCACTGTCGTCATAGCAATTGGCACTCGCTGTTCATCCACCTTCAACAACCCCACAACAGCTGGATCTTCCGAATGTCCAGGCAAGGCTCACAATTGTTCAGTTTCTTCCGTCTCCACAGCAGCTATTCCAAAAGCCCACCGGTATCCTTTAGGGTCTTTAAAATACCCTCTACGGAGATAGTCCATACCTAAAATGCACGGAGCTTCTGGGCCAGTCACAATGGGGTGTTTCTCCCAGTCCTTTCCAGTTAGGCTCACCTCAGCCTCTAGCACAGTCAGCTGTTGGGAGCCCCCTGTGACTCCAGAAATGTAAACAGGTTCTGTCCCTTCATAATTTGATGGCATTAGAGTACACTGGGCACCAGTATCCACTAGAGCCTCATACTCTTGTGGGTCTGATGTTCCAGGCCATCGGATCCACACAGTCCAATAAGTCCGATTATCCCTCTCCTCCACCTGGCTGGTGGCAGGGCTCCTCTATTGCTCCTGGATAGAAACTGGTGCAACATTCCTCTTGGAAGAACCTCGTGCGCTTACTCTACCTTGCAACTCCTTTACTCGTGCTTGAAGGGCTGAAGTGGGCTTCTTATCCCACTTTCTCATGTCCTCTCCATGATCACGCAGGTAAAACCACAGTGTGGCTCGTGGTGTGGCTCGTGGTGTGTCCCTGCTGTGTTCTCTCTCTTGGGACGGTTGATGACTTTTCCGGGTAGCTGCAACATCGCTCCGTACAGGTTGGGAGTCTGCCATGTGGTCGTCAAGTTTAAGTTTAACCAGTTGCTCTACTGCTGCAATGACAGAACGTGCAGCGTTGTCTTCCTAAGACCGGAGTCAGCGGGTCACTTCATATACGGTTGGTGGAAACATCTCATGGTATTCCATTGCTGCCAGTGAATTCATGTGCCCTGATGGTGCACTTCGGATCACCTTACGCCACATGTCTGGGGTGCATCGGACATCATCAGGATCATCAGGGAGCGTTTTGTTTTCCGACTCATAATAAATCAACTCTCGTACAGCTAATTCTCTCAGGTACTGGATAACTGTCTCTATGCTGTCGCTCTTGGGTTTCAGACAGGTGATATATTCTTTCATGGGGTATCTTTCCCGCACACTTGAAAGCAATCGCCTCCAAAGGCTGAGGATTTGTGACCCCTCCCCAAGTGCCTTGTCAATACCTCCTTCTCTAGCCAGAGATCCCAACTGCCTGGCCTCCCTGCCGTCTAATTCCAGACTATTGGCCCCGCTATCACAGCAATTGAGCAACCAAGTGATGATGTGCTCACCTGGGCGGCGGCCAAAATCTTTTCACACCTCACGCAATTCACTCAGGGTCAGGGATCGGGTAACAATCTCGGGTTCTCCTACATCCTGATCTGCTCAAGATGGCTTTGCCCCATTCTTACTTTTCTGAGACGACCCTGCCCCATTCTGACTTGTCTGAGATGGCCTTGCCCCATTCTGACTTTTCTGAGATGGCCCTGACTTTTCATCATCATCCTCATCCGGCCATACTTGAGATAATAGTTTTTCACCATCATCCTCTGGCACTACGCGAACTAACTTCCTGGTGTGTTTTCTCTTTTGAATGGGAGCCACAGACTTTGGTGTGGGTTGGCCAAGATCTATTGTAGAGGTTGCAGTATCTACAGCATGTACTAGTCTATTTCCTTTTCCTCCCTGACAGTGGCGACAGCACTGACAGTGCTGACACCTCTCTTGAATGGGAACAACAGGCTTTGGTGTGGGTTGGTTCTCTGAATTATGGGCACGGTCTATTGTAGATGTTGCAGCATCTGCAGTATGTACTAGTCTATTTCCCCTTTCTCCCTGACAGCACTGACAACCCTTTTGAATGGGAGCAACAGACATTGGTGTGGGTTGACCAAGGTCTATTGTAGAGGTTGCAATATCTGCAGTACGTACTAGTCTACTTCCTTGTCCTCCCTGACAGCGCTGACGGTCTGGATTAGGGGCAAGGTTGATTGTAGAGGTTGCAGTAGCTGCAGTATTTGCCAATCCATTTCCTTGTTTCCCTTGACAGTGCTGACAGTACTGACAGTGCTGCTTGCTATCAAGCAGGGTTTGGTAGATGGTAGCCAAGCCCCAGCACAATGCAGTAGGGCGTATTTCTCTGGGGAGCCCACTGCAGTTCTTTTTCAAATATGCAGCCACCTTATTAGGATCTTGTAGCTGTTCAGGAGTGAAGTTCCAAACCACTGGGGGTAAGAAAGTGCCTAGGTACCTGCTCATATTTCGCCATTTGCCCTGCCACTCCAGCTTATCCAGCCTCAGGGAAAACTCTTGGGTGGTATTCATAAACCTGTGCCTAATATATATACATATATATATCAAAAGCAAAACCATTTGCACCAAAACCAACAGTAGGAAAATGCTAGTTAGAATTTCCCAGGGATATTGGAAATTGTTAAAGACTCTTACAAGGCCTGTTTTATCCCTCTTTGTACTGAACAGCAAAAGCTGATACAAGTACTCTTTTAAGTTCATGAACTTAAACGTTATCCAATCATAGACTGTTATCACAACATACACTAAACAGACATACAGGATGGCAACGAATCCTGGCAGGATTAAATGCAGCAGCATACCACAAGTTGGCAACCATGGCAGCATCCTTAAGAGTAAATGCCACAACATTGTACATAGAAATTACTTAAATAACCGTACTTATCACAACTCTATCTTAACTGCAATTGAGTTAAGGTCAAATCTATCGTTACCCCAACCTTTTTGCCCCCCTTGGGGGTCGCCCTTCGCCCCACGTTGGGCGCCAAAAGTTCTTGTGGTTTATCCCTCAGCGGAAAGCTGGGGCCACAAGGGTCAGAAAACAGAAGCCCCCTACCACTTTAAGAGGTGGAGGATGGGCAAACGAAGGAGCTGCAGAGCCAGAGGAAATAAAAGCCAAAGGCTTGCAGAGTTGGGATAAGGATAGTTTACTAAACAACAGGGAAAGGTATGTAAACAACTAACTATAGTGCTATTATATACAGTGCAAACCTCTCACCACACTATGTCATTTGAGCCGTGCCCGAACCGATTCGGAGCCCTGAACACAGCACTCCCCGAGCCCAGCACCCCCGAGCACCCCCCTCACCACCGCCTGCCACGCCGATCCCGAAAAAGAGCGAGAGAGAGAGAGAGAGAGAGAAGCCGGAACTCCCACACGCCTGCTCAGACTGGGACTTCCCGTCCCCGGAGCAGTTCTGATAGGTCCGGAGTCGCCCCCGGAACTGGCACTGCACCTGCCCAGATCGGAACCTCCCGTGCCTGGGTCCGGAGTCGCCCCTGCAAGGGGGGGCAGCCTGCCCGATCATGATGCAATTGGCATGGAATACTCTCAGGGCTAACATAGCCTGCTGCTAGGCTGAACCCAGGACACCAGAGAAAGGAGTGAGAATATGTAAGAAACTTTGCAGACACCAAGGTCAGTGAAGGGGGGGCAGGAGGTGCTCCAAGCACCAGAGGAGGGGTTCCCTTGCAGCCTGCGGAGACTATGGTGAAGCAAGGCTGTTCCTCTGCAGCCCATGGAGGATCCCATGCTGGGGAGCAGGCTGAGGCACCTGAACAGGCTGTGACCCTGTGGGAAGCCCTAGCAGGACCGGCAGACCATGGAGAGGAGCCCATGCTGGGGCAGGTTTGTTGGGGGGACTTGTGACCCCATGGGGGATCCATGATGGAGCAGTCTGGTCTTAAAGGCCTGCACCCCATGGAAGAGACCCACACTGGAGCAGTTCATGAAGAACTGCAGTCTATGGGAAGGACTCACATGAGAGAAGGTCATGGAGGACTGTCTCCTGTGAGAGGGAACTCGTTGGAGCAGGGGAAGAGTGTGAGGAGTCCTCTCCCTGAGGAGGAAGGGGCAGCAGAGACAACATGTGATGAACCCCATTCTCTGTCCCACTGTGCTGCTCAGAGGGAGGAGGTTTTATTGCTCATTATCCTATTCTGCTTTGATTGGGTAATAAGTTAGATGAATTTTTTTTCCTAGCTGAGTCTGTTTTGCCCATAACAGTAATTATTGAATGCTCTTTCCCTGTTCTTATCTCAACTCATGACCCTTTCATTGTATCTTCTCTCCCCTATCCAGCTGAGTATGGGGAGTGGTAGAGCAGCTTTGGTGGCATCTGGCCTCCAGACAGGGTCAAGCCACCACATAAACATACCTTCTACTAGCCTAACAAATTCACATTTAGGTGGATTAAACACAATAGCCATATCTCCTCAGTACAAACTGAGAATAATATTTTACCACATTGGATTCCTCTTCATTAGGAAGAATAAGCCCTGCTCATTTCTGAACTAAAATGCACTCCTTTATAAATATGTAAGTGTTTGAAATTGGTTTAGTTTTAATCCAATGTTCAGATCAAACATGTAATTCAAACAATTACTTATGTCACTGCCTATCAAGTCTTAGGCCAACTTTTAAATAGTTGTCCATTCAACAATAAAACAGAAATGCATGATTCACTCCCATAATTTCAGTATAAAATTTTAGAGCAAGTATGAAATTTATATAAGAACTGAATGAATAAACTTAATTTGCCCTCTTTTTTTGGCTAATATAATAATCCCTTTACAGTATCACACTACTTTACATGCGGGAAACTTTGCTATATACAGTGTGCACAAACAGTATATAAAACAAGGTGTTATAAATATTCTGGAATGCACAATCACTGTTTACTGAAATTGAATCATTCCTCAAACAGAACTGTAGCAATTTTGAACTGGTGCATGAAGTGGAACATGGTAATAATACACACATTAGTTGCCTCAAAACATCAAGCTCTTTAGTCAGTTACAGATTAGCATAACATCCGTCATTCAGTGCAAAGATCATCTAGTACATGGTTAGAATGTAGTGAACTTCTCATGGCTAAAGTGTCTTAATATCTTTCATATTGTGCACTCTCTGTAAAAATAAAAGAACAGAGTCAAGACAACTGCTTTTGCTACAGCTACCACCATTTAGGTACACTGTCATCTTATAGGAAGGAAAGATATTTGTTCCAGCATCTCTGAAAAATTTTAGTGTAGTGAATTACTTATGTGTCATATAAACAGGGAGGAAATCTGTCATACAGCTCTGTTTAGCAAGGAAGATATGTGTGCTTACCTGTAATTATGGGACTGCAGCTACAGTTCATACGGTTAAACTCCATAGTAAGCTGCAAGGCGCTCTTTTAAGGGAAGAGGAAACTGGTCAGAGAAACGCCTCCAATTCTCATCCCCAACTTGATTTTTAAATCCATGAAGTATCTACAAATGGGGGGGATGTAAAGAGAATCATTAAACAGCAGATACATTGTCATTATTTACCAGCAACACATGCAATAAGTCACAAACTACTGGGCATCTGCATCTGTCCTTTTGAATTCCCCAGCTTAATATTTAAATGCTACTAAGAAACAAAGGAAGTCTAGTAATGTCTTTCTTAAAAGAAAAAAAACACATTTCAGTTAACAATGACATATAGAATATAGCTACCCACACATATTAATACCACAGAATGGCAAGGGTTGGAAGGGACCCCAAGGATCATAAAGCTCCAACCCCCCGGCCACAGGCAGGGCCACCAACCTCAGGCCTGGAGCTACACAAGGTTGCCCAGGGCCCCATCCAACCTGGCCTTGAACACTTCCAGGGATGGGGCATCCACCACCTCTCTGGGCAGCCTGTTCCAGGACCTCACCACTCTTTCTGTAAAAAACTCCCCCCTAATATCCAATCTAAACCTTCCCTCCTTTAGCTTTAAACCATTCCCCCTTGTCCTGCCATTATCCGCCCTTTTAAAAAGTTGATTCCCCTCCTGTTTGTATGCTCCCTTCAGGTACTGGAAGGCTGCAATGAGGTCCCCCCACAACCTTCTCTTCTCCAGGCTGAACAAGCCCAGCTCACTCAGCCTCTCTTTGTAGGGCAGGTGCTCCAGCCCTCTAATCATCCTTGTGGCCCTCCTCTGAACCCTCTCCAACAGTTCTACATCTTTCTTGTACTGGGGGCCCCAGATCTGGACACAGTACTCCAGGTGGGGCCTCACGAGGGCAGAGTAGAGAGGGACAATCACCTCCCTGTCCCTGCTGGCCACCCCTCTTCTGATGGAGCCCAGGATACCATTGGCCTTGAAAGCTGCAAGAGCACACTGCTGGCTCATGTTAAGTTTCTCATCCACCACGACACCCAGGTCCTTCTCAGCAGGGCTACTCTCAAGGAGCTCTTCTCCCAGTCTGTATCTATGTCTGGGATTCTTCTGGCCCAAGTGCAAGATCTTACACTTGGCAGGGTTTGAACCTCATTAGGTTCACCCGGGCCCATCTTTCCAGCCTGTCAAGATCCCTCTGGATGGCTTCCTTTCCTTCTAGGGTGTCGACCACACCACTCAGCATGGTGTCATCCGCAAACTTGCTGAGGGTGCACTCAATCCCATCATCGATGTCATTGATAAAGATGTTAAAGAGAACCGGTCCCAAGACAGACCCCTGGGGGACACCGCTTGTCACCGGCCTCCACCTGGACATAGACCCATTGACCACCACCCTTTGGCTACGGTCTGTTAACCAGTTTCTTATCCACTGGATGGTCCACCCATCAAATCCACATCTCTCCAATTTAGAGGTAAGGATGTGGTGGGGGACTGTGTCAAAGGCCTTGCACAGGTCCAGGTAGATGACATCAGTCACCTTCCCTTTATCTACTGATGCTGTCACTCCATCATAGAAAGTATAAAATATATATTCTATTATTTATAAATAGAAATATGTGTGTATGTATTTTTAATGACTATGGCAACTTATAGCCTAGAGTTAGGCAGTTTGAGAATGCTAAATATTTTTTCAATTGACACAGTTTATATGTTAAGATTACTGTATTCATTTTTTTAAAACATGTAATATGAATCTGGGAGGAAGTCTGCTAGAGCTGTGTTTTTTCCATGGAACCTGCAGATAACTATTACTATAAAGGAAGTTTTTAAAATCTTGTGTTTTGAAAGAACAGGAATCCACAGCAGTCAGAAGTCAGCATACGAAGGGAAGGAAAAAGCAAACCCATAAAAAAAACTCTACAGGTTTCAGTCTGGACCCTCCAATGTAATAAATTAATTTTCAGTAGTTTTCAACTACAAAAATTGAATGAAACTGTTAAAAAGATTTTAGTATTTTAGCTTAAAAACAGCAGGTTAAAAAGCATACACATGAAAGAAAAGCAGATGAAATGGCACCTTCTAATAGAAACTAATGCAGCGTCTCTAAAGCTTTGGTTTGGTTTTCTTTTTTAAACTTAAGGATACAGAATTGTGGAACACAATTATGAAAACATTCTCACAAAAAAGCAATATCAAAGTTCAAGCTCATGGTACGAAGTTCACCCTCAATACAACTTTCTTAATAGAACTATTCTTAAACATGTAGCAATAACAACATTACCAGTTGATTCACTGCTCTTTTCCCTGAAAGAGACCTTCCACAGGCAGATTCACCTCTTTCCTAACCTAGAGTCCAATTAGCCAGATGCCAAGAAACTACTAAAAAATATCAATATGTTCAAGTACAACAAAAGGAACACGTGTTAAAAATCATCTTCCAGTACAGCAAGTGTGCTTCGTATACAATCTTCTGACATCTTGATTTTAAAAGAAAAGTGATACAGTTCTTAGGGTATGTATCAAATCTCAACACTGGCAGCTAATCTACCTGTGCCCTCATAAGCTTCCTCTCCTTTCTTGCATGGCAAAAAAGCACAAAAGAATGCACTTTAAAAAGCAAGTATTTCCTTACGCCAAATGACAAAGAAACATTGTGTCTAGTTTGAATCCCACATGGATATCCTAGAAAGAATCTGAAAAATACAAGTGTAGCTTATTGAATCAAGTATTGAATGCTGAAGGACCAGGACAGAAACATGTACTGAAACTGCTTTGCAAAAATTCATTGCAGACAGCATTCTGGATTTTGTTTTAAAACTGTATTTGCTGTTTTCTTCTGGTGATGCTAGAATACTCACAGCCATGCATTTCCTGACTCTGATGTTCCTCCAAAGCCTCTCAGATAACTGGTCTCCTAACTAGGACAGCAAGTTTTTTGTCTTTGCTCCTCAAGATGGGATTCAAAAATTCTAGATTCCATTCTGATGTTCATATTTGGCATTACTAGAAGATAAAGTACCAATACTGACAGACCCATGATCCAAGTATGTACTTAGAAATATGCTCTGGTTTATCTTTAAGAGAACCATTAACTTCTGACATACATCCTAAAAATGGAGATTTCACTTTACAACATACGAGGGGAGCCACACTACTGAACAGTAACAGGATCTATTCACAAAACTGAAATAAATTTATTTTGGTTTGGTTTTTATCCTAAGACACTAGTGCCAAAACACAATATATTACTTTCTATGTGGTTTCTTTTTTCCTTCTTGTTTATTTTACACAAGGCAAATAGTCCTTTTGCTCAAATTCTATTGACACTTTGTCTAGGAGCACATTCTTGCCTATCACTGTTATCACTGTCTTCTTGAAGACTTGCTTATCACTCAGGTCTTATTTTCTAGAAAAGAAAAAACCACAACACAAACAAACAAAAATCTTATATGTGGTATAAGGAAATCCTGTTTTTCTGAACGCAGTAAAAACATTATGAAAAGCTCTTTGAGAATGATTATCCTTTCAAAGAAGATATCAAGTGAGCTTTTTAAACGCTGGTTAAAAGAATTTTGGAATAACCTGAGAGCATGTAAGAAAATACAGGTAAAAAACTTCATGCTTTTATGTTTTATCTGAAGGTTTATGACTTTGCAAGAAAGCCTTGATGACCACATGTATAGTAAGTGCTAATAGTGGGGGGGAGGGGGGGGGGAAGAAATAAAGAAATGGAGGATTCAAAACAATCACAGTTGAGATGTACTGTCATGCTAGAAAGATTACCTTACAGAACATGTCTCGGAGATCATCTTTTGGGCTAATCCACGATGCAACAGCATCACAAAAAAAAATAAAATCCTATAAGATTAAACAATCACATAGGTTAGAAGCCTCAATTTATAAGTCTGAAAACAATGCTTGATGCTAATTCTATGAATTATGAAGGATATTTGATCTCAATTTCCAACTGATTTTAGTTTTATGTCTTTATTTTCCAGTTAATTCAGACAATAATAGTAAGATATTGTATGCTTAGGTGCATGAAATTAAAAATACTTGAGTGTAGGAATAGTTTTGCTTAATTCAGGTCTTTGATTAAATAAAACCAAAGTTAAAAAACCACCACCAACAAACACCTCCTTCCATCCCACACCACAGTTATCTAATTCTTTCAGTACACATACCAAGTTTGAGAACAAATCATCTTAACAATCAACAGACTCAATACTGTACTTACAACTATCACATATTTCCAGTTGGGAAAAAAGCTGTTGTATTTCTTTAGGCAGAGCCAGAAGTTGTTTCTGGGATACACAGAACGTTTATCATACAGGTTCAAAACTAAAGCCACCTGCTGTGGTTTAGCCCCAGCCAGCAGCTGAGCACTCACTCACCCCTCCCCCAGCAGGACAGGAGGAGAAATGGACAAAAGGAACCCCACAGGTTGGGATAAGGACAGTTTACTGACACAGCACAGGGAGAGGGAAACAACAACAGGTCTTATGACAGAATACATAAACAGTAATAACATAAAGCACTTTACCAACACAGATGGCCAACCAAATGTTCAGCCCACACTCAGACTACCCCCAAGCCACATGGACCCACTCCTCCCCAACTAGCACCCTTTTATGAGGAGCATGATGTCACATGGTATGAGAAACACCCTTGGCCAGCTTGGCTCACCTGTGCTGGCTCCTTGTGAAAATTAACTCTGTCCTAGCTGAAACCAGGACACTACCTCAAAATACCTACATTTAGTTCATCTGCTTTCATGCATTACCTCCTGCTACACCATTAAGACATCAGTCAATCATTAAGTTGACAATGCACATGTTTTTGCATAGGAGCTGAAGATAACAACTGCATAGGAGAAAAGTTGGGATAATGAAGAGAAATTAACTGAAAAATTCAAAATAATTTAGAAGCTCGATTCTTGTGTTGCAGGGAGAAGTATTCCAGGCAGAGGAAAGAGAAATTCACCTTCATTTTCCTCTTAGAAATTATTACATTATTACAGCATTACCTTGGATCTGTGTAGACTTAAGAGCATGTCATATTCTGTTCTTGAGATGTACCATTTATTTTAGACCGATCCATCTTCCTTGTCATATTGACTATTTAAGCAATATATCCAAAGTTGAAACAGAACCTTCCCTACCCAATTTTTAAGAATGAAGGGGCGGTTATTGTTTTTGTCAATTTTTGCCTTGTATTTTCATACATATCCTCATCATAAAAAAAGACTGACAGAAGTATTAAAATACAGTTAAAAGTTCATTATTTACATATTATTTTTAAGTAAAAGACAAAACCCCAATTTATCAATAATGTCCTTTCCTTTCTATAAGTGATAATTAATGAAGCAGAAATCCTGAAGTATCATGATATGTATCATTTGAAATATAAACATTTTGGCATGTACTACAGGGAATCAACATAAAACTAAACTTTTTCATACTCCATATACAACTGTCACTAAATTTCAGATGAGTAAAGAAAAAAAATTAAGATCTATTTATTTATCTTACTTGGACTACTCCACTTGGGTTGACTGAGATCATGGTACATATCCCACGAAATGCTGAATCCTTTTCCTCATTGTCTCTTATGTTTCGCAGAGAGGTGCACCTAGTAAGGTGGAGGGCAAAACTTAGCTAATTCTATTACTTTTGCATTCAATCAAGTCAAAACTAGATTACAGCATTTGATGGAATAAGTCACACTGGTAAGATTATCTGAAACACTATTTTGAACACTTAGATACTTGTTGTGCACAGTCTTTACTAGTATATTCCTGCTAGGCATCATCTTCAGAATTTTGCTTTCCTGTTGCACTATATACAGTTAGAAAGTGTGACCTGTATTCCATTAAATACAAAAGAAATGTGTATGAAACATTTATAGAAACTATCATTATTAGAAGCAGAACATATAATACTATTGCAGTATGAATTATGTCAGATACCACTTACAGAACAGTTATTAAACTTTTACAGCAGCAAGCAAGCTATTTTATACATAAAATTTCTAGAAAATATTCCTTACAGCAATTCAAGCCTCAGACTGAATTTTAAGTTTAAATTTTCAGTATTTGCATGCATTGTATTATCATTCTGGTGGATTTTAAAATGCTCTTTTGTAGTCAAGCTTTAACACTCAAGCATGTGACAATCTTATCCCATGCATAAATTAGTTGTTAGCCAGAACATAAAGAATACATGATGGTGCTACTAAAAACTCACAAACCTGATAGGACAAGATTAGTCACATGGTTGGCAATGATTAAGGATTGAGATTTTGTAACCAACTGAAAATATATCTAAAAGTGAGATAGAAGAAAGAGAGAGTGAAGAAAAGTGAATTTTTTTTTAAAAAAGATTGAATAATACACACCAGGGTCTTATAAACTGCTGTAGCATGGGGGCCACCTCTTGAGGACAAACGTAACCAAGACGACCAATTGTTATTGCTAAGGTAATGCAATCACGGTTATACACCACCAAACGCCAACCAAGACATGAGCAAATGAGGGGGGAGGAGAAAAATATAAAGAAAAAACAACAAATAACTCAGAAACAGAAGCCAACAGAATCTGTGTATGATAGTAAACAAGATTTCTGCAGTGCTGTTTATTACAACTCCCTAAATAAGATGCAGCAACATATATGGTACACTCTTAAGGGTAAAAGAATAATTAAAGAAGAAAATGAGAGAACACCAAAAAACACAATTTGAAATTCAAAGGCATTCTGATGTAAGCAGTCATCCTGCCCTCTTCAGAATCATCTCTTACAGTAAATTTACCTACCATACACATAAAAGTACTATTATGGATACTCTTGATGGAAAGGAATTAACAATTTTCAGTTTTAGTATTAAACATTTAGTCTTAAAAATTTTATTTTTTCAATATTTCAAAAATATTGAAAAACATTCAAGATTTTAATAGGTCTACTATCTATCAGTAAAAATGCATTTATAAATACTTATACATTAATTCTACAAAACATATTTGTTTTCTTCATAATATTGTAGAGAATTTAAGGTGGTTGCCAACTCACAGCAACTGACTGCAGAAAATTAATTCTTTAATTCCAATATTTCTTCTGTTCAGAAAAGGCTTCCTCATAAAAGTCATATAAGAAGCTGACTTCTGATACAAAAGCATAAGGACATACGAAAAGCAAACACGCTTCTTTGGATGATTAGGTAGTGTGGTCCTTTGTTCTGAGGGACAAACTGAAGAAAATGTCATCATGCAAATGTGTTTTAATGGTGTTTGCTCAACTCGCAAAAGATCAATCTTTAGAAAAAGAAGAAGGTGGGGAATAACATATCAGGATTACTTGGAGCAAAATACATGGATAATACTAAAATCTAGTTGATTTTTATGAAGTAGAGAAAGGAAACCTATGTTCAAGGGACATGCTATGCAACACTAATTATCAGTCTTTTGTGAACAGTTTCATGAAACATGCAATAAAGCAGATGATGCTTTCTCCGATAAAAGTTTAGTGTAGCATATACTAGCAGTTTGAAACGTCCTCATTCCATGAAAACTGGGGCTCACTGGTAATGTTCTATTTTGCCCAGACATTACTCAATTTCAGTATGCAGTGTCTCAAATTTTCAGCAGATTTAACTTATAAAATTGCATCTGAAGTGCTACTTTCAAATGAGAATACACTTTTAAGGTTTATCTTTAAGTTCTCACAGCTACAGTCTGTAAAAGGAATTGTAATTTCTGTCAAGGCTTAACTTTTTAACATGTACTAATTATTTTCTATGCAACTACTTAAGGTGGTCTGGTATGTTTCCATAGAAGTTTTCATAGCTCATTACATAACAACTTAAAGCATAAACCAGTAATATTCTTGCATGAACCAATTGCATGCAGCACAATATCCTGCAACAAACTTATTATAAGTACACCACACTCAACATTTATTCGCAGTGATGCATCCACATTTAAAGTAACTATTAAGATACTAAAAAAAAATAAAGTCAGTGTTTGGATGCTTAAAAAAATTCTTTAGCAGTGATGGAAGCAAACATTTAAGTACTAGATGCTTCTCAGTTACAGGTATTATACATCTATCAGTGCAGACAAAGGAGGTTGGGGTAGGGGAAAAAGAAAATTTATATTGCTATGCTATTCCATTGCTTAGTTCCTATCAATTCGCTATTTCCTCCAAAATTATCTTTTGAAAAAGCAGTATCTATAATAGGCAATTTTTCTTTCAAGTTCACCTTCCACACTAAATGAGGGAGTGGGATGTAGAGAATACTGGAGGAAAAATATGCATTGAGAAAGAAAAAAAAAATCTCTCCAATTTATCTCTTACTTAGCTCAATTCCCCCAAGTAACTGTAGCACTGAATTAGCATAATTTTCAATTGTCAAGTATAATGACTAAACTATCATTTTTATTACAAGGCAGTTTTTAAACAGAAAAAAGTAAAAAGATTCTCAATTAGTAAAACTGTAAACTAGAACCCTGTTAAATTATTAATAAAGTTTTTTTCTGAAGTATGGAAGGTGCCATACCACAACCTGCCCTCTATAAATGCAAAAGAAACAAGCCTTAGAAATTTCGATTCAATAAGGCATTTGGGAACTGCTCTCAGTTTGGAAGGAAAACCTGTTGGCCAGAACATAGAAACATGCATGCCACTCTTAGATTTCTATTCAGAAATTTGTTATTAAGTGACCATGTAATAGAAGTTAAATATAATTTCAGTTATGTTGTGGTAAAACTACCATCACAGATCTAGATTTTTAAGCATATTACTACAAATTATTCTTAAAAAAAGAAGTGCACTTTTGTAAATTCAAAGAGTTCCCTATTTGTTTTATATATGCCAATTACATTTGTTTCAAACACTAGACATATATATACAGTACATGTGTAAGGACATGCATATATTAAAAGCAATGTAAAGCTACTAAGTTTTTGTGTCACTGCATACAATTGTTATTGTATGCATGAATAAAATTGGAAAAACACTTAAATAGATGATATAAATATACAATGTTATAAAGGTGAGAAAGCAATAACATTATTAATCTAGATATATGATAGTTTTGCTGCAAGACTGAGACTTGTAGGAGCTTCCGCAAAAGTAGGTTTTGCTTCTAAAAGCCAAATACATAGCAATAAAATAAATTATATGCCATTTTAAAAATCATTATATAAAAAAAAATCTCTAATTGCCTTCAGCATGAATGGTTCAGGTTTTGGGTACCTGTATTCTCTAACAATGTCTTTGGTGTGTTGGGTCTGTTAATTATTTCTACAAGCTGGTGCAACACCATTGGAATATAAGGCTGCATCTCTATACCTGAAAGAGCCAAAAAGAAATGTTCAGAAGAAAATGACCATTAATGTACATAATCTATTTAGATCTGGTACACTGAACTTACTGTCAAGGACAAGAATATCATATTTACTTTAAATTTTAACACAAAAGTATCACTAAAAGAATGAATAAACCACAGAAAACACATTCTAAATGTGCAAAGCTTCAAAGAAAAAAAAAATTAAAACTCTTACCCATCTGGATGGAGATTTCTCCAATTGCCCAGGTGGCATTGTTACACACAGAAATGAATTCAGGGTTTAGGTTGGTTCCCAAAATGGGCATGAAATCAACTATAAAGAATAACATTTTAAAATCTTGTCACACAATACAACAATCTTGTCCTATTAATGTAAGATCATGGGGAGGGGGGGAAATTTTAAAAAAAGTTGTGTAAGCATATTTAAATTATTGTAAAACATTACACCTGAATTAACAAGAGCTGTATTTCTGCAGTAGAGAGTCTAGTAGAATAAAATGAAAGAGTCAAGTAGAATAAAAAAGCTACAAATGTAAGAATTTATCAAAGCAAGCAACTGTTCTAATTGAAATCTAAGTACATCTGTTTTGCTATATTCCAACACAACAGGAAGCATGTTACATTATAAAAATTAAGCAGAAAAAGGAACTTTTGCACTGTCTACAAAAAGAAAAACATGTCTTAAACACACAGTTCAGAGAAAAGCCTACAGACCCTTACTGATAAAGGAAAATGAAAGCTTACACCACCATAACAAGGCAAGCCACAGAAAAGGGAACTTAACAATGGCTAAACCAATTTTTTTATCAGTTTATAAAACAAGTATTTAATATATAAAAGAAACATACCAATGCAAGGCTTAACATGCTGAAAACACGCCTTTGTCAGATCACCTAACAATGCAAAAGAACTCTGCCGTACCTCAGGCATTTTATCCTAAAGAGAGGAAGAAAAAAACCTGACAATTCTAGAAGTGTTTCCAATTCTCCTAAGAAAGAAAATACTTGGATTTGTCATAGGTTGACATTGGCTGGCCACCAGATGCCTACCAAGCTGCTCACTTGCTCCCCTCCTCAGCAGGATGGGGGGAAGAGAATATAAGATGGAAAAAACCTCATGGGTCAAGTTAAAGGCAGTTTAATAAAGCAAAAGCAAATGTTGTGTGCGGAAGTAAAGGAAACAAAAAGGTTTATTCTCTACTTCCCATCAGCAGGTGATGTCCAGCCACTTCCCAGGAAGCAGGGCTTCAGTATGCATAGCAGTTGCTCCAGAAGACAAATGCCTTAAAAATGGATGCACCAGCCCCCACCCCTCCCTCCTTTCTCTCATTTTCTTATTGTTGAGCAGACATCATATGGTATGGAATATCCCTCTGGTCAGTTTGGGTCAGCTGTCCTGACTGTGTGCCCTCCCAACATCTTGTCCACCCCAGCCTACTGGTGAGGGGGGAAGAAATGTTGGAGAGACAGCCTTGACGTGTGCCAGCACTGCTCAGTAATAGCCAAAACCCTGATGTGTTATCAACACCTTGATAAATACCAAAACACAGCACTATGAGGGCTGTCATGGGGAAAATTAACTCCATCTCAGCCAGACCCAATACGCAATTAAACAGGTTACTTATCTCACCTGCATGCATTGGTACATTAGTGTCAGGATATTGCTGCGAGCCACTAGCTGTTCAATGTTGCCTCCAAGTCCTTCAGCTAAACCACTGAGTAAATCAAGAGCCACAATCATGAAATCTTTATCTGGAGCCTCATACTGGTCTGGCTGAGCATTGTGCAACTACAACAAATAAGTACGCATTTTCAAAGTGAGTATTAGATTTCCTCAGTGGAATGCATAAAAGTAAAAACAAACCAAACAAATTAGTTTTAGAACTGCAGCTTCATTTAAATATTCAATGGTTAGTACTACAAATCTCCCTGCAAATCCATAATTTTACATAGTTAATACATTGATTTAAGGAGATATTCTGAAAACATTGGAATAGCAATAGAAAAATACCATGGTTTGTGCAAGAGTCTTCTGCACCAGATTTACACAACGCTGGTACACAGGTTCACAGTATGGAAGAAAGCCAGATTGCAAGGCAGTAGCAACTGATGACAGGCACTAGAATAAAATAAAATAATAATAATAAAAGAAAGAGTGAGACACACACTAACTTTCCTCACCTCTCTGAAGAAACTTTTACTTGGGAGGGGTAAATTAAAAGCATTTAATGTATACCCACAAGTAACTGATTAAGTAAAAACAACCTAGAAAGGCAGTACTGATTAGCTGAGACAAGGCAACTGTCATCTAATTACTCTCTCCTACATGTCAGTTGCGAAGCAGCATCCTCTTAGAAGTGGCCATGAAAGTTAATCTGAAGAGAGTTACTATAATTCAGCTAGCACTTACACTAAACTTCAATATCTTGACATAGCATTACCCAAGCATTTCTCTAGACATCTTTTCCTCCTTCACACTTGGAAAGTACAGAGAATAGTCTACATGGTTTGATTCAGTCTATCTGATATTAGTTTTAATGAAGGGATGAAGGGAGAACAAGGAGACAGAGAAAGAGAGGAAAGACAAGAACAACAGGGGGATGGAATAATGAAAAAGAATCCCAAAGAAAACGCTCAAGAATGGCAGAAAAAAATGTAAAAGATTACACAAGTTTCTCACTACAGTCATAATTGTCCATAATGGAATATACCTATCACTGTCAGCATTTATACTCACAATTCCTAGTAGGAGCATCTTTAGTAAAAGGAGTAATTCCTAAAACATATTCAGATTTTAACATTTACCTCTAGTAAAGGGAAGAGATCTTTATCTTCATCCTTCAATGTGTTCCATTTCTGGATTAATGGAGGCATTAGCATCTGAATATACTCCTGTTTAGGATGAAAATACATCAGCTACTGAAACACTCCACTGATACTAGTTTATTTCAAAGCTAGAAAACTTATATATTAAGAATTGATATATTCTATTTTTTCAGCAAAAGAAAATGTATATATTGTAATTCAATCATTGCAACATGTAGAAGTAGTTTAATATTAGAGATTACAATTTATGCCTTAATATTTTTTGCTGAGGCACATAAGTACTTTTGCAGAACGAATCTTTTCCTCCAGGTTTGGCTTCAGTCTAGCAACTTTTAATAGTTGCCTAAGTTGTTACATGTCTATAGGATTGCCTCAGAGACTACAGAAAATGTTTTTACCAGCAATGCAATCTGGCTGTGCATCTGCCACCTGCTTTTCTCAACTATCTCCCATTCCTTGATGCTACATATCCTATCATCCCAAGTTCCTGAAACCTCTTCCTCACGCAACTACCCATCCATGAAGAAAGAAATTTTCTATCCCACCAAAAAGGCACACTTACCAATTCTGTATAAAGATGTTGAATCTTCCCTGCAACTATTGTCATAGTCATAAGGACATTAAGCAAGACATCCCTGTAGTACTGTCACTCCCAGAAAGTATCCAAAGAGCCAACAGATGCTGCCAGCTAATGCTATATCCAAAGATACAATATTCTAAGTGACTGAAGAAAGTCCCACCATCACCAGGAACTCCCATTTACCTTCCTCCTGGTGCTGTCAAATGACAAGCTGGCCAGGGCCAGAGAGAGATTGAAAAAGATGTCCCTTGATGGTGCGGTGTCTTGGACAGCAACTAAAATGCCGTAGCAACAAACCAAATTGTTTTATTCTAGTGTGCCTATGTCATGTGAAACATTATAGAGAAATAAAGCAAATTTCAATAGCCATCATAAGATGCACGACACGTATGCATATCCTATTAATGAACATATATACACTACAAAAACCCCACTGTATTTGCCTGTGTGTTATCCGAGCTTTGTCCAAAGGATTTTGTGCTTTTTTAATAGAAAATGCATGTCTGTCCCACTCTCTGACAAAGCAATTTCTGATTATGTGCTCCAATACATTAGAAAGAAACAAAGAGAAGCTTAGCTATGCTGAAAGTGGTTACAAAAAAACCCCAAACTCGCTTATTAGAAATTAGCACATGCATTCCACCAATTTCTTTAAAGTGACATATATCAATATAGATAGGAAATGGATCTCCTCTGAGAAGGAAAATTCTGAGAATGAGAAAAAAGTCACAATAAGAAGCACATTTCACAAGCCACCACACGCACAATTATTTATTCAAAATGGGGAATAATTGTGTAGTGGGAATATTACATGCAGTCTGTGTATTTTACATGTAAATATTTATCATTATTGAAGCCTATGCAGAAAGGTCAGTATTTCTGTTTTAGAACATGTAAAGCACACAACAAAACCCACCAAACCAATTTTTCAATATATGGCAAGCATTTCTACAGAACATAAGATATACTCACTGGTTTATTTAGATGGTGTCCTACAGAATCTGCTAGAGTTCCTATAGCATCATAAAGGATGAGCAGGTTTTTATGCTGGTATTTACTAAATGCGAAGACCAAAGTGTCAAGTATGTACGCAAGATATGGTACAAGCTCTGTACAAGCCTCCTCTTCTAGAGTAGCAAAGGCACTAAATGACAAAAAACCCACCCCAAACAGGTCAGTGTCTTAGAAAAACAAAACAAGATCATCCCAGAATGCCCTACATCACCCATTTCTGTTTAAACATAGAACTCTATTTAGTCCTCAAATTGATCCAAGCTATATTTTTAAAATGGTATTACTGAGATAAACTCAATCTATTTTGTTTGAACACAAAGATGCCGCTCTTACACTGTGATGAGCAAAATTTTAAAATATTCCTGTAAAATCTGTTATGTATGCATGTTAAAGATCTAATTTTGCTTTATTAAACTGTCTTAGCAGTCTACTGTGTACACTCCTGTCCCACACAAACTGACACATAAAAGTTTTCTTTTCTGAACTTCCTGCACAAGAGGTGTATTCATTCCATTAATGGTGTGTCCATTAATTTTTTTTCATTTTTATTTTTTTAATATCAGCAGACAAGGGGGAGAATGGAATCTTACCTGCAAGGATATCCTTTCAAGAGAAAGGAAATATCCCTTGAAATAACTGTAACTCAAATGTTTTGGTAATCCTGAGCTATATATAAACACCACTAATGCAATGATAGGATATTTTTCCTTGTTCATAGTCATATAAAAGCTGAAACTTCAATTATTGAAAATTATCTGAAAATTATCTGAAAATTATCTGAAAATTATCTGTCACATACAGATAATTTCTTTTACTGCAATAGACTGGGGTTTTTGGTGATTCGTATACTCTGAAAACAAACTGGACAAAAGAAATAAAAATTAACTTTTTTCATTTCATTACAAGTCAGAGTAATTTGGACTATTTAAGAAGCAGCTGAATGTACCCAAATAAAAAGGAAAAAAATAAAATACATTAAGAGCTAGAAATGGAATCATGTATTCATCCATAAAGGCATTAAAATAGTTTCCCATTAAAAAGCAGTGTCATGGACAGTGCTTTAAGTTTAAGCTTTGGCTCACCTGCAGGCGGCTTCTTGTACTCTCTTGTTGCTATCCAGAATACGTTTTAGCAACTCAGTCATTAATGGCTTCAAGTATGTGTCTGGGGGCTGACTAACCACCCAGTGTGCATAGCGACTAAGAGTCCAGCAGGTAATGGAGCGCACAAGAGCCTTTTTGTTAGAGAGGCACTCAATAAGGTGAGGGATCAGCTCAGGAAGATATGGAATCATACCCTGCATGCAGCCTACAAGGAAAAATATAGCTATTAGAGTACAAGAATTGGAAAATGTAGAACTTTTTGTTATTACAGATAAGAGACATATTTTCATCTTCTATCATTTGGTAATCCATTTTAACAATATACAAAGTAAGTCTACCTAATTTATGTTCTTCTAACAAGAAACCTCAGTATAAACAATAATTAAAATCCCCAATCAAATTTACCCTCATTTCAAGTACATTTCTACTCCAGTGCTTCCTCAATACCCAGAAATTCTGCTTTATTAAATGGAGTATAGCAATAACATCCAAATAAAATTAGTTTAGAATGCTTGGAAGTCTTATGTCAGTCTACTCAGAGAGATCAAGACAACAAGTAGAGAAAGATTAGGCCTTGGTAACAAATCATCATATCATTAAAAAGGATACTTTGAAAAATTTAATTTTCTTTATGTTTTCTCCTAATATCACACAAATACTGATCAGCAATAAAAGCTACACACTTCAAGTCAGCGAGGGCAGTAATACACTGAAATTTACCAGAAGTACTAACTTTTACCTTGCTTGACTTGAAATCAAAGGTAACAAAATAATTTTCTAGCAACAAAGAAAAAGTACATTCACTAGGCACTGTAAGAAAAGATAGATAATCCAGTCACAGAGACAAACATATTCCTTCAGTTGTCAAAATGGACAGAGATGCTGAAAATAAAGGCAAAAAGCCAAGCCTGTGAGTAAATACAAAGAAATGGAATCATCACATTTAAATAAGAGAACTATCCACAACAAGCAGCGCAGGGCACTGAAGTCACAGGGCTGGTCTTCCCCATTTGTGAAACCACTGAATTAAATGTAAGGCTTAATTGTATTAAATTTATTAAGTCTATTAAATATTCTTGTATCAAATCAAGGTAGTACTCCATGAAACCAATAAATATATGCTGCAGAGTCAAGAAAGGGAAGAATAAAAGTATTTATCTAAGTTATTTAGCCTCTGAAACATACATAGTTTTGAAAATGAAAAGTTAAATAACTGTAGTTACTGACTACTAGAGGTATAACACTAAAACCAAATCAGCTAAGGACATATACTTGTTTGCACATCTAAATTCACCTACAGACCTGCTGTAGAACCAATCAGAAATTCATCAACCTGATAGGCACTGTTGCCTTACCTTCAGCAATTGCTCCAAGAACAAGGATACCAGATTCTTTAACTACCCATTCAGGATGGAAGAGCAATTCCTTCAAAAGGGGCAAGATGTGTGGCAGAAGTTCATCACGAAATACATTAGCCAGGACATCTAGAGCAGCAGCAGAACATTTCCCTGAAGGGAATTAAAAGTCTTAATCTTTGCATATTATACAAGCAGTTGTAGTTACACATTATTAAATCTATATAAAAAAGATATTTTACAAAAGCAAGCATATTTGTACTTAGTTTCTTCTAAAATAAAAATAATAATAATGCAATAAAAATTTTAAATATGTCTCAAAGTTGTTTGATCCATAAGCTTCAATATACATTCGTCTACTACTGTACTACGCCTGAACTACTGGCAATAGCTGTCAACAATAGCATGTTCAGTTGGAGGGGGAAAAATATCAAACACACAAATCAGTTTTAGAGGGAAAAGTGAAAGAAAGCATTATTAAACTTCCTCAAACTAAGAACAACATGTAAGACTTTTAATTTTTTAATAAACAGGTTATCCATGGTTTGTATTGTAGAATTAAATCTAAGAATCCAAAGCTTCTGTTAAATTGCATCCAGTAGATGCTTGCAGCACTACGGGCCGTATTTGAAATAAGCTTACAGATGGATAGCTTTTAACAGTACAGTTACATAGCCAAAATGTCACCTGAAAGACTCCCCCTCTGCTCCAATCACCAATTATATCAGGAGATAGTTCTTTTTCTATTCAAAAGCAAAGCCTCAATGTTCCTATTCACAAATTTCTCTTTTTACTGTGGTTCTTGTATTATGCAAGTAGCTATATTTTTTACACATTACTTTGACATACTTAAATTCCAGTCAGAAATAGTATCATCAACATCATCATCATCAAGATCATCATCATCGGCATCATCTTCAATACTATCTTCTTCATGTTGCTGAGCTACTGTCCGTGAACGATGAAAACGAGGTCTAATGTCCTGTTCACTATCTGGAATAGCTTCATCTTCTTCAACATCCCCCTGTCATCAAAAATGTTTTACCAGATAAACTAGTGCAACTATATTGCTCAAGGAAGTTAAGAATGTAGTGTAAATTTTAGTTCAAGATTTTATAAGAATATGAAGGATTCACATCCCACTGCCCAACTAACTAAAAATGCCATTGTTCCTCCACACTGCTACAGTATTCACCAGAAAAATTACAGGAAAATAGAAGCAAGAGATAAGCTCACACAAAAGCACAAAGTATCCTTCTCATTAGATGTCCTGGTTCCAGCTAGGCAAGAATTAAATTTCGCAAAGAACCAGCACAGGTGAGCCATGCTGCACCACGGTTGTTTTCCACACCACATGACATCATGCCAACCATAAAAGGGTGCTGGGTGGGGAGGGGTGGGGCTGTATGGCTCTAGGACATTCTGAATGTGGTCAGGTGTTGAGTTGGTCATCCAGTAGGTAAAATGCTTGGTGTTCTCATTGTTTGTGTATTCCGTCACAGGCTTTGTTGTTGTTCCCCTCTTGCTGTGCTGTGTCAGTTACTGTGTTTATCACAACCTGAGGGGCTTTGTCTGGGTAAAAAGCTGGCTGGATGGCTGGGAAAAAGACTTGTGGTAAAAAGAGCTAAATCCAGCTGGAGGCCCGCCACAAGTGGTGTTCCCCAGGGCTCAGCCCTGGTAACAGTTCTGTTCAATATCTTTATCAATGACCTGGAAGAAGTGATCGAATGTTCCCTCATATGTTCGCAGATGACACTAAGCTGGGAGGAAGTGTTGATCTGCCTGAGGGTAGGGAGGCTCTTCAAAGGGATCTGAACAGCCTGGATCGATAGGCTGAGACCAATGGGATGAGCAGCACTACAAGATTGGGGAAGAGTGGCTAGAAAGCTGCCTGGTGGAGAAGGACCTGGGGGTGTTGGTTGACTGCGGGCTGAACATGAGCCAGAAGTGTACCCAGGTGGCCAAGAAGGCTAATGGCATCATAGAATCATAGAATGGCAAGGGTTGGAAGGGACCCCAAGGATCATAAAGCTCCAACCCCCCGGCCACAGGCAGGGCCACCAACCTCAGGCCTGGAGCTACACAAGGTTGCCCAGGGCCCCATCCAACCTGGCCTTGAACACTTCCAGGGATGGGGCATCCACCACCTCTCTGGGCAGCCTGTTCCCGGACCTCACCACTCTTTCCGTAAAAAACTTCCCCCTAATATTCAATTTAAACCTTCCCTCCTTCAGCTTTAAACCATTCCCCCTTGTCCTGCCATTATCTGCCCTTTTAAATAGTTGATCCCCCTCCTGTTTGTATGCTCCCTTCAGGTACTGGAAGGCTGCAATGAGGTCCCCCCACAGCCTTCTCTTCTCCAGGCTGAACAAGCCCAGCTCCCTCAACCTCTCCTTGTAGGGCAGGTGCTCCAGCCCTCTAATCATCCTTTTGGCCCTCCTCTGAACCCTCTCCAACAGTTCTACATCTTTCTTGTACTGGGGGCCCCAGATCTGGACACAGTACTCCAGGTGGGGCCTCACGAGGGCAGAGTTGAGGGACAATCACCTCCCTGTCCCCCCTGGCCACCCCTCTTCTGATGGAGCCCAGGATACCATTGGCCTTGCGAGCTGCAAGAGCACACTGCTGGCTCATGTCAATGAAGTTTCTCATCCACCACGACACCCAGGTCCTTCTCAGCAGGGCTACTCTCAAGGAGCTCTTCTCTCAGTCTGTACACTGGATTTCATCAGGATCAGTGGGTGGCTGCACATTGTCAGGGTCATAGTAAACCAGCTCCCGCATGGCTAATTCCCTCAGGTATTAGAAACCTCACCCCACTGTGTGTTCAATTATGGTGCGCTCTGTACGAGCTTATACCACATGGGTTAGGTACATTGGACTTCATCACTATATGTTGCTAACTGTGATCATAATAAACCAGCATAACAACCACGTGCAGTGCTACAGGCTTGGGGAAGGGTAGCTAGAAAGCTGCCTGGTGGAGAAGGACCTGGGGGTGTTGGTTGACTGCGGGCTGAACATGAGCCAGAAGTGTACCCAGGTGGCCAAGAAGGCTAATGGCATCCTGGCTTGTATCAGAAACAGTGTGGCCAGCAGGTCCAGGGAAGTGATTGTGCCCCTGTACTCAGCATTGGTGACGCCACACCTTAAATACTGTGTTCAGTTTTGGGCCCCTCACTACAGAAAAGACATTGAGGTCGTCGAGCGTGTCCATAGAAGGTCAACCAGTCTGGTGAAGGGGCTGGAGAGCAAATCATATGAGGAGTGGCTGAGGGAACTGGGGTTGTTTAGCCTGGAGAAGATGAGGCTGAGGGGAGACCTTATCACCACCTACAATTACTTGAAAGGAGGTTGTAGAGAGGTGGGTGTTGGTCGCTTCATCTAAGTGACAGGTGATAGGATGAGGGGGAACGGCCTTTAGCTGCCTCAGGGCAGCTTCAGATTAGACATTAGGAAAACGTTCTTCGCCTAAAAGGTTATCGGGCATTGGAATAGGCTTCCCAGAGAGGCAGTTGAGTGACCATCCCTGGAGGTATTAAAAAATGGGTAGACACGGTGCTTAGGGATATGGTTTATTAGCAGTCAGGTACAGTTGCACTCGATGATCTCTGTGTGTACCATTGTGTACTTCAAGGGGATTTAATTTCCTCTGAGAACATCCGAAAATTGTTGCTGTATAATGTAAAATGTTTATGTTATGAAACACCTGTATCAACTGGAAATGTAAGATCTGGGCATGATGTAGATGGGATGGAAAAAGTGGTGGATAATGTCCTGGTTCTGGCTAGGCCAGAGTTAATTTTCCTAAGGAGACAGCACAGGTGAGCTGGCCCAGGTTGTTTTCCACACCTCAACATCATGCACTCCATGGCTGGTGGGGGAGGAGCAGATCCACGCAGCTCCGGGTAATCCGAGTGTTGTCAGGTGTTGGGTCAGTCATTGGGTTGGTAAAGTGTTCTGTGTTATCACCATTTGCGTATTCTGTCATGGGCTCTGTTGTTGTTCCCCTCTCACTGTGCTGTGTCAGTCAAATGTCCTTATCCCAACCTGTGGGGGCTTTGTCTGTTTTTCCTCCTGTGGGATGGGTGAGTGAGCAGTGTGTGGTGCTCAACCACTGCCTGGGGCTGAACCACAACATTAAGAAATTATTCTTGATGAGAATGGATAAGAAGGAAGAAGAGATAGAGGAAATCCCATGGATTATTTTCCAAGAAACATGGCAGCATTCACAATTAGTTTTTGGAATAGCATACCTTGCCCCAGAAAGCTAAATCTCCATTTAACAGATGGTAGATGAGATCTGGAGTATCAGCTCAATAATTGATTTACAAGTCATTAGCTAACTAGATATTCTTATTGAGTATAAAAGAAATCAGTACTTACCTTCAAAAGAATAATATCGATCTCTGAATATTTCATACCATTTACTAGCACAGGTATCAGTCTACAAAGAAATATTGATACATGTCAAGAAGGAAGGCCCTGGTAATTACAGGCCTGTCAGTCTCACTTTAGTGACTAGTAAAATTATGGAGAAGGTTATTCTGGAAGTTACTGAAAAACACTTGAGAGACAATGAAACAATTTTTCATAGCCAGCATTGGTTCATGAGAGGAAAGTCCTGCTTAGCCAACTTAATTTCCTATTATGCCAAGGTCACCTATCTAGTTGACCAAGCAGCCATTGCTTTACTTATTAAACTGTCTTTATCGCAACCGACAAATTTTCGTACTTTCACTCTTCTGATTCTCTCCTGCATCTCACCGTGATGAGAGTGAGCAAGTGGCTGTCTGGTGTTCAGTTGCTACCTGGGGTTAAGCCATGACAACCTTTCAGAAATTAAGTCTAAATCTTTTCAGTAAGAATTTAAGCTCCCAACATATACTTGATAAACAAGTTATTAAGTTGGTTCCCACAAATAGTATTCATCATTTTATTTACCTGTGGCTGAAAACTCTACCTCACTACTCTTCAGAATGGAAGTCTAACTAACTTAGGCCTTAAAACCTTTTGGATTACTTCAGGTATCACCCCTTTAAGACAAGTGCCTAACATTGCAGAGATCTTGATGTTAGTCATTAGTCTATTTTAGAACTTTACTTCATTATTAAACAGGCTATGGCCAGTACTGATGTATGGCTAAAAAAAAAATAAAAATTTTAGGGGGGGAAACCCCATAAAACCACATTCAGTACAATATAAAAATAACAATATGTATTATAAGGCAAATCAAGCTAATACTGAAATCACTGTGGACTAACCCAGCACCAGCAACAGACTCAATCTCTGTATATTCTTCAGCTGAGTATTTTTTCTGAAGGTACTCAGGCCAGCAATAATGTTCACACTTCTCGATGGGACATTATATTCTGAACTTTTAAGGAAAGGAAAGAAAAGTAAATATTCTGATGTTGTAGGTTTATGTGGCAAGGTTATGGTGGTGGTGGTGGTGATTCAGGCGTTGCTTCTGCAAGAAACTTCTAGAAGATTCCCCTATGGGATGGACCCACCACTGACCAAGGCCAAGCCAATCAGCAATGGTGGTAGCGCCTACGTGATAATATATTTAATAAGGAAAAAATCCCACAAGTGGCTGCTTTTTTTTGCCACCAGAGAAAGGAGTGAGAAGATGTAAGAAACTGTGCAGACACCAAAGTCAGTGAAGAAGGAGGGGGAAGAGGAGGTGCTCCAGGCACTGGAGGAGGAGAGATTCCCCTGCAGCCTGTGGAGAAGACCAGGTTGTCCCCCTGCAACCCATGGAAGATGACGGGGAGTAGAGATCCCACCTGCAGCCCATGGAGGACCCCATGGTGGAGAAGGTGGAGATACATTAAAGATGCTGTGACCAGGTGGGAAGCCTATGTTGGAGATGTTTTGCGAAGCTGGGTGCTATTAGAGAAGGGGGGGCTGCAGAGATGGCTGCTATAAGAAGAAGCTAGAGGCTCTCTGCAGGCCCCAGAGAGTAAACAACAGCCAATTCAAGGCCAGAGTTGCTGCTGACCAAGGCTCAGCCAATCGGCAATGGTCACAGCGCCTCTGTGAATCCCATATAGGCGGAAAAAAAATGCAAACAGCTACATTTTGCCACCAGAGAAGGGAGTGAGAAGATGTAAGGAACTGGGCAGACACCAAGGCCGGTGAAGGGGGGTGAGGAGGTGCCCCAGGTGCCAGAGAGAAAAATGCCCCTGCAGTCTGTGGAGAAAACCATGGTGAAGCGGGTGTCCCCTCACAACCCATGGAAAAGGTTGAGACCCCATCTGTAGCCCGTGGCAAGGCCCCACACTAGAGCAGGTGGAGACATACAGGAGATACTGTGACCTGCATTGGAGTAAGCCCCTGCCAGCACTTGCAGCCAATCAGGAGAGAGATAGAGACACAGAGATGAGCAAGAGAGAGATTCATGCCAGAGCAGGTTTGCTGGGGGGAGGCTGGTGACCCTGTGGAGGACTGGGACTGATTGACACTGTGATTTATTACTGCCCACCATAGCAGTGACCCACGCCAGGGCAGCTGGTGAAGAGCCAAAGCCCTGTGGGAAAGGACTCATGTTGGAGAAGTTTGTGAAGGACTGTCTCCCATGGGTGGGACCCCATGGTGCAGCAGGGGAAGGGTGTGTGGAATGAATGTCTCCCCCTCCGGCCAAGAAGGAAACCAACTTGTGAGGAACTGACCAAAATCCCCATTTCCCAATTCCCTGCCCCTCCCCATGCCATAATGTGGGGGGAAAAAGGGAGCGAAATCATCACTAAAGTTAAGTCTGCTAAGAAGGGGGGGGGGAGGAGGTGCTTTAAGATCTGTTCATGCTTCTCATTATCTGACTCTGTCTTCACTGTGTATGTAGTGTAGTATAACAAATTAGAGTTTTCTTTCCTTTATTCTGTGTTGAATCTGTTTTGCCCGTGACACTAATTGCGGAATGATCTCTCCGTCCTTATCTTGACTCCTAAGCCTCTCAATATATATTTTCTCCCCTGTCCAACTGAAAAGGGGAGTGATAGACCAACTTTGTTGGGCATCTGGCCTCCAGCTGGAGCTAAACCACCATTAGATCTGACCTGCAGCCCATGGACGACCCCATGGTGGAGAAGGTGAAGATACATGAAAGATGCTGTGACCAGGTGGGAAGCCCACGTTGTAGCAAGCTCCTGGCAGGACCTGCAGCCCGTGGAGTGAAGGGCCCATGCTGGAGCAGTTTTGCAGGGAGACCTTGTGGCTCCATGGGGGACCATGCTGTAGCTGTCTGGTCCTGAAGGACTACACCCCATGGTAGGGACCCACACTGGAGCAGTTGGTGAAGAGCTGAAGCCCTTTGGGAAAGGACTCACATTGGGGAAGTTCGTGGAGGACTGTCGACTGCAGGTGGGACCCCACACTGGAGCAGGGGAAGAGTTTGAGGAATCCTCCCCCTAAAGAGGAAGGACTCTTTGTTGCTGGGGAGAAGGGCTCTGAAGCGGACTCTTCGTCGAGGGACCCCTCTCTGCAAGCAGCATCCCCCGGGCATAGATCACCGTGGGAAACTAACTTAGGGCACCGAAGATCAGAAGGAGAGAGGCAGCGAGCGCACCCATCAGTGGTCGTTAGCCCCCATCAGCTGCCATTGTTCCTCCCTTGCACTGCCACAGTGGTGGTGACTCATCGAGGGCGGAGCTAGGGGCGACGGCAATTATCCGTCCCCAGTCAAGAGGGGCCTCTGGGAGCGCCAGCGACCAGGGCGTGGCACGTCAGAAGGGCGTGGCACGGCAGTTTGCACGGCAGTTTGCACGGCAGTTCGCGCAGGCAGCTCGAGCAGGCAGGGTGAGCCTTCCCTCCCAGCTCAGAGGGGAAATTGAGCACACCAGCTCAGAGAACACAGGTTGAGCCAAGGGTTCCCTGTTTTTGTTTTTGTTTTTTTTGTTGTTTTTTTTTTGCAGATATTTGAACCATGGTGTCTACCAGGCGGAGACCATCCCCCTACAAATTTGGGGCAACCCCAATGAGGGACGTGGCTAGGGATGCCTCGGTCCAGGTCACTGGCTGCAGGGAATGTCTGAGTCTACTGCTGCCAAGGGAAAGAGGCAAGGGCCTCACCTGTGTGAGGTGTGAGCAGGTGGATGACCTCCTCTGCTTAGTTGCTAGGCTAGAGGATGAGCTTGCGAGGGTAAAAGCCACCCGGGTAAGGGAGCGTGAAGAGCTCGAAAGGCTGAAAGCCATTCGGGAAAGGGAGCGAGAAGAGCTCGAAAGGCTGAAAGCCATTCGAGAATGCGAGATGGAAATTGACTGGTGGAGTAGCTCCCTGGCATCCAAGAGGGAAGAGTGCCAGGAAGATTCCACACTACTGAAGGCGGTCCCCCTGCCCTGCCCTAGCCAGGTAAATGGGAGCAACCCAAACCCTGAGGAGGGCTGGAAGGTGGTCCCTACTCGCTGCCGTGGACACTCCCCCTGCCTCCCTACCCCACCCCCTCAGGTCCCCTTAAGCAACAGATTTGGGGCCCTGGGAGTTGAAGGTGAGGTATGTGAGGAGACGAATACAATCCCTCTACCTCAGAGGAAGCAAAAGCCCAGAGCAAGGAGAGTATCTGCACGCCTTGAGACGGCCTCAGAAAAGCGAGTAAGAAGAGTAGTTGTAGTTGGGGATTCCCTCCTTAGTGGGACGGAGGGCCCCATATGTAGACCAGACCCTACACGTAGGGAGGTGTGCTGCCTTCCTGGTGCCAGGATCAGGGATATTACCAGAAGGCTCCCAGGGCTGGTTAGTCCCTCTGATTATTACCCACTCTTGATAGTTCAAGCAGGTAAAGATGCAATCATGAAGTGTAGCCTGCGCACTATCAAGAGTGAATTTCGTGACCTAGGTCGCTTTGTTGGGGGGGCGGGTGCCCAAATAATATTTTCTTCTATTCCCACTTGTGGGAGGTGGGGTTCAGAGCAGGTCAGAAGAACCCATGAATTGAATCAGTGGTTGAAAGGCTGGTGCCTGCACAAGAAATTTGGGTTTTTTGACCAAGGGATGGTGTACTCTGCTCCGGACATGAGTACTGCTAATGGGGCTTACCTGTCCCATAGAGGAAAGCGGATCCTTGCTCAGGAGATGGCAGGGCTCATTGATAGGGCTTTAAACTAGTTAGGAAGGGGGAAGGGGATATTACAAAGGCTGCTGGGGTAAGGCAGATGCTTTGGGAGACACAGCACGAGTTGCTGGGGGAAATAGATAAATGCCAACAGCACAATTGCAGACTTGGGGATGTTGCTCCACACGAGAGTAGGGATAACTCTGTGGACTACCCCATGTACTCCTCAGTGGAGCCATTTTTGCCCACCCCCTATCGAAAATCTCGCAGTGAGCTGTTGGGGATATCTGGATCTGCTGCCCCACTAAAATGCCTATATACAAACGCACGTAGCATGGGGAACAAACAAGAAGAATTAGAGATCTTTGTGCGGTCACAGGGCCACGATCTCATTGCGATCACTGAGACGTGGTGGGACAGCCTGGATGACTGGCATGCTACCATGGATGGCTACATGCTTTTTAGGAAAGATAGACTAGGGAGACGAGGTGGAGGAGTTGCTCTTTATGTTAGAGAGCACCTAGAATGTATTGAGCTCCACCTGGGTAGGGATGAACCGCTTGCCGAGAGCTTGTGGGTAAGAATTAAAAGGCAGGCCAGTTTGGGTGACATAGTCGTGGGCGTGTACTACAGGCCCCCTGATCAAGAGGAGCGGGTTGATAATGAATTTTATAAGCAATTGGAAGTAGCCTCAAGATCGCAGGCGCTGGTCCTTATGGGGGACTTCAACTACCCAGATATTTGCTGGGCAAGCAATACGGCCAGTCGTAGGCAGTCCAGACAACTTCTGCAGTATATGGAAGACAACTTCCTGATACAGATGGTGCAGGAACCTACTAGGGGAGGGCGAAAGCTTGACCTTGTTTTTACTAACAAGGACAGGCTCGTCAGTGAAGTGAAGGTCGGGGGCTGCTTAGGACAAAGCGACCATGAAATGGTCGAGTTCAAGATCCTGAGTGGAAGAGGCAAGCCAAAAAGTAGGATAGCTACCCTGAATTTTGGAAGAGCTAACTTTGATCTCCTCCGAAATCAAATAGGGGCTATCCCATGGGCTGCTCTGTTTGAAGGAATGGGAGCCTGCGAGTGCTGGCTAACATTCAAACAGCACTTCTTCCAAGCACAGAATAGGTGCATCCCTTTGAGTAAGAAATCGGGAAAGAGAGGTAGAAGACCTGCGTGGATAAGCAGGGAACTTATGAGTAAACTCAAAGGGAAGCTGAAGACCTATAAACTGTGGAAACAGGGTCTGAGATCATGGGATGAATATAAGGATGTGGCCAGGGCCTGTAGGGATGCAACTAGGAGGGCTAAGGCCTGCTTAGAAATTAAGCTGGCAAGGGACATAAAGGACAACAAAAAGAGCTTTTTCAGGTATGTAAATAGTAAAAGGATGACCAGGGATAATGTAGGTCCCTTGTTGAATGAGGCGGGTGTCTTGGTGACGGGAGATGATGAGAAGGTGGAGATACTTAATGCCTTCTTTGCCTCGGTCTTTACTCCGAAGGCTTCTCAGGACTCACAGATCCCAGATGTAAGTAGGAGTGGTTGGGGAACGAATGGCTCCCCTCTAGTTGAGGTAGGGGTGGTCCAGGAGCGACTCAAAGGAATGGATGCACACAAATCCATGGGCCCGGATGGGATACACCCACGTGTGCTGAGAGAGCTGGCGGAGGTGATTGCGGAGCCGCTCTCTATCATCTTTGATAGATCCTGGACTACAGGAGAAGTGCCTGAAGATTGGAGGATAGCCAATGTCACTCCAGTCTTTAAAAAAGGCAAGAAGGAGGATCCCAGTAACTATAGGCCAGTCAGCCTCACTTCTGTCCCTGGAAAGGTGATGGAACAGCTTGTTTTGGATGCCATCTCCAAACAACTGGAAGAGAAGAAGGTCATGAGGAATAGTCAGCACGGATTCACCAAGGGGAGATCGTGCTCGACCAATCTCATAGCCTTCTAAGATGTTATTACCAACTGGGTGGATGGAGGGAGAGCAGTGGATGTCATCTACCTCGACTTTAGCAAAGCTTTCGATACTGTCTCCCACAACATCCTGATAGAGAAGCTGAGGAAACAAGGGATAGACGAGTGGACAGTGAGGTGGGTTGAGAACTGGCTGTCAGACCGGGCTCAGAGGGTCGTGATCAGTGGAGTAGAATCTGAATGGAGGCCTGTGACTAGCGGTGTTCCCCAGGGCTCAGTGTTGGGTCCAGTCCTGTTTAATATCTTCATTGACGACCTTGATGAGGGAATAGCATCCACCCTCGGCAAGTATGCCGATGATACAAAGCTGGGAGGAGTGGCTGACACGCAGGAACACTGCGCTGCCATTCAGCGAGACCTGGACAGGCTGGAGAGCTGGGCAGGGAGAAATCTAATGAAATTCAACAAAAGCAAGTGCAAAGTCTTGCACCTGGGGAGGAATAACCGACTGTATCAGTACAGGCTGGGGGATGACCTGTTGGAGAAGAGCTCTATGGAGAAGGACCTGGGGGTCCTGGTTGATGACAGGTTGGCTATGAGCCAGCAGTGTGCCCTGGTGGCCAAGAGAGCCAATGGGATCCTGGGATGCATCAGGAAGAGTGTGTCCAGCAGGTCGAAGGAGGTGATCCTCCCTCTCTACTCTGCGTTGGTCAGGCCCCACCTGGAATACTGTGTCCAGTTCTGGGCTCCCTGGTATAGAAAAGACAGGGACCTTCTGGAGAGAGTCCAGAGAAGGGTGACAAAGTTGATTAGGGTTCTGGAACATCTCCCCTGTGAGGAAAGGCTGAGTGAGCTGGGTCTGTTCAGCTTGGAAAAAAGAAGACTTAGGGGGGACCTAATTAGTGTTTACAAATATCTTAGACATGGGTGGCAGGGGGAATTGGCCAGCCCCTTTTCAGTGGTCAGTGGGGACAGGACTAGGGGCAATGGCTGTAAGCTGGAGCACAGGAAGTTCCGCACCAACATGCGGAAGAACTTTTTCACAGTGAGGGTGACAGAGCAGTGGAATAGGCTGCCCAGGGAGGTGGTGGAGTCTCCTTCTCTGGAGATATTCAAGTCTCGTCTGGATGCCTATCTATGTAATATGATATAGGGAGCCTGCTTTGGCAGGGGGGTTGGACCCGAAGATCTCTTGAGGTCCCTTCCAACCCCTAAGATTCTGTGATTCTGTGATTCTGTGTGACCAGCAGAGACAACTCATGATGAACTGATTGAAATCCCCCATTCCCCGTCTTTCCCTGTGCCACCCAGGGGGATGAGGAAAGGAGAGAAATCATGAATAAAGTTGAGCCCTGGAAGAAGGGAGGGGTGGGCAGAGGTATTTTAAGATTTGGTTTTATTTCTCATTATCCTACTCTCTTTTCATTGAGTACTTTCTTGTGGCGGTGGTAATAAATTTGATGCATTTTTATTTATTGTGTGTTGAGTTTCTTTTGCCTGTGACATTAATTGCTGAATCTTGACTCCTAAGCCTCTCAATATATATTTTCTCCCGTCTCCACCTGAAAAGGGGAGTGATAGAGTGACTTTGGTGGGCATCCGGCCTCCAGACATGGTTAAACCACCATATATGATTAAACCCATTGACTAGCATTTCTGTAGTATATTTCTTCATGAAGTATGCAGGAGCTATGCATTTTATAAGCCCACAGGATCAAAATAGAGCATGATGTTAAACATATAGGATTTCAGAAAATCTTGTCCTACTTAATCTAATATAAAAAATTATGATCATCATCAAGTATCGGCAAATTTATGTAACTACCTTGTCAAAAAGGACTTGCCAACAAACAAGTTGCTTTCAACTAACATGACATTGAAAGATGAGAGATATATAATTTACACTTACCCTTTTTTTCTAGAAATTGAAAAGCTCCTTAAAAACACAACAACCAGGGATAAAGTCCTTGCCATGTTCATGTATGCTAGAAGAGGTTTAAGTTTTAAACTGACAAGGTGACTAGTATTTATATATGTGTTGTGAAGGAGGTAGGTAGAATCAAGAACTATGCTATCATTCTTTTGTCTTTTGAGCTATAAGAGTAGGAGTTAAGTAAAAATATTTCAAAACTTGAAAATAATTTTTCATAACATTCAAATTTTATTCCTGTACTGCTACAGTAGATGTTTTAATCTCAGTTCTTGGCTTTCTAATTGCTTATGAAAACTAAAATTTTGACACACATCCCACTTAAAAAATAATAAAATTGCTTTACATCTAAAATGGTCATATTTGCTGAATAGAATGCATCTCCTCTCAACATCTTCACTGGAAGAACAGAACCACAGTATTCTTCAGTATTTTCAAAAACCTTCCATGCCTATGTGTCCTGGTTTCAGCTAAGATGGAGTTAATTTGCTTTTTAGCAGTGGATGGAATGCCATGTTTGGGTGTTAGGATGAGAGCAGTGCTGATAGCACCCTGATGTTTCTAGTTGTTGCCAAGCAATCAAGGACTTTTTCAGTTGTTCATATTTCTAACTAACAGGAAGGGACACAGCCAGGACAGGTGACCTGAATTGGCCAAAGAGGATATTCCATGCCAATTACGTCATGCTCAGTATAAAGGGGGACTGGGAGAAGGAGGAAACTCCAGAATGTGTGGTTTCTTTGGGACGGTTGGGTTCCGTGACAGCTCTGGGCTGTATGGCCTAAGTTGTGTGGTTCAGTGAGAGACTGCATTGTGTATTACCAGTTTCGTGTATTTTGTGCTCTAAAGTTGTGTGATCATTGTTGTTTTGTTTTTTTTTTCTCTTTTTCTGCTATTTTAGTAAACTATCCTTATCCCAACTTGCGGGGTTTTGGTTTGGTTTTTTTTTCCCTCTTTACATTTCCCTTCCTTTACCCCCCCCCCCCAACTTCCCCCCCATCTTCTTTTTGTTAAAAGAACAAGCAACTGTGTGGGGCTCAGCTCTTGACTGGGGCTAAACCACCACACTATGTCAAAAATGGAGTCTCCATTTACTGGGAACACTGAAGAATTCATTTCCTATTGCATAAGTCTTCAGATTAGTCAAAAAAAGTTATGAGCACTGTTGCGGACATGAAGATGTTTAAATCACAAACATGGATATTAATTCCCTTTCAATCATGGATCTTCATTTTAAGGGTTAGGATAACTTTTTGAAACTTTAAAAAAACGTTTTGACACTTAAAAAACTACTATCTGAAAAAGTATGAAGAAACACATACATGCTTTCTTCAAGTTTAAATTGCAGTGGCAATTGATATAAAATTGATTCATAAATCTTGTAGTTTTGTTATATTCTTTATAAAGATGGGGAACCCTTGTCATGACTATGCACATAGAAGCATTGCACAGAGATGCTCACAATAGCAGTTGTCAAGGCAATGTGTTCATAATACACCAGATATTATATGTAATGTCACATGGAGATGTTTGTTTAAGCTTAAGTGCATGTTAGTAAACCTTTGCATCCATCTGATGCATAACAGGCTGTTAAGCTCAAGTTAGAGAACCAGTGACACAGTTTAGGTTGCTTCTGGAGCTGAGTTTGAAATTCCCAGAAGTCTGTCTTTTCAGTGATCTCTGTGCTACAGCCATTTTTAATATGCACAAGAACTAGCTACAGGAAACTCCTTCTAAGCACTCCTAAGAAAACAAGATAAGGTCTCTATAAGAGTAACCAGGAACAAGTCAACTGAAGTTTAAAGATGACTATTTCAAAATAACTAGGAATTGTAATTCTTAATACTTACTTAGTAAGATGCCGACATAATACATCTTTACAAATTGGCTGTTCAGCCAAAGTCAGCCAAAACTCACAAGCCTCCAAAGCCACATTTTCATCTTGGTCCTGTGTCCTTTGAAGCATATACTACACCAAAAAAAACCAAAAAACTTCCATAAGATATAAGTTTTAAGTACTCAGAAGGAGCTATCAACACACAAATTGTGTTTGCAAAAACAGACTATGCTAGCAGAGTAATTTTTGTTCTTTTTGGAAAGGGGAAGAAACAGATATAAGGGACTACTTAAGGCTATGGTGAGAATAAGCCAAGAGACTTATTTCCTAATGCTAGATGATTCAGATTCTATTTCTTCACTGCTTAAGTGAGAATATTATTATCAAGAAACTGTGGACAGAGATGCAAGATAATAAACAGCAGTTTCCTGAGAACAGGCTTTTCTTCTAACTATTATTTTACCACACCCCTCTTTGCCCTTTTGAATAAAAATATGCAGCTATACTTTAGTAAGATGGAAATACTTTTTATAGCCTGTACCATAAAAAAGTTTCCCTTTCAAATCTTGATTACCTTTCACGATGCAATTAAGTAGAAACCATGACAGGGAAAAAAAGGTCTCACTTTCTTCAAGCATGAATGGTAAGTCAGTTTCAATATAAAATCTTTAATCTTGCTGTTAAAATTTAATCCCCCTTAAACAAAAAATAATCAAATACATGCATAAACAGCAAGCCTAAGTATACCACAGGTACATCAATTTCTGACAAATGCCAAAATAATTTAGGGAAGATGCTTGCAACTTCCAAAATAATAATTTCTACATTATTCCATGCCAGCCCTTACTTCTGACATAGTCAGTTCTTCCACTAATTTTAGAAGCCTCATGGAAGTTCACGCAGCTACCTTTCCTCACACATAGATTTAAAATGAGCAAAATAAATCCTTCTACAGAATACCATTTTATTCTCAAAAATAAATAGAATAGGGTGACCTATATTATCCTTATGCATTTCAGGAATGCAAATTCCTGAAACTGTGTTTCCTAAAGGGTCACTACTGTGACTATGAACTCACAATAACAGAAATATTGCTCTATTCTGAATTATCAACAGATTACAGTTTGGAAGAGTTGAAAAACTCAAGGCTTCATTAGTGCACCTGAAGTGATTTGGCATTTTTCCCCAGAGGGCTTGAAAATCTACTATTTTGTTGTATCTAGTTATTTGTCACAAAGAAAAAAACAGAATGACAAAGAAAGTAATCTCTGTTTGAAGGTGCTCACACTGTCATTATCTCTTTATGTATTATAGCATATGCTCTATGAAGTTAGATAGCACTGGATTGAAAAGGCTACTTATACTCAGTGGCATATGATAGCTATATATCCAACCTGCAAATCATAGAATTATAGAATGGTTTGGGTTGGAAGGGACCTTAAAGATCATCTAGTTCCAACCCCCTGCCATGGGCAGGAACACCCTTCAATAGACCAGGTTGCTCAAAGCCCCATCCAACCTGGCCTTGAACACTTCCAGGGATGGGGTGTCCACAACTTTCTCTGGGCAACCTGTTCCAGTACCTCACCACCCTCACAGTGAAGAATTTCTTCCTTATATCTAATTTAAATCTACCCTCTTTTAATTTAAAGTCTTTACACCTTGTCCTATTAGTACTTCCTTTGTAAACAGTCCCTCTCCAGCTTTGCTGTAGGACCCCATAGTAAGAGCAGTGATATTAATAACAAAGTAAAAGCATGGGAAGAGTGCTTGAAGTTTGCTTTGTTAAATATTATGCCAAATTTTAATAATTAATTTTAATGATAAGCTATAAAGTTCTACTGACTTTAGGCAATGGAAATAGTTGCTTCATAAAAATAAATTACAAAATAGAATAGGAAGATTATTCAGAACTGGTTTGCATACTCTATAACAGTGTTGTGATAGCTTTATTATGTCAATCCATCAAGAAAATAATAGTGTGATTTATAAAGCATTAAGAACACATCCTTTGAGCAGTAACAGATGTCTTTAAAGAAATCAACATGATGCACACAATCTTATGACTTCAGCACCAAGCTGTTTTGTTTGTGTTTGGCTAAATATGCTCTGTGAACATAGAGCAATCTAATAACTAAAATCTGTTAGGTCAGTCTACTCCTGACATATCCTGTTGTCATGTTCTTAGACAAAGGGAGGAGGTAAAAAACCACTACAAAATATACACATCTGCTTCTAATTCTGGAAGTACATGCTCTAAAAACCCACTGAAATCCAAATTCAACCATTACTATAAGCTGCAAGATCTTGTCAAAAAAGTTAATAATAAACATGTCTGCTTCAGAAGCATGATGCTGGCCAAGACCTTCTGTCTTAGAATCACTACTGGATCATTAATATCCTTAACTACTTCAAAAGCAATTTTTCATAAGCATAAAAAAAAATCATGTAGGTACAAGTTTGTCTCTTTTTAAGACTTCCTTCAGTTAGAGGAGCCACCATCAGCAGAATTCAGCTTGGAGGTATTCAAGTTTCAAAGGGACAAAACCAGACTCATCTGAATGTTGAACAATAGTCCGTTATGGGATATTACATTTGCACATCCCAATATATAGAGAGAGAACTGGGGAAATTGTAACAGTACACAATAGTGCCAAAACTGGGGGAAGAAGTCTAAATTTTGTTATAGAACAAAAAAATCACTACTGTCTTTAGTAGAAAAGCAGCCTAGTAGATCTTCTGATTGGTGACATCATTTCTACCTGCAAAGTCCACAAGTTCCTTACTGATCTTATAAGGGTGAACAGCCAGAGAAGTTATAAATTGTTGACAATATAATCCCCAAAGCTTTATTCTCTCTCTTTAAAAAAAAACCCAAACTCAAACAAACAAAAAACCCACCTCAAGTATGAACAATCCCTGCCTGTCCTGTGACATGAGAACATGTCTGTCAGGGTTGGTGTAATGAAATTCCAGACAACATATAGGAAGACTAGACAGCAGGCCAAGGCTATCACGGGTCATCTCCGATTTATGTCTCTCTAATGCCTTTGTTCAGGAGCAAAAATACCCTTCATTTTATCCAAACCTAGCCCTTATGGAATTTGACACTAGTTTATGACTCACTTGTTCACATAAAATCTGCATTAAAAACCCACACTGGTCTTAGCTATATTTCCAGTCTAGCAAGTAGTGTATGCAAAGACTACATAGAAACTGACAATATTTCCTAGAAACATTTACATTACAACTAAATGGTTGAGCAGACAAAAACCAGCTGATCCGGTAGGCAAGTCTGCACTTATCTAGAATTATAAAGGAACTATCAAATGATACTGACCTCTACAACTGAATGCAATGGCAGAGAGTTTTGTTAGCAGCTTAAAGAGCGTGACAACTATATACAATAACATTCTTTATCCTTCTTGTGGTCAAAAGATCCAAAAAAGGTGACAGCATCAATGTGTAAACTATAGCAGTATCAGCCTTAGAACTAAGATTTTAACATGATCTTCTCACTTGTCACGCAATGCCTGGCTGCTTCATGGTACAGCTGATCCTGATCATTTCAGGATCAATTAACTTAATGAAGAATGAACAACCGCCATATGCATTGTCAAATACAATGTCAAGTTGACAATTAGTTAAAAAGAAACTTTCGTAACATCAGTCTTAAAGGAAAACTAAGAGTAGGCAAGCACAAGAGTAACATGCCTGTTCTGATGAATGATTTTAATTTGTTATGATTTCTGCAACCCCAAACATGTTTCAACATGCAATCTGGGAAAATCTGTGAAATGTAACTCACCTCAACTATACTAATCATATGAGGAAGCAGGCGATCCATTCGAACTTCCAGCAACATTACCAGAGCACGGCAAACATTTTTGCGTACTTCAGGCTCCTCATCACCAGCCAGTGCAAAAAGATTCTGTTGGAATGTAATATCAGTTGAAAAGCCCCAATTTATCTAGTTCAACTTGTTTTTAAATTGACATTGCAGACAAACTAAAGTATATATCCCACCCCACACCTCAGAATACTATATTATTTCTTAAAGACATACGTTTTAGCAAATGAATTCTTCAGGCTCTCAACATGTATTGTTATCAGTGTTTTGGTCATGTGCACATTAGACACAAGAACATTACTTCCAGAATTTTTTTTTCCCTGTCCTGGAGGTTAACTCTGTCCTGGCCAGAACCAGGACATTCCCTAAACATTAATCAAGTTCTGAAGCTAGAAAACTCCTTCAGTACATAACAGCATCACGTAAAATATTCTAGATAACCCAAAATATCACCCTTTTAGTCCACGTTCAGTAGCAGTATTCAGAAAGACCCACCATCCACTCAGTGACATGATGATCCCTGTACTGAACTCTCCATCACTAGTTATGCAACAATTGTTTCCTCTACGTATGAAAAGGAAGCGTCTTTCAAAATACTATTTCTTCTGCTGTGAGAGTGCTTAGACTAATCTAAGCATAAGCAGACAAAATGAACTTCAGTCCATGGGGTTTGAAGCTAAAAATGGGAAGCCAGCAATATGGAGTTTCGGGGTAGTGGTGGTTGTAAAACATTATTCAAAGTTCTTGATAAATCAAATATGCAACTAGACTTAACCTCCCAACCAAGAATGCACACTCACCTCAATAAAAGAATCTATGTGCAACATAAGAGCTTGTGTTCTGCTGATGATAAATTGATTGACACATGCAACAGCATGAGACCTACAAATAGAACAGTTAAAATATACATTTTTCATGACAAACATTTTCTAAACTGTATACAGGCATCAAAAACATTAAAAAGCGAATCACATTGTCCAAACATTTTCTAGATGCAAGTGGGTACAAATCTGTACATCTATATTGTTACCAAGAAAAAGTACTAACCACATTACTCCGACATATCTAATAAATAATTAAAAATATTTAGTAAATAAAAAAATAGAGCAGGATAACTATACCTTTTAAATTTCAATATTAAGCATTTTACTGACAGCACTAATATTCTTCATACTTTATCATTATGTACTGAAAACAGGCCGTGGATCAAGCAGGTGATCAGCTTTCCTGGTTTTGGCTAGGATAGTTAATTTCTCTCTAGCAGCGGGTGGAATGCTGTGTTTGGGAGTCAGGATGAGAGCAGTGCTGATAGCACCCTGATGTTTCCAGTTGTTGCCAAGCAGTCAAGGACTTTTCGGTTGTTCATATTTCCCTAATAATGAGAAGGGAGGGGACACAGCCAGGACAGGTGATCCAAACTGGCCAAAGGGGGTATTCCATGCCAATTACGCCATGCTCAGCATAAAAGAGGTCTGGTGGTGGGAGGAGCAGGCAGCTCCAGGACGCGCAGTTTTGGGGATGGTCTGGTTTCTGGACAGCTCTAAGCTAATATGGCTTGAGTTGTACAGTTTGGTGAGAAACCACATTGCGTAGCACCAGTCTCGCATATTTTGCTATAAAGTCCTGTTATTATTATTACATCTATCTTTCTGCTATCCCAGTAAACTATCCTTATCCCAATCCATGAGGTTTTTGTTTCTTGGGTTTTCTTTTCCCTCCCTTTCCCCCTCCCTCAATCCCTCCCCCCCAATACTCCCTCTTAAAGAACAAGTGGCTGCGTGGTGCCCAGCTCTTGGCTGGTGCAAAACCACAACAAAAGTTGAAACTGGTTTAACTATGTCAAAGCCACAAACATCACAGCATACACGATATGAAACACTCTGATTAATAAGATAAGGAAAAAAGGAAATTTTTCTCCATCTTTCCCAGTTCCAATTAAATATTAAGGTTATCTTTCCACAAGTGTAAGTTCATGCTTTCTATATATATTTTTCTTCATGTACATTTATTTTATGTGAGTTTCTAAATCTTATTTAAATCTTATAATGATATGTTCCTAGTTATATACTTCCTTTTAGTCTTCACCGTCTACTACTGTTGGCAATAACTGCTGCCTCAAAACACATTTCACATAATCACACAGAATTGAGGTTGAGGTTGGAAGGGACCTCTGGAGGTCCTCTTGTCCAATGGCACTGGTTCAAGCAGGGCTACGTAGAACAGATTGCACAGGACCACATCCTGATGACTTCTGAATATGTCAAAAGATGCCGATGCCACCACCTCTGGAAAACCTGTGCCAGAACTCACAATAAGAAAAAGTGCTTCCTGATCTTAAAGAAGGAGCTCCTGTGTTTCAGTTTGTATCCATTGCCACTTGTCCTATCACTGGACACAGCAGAAAAGAGCCTGGATCCATCTTCTTTGCACCCTCCATTAAGGTATTTATATACATTGATGAGATCCCCTCTCAGTCTTCTCTTCTATAGACTAAACAGACCCACACCTCAGCCTTTCCTCATATGAAGGGTGCTCCAGCCCTCTAATCATCGTAGTGGCCTTCTGCTGGACAGGGCTACTGGCCCTGTTATCCCAGCATTGGAGCAGCCAGGTGACAACTTGTTTGCCTGAAAGGCAGCTGAAATCTTTTTGCATATGTGGTGGTTTAGTCCTGGATGGAGGCCAAACATCTACAAAAGTCGCTCTATCCCTCCTCTTTTCAGCTGGACAGGGGAGAAAATATATATAGAGGCTTGAGTCGAGATAAGGAAAGGGAGAGATCATTCTGCAATTATTTCAACACAGAATAAAGGAAAGAAAACTCCCTAATTTATGACACTGCACTGCACACCCAGTGAAACCAGAGTCGGATAATGAGAAGTGTGACCAGATCTTAAAGCACCTCCCCCCACCTCTCTCTTCTTAGTAGACTTCACTTTAGCCATGATTTCGCTCCCTTTTTCCCCCTCATTGTGGCACGGGGAGGGGCAGGGAATGGGGGTATTGGGGTTTCAGTCAGTTCCTCATAACATGTTCTTCTTAGCTGGTGGGGGCATTCATTCCTCACACCCTTCCCCTGCTACAGCGTGGGGTCCCACCCACAGGAGAAAGTCCTTCACAAACTTCTCCAACGTGAGTCCTTTCCCACAGGGCTTCAGCTCTTCACCAGCTGCCCCAGTGTGCGTCACTGCTATGGGGTGCAGTCATAAATCACAGAACGTCTCTCAGTCTCTCAAGCCCAGACTACCCCAGCCTGGTCCTCAACGGAATCACAAGCCTTTCTCCTCAGCAAACCTGCTCCGGCATGGATATATCTCCCTTGCTCATCTCTGTGTCTCTATCTCTCTCCAAGGGCTGCAAGTGCTGGTAGAGGCTCACTCCAATGCAGGTCACAGCGTCTTCTGTATGTCTCCACCTGCTCCAGCATGGGGTCTCTCCACAGGCTGCTCCATGCTTTTCCATGGAATCACTTCTCCCTGTCATTATCCATGGACTGCAGGGAGGTAGCCTGCTCCACCATTGGTTTCTCCGTGGGCTGCAAGGGCATCTTTCTCTCCGGCACCTGGAGTGCCTCCTTCCCTGGCCTTGGTGTCTGCACAGTTCCTTACATTTTCTCACTCCCTTCTCTGGTGACAAAAAGCGGTTGCTAGCGTGCTTTTTTTTCTCCTAAATGTGATTCCCAGAGGTGTTGTGACCATCACTGAGTGGCTCGGCCTTGGTCAACAATGACTGGCCTTGAGTAAGCTGGTGTTTACTCTCTGGGGCCTGCAGAGAGCTTCTAGCTGCTTCTTGCAGAAGCCACACCTGCAGCCCCACCTTTCTCCACCAGAAACCAGCCACACAAATCTACAACACATGCGCCTATTGCTATATCTCCTAAATGTGTTTTGAGTCCTGTTTACAGTTACAAAAATTGTTTTAAGAATATCACCCAGAGATCTGCCCTAAGGCTGGATAGTCATCGGTGACATGGCATGTGGAGGAATATGGTTAGGTATCTTCTCACATCCAGTGGTTTGGAACTTCACATCCGAACAACTACAGGATCCTGATAAACTGATCGACTATTTTAAAGGAAAATGCTGCAGCTATTCCAAGGAAGCACAACTCACTGCACTGTGCTGGGCCCTGAGTGCTATTTACCAAACATTGATCGATATTAGGCAGCATCCTTGGGGAAGAGAGGGAAAACACATCAACAGGCACTGTGACTGCTCAAACCCTCATGACAGGCTGTGTAGCTGAACCAAAAAACCAACCCCTGTCAGTATCTGTCATCCCTATATACAAGAAATACACAAAAATATCTGTTCACTTAGTAAAGGATGATGATGAACCAGGGCCATCATGAGAATAGGAAGAAGATGCAGAACCACAGGAAATCACCTGATCTCCATCCCTCAGTGAGCTGAGAGATATGCTGTTGTAGTTTTGCATGGCTGGGTTCTCGTGGAGAAGGGGGGGGCTGCAGAGTACCCTGTTTACTCAGAGAGTAAACATCAGCTGATTCAAGGCTGCAGTCATTGCTGAACAAGGCTGAGCCAATCAGCGATGGTCATAGTGCTTCCGTGAATCACATTTAGGAGAAAAAAAGCCCACAATCAGTCACTTTTTGCCACCAGAGAAGGGAGTGAGAAGATGTAAAGAACTGTGCAGACACCAAGGCTGGTGAAGAAGGAGGGAGGGGATGAGGTGCTCCAGGTGCTGGAGAGACAGATTCCCCTGCAGCCTGTGGAGAAAACCATGGTGAAGCAGGGTGCCTCCCTGCAGTCCATGGATGATGACAGGAAGAAGCGATCCCACCTAGAGCCCGAGGAGGACCCCACACCAGAGCGGGTCAAGCCACCTGAAGAACGCTGTGATCCTGTGGGAAGCCTGCATTGGAGCAAGCTCCTGGCAGCAGAACTTGCAGTCTGTGGAGAGACTGACCCACACTGGAGCAGGTTTGCTGGTGGGACTTGTGACTCTGTGGGGGACCAGGCTGGAACAGTCTGGGCCTGAAGGTTGGCACCCCATAGAAAGGAGCCACGCTGAGGCAGTTGGTGAGGAGCTGAAGCCCTGTGGAAACTTCCCCCTAATATCTAATCTAAACCTTCCCTCCTTTAGCTTTAAACCATTCCCCCTTGTCCTGTCATTGTCTGCCCTTTTAACAAGTTGATTCCCCTCCTGTTTATAAGCTCCTTCTAGGTACTGGAAGGCTGCAATGAGGTCCCCCCACAGCCTTCTCTTCTCCAGGCTGAACAAGCCCAGCTCCCTCAGCCTCTCTTTGTAGGGCAGGTGCTCCAGCCCTCTAATCATCCTTGTGGCCCTCCTCTGAACCCTCTCCAACAGTTCTACATCTTTCTTGTACTGGGGGCCCCAGATCTGGACATAGGACTCCAGGTGGGGCCTCACGAGGGCAGAGTAGAGGGACAATCACCTCCCTGTCCCCCCTGGCCACCCCTCTTCTGATGGAGCCCAGGATACCATTGGCCTTGCGAGCTGCAAGAGCACACTGCTGGCTCATGTTAAGTTTCTCATCCACCACGACACCCAGGTCCTTCTCAGCAGGGCTACTCTCAAGGAGCTCTTCTCTCAGTCTGTACACTGGATTTCATCAGGATCAGTGGGTGGCTGCACATTGTCAGGGTCATAGTAAACCAGCTCCCGCATGGCTAATTCCCTCAGGTATTAGAAACCTCACCCCACTGTGTGTTCAATTATGGTGCGCTCTGTACGAGCTTATACCACATGGGTTAGGTACATTGGACTTCATCACTATATGTTGCTAACTGTGATCATAATAAACCAGCATAACAACCACGTGCAGTGCTACAGGCTTGGGGAAGGGTAGCTAGAAAGCTGCCTGGTGGAGAAGGACCTGGGGGTGTTGGTTGACTGCGGGCTGAACATGAGCCAGAAGTGTACCCAGGTGGCCAAGAAGGCTAATGGCATCCTGGCTTGTATCAGAAACAGTGTGGCCAGCAGGTCCAGGGAAGTGATTGTGCCCCTGTACTCAGCATTGGTGACGCCACACCTTAAATACTGTGTTCAGTTTTGGGCCCCTCACTACAGAAAAGACATTGAGGTCGTCGAGCGTGTCCATAGAAGGTCAACCAGTCTGGTGAAGGGGCTGGAGAGCAAATCATATGAGGAGTGGCTGAGGGAACTGGGGTTGTTTAGCCTGGAGAAGATGAGGCTGAGGGGAGACCTTATCACCACCTACAATTACTTGAAAGGAGGTTGTAGAGAGGTGGGTGTTGGTCGCTTCATCTAAATGACAGGTGATAGGATGAAAAGACATTGAGGTCCTGGAGAGTATCCATAGAAGGTCAATCAGGCTGGTGAAAGGGCCAGAGGGCAAATCTTACAAGGAAGGAACTGGGATTGTTTAGCCTGGAGAAGAGGAGGCTGAGGGGGGACTTTATCCCTGCCTAGAACTACCTGAAAGGAGGTTGTAGAGCGGTGGGTGTTGCTCTCTTTCCCAAGGGACAGGTTGTCCTGGTTCTGGCCAGGCCAGAGTTAACCTCCCCAAGCAGCCAACACAGGTGAGCTGAGTTAGCCTGGGCTGTTTTCCATACCACCTGACACCACTTCCCCATAAAAGCAGCTGGTTGGGGAATGGTATGGGCTTGGTGCCCCCAGGGCAGTCTGAATGTGGCTTGGGTGTTGGGCTGGTTGGCCCTTATTGTTGGGCAGCACTCTGTAATTGACAGGTCAATAAGATGCTCTGTGTTAGCATTTGGTGTGAGTATAATTTGCCATTATTGTTCTACATTCATGGTGGTTTTTTCAGTAAGCTGTCCTTATCCCAATCCATGGAGGCTCTGTCTGTTTCTCCTGTGGGAGTGAGTGGTGTGTGGTGCTTGGCCACTGTCTGGGGCTGAACCACCACACAGGTGATAGGACAAGGGTGAATGGCTTCAAGCTGTTCCACGGCAGGTTCATATTAGACATTAGGAAAAGTTCTAAACTGAATGGTTATTGGGCATTGGAACAGGCTGCCCAGGGAGGCGGCTGAGTCACCATCCCTGGAGGTATTTAAAAGATGGGTAGATGAGGTGCTCAGGGATATGGGTTAGTAGAGGACAGGTACAGTTGGACTCAATGATCTCAAAGGTCTTCTTCAACCTAGTGATTCTATGATTTTATGATTCTATGATCTATTAAATAACAGATAAGCATGGAAATTACTGATGCATTAAATCTGTGTGTCTTATCTTCTCACATTTGCACATGCAGGATCATCTAAAAAAACTAAACATGTTTTAAATTGATCTAAAAAATATCAAACTTTTTGCTCACCTAAATAAATTTTGAACAGGTAACTTCAACATAACACCTAAACCTACCTTATTTTTGGACTGCTGTGCTTGAAGAACTGCAAGAATTTAGGTATCATGATATTGAGTGGTTGGTCCAATATATCACTATCTAAAATTTCAGCAGAATCTTCACATATCTTCTGAAGAGCACCAAATGCACCCTGTGTTAAAAGAAAACATAATGAACAAGTTCTAAAAATTTTTTTAAAATCTGTTCTTTTACATTTTGAAGAAAGCAATGTTTCATGTTTTGTACAGAACAGGTAATTCTGTAAATACAGAGTTAAATTAAAACATCCTTAAAACCTTTTTATTTAACCACTTTATACTGTCATCTGTAAGCTTTCAATATGGGTGAGTCTATAATAGGAAATGATATTTTAATTTTAGCATTCAATGCTAATGTATTCAATAATATTAAAAATTATTAAAGATCTTATTTTAAAAATAAAAGACAATTTGCAGAAGCATCCAATTTAATTTCATATATGATTTTGTTTCCTTTAATGGTTTGAGCAAAACAGAACTCTGGACATGATGGCCAATTTAAGTTACATTTTCAAGTGTTTTTTTCTTTTTTTAAGAAAGCAACATTAAAACACTACATAACAGCATGACATCTTGGACCACTCATAAGTATTATTTCATACAAAAATGTTTCACACGCTTATGGAGACAGCTTCAAGCAATGGGAATTGTGTGGTCACAGATTTTTATTTTTTAAAAATTAAACAACACTTTCTTCTCCTGATAGCTTAAAACGGTTAAGCTGGTATTTATTTATTTTCCTTCATAAATATTGAGCAAAACCCATTCATTTCACACTAGCCTGATATAGCAGTGACAAATAACGTTTCCAGATTAAGTTATAAGAAGAATGAACAACACTACTTTTAAGTAAGAGAAATTTCAGGGTCAACCTTCTGATGCCTAAAATCCTCATTCTTCAATACAGGCTGGGAGATGATGTGATAGAGAGCAGCCCTGCAGAGAAGGACTTACGGGTGCTGGTGAATGAGAAGCTCGACATGAGCCAACAATGCCTACAAGAAAGCTGGGGAGGGACTTTTTAGAAGGGCATAGAATAATAGAATGGCATGGGTTGGAAGGGACCCCAAGGATCATAGAGCTCCAAGCCCCCTGCCACAGGCAGGACCACCAACCTCCAGGCCTGAATCTATACAAGGTTGCCCTGATCCAGGCATGTAGTGATAGGATGAGGGGGGATGGTTTTAAATTGGAAGGGGTAGATTTAAATTAGATATTAGGAAAAAATTCTTCACTATGAGGGTGGTGAGGCACTGGAACAGGTTGCCCAGGGAAGTGGTGGATGCCCCCTCCTTGGACGTGTTCAAGGCCAGGTTGGATGGGGACTTGAGCAGCCTGGTCTAGTGAGAGGTGTCCCTGTCCATGGCAGGGGAGTTGGAATTCTATGATCTTTAAGGTCCCTTCCAACCCTAACCGTTCTATGATTCTATGATAAAAGATTGGGCATCACAAAGTGGTAACTTTTGAATACTTCTCAGCTGAGATGCGATGATTACCCATCTACAGTCTTATTCTGCTTTTATGCATAGAAAACAAATTCATTTCAATGAGCACTAAGAATATGCAATGCAGATAGAAGAAAAAGTATAAAATTTGAGCCACTGTTCTCTGAAGAGATTTTATATGTGAGTATACACACACACATATAATTGTATATATAGTATCTATGAAGAGAGAAAAAAATGAACAAAATTTCCATGATAATCCATTTCAAAATAAGTGTCCTTACCTCACAGGTATTGTAATCTTCAGAATCCAACAGACTGCAAAGCTTTGGCAAGAGTTCAGGCCAATTTTGTAATTCCCCTTTTGAAGCAATGGTTGTTATGAGAATGCCTAAGTGAATCAGAGGAATAAAGGAAACAAGATCTCATATATTTTCACAGGTTTCACAGCCTTTTTTCTCATTTTATTCCTCTCAAAGATCTAAGAATTTAAGAAATTTCTTGTTTTATTAACTTGTTAATAAAACTATTATTTTATTATGAGCTGGAAAGCATAAAAAGAGGAAGTACGTTTAATTAGAAATGGTATTTGAAGGGCTTTGAAATGCAAAGCTATGTTGTTCCTTCCTGCTACCATGAAGGGCTCAGGTGTGAGAAGTCAAGCACAAATAATTCCAGTTAAGGAAATAATAATGCCCAAACACTGCAGGGCAGGTTCTGCTCTAAGTTTTCTAAAAACTACAAACATTGACCTCCAGTAAACAGAGTACCCATCTCAAATCACCTTCTCTTTATTATGATACAAAAACATGAATGTGAGAAGCTGCTATTCAATAAATTCATAACCCAATAATAAATGATGTGTTCATAACTTTACTATATTTACACAAAACATTAAGGACACATTTTAAGACTGAGATACCTACTAAGAGCTTTCACACTATGGCAGGTCATCCAGTGATCAGCTGTAGGGGTTGGCTGATTCAGATCCAGCAAACAGATAGGACAGCCTAAAGAGTCACTAATTCCATTTCCAGCACATACAGAAAATCCAAGGGAAAAAAAAAAAGGTGACAGGAAAAGAGAAGGCTGCTTATAAAGTAGGACCAACTATGAGTTCATTTTCCCTCAACTAGCAATCTCCCAAGTGACAAGTGATGAAAAGCTTTCCTAAGCCTTTTCATTGAGCTAGTCACCATATATCCATTTTCTTTGGAATAAAATGTTAAAATTCTTATTAAGTATACAAGAATACAGGACAACATTACAGAGCATTCTGGGAAAGACACAAAGATATTTTGCTTCATGTTTCCTTAGATGCCATAAGGCTGGAGAACCCAAGAAGACAAAGAGCAAAAATGAAGACAGAGGTAAAACACAATTTTACAACTCCAGAAATAGTTTGTATCCAGTTATCTTCATAATTACAAATTAATAGGAAAGATTCCCAAAAGCCTATGGATATCAATGGATCTTAAAGACTATTTCTTTTACATATTATGGTCCTTGAAAAGATATCAGATGCATTAACAGAAAATACATATTTTATTGTTGCTGGATCTTAATGATCTGTTGGGGTTAAAAAAAATACATTGAACTTCATAAGCAGAATAAAATAAATAAATTTTCTTGCTTTATAGACAAAGTACTTCAACTGCAAAATTGTCTCCCTGCCTTAGACCTGGCACAGGTTTGTAGAATTAACATGAGTTGAGAAACAAACTTAAGAATGAAATTCCCAGAACTCCTCTGGACAAATATGTGAGAGAAGACAAAAGTCTTAAAGGGGTTGGTAGTTAAGGAAAAGAATTGGTTTAAAATCTTTTAAAGATCATAGAACTTTTCAAAAGTTGACAAATTGTCTGTTTGTACTTGTAATATGTGCAAGCTTTCACTGCTAAAGGTAAGACTATTTGAAAACTACTTTAAGTGTTCTACAAAAAGGATTATCCCAGACAGCAACAGGATAACCTAGGAAGAAATATTTTCAGATGTGTAGGCAAAAACTGAAATAAGCTGATCAACCCCTTACGAGACGCATGCAGTTCAGACCATATAGCAGTCATACAGATTCAGACATTACAAGTATACAAATGTATCTATGTTAGGACACTGATAGCCCTTCTAATGACCAACCTCCAGTGTCTCAATCACAAACTTAAGAGACTTCATTTTTAAAAGTTTTGGACTGCTTGCATCAAGTAGTAATTTGCTAATCTGCCCTCTTTCTACCTAATAAGAGAGCAAAGTATACTTATCACAGTGTCGCAGTTTTGCGAGGTTGGGTGCTGGAAAAGAACAGGGGGTGCAGAAAATGGCTGCTGTGAGGAGCTGCTGGAATTCTCTGGAGCTCCAAAATGTAAACAATCCAAGGTCAGAATCAATGTTGACCAGGGCCAAGCCAATGAGAATCACATATAGGAGAAAACAACCCGGAAGCAGCTGCATTTTGCCACCAGAGAAGGGAGGGAGAAGATGTAATGAGCTGTCCAGACACCAAGGCCGGGGAGGGGGAGGAGGCACCCCAGGTGCCGGAGAGAAAGATGCCCCTGCAGCCCGTGGGGAAAACCCATGGAAAAGGCCAAGACCCTACCTGCAGCCCATGGAGGGGCTCCACACTGGATGGAGCAGGTGGAGACATAGAGAAGACACTGTGACCCTTACGTTGGAGCAACCCCCTGCCAGCACTTGCAACCTACAGAGATGAGTGAGAGAGAGAATTGTGCCGGAACAGGTTTGTTGGGGGGATACTGGTGACCCCGTGGAAGCCCCGTGGACTGAGAGACATTGTAATTTATTGCTGCCCGCCATAGCAGGGATCCAGGCTGAGCAGCTGATGAAGAGATAAAGCCCTGGGGGAACAGACTCATGTTGGAGAAAAGTTCGTGGAGGACTGTCTCCCGTGGGTGGGATCCCATGGTGCAGCAGGGGGAGGGTGTGTGGAATGAATGCTCCCCCCCGGCCGAGAAGGAAGCCAACTTGCAAGGAACTGACCGAAGCCCCCATCTCCCAGTCCCTGCCCCCTTGTGCTGTTATCGGGGAGAAGGAAGGGAGTGAAATCATGACTAGAGCGGAGTCTGCTAAGAAGGGAGTGGGGGGGGAGGGAGAGGTGTTTTAAGATCTGGAAAAGGAAAGCAGCTCATGAAGAAGTAACCGAGAACCCCAGTATTTTTCCTAGTCCCTGCCCCCCCGATACTGCGAGCAGGGGGGGAATGAAGGGAGTAAAATCATGGGTAAAGGGAAGTCTGCTTAGAATGGAGGGGTGGGGGGAAGGTGCTACTGAGAACCCCATTTTCTCCAGTCCCTGCCCCCCCTGTACTGCGAACGGGAGGGAAGAAGGGAGCAAGATTCTGATTAAAGTCTGCAGAAGGGAGTGGTGGGGGGAACGTGTTTTAAGACCTGGTTGCATTTTGTTTTAAGATTTGGTCACGCTCCTGTCTCTGGTTTTCACTGTTCTTTTTAGTGTAGTGTAATAAATTAGAATAGTTCTTTCCTTCACTGTGTTGAGTCTGTTTCGCCCATATCGTTGCTGATAAAATTATCTCTCCTTGTCCTTATCTTGACTCCTAAGCCTCTTAATATATATTTTCTGCCCTGTCCAACTTAGAAGGGGAGTAATCAACTGGCTTTGGTGGGCATTTGGCCTCCAGCCAGGGCTAAACTACGTCATTTTTGGACGTTCCCCCCACGCAGCCAGAAACTCCTTTGCTGTGAAACACAAAGGAGATGAAATGTAAACAGAAGGATGATCACAACAAATTAAAATAATGCAGAACGTTCTACATGGCCCCTAGAAAAAAAGAAACACAGATCCAAAGAATGCTGTCACAGGTGCCATGCCAAAGAGCTCTTTCAGGAACAGCCAAGTAGGGTTGCACATTTTGAATTTTTTTTCTCCTCCAAGATTCAGAAGCATAATCACCAAAACAGTCAGTTGACATTACTAACTGTGAATTCCAATGGCTGAAATAAGAAATAGCAGCAGAAGGAAGCAGAAAAAAAAAAAAAGAAAGAGCAGTATTAAATAGAAAATTAACTAGATAACATTAATTGGTCTAGGAATCAAAGACTAGCTTATAGGCCATATTATCGATTTATTCACCTACTTTAACTTTCTTTTTTACTCCAAGACACATCTATATCTTCATTTGAAAAATGTTTGAAAACCTTATCAATTCATAGCCTTCTTAACAAAGGGGTTTGGCTAACCTATGCTCCTCACTTCATTACATTTGACTTCTAAGCAGCTAAGAGAAAACTCTATCATAAAAAACATGAGAGTCAACATACTGACAAATGTATTTTAAAAATTATGGACTGAAAGTGCTTTTCATTTCAAACCATTAATCACCACCTTACTTTGACATGCTACTAAGTAGAATTCCACAATACAACAGCCAGCCATCACAAATTTTGGGGGAAATAGTCTCAAGGATACTATTCTTTAATTAAAGGACCTGTTGCCATGGTTCAGCCCCAGACAGCAATTGAGCACCATGTGGCTACTTGCTCAGCCCTCCTCCTGGTGGGATAGGGAGAATGAGGAGACAAAGGTGAAACTCGTGGAGTGGGATAAGGACATCACTGTTGTGATGCACAATGCAATTTGCTTACCAGAAAAAACACCCAGCCTGTCCTCAAGCAGCAACCCCTCCTCCTCAGCCAGCTTCCCACCTTATATGCTGAGCATGAGGTCATATGATATGTAATACCACTTTGGCTAGTGTGGGCCAACTGTCCGGGCTGTGTCTTCTCCAAGCTTCTGGTGAAAGTTAACTTTGTCCTAGCTGAAACCCAGGACTTGCACCAAGTTCTATTTGAACATTTTCCTAAACTGATAATACAACAGTAATAATGTTCCACTTATCTAACATTTACAGGCAAGCACATGAGGACCTCCTTGAAAGCACAGGTATTTTGGCAAGGCAGGGAGTTACCACTACCATTTAAGAAGAATTTCAAACATCAGTGTCCTGGTTTCAGCAGGGATAGAGTTATTATTCTTTCTAGCAGCTGGTGTAGTGCTGTGTTTGGGATTTAGAATGAGAATTATACTGATAACATGTTGATCTTTTTAGTTGTTGTCAAGCAGTCAAGGACTTTTCAGCTTCCCATACTGGCCTGCCAATGAGGTGGAGGGCACCCAAGAAGCTGGGAGGGAACACAGCCAGAGAAGCTGACCCAAACTGGACAAAGAGATATTCCAAACCATACAACATAATGTTTTGTTTATAACTGGGGGTGGGCTGAGGGGCTGAACAGCAACTGGAAACCTGGTATGGCAGCCTGGTGTAATGGCTGAACACCTGCCTGCCAATGGGAAGTGGTGAATGGACTACTTATCTTGCTTTGCTTGCGTGTGTGAGCTAAGAGGCTGGGCAGTTTCAGGGGTATTGCACAGCAGCTGCTGGTCTTGTGCAGCATCAACTTTGGGTGGAGAGAAATTGTGCTGTTCATCACTTGTGTATATATTATTGTCCTGGTTTGGCTAGGATAGAATTAATTTTCTTTCTGGCAGCTGGTGGAATAGTGTGTTTAGGAGTCAGGATGAGAGCAGTGCTGATAACACCCCGATGATTTTAGTTACTGCCAAGCAGTCAAGGATTTTTCAGTGTTTCATATTGCCCTGCTAACAAGAAGGTAGGGGAACTTGAGGGTTAAGTCAGAACTGATAAGTTGTATCCCTGCTGTCCCTGGCCCATGACCTGTCATGAATTTGACAAAATGCTGTCCTTTTGGTGAATTATGTCATCATAATACCAAAACACACCTCCATCAATTTCATTAATCTGTACCTTTAAACATGAGGCAAGAGAATTTTACACCAATCACAATAAAGGTATGTATGACTAGAGTCCCTCAAGCTCCACCTTAAAGATAGGAAACCACATAAAAATAGCCCAAAATCCGAGATGTGTTATGGAAGACACCCTTGCGCCTCACCCTGATCCCTGGGACCAGCCAACGGGCTGACCCGCTCTTCCCCCTCATCGGGACGCCTTTGCGTAAGATTTGAACACTTGATCACACCAAGTGCCTCCCTTGGGAATTCCACCTGTCAGGAATAGATATACATCTTGTTTATTTTAAAGTGGCTTATCTCAAAGCATGTATCCCAAGACCTCTGCACATGTGCCCAGACCCAGGGTCACCTGAAGGACAAAGTGTGAGGGGACTCGGACCCTCTTGAGGGGGCTCGGACTCAAACTTTTGGGGACCCTCTGGAGATGGCCATGGGCATGCATCCCACCACCAGGGGGAAGATGTGGCTATGCCAAGGACATATTGACTATGCAATGAGATAACACTGTAAAAAGGCAAGACTAACAAAGACGAAAGAGAACGTTCCCCCATCGGACCTGAAGACATTGAAGAATGCTCTTCCATCAGACCTGAAGACATCAGACTGACGGGATGCTGTAGCTCCATGGTGGTAGATATTGCAACCTCTCTCTCTCTCTTTTCCACTCTTTTTCTTACTCCCCTTCTCTTGCACGTTTGTTGTGGGCCAAATAATGTGCCTTGGACCTTGACTCCATTTTGAGTCTTAATTCTGTTCCCAAGAATTACGAAGATATGGTCATAACAAAACACCTAATTGGACATCACTCAGGAGTTAAGCCCAGCCACCCCCAGCCACCTCCAGCCACCCAGAGCAATCTGAGGTCAGTTGGAACGCAAGGGGGTTTAACATCTGCCAAATTAGTCTATCTGGTGGTGGATTGTGACAGCATGGTGCTTGGCTCTCAGCTGGGGCAAAATCATGACAATTATTAATATATATATTTATGTATACAATTAAACCATTTTTATCTCAGTCCATGAGTTCTCACTTTCACTCTTTCGATTCTTTCCCCAGTCCCACTGGGGGGGAAGCGAATGAGTGGCTGTGTGGTGCTTAGTTACTGGCTGGGGCTAAACTAGGACAGTACTTTTTGGCATCCAATGTGAGGCTCGAAGGGTTAAGATAATGACAGATCTGACCAGGGAATGTTAAAATAGTTCAACACATACACTTTATTAGTAAAATAGTTGTGGGATACTATGTTGCATTATTTGTTTACATGGTTGTGTTATGTAAGTTCTGACTGGTATTATATATTTACTACAGTACTGTTTGTCTTTTCTGGGAGCTGGATGAGAATGCTCCTTTTGCTGCAGTGTTCTACTTGCTTATGATAGGATAGCATTATTGTCTGTGAAAATGTTTTGGGTTTGTGTGGCAAGGTTTTGGTAGCGGGGGAAGTGGGCTACAGAGGTGGCTTTTGCAAGAAGCTGCTAGAAGCTTCCCCTAGGTATGCTTGAGCCAATACCAGCCAACTCCAGAACAGACTCACTGCTGGCCAAGGCAATCCACAATGTTGGTAGCAAATCTGGAATAACATATTTAAGAAGGAAAAAAAAACCTAGCAGCACCTTTTGCAACCAGAGAAAGAAGTGATGTAAGAAACATTGCAGACACGAAGGTCAGTGAAGGAGGGGCAGAAGGTGATCCAGGCACCGGAGCAGATTCCCCTACAGCCCATGGAGAAGACCATGGTCAAGCAGGCTGTCCCCCTGCAGCCCATGGAGTATGATGGGGTGTAGAGATTCCAGCTGCAGCCCATGGACGACTCCATGCTGCAGCACATGGAGAAACCTAAAGGAGGCTGTGATCCGGTGGGAAGCCCGCACTGGATCAGGCTCCTGGCAAGACCTGCCACCTGTGGTGTGAGAGGAGATGACGACAGAGCAGGTTTGCTAGCAGGACTTGTAACCTCGTGGGGGACCATGCTGGAGCAGTCTGTTTCTGAAGATTTGCACCCCATGGAACAGACCCATGCAGGAGCAGTTCACAAAGAACTGCAATCCATGGGAAGGACTCACATTGGAGAAGTTCATGGAGGACTGTCTCCTGTAGAGGGACCCCATGATGGAGCAGTGGAATAGTGTGAGGAGTCCTTCTGAGAAGGAAGGAGCGGCAGAGACAACACATGATGAACTGACTGCAACCCCCATTCCCCATCCCCCTGTGTCACTTGGGGGGATAGACAGAGAAATCTGGAATAAAGTTGAGCCTGGGAAGAAGGGAGGGTTGGGAGAAGGTGTTTTAAAATTTGGTTTTATTTCTCGTTATACTACTCTGTCTTCATTGGATAATAAATCAGATGCATTTTATTCCGTATTGAGTCTGTTTTGCCTATGACGTTAATTGCTGAATGATCTCTCCCTGTCCTTATCTCGACCCACAAACCTTTCATGATACATTTTCTCCCCTGTTGTCCTGGTTCTTGGTAAGCCAGAGTTAACTTTTCTAAGGAGCCAGCACAGGTAAGCCAAGCTGGCCAAGGTTGTTTTCCACACCATGTGACATCATGCCCGCCATAAAAGGGGACTGATTGGGGAGGGGAGGATCGACACAGCTCCAGGATAGTCTGAGTATGGTTGCTCTTCTGGTGGGTAGTTGGATCGGTAAAGTGTTCTGTGTTATCACCATTTGTGTATTCTGTCACAGGCTCTGTTTTTGTTCCCCACTCACTGTGCTGTGTCAGTAACTGTCTGTTGTGGTTCTGCCCCCAGCCAGGAGCTGAGCACCTCACAGCTGCTCGCTCTGGGGGGGCAAGGGGAAAAGGAAAAAAGGAAAAAAACAAGGCAAAACTCGTGGGTTGGGATAAGGATAGTTTACTAGGACAGCAGAGAGAAAGAAATAACAATATTAGGTCCCAAAGCTGGACCATCCCCACCCGCTGCTAGAAAGGAAATTAACTCTACCCTAGCCAAAACCAGGACACTGTACTTATCCCAACCCATAGGGGAGTGATAGAGCAAGTTGCCTCCAGCCAGGGCCAAACCACCACACATACTCACAGACACCTGAGCCTAAGAGCATGGCATTGAGTGGGTGCACCAGCCTCTGGGAAAATTGAAGGATACAATGGGCTGCTAAAGACTACACTGAGAGCAATGGGTGATGGGACCTTCAAACACTGGGATACACATTTAGTGAAGGCTCTAGGGGGTCTACCAATCGAGCTAGCCCTGCCCAATCAAAGCTTCCATGTACTGTAGAAGGAGATGGAGTCCCCATAGTGTGTATGAAGAATATGTTGGGGAAGACAGTTTGGGTTATCCCTGCTTCAGGCAAAGGCAAACCCATTTGTGGGATTTTTTTTTGCTTTTGCACTTGGTGGGTGATATGGAAGGATGGGAAAATCCGATGTGTACCTCAAGGGGATTTAATTTGGGTGAAAATAGTCAATACAGTCAGTATATTATCATTGTTACAATTGTTATATGTTGTACCAACAGTATTACAGTAAGAATCACACAAATTAATGAAGGATGAGTGCTATAATGATGGAACTAGAACTTGCCTCAGCAACCGGCACCCAGCAACTTCTCTGAAAATCAACCTTCAACCTGCAGCCCCTAAGCATGGACCACACCAGATGGATCAGTTGCAAGTCCCAGGTGCAGCATATGACAATCCAAGGGCACACATCATCACTCCTGCCCTGAGAGACTGTTATGACAGATGGAGCCCCAATTCAACAAACATTTTAAAGGGATGGCCTATAGACTAAGGGAATCATATCTGTGTGTATGTGTGTGTATATATTTGTGTGTCAAAGATGGGAAAGTGGTGCTGCTTAAGGGAACTGTTTGATCTGAGCATAACGTAAATGGTATGGAATAAGGGGTGGATAATGTCCTGGGTTCAGCTAGGATAGAGTTAATTTTCTTTCTTGTAGCTGGTGTAGTGCTGTGTTTGGGAGTCAGGATGAGAGCAGTGCTAATAACACACTGATGTTTTTAATTATTGCCAAGCAGTCAGGGACTTTTCAGCTTTTCATGCTGCCCTGCTAATGAGAAGGCAGGGGGCGCCCAGGAAGCTGGGAGGGGACACAGGCAGGACAGGTGACCCAAACTGGCCAAAGGGAGTATTCCATACCAATGACATCATGCTCAGCATAAAGGGGGCTGGTGGGGGAGGAACACACGGATCCAGGACACAGGGTTTGGGGATGGTCCGGCTTCGGGAGAGCTCTGAGCTGTACGGACTGAGTTGTGCAGTTCGATGAGAAACTGAATTGTGTATCACCAGTTTCATATATTTTTGCTATAAAAGTCCTATTATTGTTATATCTCTCTGTCCTGGGTTCAGCCCAGCAGCAGGCTATGTTAGCCCTGAGAGTATTCCATACCAATTGCATCATGATCAGACGGGCTGCCCCCCCCCCCCCTTGCAGGGGCGACTTCGGACCCAGGCACGGGAAGTCCCGGTCTGGGCAGCCGCAGTGCCAGTTCCGGGGGAGACTCCGGACCTATCAGAACCTGCTCCGGGCACGGGAAGTGTTGGTCTGAGCAGGCGTGTGGGAGTTCCGGTTGCTTTCTCTCTCTCTTTCGGGATCGGCGTGGCAGGCGGTGGTGAGGGGGGTGCTCGGGGGTGCTGGGCTCGGGAAAGTGCTGCGTTCGGGACTCTGAATCTGAATCTGAATCGGTTCGGGCACGGCTCAAATGGCATAGTGTGGTGAGAAGTTTGCACTGTATATAATAGCACTGTAGTTAGTTGTTTTCATACTTTTCCCTGTTGTTTAGTAAACTATCCTTATCCTAACCTTGCAAGCCTGTGGTTTTTTTTTTCCTCTGGCTCTGCAGCTCCTTCGTTCGCCCATCCTCCACCTCTTAAAGTGGTAGGGGGCTTTTTTTGTCTGACCTTTGTGGCCTCAGCTTTCCGCTGAGGTATAAACCACAACAACTTTTGGCGCCCAACGTGGGGCGAAGGGGGACCCCCAAGGGGGGCAAAAAGGTTGGGATAACGATAGATTTGACCTTAACTCAATTGCAGTTAAGATAGAGTTGTTGTAAGTACGGTTATTTAAGTAATTTCTATGTATAATGTTGTGGCATTTACTCTTAAGGATGTTGCCATGGTTGCCAACTCGTGGTATGCTGCTGCATTTAATCCTGCCAGGATTCGTTGCCATCCCGTATGTGTGTTTAGAGTATGTTGTGATAACAGCCTATGATTGGATAACGTTGACGTTCATGAACTTAAAAGAGTACTTGTATCAGCTCTTGCTGTTCGGTACATGGAGGGATAAAACAGGCCTTATAAGAGTGTTTAACAATTTCCAATATCCCTGGGAAATTCTAACTAGCATTTTCCTACTGTTGGTTTTGGTGCAAATGGTTTTGCTTTTGATATATATATGTATATATATTAGGCACAGGTTTATGAATACCACCCAAGAGTTTTCCCTGAGGCTGGATAAGCTTGAGTGGCAGGGCAAATGGCAAAATATGAGCAGGTACCTAGGCACTTTCTTACCCCCAGTGGTTTGGAACTTCACTCCTGAACAGCTACAGGATCCTAATAAGGTGACTGCATATCTGAAAAAGAACTGCAGTGGACTCCCCAGAGAAATACGCCCTACTGCACTGTGCTGGGGCTTGGCTACCATCTACCAAACACTGCTTGATAGCAAGCAGCACTGTCAGTACTGTCAGCACTGCCAAGGGGAACAAGGAAATGGATTGGCAAATACTGCAGCTACTGCAACCCCTACAGTAGACCTTGCCCCTAATTCAGAGCATCAGTACTGTCAGGGGGAAAGAGGAAATGGATCGGCGAATACTGTAGATGCTGCGACCTCTACAGTAGACCTTGGTCAGCCCACACCAATGTCTGTTGCTCCCATTCAAAAGGGGTGCCAGGGCTGTCAGAGAGAAAGGGGAAATAGCCTAGTACATACTGCAGATGCTGCGACCTCTACATTAGACCTTGGTCAGCCCACACCAATGTCTGTTGCTTCCATTCAAGAGAGGTGTCAGCACTGTCAGGAAGAAAGGGGAAATAGACTAGTACATACTGCAGATGCTGCAACGTCTACAATAGACCTTGCCCATAATTCAGAGAACCAACCCACACCAAAGCCTGTTGTTCCCATTCAAGAGAGGTGTCAGCACTGTCAGTGCTGTTGGCACTGTCAGGGAGGAAAAGGAAATAGACTAGTACATACTGTAGATACTGCAACCTCTACAATAGATCTTGGCCAACCCACACCAAAGTCTGTGGCTCCCATTCAAAAGAGGAAACACACCAGGAAGTTAGCTCGCGTAGTGCCAGATGATGATGGTGAACAACCAGGGCCATCTCAAGAATGTCAGGATGAGGATGATGGTGAAAAACCATTATCTCAAGAATGGCCAGATGAGGAAGAGGATGAAAAATCAGGGCCATCTCAGAAAAGTCAGAATGGGGCAGGGCCATCTCAGAAAAGTAAGAATGGGGCAAAGCCATCTCGAGCAGGTCAGGATGTAGGAGAACCAGAGATTGTTACCCGATCCCTGACCCTGAGTGAATTGCGTGAGGTGCGAAAAGATTTTGGCCGCCGCCCAGGTGAGCACATTATCACTTGGTTGCTCAGATGCTGGGATAGCGGAGCCAATAGTCTGGAATTAGACGGCAGGGAGGCCAGGCAGTTGGGATCCCTGGCTAGAGAAGGAGGTATTGATAAGGCACTTGGGGAGGGGTCACAAATCCTCAGCCTTTGGAGGCGATTGCTGTCAAGTGTGCGGGAAAGATACCCCATGAAAGAATATATTACCTGTCTGAAACCCAAGAGTGACAGCATAGAGACAGTTATCCAGTACCTGAGAGAATTAGCTGTACGAGAGTTGATTTATTATGAGTCGGACAACAGAAGGCTCCCTGATGATCCTGATGATGTCCGATGCACCCCAGACATGTGGCGTAAGGTGATCCGAAGTGCACCATCAGGGCACATGAATTCACTGGCAGCAATGGAATACGATGAGATGTTTCCACCAACCGTATATGAAGTGACCCGCCGACTCCGGACTTATCAAGACAACGTTGCACGCTCTGTCATTGCAGCAGTAGAGCAACTGGTTAAACTTAAACTTGACGAACACATGGCCAACTCCCAACCTGTACAGAGCGATGTTGCAGCTATCCGGAAAAGTCATCCATCGTCCCAAGAGAGAGAAAACAGCAGGGACACACCACGAGCCACACCACGAGCCACACGGCGAGCCACACCCCGAGCCAAATTGTGGTTTTACCTGCGTGATCATGGAGAAGACATGAGAAAGTGGGATAAGAAGCCCACTTCAGCCCTTCAAGCACGAGTAAAGGAGTTGCAAGGTAAAGCAAGCGCACGAGGTTCTGCCAAGAGGAATGTTGCACCAGTTTCTATACAGGAGCAATAGAGGAGCCCTGCCTCCAGCCAGGTGGAGGAGAGGGATAATCGGACTTATTGGACTGTGTGGATCCGATGGCCTGGAACATCAGACCCACAAGAGTATGAGGCTCTAGTGGATACCGGTGCCCAGTGTACTCTAATGCCTTCAAATTATGAAGGGACAGAATCTGTTTATATTTCTGGAGTCACAGGGGGCTCCCAACTGTTGACTGTGCTAGAGGCTGAGGTGAGCCTAACTGGAAAGGACTGGGAGAAACACCCCATTGTGACTGGCCCAGAAGCTCCGTGCATTTTAGGTATGGACTATCTCCGTAGAGGGTATTTTAAAGACCCAAAAGGATACCGGTGGGCTTTTGGAATAGCTGCCGTGGAGACTGAAGAAACTGAACAGTTGTGTGCCTTGCCTGGACTTTCGGAAGATCCAGCTGTTGTGGGGTTGTTGAAGGTCGAAGAACAGCAAGTGCCAATTGCTACGACGACAGTGCACAGGCGGCAGTATCGTACAAACCGAGATTCTTTGATCCCCATCCATAAACTGATTCGTCAACTGGAGAGTCAGGGAGTGATCAGCCGAACCCACTCACCATTTAACAGTCCCATATGGCCAGTGCGGAAGTCCGACGGAGAGTGGAGGCTGACAGTAGATTATCGTGGCCTAAATGAAGTCACTCCAAACATGAGTGCTGCTGTGCCGGACATGCTAGAGCTCCAGTATGAACTGGAATCGAAGGCAGCCAGGTGGTACGCCACAATTGACATTGCAAATGCTTTCTTCTCAATTCCACTAGCACCAGAGTGCAGACCACAGTTTGCTTTCACCTGGAGAGGTGTCCAATACACATGGAATCGTCTGCCCCAGGGGTGGAAACACAGTCCCACCATCTGTCATGGACTAATCCAGAGTACATTGGAAAAGGGTGGAGCCCCAGAGCACTTGCAGTATATTGATGACATCATTGTATGGGGCGATATAGCAAAGGAAGTTTTTGAAAAAGGGGAAAGGATAATTCAAATCCTTTTAGAAGCTGGTTTTGCTATAAAACAAAGTAAAGTCAAGGGGCCTAAGTGAGAAATCCAGTTTTTAGGAATAAGATGGCAGGATGGGCGTCGCCAGATCCCAATGGACGTTATTAATAAAATTGCAGCTCTGTCCCCACCAAGTAACAAAAAGGAAACACAAGCTTTCTTAGGTGTTATAGGATTTTGGAGAATGCATATCCCAAACTATAGTCTCATTGTGAGCCCACTCTACTATGTAACTCGGAAGAAAAATGATTTTGAATGGGGCCCTGAGCAACAGCAAGCCTTTGAGCAGATCAAACGTGAAATAGTCCATGCTGTAGCCCTTGGACCTGTCCGTACAGGTACAGATATTAAAAATGTGCTCTATACCGCAGCTGGTGACAATGGTCCTACCTGGAGTCTCTGGCAGAAAACACAAGGGGAGACTCGAGGGCGACCGTTAGGGTTTTGGAGTCGGGCCTACAAAGGATCTGAGGCCAATTACACTCCAACAGAAAAGGAAATACTGGCCGCCTATGAAGGGGTTCGAGCTGCTTCAGAGGTAATTGGAACTGAAGCTCAGCTTTTCCTAGCACCCCGATTGCCGGTGCTGGGCTGGATGTTTAAAGGGAAAGTCCCTTCCACACACCCGGCCACTGATGCTACATGGAGCAAGTGGGTTGCACTAATTACACAACGAGCCCGAATAGGAAACCCCAGTCGCCCAGGAATTGTGGAGGTGATTACAGACTGGCCAGAAGGCAAAGACTTTGGGATGTCACCAGAGGATGAGGAGGTAACACGTGCAGAAGAAGCTCCACCATATAACCAATTGCCAGAAAATGAAAAGCAGTATGCCTTGTTCACTGATGGATCTTGTCGCATTGTGGGTAAGCATCGGAAATGGAAAGCTGCTGTATGGAGTCCTATGAGACAAGTAGCAGAAGCCACTGAAGGAAAAGGTGAATCAAGCCAATTTGCCGAGGTAAAGGCTATCCAATTAGCCCTGGACATTGCTGAGAGAGAGAAGTGGCCTATGCTATATCTTTATACTGACTCATGGATGGTAGCTAATGCCTTGTGGGGGTGGTTGCAGCAGTGGAAAAAGAACAATTGGCAGCGTAGAGGCAAACCCATATGGGCTGCTGACTTATGGCAAGATATTGCTACTCGATTAGAGAAGCTTACCGTAAAGGTACGTCATGTGAACGCCCATGTACCTAGGAGTCGGGCCATGGAGGAACATGAGAACAACCAGCAGGCCGATAAGGCTGCTAAGATTGAAGTGGCCCAGGTAGATTTGGACTGGCAACATAAGGGTGAGTTATTCCTAGCCCGATGGGCTCATGATACTTCAGGTCATCAAGGAAGAGATGCAACATATAGATGGGCTCGAGATCGAGGGGTGGACTTAACCATGGATGCTATTGCACAAGTTATCCATGAATGTGAGACATGTGCCGCAATCAAGCAATCTAAGCGGCTAAAGCCCCTCTGGTATAGAGGACGGTGGATGAAATATAAATATGGGGAGGCTTGGCAGGTTGATTACATCACTCTTCCACAAACTCGCCATGGTAAACGGTATGTACTTACAATGGTTGAGGCAACCACTGGCTGGTTGGAGACATATCCTGTACCCCATGCCACTGCCCGGAGTACAATTCTGGGCCTGGAGAGGCAAGTCCTATGGCGACACGGCACCCCAGAAAGAATTGAGTCAGATAATGGGACTCATTTCCGAAATACTCTCATAGACACTTGGGCCAAAGAGCATGGCATTGAGTGGGTGTACCACATTCCTTATCATGGACCCGCTTCTGGGAAAATTGAACGCTATAATGGGCTTTTAAAGACTACACTGAAAGCAATGGGTGGTGGAACATTTAAAAATTGGGATTCACATTTAGCAGAAGCCACATGGTTGGTTAACTCTAGGGGATCTACCAATCGGGCTGGTCCAGCCCAGTCAGAATTTTCACATACTGTAGAAGGTGACAGAGTCCCAGTAGTGCATATGAAAAGTATTTTGGGAAAGACAGTTTGGGTCATTCCTGCTACAGGCAAAGGTAAACCCATATCTGGGATTGGTTTTGCTCAAGGACCTGGTTGTACCTGGTGGGTAATGCAGAAGGATGGAAAAACTCGATGTGTACCTCAAGGGGACTTGATTTTGGGTGAGAATAGCCAATATCATGCTAAATGATTCACTACTGTTTTATTGTTGTTATAGATACTGTATGTTATACTAATGATATTACAGCCAGGGTCATCGGTGCCGTGATGATTGAGTGAAGACCAGCCTCCCAAGAACTCTTTCTTTTCTCTTTTGTAATAAACACCTCTGACCCACGGACTATGAGCATGGATCATGCCAGGTGCAGTGTTCGAGAGCCCGAGATACAGCATTCAACGATCCAGTGGCACGTACGACCCTTCATACCCTGAGAGACTGTTGTGACAGAGGGACCAGTGAGCCTGAGAATCGTGGACTGAACGAAACCGACAGACTCGGAGGAAACGTCCACAGACTGAATCTATGCGCACATACATGTGTGTGCATGTGTACATGCATGTGTGTGGATGTGAGAGACTCCCTGGACCCAAAAAAGGTTGCTGGTCCTGCTCATGATGTAAATGGTATGGAATAAGGGGTGGATAATGTCCTGGGTTCAGCCCAGCAGCAGGCTATGTTAGCCCTGAGAGTATTCCATACCAATTGCATCATGATCAGATGGGCTGCCCCCCCCCCCCCCCTTGCAGGGGCGACTTCGGACCCAGGCACGGGAAGTCCCGGTCTGGGCAGCCGCAGTGCCAGTTCCGGGGGAGACTCCGGACCTATCAGAACCTGCTCCGGGCACGGGAAGTGCTGGTCTGAGCAGGCGTGTGGGAGTTCCGGTTGCTTTCTCTCTCTCTTTCGGGATCGGCGTGGCAGGCGGTGGTGAGGGGGGTGCTCGGGGGTGCTGGGCTCGGGAAAGTGCTGCGTTCGGGACTCTGAATCTGAATCTGAATCGGTTCGGGCACGGCTCAAATGGCATAGTGTGGTGAGAAGTTTGCACTGTATATAATAGCACTGTAGTTAGTTGTTTTCATACTTTTCCCTGTTGTTTAGTAAACTATCCTTATCCTAACCTTGCAAGCCTGTGGGTTTTTTTTCCCTCTGGCTCTGCAGCTCCTTCGTTCGCCCATCCTCCACCTCTTAAAGTGGTAGGGGGCTTTTTTTGTCTGACCTTTGTGGCCTCAGCTTTCCGCTGAGGTATAAACCACAACACTCTCTTTTTCTCTGCTGTCCCAGTAAACTGCCCTTATCCCAACCCACGAGGTTTACCTTTGGTTTTCTTTTCCCTCCCCTTGCCCCCTTCCCTCCCCCAGAGATAACGGCTTCGTGGTGCTCAGCTGCTGGCTGGGCATGTTGAGGGAGGTGATTCTTCCCCTCTGCTCTGCTCTTGTGAGACCTCACCTGAAATACTGTAGTCAGCTCTGGGGTCCCCAGTACAAGAAAGACAGTGAGCTGTTGCATCAAGTCCAGAGGAGGGCCACAAAGATGATCAGGGGCTGGAGCACCTCTCCTATGAAGACAGGCTGAGAGAGTTGGGGTTGTTCAGCGTGGAGAAGTGAAGGCTCCAGGGAGACCATATTGCAGCCTTTGAATACTTACAAGGGGCTTATAAGAAAGATGAGGACAGACTTTTTAGTAGGGCCTGTAGTGATAGGAAAAGGGGCAATTGTTTTAAACTAAGGAAGAATTTTGTTTTCTGATGAGGGTGGTGAGGCACTAGAACAGGTTGCCCAGAGAAGTTGTGGCTGCCCCCTCCTTGGAAGTGTTCAAAGCCAGGTTGGATGGGGCTTTGGGCAACTTTGTCTAGTGGAAGGTGTCCCTGCCGAGGGCAGGGGGCTTGGAACTGGATGATTAGGAAAAATTTCTTCACCGAAAGAGTGGTGAAGCATTGGAACAGGCTGCCCAGGGAGGTGGTGGAATCACCGTCCCTGAAGCCGTTCAAAAACCAGATAGATATGGCACTTTGGGAGATGGTTTAGAGGTTACGGTGGTGTAACACTGACGGTTGGACTTGATAATCTTGAAGGTCTTCTCCAACCATTATGATTCTATGATCTTTAAGGTCCCTTCCAACCCAAAACTCCCTATGATTCTATGATTTAAGATACCTTATACTATGTTAGTGTTAATCGTGTAATCTTTGAATCTTTAATTAAGTCACTGTTTTGATCATAATATATTACTGAATTGTAAATCTTTAAATAAGTCAATCATTAATTGCTGCTAAAGTTTAACCTTTGATTTATCTCACGGTATTAATAAATTTTGTGTGGCTATTGATGGCTACAAGTTCTATAGAAGGGACAGACGAGGAAGGAGGGGTAGAGGCATTGCCCTCTACGTTAAGAAATGGATAGAGTGTGAAGAGATATCCCTAAAGAATAGTCATGAGCAGGTTGAAAGCTTATGGGTAGGAATAAGGGATCACGACAACAAGGGGAGCCTTGTGGTCTACTACAGGTTGCCTGATCAAGGGGAGCCTGTTGATGAAGCCTTCTTACTCCAGCTCCAGGAGGCATCGAGCTCCTAGGCTCTCATCCTGCTGGGGGATTTCAACCACCCTGACATCTGTTGGAAAACAGCATGGCAAGCTGTAGGCAATCAAAGGGACTCCTGGAGTGCCTAAAGGACAACTTCCTAAGACAGGAAATAGAGAGCCCTACCCGAGGGGAAGTGATATTGGACCTGATGATCACCAATGCGAGTGAGCTCATCAGGGATGTCAAGATTGGAGGCAGCCTGGGCTGCAGTGATCATGCAGATGTCCCTGCTTACTGCAGGGGGGGTAGACTAGATGACCTCTAAAGGTTCCTTCCAGCCTTACACATTCTATGATTCTATGACTGATTCTATTAATTGATTAAATCGTAACCACGTCAAGGACTTTTTATCTGCGACACCATTTTGATTTACTGTGTAACACTGTCTTATAATAAAATTATTGTTTTGAGACTTATCTGGTATTTGTACTTGGCATTGCTGTCATCTCTGTACTTTGGGAGCCATGTCTCAGAAACCATTCATAATTATACTCTTTATCTTTTGTTCTCAGAGAGCCAATCTCTGGGGCTGACAAGGGGGGACCCTTTCCCCCCTTCTCCTTCAGACCAGTTACAATAGCTCTTGAGAATTTTGAATATTCTTGGGACATTCAAGCCAGTATGCTTCTCTTGCTACCTCTCTTGAATCTGTTTCAGGTCTTGTTCAGGGTAAACCAACTTTTTAATAATACCACCCAGACATGCTCAGAGGCTGCATGGTTATAAGTGGCAGGGTGTGTAGGATAGGATGGACATGTGCCTAGAACAGTGTGCACCCCCAGTGCTTTAGAACTGAACAAGTCCACACCTGAACAAGTGCAGAATACTGAAAAGCTAGTAGAATATTTGGAAAATATGCTGACACCCTAGCAATTCCAGAGACACAAATCATTTCAATGTGCTGGGGCCTGTCCCATGTCTACCAAGTTCTGTTCAACATTATTCAGTACCCTCAAGGGGAAGAAAAGTTCTCTAGATCTGATGAAAAAATGATAGGCACTGTGGTTACTCCATCCCCCATGACAGGCAGTGCAGCTGAACCAGGGAGCCAAGCTGTGCTGGTATCAGTCATTTCCATGATTTCATCTTGTATATAGGGGTGACTGATGAGTTCTGCTGTGGCAGACAGGCTGGAACTTCAATAATAACATTAGAGGTGGAAGGCTGGTCTATGGAGTTCTACACAACAAGTCACAGAAGTCACTGAAGGAGAAGGTGAATCGTGCCAGTTTGCACAGATGAAAGCCAGCTACTTGCAGCACAGAGGTAAACCCATTGTGGCTGCTCTATTGTGGCAAGATATTGCTGGCCAGCTAGCGTAGCTGGTTGTAAAAGTACATCACATGTACCCAAGAGTTGGGCCATGGACAAACTTCAAAACAACCAGCAAGTGGATCAGGCTGCTAAAATTGAAGTGGTTCAGGTAAATCTAGACTGGCAACATAAGGGTGAATTATTTATAGCTTGATGGGCCCATGACACCTCAGGCCATCAAGGAAGTGATGCGACATATAGGTGGGCTTGTGATCGAGTGGTGGACTTGACCATGGACACTATCTCACAAGGTCATCCATGAATACGAACCATGCGCTGCAATCAAGCAAGCCAAGCAGGTAAAGCACCTCTGGCATGGAGGATGATGGCTGAAATATAAATATAGAGAGGCCTGGCAGATTGATTACATGACATTCCAACAAACCTGCCGAGGCAAGCAGGTATTATGGCATTACAGTAGGAAGGGTATAATGGTAAGAATCACACAAATTCATGAAGGATGAACTTCGATGTAACCGAGAAAAGTGCTGCAGTGATGGAACTAGAACTGACTTCAGCAACCGACACCCAGTACCTTCCTTGAAATTGACATCTTTAACCTGGAGACTGTGGCCATGGACTGCACCAGATACACTAGCCACGAGCTCTAGATACAGCATGCAACAATCCAACACACACACTGCCATGTAAGAGTGTTCTGAGAGATGAACTCAGTACACTTTAGAGGGATGGTCCATAGACTAAGGGAATGATGCCTCTGTGTGTGTGTGTATCTCAAAGATAGGGAAAGTGGTAGTGATTAATTGGGAAGTGTAGTATCTGGCCACGATGTAGATGGTATAGAATAAGGGGTGGATAATGTCCTGGTTTTCAGCTAGGATAGAGTTTATTTTCACCAGAATCTGGGAGAGGACACACTTAGGACAGGTGACCCAAACTAGCCAAAAGAGTAATCCATACCTTATGACCTCATGCTCAGAATATAAGGGGATCTAGTTGGCAGGGGGGGGGCATGGTTCCAGGACCAGCTCTGGGATGGTCTGAGTGTCCAGTCATCGGGCGAGCAAATTGCATTGTGTGTCATCTACTTTGCATATTCTGGTTTAAGCACTGTTGTTATTTCTCCCTCCTTTTGCTCTCCCAGTAAACTGTCCTTATCACAATCAATGAGGTTAGCCTTTTTCTTCTGATTCTTCTCCCCATCCCACCCAGGGCACAGAGGAATTAATGAGCAGCTGTGTGGTGCATAGCTATGTAAGCAGGATGATACAAGTACAGCATTTGGGCTAATTGAGCAGTAAACACATGAGAGAATAGACTCCAGAGGAATGCCAAAAATTGTTAAAAACAGAAGTGTAGTTGTCATGACAGCCTCTTTTATGTCACTAACATAATTGCATGCAATCCCAGTTTATAGCATCAACTCTACAATAAGAAAAAAAGAAAAAGCAACTACACTTCAGTACTTTCATGCCAATAACAGGACAGGGAAAAGGTTGGGGGTTTTGGAGTGGTGTTTTGCCTCTGTTGTTCTGTGCTTTCCCCCCTCCCCACTTAAGCCATAGCCACCAGCTGGGGGTCATGCTGACTGCATCCAACTCACATTACTTTGGGGGACGGATGGCAACATAGCCAAGGGCTGTCTGGAATAGTGACCCAGCTATCTTTCTGGTATGCAAATATGACTGCAAGTCATTCAACTTACTTTATAAATTGTGGACAGCCCAAAGCTTGTTAAGTTCTCCTGCCTGGCAGCAGGCTGCACGCCAGGATCTCCCATTGAGTATGGGTACCCCTCAAGGTTATGAGATTCCTTGTTGCAATGGATCTTTGGTAAGTGACTAACAGTATACTAAGCATTGAAATCTTAGCTAAGTGATATAAAGGATTGATTGTGCATATATAATCTTTTAGACATAAACCACTGACCATGTCTGGGACTAGGATTGGATTTAACCACACCTAGACTCCTCTCCGAGGAGTTTAGAAAGCAAGGTCCTCTCTGAACGTCATGACTCAATGGGAGGAATCTGCCTGACAAATTTGTCAGACCCTGTTCCATATGCAGTAAATAGCCCAGTGTACCTTGCCATTGAATCTTGTTAAACTACTGTTACATTTACCATTGAACATTGTTAACTCATTGTTTTGTATCATTAAAGTATATTGTTGCATCTCTCTTACAAATGAAGTGCACGACTCCCATCTGTAAAAGGTTCCTAAAGTTGATTTCTGAACTCTTCAATTCTAAAAAGTTGAACTTCATGACAGTATTCCCCCCACAGGGAAATCACTAACTTTTACTTTCCTTCTGCAATCAAGCAGTCCTACCACTACTCTTGAACACTCAAACTATTTCCCCCGCTTGCTTTTTACCAGGGAGCTACACTAAGGTCCTACAAGGGAGGAAAAAAGAAAAAAAAAGACAAAGCTAAACCTCATGGGATAGAATAAGGATAGTTTAATGGAACAGCAAAGGGAGGGAGAAATAGCAATAAGAGGACTTTATAGCAAAATATATAAAACCGGTGATACACAACATAGTCTCTCGCTGAACTGCACAACTCAGACCATACAGCTCTGAGCCATCCCAAAGCCCGACCATCCGCAACATATAGGTGGGCTTGTGATCAAGGGGTGGACTTGACCATGGACAGTTTATCCATGAATGAGAAATGTGTTGCAATCAAGCAAGCCAAGCAGATAAAACCTCTTTGGTATGGAGGACAGTGGCTGAAAGATAAATACGGGGAGGCCTGGCAGATTGATTACATCACACTCCCACAAACCTGCCATAGCAAACGTCATGTAGTCACAATGGTAGAAGCAACCAACATAAGGCTGGAAACATGTCCCATGCCACAACCCAGAACACAATACTGGGCCTTGAAAATCAAGTCCCGTGTCAACATAGCACTCCAGAAAGAACTGAATCTTACAACGGGATTCATTTCTGAAACACTCTCATAGACACCTGGGCCAAAGAACACGACATCGAATGGGTATATCATATATCCTACCATGCACCAGCCTCTGGGAAAATCAGAGGATACTATGGGATGTTAAAGACTGCACTGAGAGCAATGGGTGGTGAGAACTTCAAACATTGCGATACACATTTAGCAGATGCCACGTGGTTAGTTAACTCTAGGGGGTCTACCAATCAAGCCAGCCCTGTCCAATCATAAATTCCACATACTGTAGAAGGAGATGGAGTCCCAGTAGTGCGTATGAGGAATATGTTGGAGAAGACAGTCTGGGTTATACCTGTTCCAGGCAAAGGCAAACCCATTCGTGGGATTTTTTTTTCAGCTTCCTAGGCCCTGACAGCTAGAAGGTATGAGCCTTCCGCAGAAAGTGCACAAGAATCTGGGAGGGGGCACAGCCAGCACAACTGACCCAAACTGGCCAAAGGGATATCCCATACCATATGACATCATGCTCAGTATATAACTTGGGGGAGCATTGACTGAGTGATGGCAATTGCTACTTGGAAACAGGTTGGGCAACAGTCAGAAAGTGTTGAGCAACTGTATTGCGCATCACTTATTTTGCATACTTATTATCATCATCATCATCATCTTCCTTCGCTGTAGTGTTAATATTTTTTTTCTTAACCCACAAAATTATTTTTTTTTCTGATTCTCTCCCCCATCCCACTGGGCAGGGGAGAGTGAGCAAGAGGCTCTATGGTGTTTAGCTGGTTAAATCACAACAATGGGCTACCAGTTTAAAGGTGGGCTCACCATCCCGCTTCCTCGTGTCGTCCCTCTGGACATGGAGGAAGAACCGGAATGCAGTGTGCCACATGCCATACACACCTGGGGCTCCCTTTCCCTCTGACAGGGGCAAAGCAACCTAGGCTAGTGGAGGGTGCCCCTGATACTGGCAGGGTGGCCGGAACTAGATGGGCTTTAAGGTCCCTTCCAACCCAATGATTCTATGATTCTTTGAGTTGCATGGCCAGCTGTCGTGGCATATTCATTCACAGCTGTGGGTACCCCAACAAGTTACAGTGGCAATCTCTACTTGTGTTGCAATCGTATATCCTTGACTCTAGGCACTAGATACTTTTTTATTAAAAAAATGAAAGCTAAGCATTCTCTCAAATTTCTAAAGTTTACACAGCATTTAGAAAAACACAGATTTGAGACAAACTCAGAGTTGACAGATTTGTTTATGGTCCCTTTTGCATTGCCCACTCCTAGGGATGCACAGTCCTTTGGGACAGATTTAATTATCTTCATAGTAGCTAGTACAGGGCTATGTTTTGGATTTGTGCTGAAAACAGTGTTGATAATATAGCTATGGCTTTGTTATTTATGAACACTGCTTACACAGATTCAAGTCCTTTTCTGCTTCTTGCAACACCCCATCAGTGAGTAATCTGGGGTTGCACAAGAAGTTGGGAAGGGACACAGCCAGGCCAGCTGACCCCAACTGACCAAAGGGATATTCCAGACCATATGACATCATGCTCAGCATATAAAGGGGCTGGGGGAAGAGGAAGGCAGGCAGCATTTGTAGTGATGGCATTTGCCTTCCCAAGTAACTGTTACACATGATGGAGCCCTGCTTTCCTAGAGATGGCTGAACACCTGCCTGCTGATGGAAAGTAGAGAATAAATTCCCTGCTTTGCTTGCGTGTGGCTTTTGCTTTACCTAAATCAAAAGGTTACTCTTCCCCTCAGACATACCAGTTCACCTACTCCAACCAGGAGACATTGTTTACATATGGACCCGGAAAGAAAACCCCCTAAAAGAGAAACTAAAAGGACCCTATACCATGCTATTAAAGACGCGGTCAAAATAGAGGAAATTAACTCCTGGATTCATCATACATGGGTATAAAGGGGACCAAGGCCTGATGAAGATGAATGGACCTCCACACCTTCTGGAGAAGTTAAATCATGATGAACTGTACCTGAGAAACAGGACTTGCCTAAGTAGAGATTAAGTGCCCACAAAGCCAATTGTTTTGTTGTTGGGGTTTTTTTAGGATTAATAATTCAGATATAGAACCTCCTCAGAAAGCGTAATTAATTCAACTCTGATAAGACTGTAAATATTATAATAGTATGTTCAGTATTAGCTGTCTGTAAAGCACAACTGTAGTTAAGAAATAGTGAGACATAGGAGACCCACAAGAAGAGGTCTCAGTCTCAAAGGGGGGGGGAAGACAATATCTAAAATCCACTTTACAGGGACAGCAATGTATTTGGGTTAGTGTTTAAACACTGTTTAATTTAGTGTTAAACGTACTAGCTGCTTTGCTAAGGACTATACCTTTGAAGAAGAGCAGGACTAATAAAAAGAATACTTTGCTAAAAAGTATCCTTGAAGATACTTTTCAGCAAGCCAAGATGGAGTATGAGTGGAAGCCAGGAGGTTGGTGGCCCTGCCTGTGGCAGGGGGGTTGGAACTCTATGATCCTTGGGGTCCCTTCCAACCCATGCCATTCTATGATTCTATGATAAGAAGAGTTGAAAGACTGATAAAGAGGAGACATCCTGTCTCAGAAGACAGGAGAGCTAGGGGATTGCCAGAGAGGCCTTAAGTCAACAAAAATCGGCAATATTTAGGGAAAAGGTAAAGATGGCAGGGGGAAGTTCACAACCATCCACCCAATTAAAGGACTATGCAAATTACACACATCCTCAAAGAGCATGCTGCTAATTTAAATATGCTTGACCAATAGTAGGTGATGTGGTAATAACTATCCAATTAGTGTAAATTTAGGCAGGTTTTTCCTCATCCTGTAACAAGATAAATAGGTTGTAGACTGTGCTACCTTTGTGAAATTACCACCTAGCACCCATCTCTGTGTAGATGATAAATAAATCAAATACTTCTGCTCTGTGTGTCTATTGGCATACTGGGTAAGTGATCCTGCTTTTGAGACAAGAATTTAATTACCTCAAAGAGTAGGAGATAGTAGATGAGAGCTTTATTTTTCACGACTTATGCTTCCGTTAGTCTTAACGTAAAATTTTCCTCTCTCAATCTTTCCATCTTTGCTCCTTAAAGCCTTGCTATTTCATTACTCCTATGATCAAGAGACTGGAGGGGGAGAGAGGATGGGTATGACACACACAACACCCAAACAATAAACCAACAATCCACAACGCTAACATAAAATGCACTGCAAAGTTGCAAAAGAAGCCATGTACAGTAGATTTTTCCCTTATTGTGAAATATAGAGTATAACAAGCAGTGTAGTTCAGACTTAGGATTCTAGGCAAGCAACCTCACACGTAGGAAAATGCAGTGTTAGAGCCAGCTGGCCAACAAGAGCATGCTGGCAGCAGCTCCACCAGGGACACTTTATCCCATCAGCTACAGCTTTCGCTTTGAGTCCCACCACTGCATTAGTTTAGGAAGCTCCTGCTCACCCCCACTTTGCCACAGGGGCGACAGGTACCCCGCGCTGAACTGCCAACTGAGCCCGGCGGGCAACAGCCCTCCCACTCCCCCATCCCTGCCGTCTTCGGCTGGATCCGCCGCAGCTGAGCCCTGGCAGCGGCCCAGCATAGGGTAACCTGGGAAAAGCATCAGATACCGAAGCAGCCACGCCAGAGCTTTAAAAAGAAAAAAACACACACACACACACACACACACACACACCCCCACACACACACTCAATAATTTTAACTCTCAGGTGCCCGGGCTCCTGGCGGGTGAAGGTAGTCTTGCGGCCTACAGGCCGCCTCAGCGGTTTAAATGCCGCGCCACCCACTCCGGCAGAGGCTCGGCCCGTAGGGCTCGCTATGGCGGCTCCCTAAAAAACGACAAATCTAAACCTCATGGGATAGAATAAGGATAGTTTACTGGAACAGCAAAGGGAGGGAGAAATAGCAATAAGAGGACTTTATAGTAAAATATATAAAACCGGTGATACACTACATAGTCTCTCACTGAACTGCACAACTCAGACCATACAGCTCTGAGCCATCCCAAAGCCCGACCATCTGCAAACCATGCATCCTGGAGCCATTAGTTTCTCCTCCAGGAGTGAGCAAGCAGTTGGCGCTGAACCACCAGTCCTTTTTGGTGCCCAACATGTAGCCCAAAGGGTTGAAATAATGATATATCTGACACAATTTTGTTAAGAAGCTGTGATAAAATGTTTATCATATTATTTGAAGAGGTGATGGTAACAGGGATGCTTTGCCTGTTCACCTGGCTTTGATATGTGAACCCACACCCACTTTATGTAATCCCTGCCCAGCTGTTTATCACCTCGGGGAGTGGAGTCAGGTTCCTAATTTTGTTATACTGTGTGGTACTGATTTATGACAAGATGTCATCTGTGTTTGTCAGCCTCAGAGGGTATATGTGGCATTTCTGTCATTTCCCACTCTTGGGCAACATATCTTAGCATTATTTAACAATCACACTCAATTTATAGGGAAGATGGGGGGATGCTTTCCCCTCCCCTTTTTTCCTTTAGGCTTGTTACAGCATCTTTTGATAACTTTGACTACCCTCGGGATATCCAGACCAGTATGTTCTTTTGCTCATTCTCCTGAATGTCTTTCTGGTCTTATGTGTTACCAACAACAGTTTCAAGAATATTACCAGGAGATTTTCCTTGGGGCTGAATGGTCAGGGGTGGCATGGTGTATGGGATGGTATCAGCAAATGCCTAGACAAGAAAAGCAAATGCACAGACGCTGTGGCCACCCAAATCTCAGAAACCGAAACTGTAGCTGAACCAGAAAGAACCCCTACAACTAGCACTGTAGCTACTCAGACCTCAGAGACTGCAGCTTCTCCAACCCCACAACAAGCACTACAGCTACTCAAACCTCAGAGGCCAGCCCTGTAGCTGAGCCAGACAGCCAACCAGTACCAATATCAGTCACCCCTATACTGAAGAAGAAGTACACAAAGAAATCAGACCGCATCGTGAAAGATGATGAGGAATTGGGACCATCACGAGAACCTGAAGAAGAGGCAATCACAGAATCACAGAATCGTAGGGGTTAGAAGGGACTTTGAGAGATCATTGGGTCCAACCCCCCTGCCAAAGCAGGCTCCCTAGGACATATTACACAGATAGGCATCCAGACGGGTCTTGAATTATCTCCAGAGATGGAGACTCCACAACTCCCCTGGGCAGCCTATTCCAGTGCTCTGTCACCCTCATTGTGAAAAAGTTCTTCCGCATGTTGGTGAGGAACTTCCTATGCTCCAACTTGAGGCCATTGCCCCTTGTCCTGTCTCCACAGACCACTGAAAAGAGGCTGGCTATTTCCCCCTGTGTCCCACACTTGAGGTATTTATAAACATTAATAAGATCCCCTCTTAGTCATCTTTTCTCAAGGCTGAACAGCCTCAGTTCTTTCAGCCTTTCCTCATAAGGGAGATGCTCCAGTCCTTTAATCATCTTTGTAGCCCTCCGTTGGACTCTTTCCAGGAGATCCCTGTCTTTTTTTTTGCCTCCATCTTGGTCAAAAGTTATCATCTTTTGTCTGCTTAACACCAGATGCCAGAGACCACAGAGGCTGCATTAATTTTTCCCTGATGCTACTTTGATGTACTTGCTCATCTTCCTCTCAGAATTCCAGAGATCTTGATGGGACAACCACAACCAAATTGATGCATGCATCTCAAAAGAGTAGCTATGACTGGCACATGCTAACAAGACAACCTAGGCAGGTAGCAATTTATTTACACCTAGCCGATATCAAGAGACTAGTGAATACTGGACCAACTTCACGTAAGACAGAAGTCTAGAAGGAATCAATTACTTCACACAAGGGAGTTCAAAACGCACTATAAATAGCAACTCTTACATAAGCATACAGTTCATCAGTTGGTATGCATCTTCAGATTACATACATGCTTGAATAATCCCTGCAAGGACCACTTCAAGCTCTGTAGTGGTTTGACCCTGGCTGGAGGCCAGATGCCAACCAAAGTCACTCTATCACTCCCCTTTTCAGCTGGACAGGGGAGAAAATATATATTGAGAGGCTTAGGAGTCGAGATTCAGCAATTAACGTCATGGGCAAAAGAGACTCAATATGGAATAAAAAAAAAAAAAAGCATTGAGATAAGGACAGGGAGAGATCATTCAGCAATTAGCATCACAGGCAAAACAGGTTTTTTCCTTTATTCTGTGTTGCGTCTATCTAATTTATTACACTGCACACCTAGTGAAACCAGAGTCGGATAATGAGAAGTGCAACCAGATCTTAAAGCATCTTCCCCCGACCCCTCCCTTCTTAGCAGACTTCACTTTAGTCATGATTTCACTCCCTTCTTCCCCCTCATTGTGGCATGGGGAGGGACAGGGAATGGGAGTTTCAGTCAGTTCCTCACAAGTTGATTTCCTTCTTAATCATTGGGGGTGGGGGGGTGGGGAGGGGGTGTGTGTGTGTGCATTCCTCACACACTCTGTCTGTCAGTCTGTCTCTCTCCATGGGCGGCAAGTGCTGGCAGGGGCTTGCTCCAACACAGGTCACAGCATCTCCTGTATTTCTCCACCTGCTCCAGCATGGGATCTCTCCACGAGCTGCAGGGGAATCTTCCTCTCCAGCACCTGGAGCATGTCTTTCCCCCCCTCCTTCACTGACCTTGGTGTCTGCAGAGTTTCTGACATCTTCTCACTCCCTTCTCTGGTGGAAATAGTGGTTGCTTGCGGGTTTTTTTTCTTCTTAAATGTGACTGACAGAGCCTCTATGACCATTGCTGATTTGCTTGGCCTTGGTCAGCGACAACTCCAGCCTTGAGTCAGCTGGTGTTTACTCTCTCGGGCCTACAGAGAGCTTCTGGCTGCTTCTTGCAGAAGCCATTCCTGCAGCTCCCCCCTCTCCACCAGAACCTTGTCATGCAAAACCACAAGCTCAGAAGTAATTGCGCTCCTAATCCACAAATGTTTCCTACTAGAATTCAAAGAATAAACTGCTCAAAAACCAAACAATCCCACCCTCTCCACCAGCCACCACCACCAAACTGCCCTAAGACCAATACAGACAGACCTATAATATATTCTTATACTCCTTGACCAGTTCCATTGCACTCCACTGACAACTCCTATGAACAAAAAAAGCAAGCACAACTCTCCTACAACCTGAAATCACAAAAGTACCTGCCACTCAAAGACTGTCATTAACAAAATGGTGCATTAATAAAATTCACAGTAAAACATCTTCACAAGGGATGAAATTGCAGGAAAAAGCAGAGAGATTAACATTTTTCTCTAGTCCAAAGTCCTTAACCCAGATATCTAGAGAAGGAATCCTATAGAAAAAGCTAAGGATTCTAAATGAGCAATGACTGGTAGATTATTTTAAAATGAAAATCAGCTGATACAAGCTGAATTCCTTTCTGAACTTACTCCCACACCTGTTTTTTTTCTACTATACTTAAATATACATTTATTTTACTTTTTTTTAGTTTTTGGGGTGGACAAGGAGTGGATCACCACACTTTATCTACTGTTTTCTGACAAAGGGTATTTAAAAAACAGAACCTCATTATGTTAATGTGTCATGCATGATACAATGATTCTCTGAAGGGGTGTGCATATGAGGGGGGTGCGGGCAGGGAGGAAATCAACTAACAGAAGTGTTTCATTGATGTAAGTGGAGTGCTGAAAGAGTTTTGAAGTCAGACTTTTTTCTTGTTTCTGGTTCTAGGTATAAAAATTGGCAGCAAGCTGAATTTCAATAGATTCAAGAAAACTTATGTTTAGTCACATTTCAAGAGATATGAACTGAAAAGCTGGATGAGTTTTAAGAGAATAGGAAGCAAAAAATAAGTGTCTTTCATACAATCAGAGTGAAGATTAATATCAGCATCAAAACATGTTGTAGTTGTGACAATTACCAGAAGCATTTTTAGGAGTTTAGTTCTTGCAGTTCTTGCTTTTATCAGTAATATTTTTAGTTTGCAGAAGACAGCAATAAGAGTAAACATACCTACAGTAGCTCTAATTAAGGGGGAGGAATCACCAATGTTGTTCAGACATTCACTTTTAATGAAGTCGGTTACTCCATTTGGAAAGTTGTGAAAATGTGCTTTTACGTTATTCTTCAAGATGAGACCACTCAAGGAACGTGTCGGTTCATCTGCAACAGAAAATAATTACATTCAAACTTTGATCAGCTCATAGGATAAAGCAGATTTCCAGAACAATGCAACAATACCAAAGCTTAGAGTGAGACATATTAATCTTCAACTCTTTATCTCTCCTTCCAAATACACCCATTGATTCATATAGCCTTTTTTTTTCTGTTTCAGAGTTCATTATTTCTATTTATTCAAAATTAGAATATCAGTATTGCAAATTCTACAGTTTAAGAAAGTTTTGTATAGATATAAGCAAGAAATACATCTGAACTCATGGGATGTAGGAGACTTGTGAAATAGATTAATCAACCAAAGACAGACATTCAGACATTCTGATTATACTGACAGGCAGTAAGTCTGTCAGTCCCTACTCCCACAAAAATAGTGTTCATTTTTTCTACAAAATATTGTACTCCCTTCATATACCAGCTGTTCTATGAATCTTTTAAATTAATAATTGGAGGGAGAAAAAAGACTTTAAACAATGTTAACAGGTAAGTGCTATATAGTATAAACCAAAAAATAAAAAGCTGCCTGTGGTGGTTTTGGCCCTGGAGGCTCCCCAGGTGCTGGAGAGAAAGATTCCCCTTCAGCCTGTGGAGAAGGCCATGGTGGAGTGGGTGTCCCCCCACAGCCCATGGAAAAGGACAAGATCCCACCTGCAGACCCTGGAGAGGCCCCACACTGGAACAAGTGGAGACATACAGGAGATGCTGTGACCAGCATTGGAGCAAGCCCCTGCCAGCACTTGCAGCCAATCAGGAGAGAGAGATAGAGACACAAAGATGAGAGAGAGAGAGAGAGACCCATTCCAGAGCAGGTTTGCTGGGGGGGAGGAGCTTGTGACTCTGTGTGGGACCAGGCTAGAGCAGTCTGGGCCTGAGAGACTGAGAGACATTCTATGATTCTATGATTACACCCCATAGAAGTAGCCCATGCTGGGGCAGTTGGTGAAGAGCTGAAGACCTATGGGAAAAGACTCACATTGGAGAAATTCATGGAGAACTGTCTCTCATGAGTGGGACCCCATGCTGGAGCACAGTCACAAGTGGTGTTCCCTAGGTCTCAGTCCTGGGGCCAGTTTTGTTCAATATCTTTATCAATAACCTGGCTGAAGGATGAAGTACGTTTGCAGATGACACTAAGTTGGGAGGAAGTGTTGATCTGCTTGAGGGTAGGGAGGCTCTTCAAAGAGACCTGAACAGACTAGATCAATGGGCTGAGACCAATGGGATGAGGTTTAACAATACCAAGTGTACAGTCCTGCACCTGGGACATAACAACCACATGCAGCGCTACAGGCTTGGGGAATGGTGGCTAGAAAACTGTCAGGCAGAGAAGGACCTGGGGGTGTTGGTTGACTGCTGACTTAATATGAGTCAGCAGTGTGCCCAGGTGGCCAGGAAGGCCAATGGCATTCTGGCTTGTATCAAAAATAGTGTGACTAGTAGGTCTAGGGAGGTGATTGTGCCCCTGTACTCAGCATTGGTGACGCCGCACCTTGAATACTGTGTCCAGTTCTGGGCTCCTCAACATAAGAAGCACATTGAGACCCTTGAAAGAGTTCAGAGAAGGGCAAGCAGGATGGTGAAGGGACTGGAGGGCAAATCCTATGAAGAATAGCTGAGGGAAATGGGGTTGTTTAGCCTTGAGAAGATGAGGCTGAAGGGAGACCTTATCACCGCCTACAATTACTTGAAAGGAAGTTGTAGAGCGGTGGGCGATGGTCTCTTCAGCCATGTGACAGGAGATAGGACAAGGGGAAATGGCAAGAAGCTGCGCCAGGGCAGGTTCAGATTTAGATGTTAGGAAAAAATTTTTCACTGAAAGAGTTGTCAGGGTCTGTAACAGGCTGCCCAGGGAGGGGGTTGAGACACTATCCCTGGATGTGTTTAAAAAAAGGGTAGATGAGGTACTTAGGGATATGGTTTAGCATAGGACAGGAATGGTTGGATTTGATGATCTCAAAGGTCTTTTCCAACCTTGTGATTCTGTGAGGGGAAGGGTGTGAGGATTGTCCCCCTGCTAATAAGGAGAACAACTTGTGAGGAACTGACCGAAACCCCATCTTCCATTCCTTGCCCCTCCCCATGCCACAATGGGGGAGAAGAAGGGAGCGAAAGCATGACTAAAGTGAAGTCTGCTAAGAAGGGAGGGGTGGGGGGATGTGCTTTCTGGTCACACTTCTCATTATCCGACTCTGGTGTCACTGGGTGTGCAGTGCAGTGTCATAGAGAGATTTCTTTCCTTTATTCTGTGTTGAGTCTGTTTTGCCCATGACACTAATTACGGGATGATCTCTCCCTGTCCTTATCTCAACTCCTAAGCCTCTCAATATATCATTTTTTCCCCTGTCCAGCTGAAAAGGGGAGTGATAGAGCGACTTTGGTGGGCATCTGGCCTCCAGACAGGGTCAACCACCACAGATGGACAGTTTGAATCTTAACTAGAATAGATCCTCCCATCATTAGTTTTGTTCTTATTTTACCACAGAGAGAGGCATTAGACAGATGTCATATCTCACCTAAGATGTGGTAAGCTTTGACACCATTTCTGTTCTTCCAATTTTCATATAAAACATCCACCAACATGCAGGCCATATTAGGCTAAGTAGAATGCCACATCAATTCTGACACCATATAAAGACAGCTGCATTTTTTGCTCTCAGAGGTGTGAAGATCTCATTCAAGAAAAGGATACAGGCATAAACATAGTAGGAATAGTCTGCAAAGATTATAAAGTCTCAATTAAGTTTATCCTTAGAGTTCAATAGAAAATGTTACTAGGAGGCAATACAGTAGCCTCTGTTTGTGTAAATAGACACCATCATCTCAGTGTATGCTGATACAAACTTGCATCAAAAAAATATCATGGCACAATTACGATAGAGTCATCACATCCAATGCTCCCTGACAACCTGAACTTCCGAAGATTGGAGAGTACTGATAAATGACAATGGCCATCACCTTTTGACAGTTTAGCGTATGCCCCACAGGGCCGCAACATAAGAAGGACATGGAGCTGTTGCAGTGAGTCCAGAGGATGGCCACAAAGATGATCAGAGGGTTGATTAGGCCCTTAAAATTTTCTACATATAACACACAAAAAGATTTGGATATACTCCAGCCTTCAAATATAAAAATATACTTTCTTTCTCCTCTCCCTTTCCTTCCTCCTAAAGTAAGCTGACAGTGCAGCCAAAACACTATTTCAAATGTAATATAAATGTTCTTGCTCATGTTTTGAATGCTTGTCGCAGTTTTGCGACATTCCAGTTGGGTGCTGGAAAAGAACAGGGGGTACAGAAAATGGCTGCTGTGAGGAGCTGCTGGAATTCTCTGGAGCTCCAAAATGTAAACAATCCAAGGTCAGAATCAATGTTGACCAGGGCCAAGCCAATGAGAATCACATATAGGAGAAAACAACCCGGAAGCAGCTGCATTTTGCCACCAGAGAAGGGAGGGAGAAGATGTAATGAGCTGTCCAGACACCAAGGCCGGGGAGGGGGAGGAGGCACCCCAGGTGCCGGAGAGAAAGATGCCCCTGCAGCCCGTGGGGAAAACCCATGGAAAAGGCCAAGACCCCACCTGCAGCCCATGGAGGGGCTCCACACTGGATGGAGCAGGTGGAGACATAGAGAAGACACTGTGACCCTTACGTTGGAGCAACCCCCTGCCAGCACTTGCAACCTACAGAGATGAGTGAGAGAGAGAATTGTGCCGGAACAGGTTTGTTGGGGGGATACTGGTGACCCCGTGGAAGCCCCGTGGACTGAGAGACATTGTAATTTATTGCTGCCTGCCATAGCAGGGATCCAGGCTGAGCAGCTGATGAAGAGATAAAGCCCTGGGGGAACAGACTCATGTTGGAGAAAAGTTCGTGGAGGACTGTCTCCCGTGGGTGGGATCCCATGGTGCAGCAGGGGGAGGGTGTGTGGAATGAATGCTCCCCCCCGGCCGAGAAGGAAGCCAACTTGCAAGGAACTGACCGAAGCCCCCATCTCCCAGTCCCTGCCCCCTTGTGCTGTTATCGGGGAGAAGGAAGGGAGTGAAATCATGACTAGAGCGGAGTCTGCTAAGAAGGGAGTGGGGGGGGAGGGAGAGGTGTTTTAAGATCTGGAAAAGGAAAGCAGCTCATGAAGAAGTAACCGAGAACCCCAGTATTTTTCCTAGTCCCTGCCCCCCCCATACTGCGAGCAGGGGGGGAATGAAGGGAGTAAAATCATGGGTAAAGGGAAGTCTGCTTAGAATGGAGAGGTGGGGGGAAGGTGCCTCTCAGCAGGACTCCTCTCCATAGGGTGCTGACATTCGGGCCCAGACTCCCCCGGCCTGGTCCCCCGCAAAGTCACAAATCCCCCGGCAAGCCTGCTGAGGCGTGGATCAATCTTCACAGGGTATAGATGTCTCTGCTCCCCATCCTCATCCATGGGCTTCGGGGGGACACCCGTTTCACCATGGTCTTCACCACGAGCTGCAGGGGAAACTCTCTTTTTTGCATTCTTCACCCCCCCTCCGGCAGGCCTGGCCTTGGTGTCTGTGCAGCTTGTTACATCTTCTCTCTCCCGCTCCCGTGATAAAGTGCGCCTGCCAGCAGTTTTTTTTTCTCCTATATGTGATTCACAGAGGCGCTATGACCAGCTCTGATAGGCCCAGTCTCGAATTTGGCCTTGAATGGACCAATGTTTTCAAAATATGGGGCTTGCAGAAAACTGTAACTGCGGCTTACAAAAGCCTCCAAAGCAGCACAGCCACACAAAAGTGCAACAGGGCGGAACGTGTTTAAGATCTGATTGCATTTTTTTAAAAATTTGGTCACACTCCCGACTCCGGGGTTTTTTTCTCTGTTCTTTTTAGTGTAGTGTGATAAACTAGAATAGTTCTTTCCTGCACTGTGTTGAGTCTGTTTTCGTCCATGAAATTGCTGATAAAATGATCTCTCCTTGTCCTTATCCTGACTCCTAAGCCTCTTAATATATATTTTCTCCCCTGTCCAAATTAAGGGGAGTAATAGACTGGCTTTGGTGGGCATCTGGCCTCCAGCCAGGGCTAAAGCACCACAACGCTACAGGGCCACATGCAAGTAAAATCTAATTTAAAAGTGAAAAAAGCAACGAAAGACAGATCTTGAAATAAGTCTCTTTTACGGAAAATACTTCACAAATCAGTAGCTGTAGTACACTAGAAAGACAGTTTTTCCCAAACCCTGATCATTACTAAGAAACACAGTATGCCATAAACAAATGCCTATAAAAATAAGGCTACAGTAATTACATTTCATTAGAATTAAGACTTAAGAATGAAGATTCTGACAGACATAATCCTTGGAATGCTCTATGTGATCTTCAAAATATTTTACAGGTTGATTACTAGGAAGATCATGATCAAAACTGAATTTAGCAGTACATTTTATGTTTATAGTCATGATTCGTCACTATGAAATGCAAAGTTATTCCAAAATTTCACTATAATCTGATGGAAGTATGATGCTCCCATATTTCTGGAAAGATTTCATAGGACATTACAATGGAATCTATTCCAAGACTGAAGCTATAAGCACCAACATGTTATCAGATCTTTTTCCACAGTGACTCCTGAGAGAATAGAGTTCTAAATGACTATGGAGATCAACTAACCAGCAAACTCACTATAGAAATCAGCTTCCTATTTCTTTCAAGATAAATAAAATAAATTTTAATAAGAAAAAAATAGAATAAAATAGTCAAGATCTCAAGCACTTACCTTCAGACTTCAACTTTGTAAGAACAAAAATCAGGTAGTTGTTGAAATCTGGATACTGATTGAGTTGTTCTAGTTTCTGAAGACAGGAACTGTTAAGGAAATTCTTCACACACAGCATGTATAGCTTTCTGGATACTATGATTATTGAGTTATGTACTACTGTGTCATCTCAAAAAGTTTCTGTAATTTTCATACATTTCACAACATTTTATGTTGAAACCTGAAAAAAAGAATCCAGGGAAACCCCCAGAAATTAATAGATCCTTTAAAATATTTTAAAAGAAAAAAACCCCCAAACCACTGAAAACTACAACCCCCTAGCAAAAACCAACCAAACAAAACCAAACCCCCCCACCTTCCTCTGTACAGTTTTACATTTTAATATTTACTCTTAGAAGCTAGCCAAACCTAAGGAATCCACTGAGAGAATCCCATAATGTGTCATTTCTTTCTCCACAATAAAGCATTTCAGCATTAAAATACAACAGCTATTATGATTTTGATAAGCTACTCACTTTAATATTAGTCATATGATGCTAACTAGCCACAACTAGAGCTTTCAACACTGAGAATCTGTTTAACTGTAAATGCCCAGATATTTGTACCAAGAATTTCATGATTATCCATGGTCTCTAAAAAAAATAAATAGTATCTTTCTGTACACAAACCAATTTTCTAGTGACATGTCTCTGAAAAAGTATCTTACTAGCAATACCAGCTACTTTAATGTGTCCTTGGGGAAACTGCAGAAAGAATGATTGTTTTTTAACAGCTAGAAGGTATATAGTTGCTTCTCTAAAATATCTCATTACTTCTGCCTCAAATTTCAAAGTATTCTGATACTGCTTGGCTACAACAATGATCTGGCGTTCTCCCTGCATCTTGTTCTCACACCCTGGTATTAATTAGTATTATGCTCAACATTTTAAGTCATAAGCACATAGTGTCATCTTTAAGTTACTAAATCTACTATATATCAACAGTATGGCAAACAGTCAAGACATTTAACAAAACCTGATATTTAGAAGTAAGATTATTTGCTTCATAGGCATTTACTTCGCTTGCTGTATAGCTAAATCTCTAAATATTCAAAAGTTGCAAAACCTTGGTCAAATGTATCTATGTTACGACACTGATAGCCCTTCTAATGACCAACCTCCAGTGTCTCAATCACAAACTTAAGAGACTTCATTTTTAAAAGTTTTGGACTGCTTGCATCAAGTAGTAATTTGCTAATCTGCCCTCTTTCTACCTAATAAGAGAGCAAAGTATACTTATCACAGTGTCGCAGTTTTGCGAGGTTGGGTGCTGGAAAAGAACAGGGGGTGCAGAAAATGGCTGCTGTGAGGAGCTGCTGGAATTCTCTGGAGCTCCAAAATGTAAACAATCCAAGGTCAGAATCAATGTTGACCAGGGCCAAGCCAATGAGAATCACATATAGGAGAAAACAACCCGGAAGCAGCTGCATTTTGCCACCAGAGAAGGGAGGGAGAAGATGTAATGAGCTGTCCAGACACCAAGGCCGGGGAGGGGGAGGAGGCACCCCAGGTGCCGGAGAGAAAGATGCCCCTGCAGCCCGTGGGGAAAACCCATGGAAAAGGCCAAGACCCTACCTGCAGCCCATGGAGGGGCTCCACACTGGATGGAGCAGGTGGAGACATAGAGAAGACACTGTGACCCTTACGTTGGAGCAACCCCCTGCCAGCACTTGCAACCTACAGAGATGAGTGAGAGAGAGAATTGTGCCGGAACAGGTTTGTTGGGGGGATACTGGTGACCCCGTGGAAGCCCCGTGGACTGAGAGACATTGTAATTTATTGCTGCCTGCCATAGCAGGGATCCAGGCTGAGCAGCTGATGAAGAGATAAAGCCCTGGGGGAACAGACTCATGTTGGAGAAAAGTTCGTGGAGGACTGTCTCCCGTGGGTGGGATCCCATGGTGCAGCAGGGGGAGGGTGTGTGGAATGAATGCTCCCCCCCGGCCGAGAAGGAAGCCAACTTGCAAGGAACTGACCGAAGCCCCCATCTCCCAGTCCCTGCCCCCTTGTGCTGTTATCGGGGAGAAGGAAGGGAGTGAAATCATGACTAGAGTGGAGTCTGCTAAGAAGGGAGTGGGGGGGGAGGGAGAGGTGTTTTAAGATCTGGAAAAGGAAAGCAGCTCATGAAGAAGTAACCGAGAACCCCAGTATTTTTCCTAGTCCCTGCCCCCCCGATACTGCGAGCAGGGGGGGAATGAAGGGAGTAAAATCATGGGTAAAGGGAAGTCTGCTTAGAATGGAGGGGTGGGGGGAAGGTGCTACTGAGAACCCCATTTTCTCCAGTCCCTGCCCCCCCTGTACTGCGAACGGGAGGGAAGAAGGGAGCAAGATTCTGATTAAAGTCTGCAGAAGGGAGTGGTGGGGGGAACGTGTTTTAAGACCTGGTTGCATTTTGTTTTAAGATTTGGTCACGCTCCTGTCTCTGGTTTTCACTGTTCTTTTTAGTGTAGTGTAATAAATTAGAATAGTTCTTTCCTTCACTGTGTTGAGTCTGTTTCGCCCATATCGTTGCTGATAAAATTATCTCTCCTTGTCCTTATCTTGACTCCTAAGCCTCTTAATATATATTTTCTGCCCTGTCCAACTTAGAAGGGGAGTAATCAACTGGCTTTGGTGGGCATTTGGCCTCCAGCCAGGGCTAAACTACGTCATTTTTGGACGTTCCCCCCACGCAGCCAGAAACTCCTTTGCTGTGAAACACAAAGGAGATGAAATGTAAACAGAAGGATGATCACAACAAATTAAAATAATGCAGAACGTTCTACATGGCCCCTAGAAAAAAAGAAACACAGATCCAAAGAATGCTGTCACAGGTGCCATGCCAAAGAGCTCTTTCAGGAACAGCCAAGTAGGGTTGCACATTTTGAATTTTTTTTCTCCTCCAAGATTCAGAAGCATAATCACCAAAACAGTCAGTTGACATTACTAACTGTGAATTCCAATGGCTGAAATAAGAAATAGCAGCAGAAGGAAGCAGAAAAAAAAAAAAAGAAAGAGCAGTATTAAATAGAAAATTAACTAGATAACATTAATTGGTCTAGGAATCAAAGACTAGCTTATAGGCCATATTATCGATTTATTCACCTACTTTAACTTTCTTTTTTACTCCAAGACACATCTATATCTTCATTTGAAAAATGTTTGAAAACCTTATCAATTCATAGCCTTCTTAACAAAGGGGTTTGGCTAACCTATGCTCCTCACTTCATTACATTTGACTTCTAAGCAGCTAAGAGAAAACTCTATCATAAAAAACATGAGAGTCAACATACTGACAAATGTATTTTAAAAATTATGGACTGAAAGTGCTTTTCATTTCAAACCATTAATCACCACCTTACTTTGACATGCTACTAAGTAGAATTCCACAATACAACAGCCAGCCATCACAAATTTTGGGGGAAATAGTCTCAAGGATACTATTCTTTAATTAAAGGACCTGTTGCCATGGTTCAGCCCCAGACAGCAATTGAGCACCATGTGGCTACTTGCTCAGCCCTCCTCCTGGTGGGATAGGGAGAATGAGGAGACAAAGGTGAAACTCGTGGAGTGGGATAAGGACATCACTGTTGTGATGCACAATGCAATTTGCTTACCAGAAAAAACACCCAGCCTGTCCTCAAGCAGCAACCCCTCCTCCTCAGCCAGCTTCCCACCTTATATGCTGAGCATGAGGTCATATGATATGTAATACCACTTTGGCTAGTGTGGGCCAACTGTCCGGGCTGTGTCTTCTCCAAGCTTCTGGTGAAAGTTAACTTTGTCCTAGCTGAAACCCAGGACTTGCACCAAGTTCTATTTGAACATTTTCCTAAACTGATAATACAACAGTAATAATGTTCCACTTATCTAACATTTACAGGCAAGCACATGAGGACCTCCTTGAAAGCACAGGTATTTTGGCAAGGCAGGGAGTTACCACTACCATTTAAGAAGAATTTCAAACATCAGTGTCCTGGTTTCAGCAGGGATAGAGTTATTATTCTTTCTAGCAGCTGGTGTAGTGCTGTGTTTGGGATTTAGAATGAGAATTATACTGATAACATGTTGATCTTTTTAGTTGTTGTCAAGCAGTCAAGGACTTTTCAGCTTCCCATACTGGCCTGCCAATGAGGTGGAGGGCACCCAAGAAGCTGGGAGGGAACACAGCCAGAGAAGCTGACCCAAACTGGACAAAGAGATATTCCAAACCATACAACATAATGTTTTGTTTATAACTGGGGGTGGGCTGAGGGGCTGAACAGCAACTGGAAACCTGGTATGGCAGCCTGGTGTAATGGCTGAACACCTGCCTGCCAATGGGAAGTGGTGAATGGACTACTTATCTTGCTTTGCTTGCGTGTGTGAGCTAAGAGGCTGGGCAGTTTCAGGGGTATTGCACAGCAGCTGCTGGTCTTGTGCAGCATCAACTTTGGGTGGAGAGAAATTGTGCTGTTCATCACTTGTGTATATATTATTGTCCTGGTTTGGCTAGGATAGAATTAATTTTCTTTCTGGCAGCTGGTGGAATAGTGTGTTTAGGAGTCAGGATGAGAGCAGTGCTGATAACACCCCGATGATTTTAGTTACTGCCAAGCAGTCAAGGATTTTTCAGTGTTTCATATTGCCCTGCTAACAAGAAGGTAGGGGAACTTGAGGGTTAAGTCAGAACTGATAAGTTGTATCCCTGCTGTCCCTGGCCCATGACCTGTCATGAATTTGACAAAATGCTGTCCTTTTGGTGAATTATGTCATCATAATACCAAAACACACCTCCATCAATTTCATTAATCTGTACCTTTAAACATGAGGCAAGAGAATTTTACACCAATCACAATAAAGGTATGTATGACTAGAGTCCCTCAAGCTCCACCTTAAAGATAGGAAACCACATAAAAATAGCCCAAAATCCGAGATGTGTTATGGAAGACACCCTTGCGCCTCACCCTGATCCCTGGGACCAGCCAACGGGCTGACCCGCTCTTCCCCCTCATCGGGACGCCTTTGCGTAAGATTTGAACACTTGATCACACCAAGTGCCTCCCTTGGGAATTCCACCTGTCAGGAATAGATATACATCTTGTTTATTTTAAAGTGGCTTATCTCAAAGCATGTATCCCAAGACCTCTGCACATGTGCCCAGACCCAGGGTCACCTGAAGGACAAAGTGTGAGGGGACTCGGACCCTCTTGAGGGGGCTCGGACTCAAACTTTTGGGGACCCTCTGGAGATGGCCATGGGCATGCATCCCACCACCAGGGGGAAGATGTGGCTATGCCAAGGACATATTGACTATGCAATGAGATAACACTGTAAAAAGGCAAGACTAACAAAGACGAAAGAGAACGTTCCCCCATCGGACCTGAAGACATTGAAGAATGCTCTTCCATCAGACCTGAAGACATCAGACTGACGGGATGCTGTAGCTCCATGGTGGTAGATATTGCAACCTCTCTCTCTCTCTTTTCCACTCTTTTTCTTACTCCCCTTCTCTTGCACGTTTGTTGTGGGCCAAATAATGTGCCTTGGACCTTGACTCCATTTTGAGTCTTAATTCTGTTCCCAAGAATTACGAAGATATGGTCATAACAAAACACCTAATTGGACATCACTCAGGAGTTAAGCCCAGCCACCCCCAGCCACCTCCAGCCACCCAGAGCAATCTGAGGTCAGTTGGAACGCAAGGGGGTTTAACATCTGCCAAATTAGTCTATCTGGTGGTGGATTGTGACAGCATGGTGCTTGGCTCTCAGCTGGGGCAAAATCATGACAATTATTAATATATATATTTATGTATACAATTAAACCATTTTTATCTCAGTCCATGAGTTCTCACTTTCACTCTTTCGATTCTTTCCCCAGTCCCACTGGGGGGGAAGCGAATGAGTGGCTGTGTGGTGCTTAGTTACTGGCTGGGGCTAAACTAGGACAGTACTTTTTGGCATCCAATGTGAGGCTCGAAGGGTTAAGATAATGACAGATCTGACCAGGGAATGTTAAAATAGTTCAACACATACACTTTATTAGTTTAATAGTTGTGGGATACTATGTTGCATTATTTGTTTACATGGTTGTGTTATGTAAGTTCTGACTGGTATTATATATTTACTACAGTACTGTTTGTCTTTTCTGGGAGCTGGATGAGAATGCTCCTTTTGCTGCAGTGTTCTACTTGCTTATGATAGGATAGCATTATTGTCTGTGAAAATGTTTTGGGTTTGTGTGGCAAGGTTTTGGTAGCGGGGGAAGTGGGCTACAGAGGTGGCTTTTGCAAGAAGCTGCTAGAAGCTTCCCCTAGGTATGCTTGAGCCAATACCAGCCAACTCCAGAACAGACTCACTGCTGGCCAAGGCAATCCACAATGTTGGTAGCAAATCTGGAATAACATATTTAAGAAGGAAAAAAAAACCTAGCAGCACCTTTTGCAACCAGAGAAAGAAGTGATGTAAGAAACATTGCAGACACGAAGGTCAGTGAAGGAGGGGCAGAAGGTGATCCAGGCACCGGAGCAGATTCCCCTACAGCCCATGGAGAAGACCATGGTCAAGCAGGCTGTCCCCCTGCAGCCCATGGAGTATGATGGGGTGTAGAGATTCCAGCTGCAGCCCATGGACGACTCCATGCTGCAGCACATGGAGAAACCTAAAGGAGGCTGTGATCCGGTGGGAAGCCCGCACTGGATCAGGCTCCTGGCAAGACCTGCCACCTGTGGTGTGAGAGGAGATGACGACAGAGCAGGTTTGCTAGCAGGACTTGTAACCTCGTGGGGGACCATGCTGGAGCAGTCTGTTTCTGAAGATTTGCACCCCATGGAACAGACCCATGCAGGAGCAGTTCACAAAGAACTGCAATCCATGGGAAGGACTCACATTGGAGAAGTTCATGGAGGACTGTCTCCTGTAGAGGGACCCCATGATGGAGCAGTGGAATAGTGTGAGGAGTCCTTCTGAGAAGGAAGGAGCGGCAGAGACAACACATGATGAACTGACTGCAACCCCCATTCCCCATCCCCCTGTGTCACTTGGGGGGATAGACAGAGAAATCTGGAATAAAGTTGAGCCTGGGAAGAAGGGAGGGTTGGGAGAAGGTGTTTTAAAATTTGGTTTTATTTCTCGTTATACTACTCTGTCTTCATTGGATAATAAATCAGATGCATTTTATTCCGTATTGAGTCTGTTTTGCCTATGACGTTAATTGCTGAATGATCTCTCCCTGTCCTTATCTCGACCCACAAACCTTTCATGATACATTTTCTCCCCTGTTGTCCTGGTTCTTGGTAAGCCAGAGTTAACTTTTCTAAGGAGCCAGCACAGGTAAGCCAAGCTGGCCAAGGTTGTTTTCCACACCATGTGACATCATGCCCGCCATAAAAGGGGACTGATTGGGGAGGGGAGGATCGACACAGCTCCAGGATAGTCTGAGTATGGTTGCTCTTCTGGTGGGTAGTTGGATCGGTAAAGTGTTCTGTGTTATCACCATTTGTGTATTCTGTCACAGGCTCTGTTTTTGTTCCCCACTCACTGTGCTGTGTCAGTAACTGTCTGTTGTGGTTCTGCCCCCAGCCAGGAGCTGAGCACCTCACAGCTGCTCGCTCTGGGGGGGCAAGGGGAAAAGGAAAAAAGGAAAAAAACAAGGCAAAACTCGTGGGTTGGGATAAGGATAGTTTACTAGGACAGCAGAGAGAAAGAAATAACAATATTAGGTCCCAAAGCTGGACCATCCCCACCCGCTGCTAGAAAGGAAATTAACTCTACCCTAGCCAAAACCAGGACACTGTACTTATCCCAACCCATAGGGGAGTGATAGAGCAAGTTGCCTCCAGCCAGGGCCAAACCACCACACATACTCACAGACACCTGAGCCTAAGAGCATGGCATTGAGTGGGTGCACCAGCCTCTGGGAAAATTGAAGGATACAATGGGCTGCTAAAGACTACACTGAGAGCAATGGGTGATGGGACCTTCAAACACTGGGATACACATTTAGTGAAGGCTCTAGGGGGTCTACCAATCGAGCTAGCCCTGCCCAATCAAAGCTTCCATGTACTGTAGAAGGAGATGGAGTCCCCATAGTGTGTATGAAGAATATGTTGGGGAAGACAGTTTGGGTTATCCCTGCTTCAGGCAAAGGCAAACCCATTTGTGGGATTTTTTTTTGCTTTTGCACTTGGTGGGTGATATGGAAGGATGGGAAAATCCGATGTGTACCTCAAGGGGATTTAATTTGGGTGAAAATAGTCAATACAGTCAGTATATTATCATTGTTACAATTGTTATATGTTGTACCAACAGTATTACAGTAAGAATCACACAAATTAATGAAGGATGAGTGCTATAATGATGGAACTAGAACTTGCCTCAGCAACCGGCACCCAGCAACTTCTCTGAAAATCAACCTTCAACCTGCAGCCCCTAAGCATGGACCACACCAGATGGATCAGTTGCAAGTCCCAGGTGCAGCATATGACAATCCAAGGGCACACATCATCACTCCTGCCCTGAGAGACTGTTATGACAGATGGAGCCCCAATTCAACAAACATTTTAAAGGGATGGCCTATAGACTAAGGGAATCATATCTGTGTGTATGTGTGTGTATATATTTGTGTGTCAAAGATGGGAAAGTGGTGCTGCTTAAGGGAACTGTTTGATCTGAGCATAACGTAAATGGTATGGAATAAGGGGTGGATAATGTCCTGGGTTCAGCTAGGATAGAGTTAATTTTCTTTCTTGTAGCTGGTGTAGTGCTGTGTTTGGGAGTCAGGATGAGAGCAGTGCTAATAACACACTGATGTTTTTAATTATTGCCAAGCAGTCAGGGACTTTTCAGCTTTTCATGCTGCCCTGCTAATGAGAAGGCAGGGGGCGCCCAGGAAGCTGGGAGGGGACACAGGCAGGACAGGTGACCCAAACTGGCCAAAGGGAGTATTCCATACCAATGACATCATGCTCAGCATAAAGGGGGCTGGTGGGGGAGGAACACACGGATCCAGGACACAGGGTTTGGGGATGGTCCGGCTTCGGGAGAGCTCTGAGCTGTACGGACTGAGTTGTGCAGTTCGATGAGAAACTGAATTGTGTATCACCAGTTTCATATATTTTTGCTATAAAAGTCCTATTATTGTTATATCTCTCTGTCCTGGGTTCAGCCCAGCAGCAGGCTATGTTAGCCCTGAGAGTATTCCATACCAATTGCATCATGATCAGACGGGCTGCCCCCCCCCCCCCCTTGCAGGGGCGACTTCGGACCCAGGCACGGGAAGTCCCGGTCTGGGCAGCCGCAGTGCCAGTTCCGGGGGAGACTCCGGACCTATCAGAACCTGCTCCGGGCACGGGAAGTGTTGGTCTGAGCAGGCGTGTGGGAGTTCCGGTTGCTTTCTCTCTCTCTTTCGGGATCGGCGTGGCAGGCGGTGGTGAGGGGGGTGCTCGGGGGTGCTGGGCTCGGGAAAGTGCTGCGTTCGGGACTCTGAATCTGAATCTGAATCGGTTCGGGCACGGCTCAAATGGCATAGTGTGGTGAGAAGTTTGCACTGTATATAATAGCACTGTAGTTAGTTGTTTTCATACTTTTCCCTGTTGTTTAGTAAACTATCCTTATCCTAACCTTGCAAGCCTGTGGTTTTTTTTTTCCTCTGGCTCTGCAGCTCCTTCGTTCGCCCATCCTCCACCTCTTAAAGTGGTAGGGGGCTTTTTTTGTCTGACCTTTGTGGCCTCAGCTTTCCGCTGAGGTATAAACCACAACAACTTTTGGCGCCCAACGTGGGGCGAAGGGGGACCCCCAAGGGGGGCAAAAAGGTTGGGATAACGATAGATTTGACCTTAACTCAATTGCAGTTAAGATAGAGTTGTTGTAAGTACGGTTATTTAAGTAATTTCTATGTATAATGTTGTGGCATTTACTCTTAAGGATGTTGCCATGGTTGCCAACTCGTGGTATGCTGCTGCATTTAATCCTGCCAGGATTCGTTGCCATCCCGTATGTGTGTTTAGAGTATGTTGTGATAACAGCCTATGATTGGATAACGTTGACGTTCATGAACTTAAAAGAGTACTTGTATCAGCTCTTGCTGTTCGGTACATGGAGGGATAAAACAGGCCTTATAAGAGTGTTTAACAATTTCCAATATCCCTGGGAAATTCTAACTAGCATTTTCCTACTGTTGGTTTTGGTGCAAATGGTTTTGCTTTTGATATATATATGTATATATATTAGGCACAGGTTTATGAATACCACCCAAGAGTTTTCCCTGAGGCTGGATAAGCTGGAGTGGCAGGGCAAATGGCGAAATATGAGCAGGTACCTAGGCACTTTCTTACCCCCAGTGGTTTGGAACTTCACTCCTGAACAGCTACAGGATCCTAATAAGGTGACTGCATATCTGAAAAAGAACTGCAGTGGACTCCCCAGAGAAATACGCCCTACTGCACTGTGCTGGGGCTTGGCTACCATCTACCAAACACTGCTTGATAGCAAGCAGCACTGTCAGTACTGTCAGCACTGCCAAGGGGAACAAGGAAATGGATTGGCAAATACTGCAGCTACTGCAACCCCTACAGTAGACCTTGCCCCTAATTCAGAGCATCAGTACTGTCAGGGGGAAAGAGGAAATGGATCGGCGAATACTGTAGATGCTGCGACCTCTACAGTAGACCTTGCCCCTAATTCAGAGCGTCAGTACTGTCAGGGGGAAAGAGGAAATGGATTAGCGAACACTGCAGATATTGCAACCTCTACAATAGACCTTGGTCAGCCCACACCAATGTCTGTTGCTCCCATTCAAAAGGGGTGCCAGGGCTGTCAGAGAGAAAGGGGAAATAGCCTAGTACATACTGCAGATGCTGCGACCTCTACATTAGACCTTGGTCAGCCCACACCAATGTCTGTTGCTTCCATTCAAGAGAGGTGTCAGCACTGTCAGGAAGAAAGGGGAAATAGACTAGTACATACTGCAGATGCTGCAACGTCTACAATAGACCTTGCCCATAATTCAGAGAACCAACCCACACCAAAGCCTGTTGTTCCCATTCAAGAGAGGTGTCAGCACTGTCAGTGCTGTTGGCACTGTCAGGGAGGAAAAGGAAATAGACTAGTACATACTGTAGATACTGCAACCTCTACAATAGATCTTGGCCAACCCACACCAAAGTCTGTGGCTCCCATTCAAAAGAGGAAACACACCAGGAAGTTAGCTCGCGTAGTGCCAGATGATGATGGTGAACAACCAGGGCCATCTCAAGAATGTCAGGATGAGGATGATGGTGAAAAACCATTATCTCAAGAATGGCCAGATGAGGAAGAGGATGAAAAATCAGGGCCATCTCAGAAAAGTCAGAATGGGGCAGGGCCATCTCAGAAAAGTAAGAATGGGGCAAAGCCATCTCGAGCAGGTCAGGATGTAGGAGAACCAGAGATTGTTACCCGATCCCTGACCCTGAGTGAATTGCGTGAGGTGCGAAAAGATTTTGGCCGCCGCCCAGGTGAGCACATTATCACTTGGTTGCTCAGATGCTGGGATAGCGGAGCCAATAGTCTGGAATTAGACGGCAGGGAGGCCAGGCAGTTGGGATCCCTGGCTAGAGAAGGAGGTATTGATAAGGCACTTGGGGAGGGGTCACAAATCCTCAGCCTTTGGAGGCGATTGCTGTCAAGTGTGCGGGAAAGATACCCCATGAAAGAATATATTACCTGTCTGAAACCCAAGAGTGACAGCATAGAGACAGTTATCCAGTACCTGAGAGAATTAGCTGTACGAGAGTTGATTTATTATGAGTCGGACAACAGAAGGCTCCCTGATGATCCTGATGATGTCCGATGCACCCCAGACATGTGGCGTAAGGTGATCCGAAGTGCACCATCAGGGCACATGAATTCACTGGCAGCAATGGAATACGATGAGATGTTTCCACCAACCGTATATGAAGTGACCCGCCGACTCCGGACTTATCAAGACAACGTTGCACGCTCTGTCATTGCAGCAGTAGAGCAACTGGTTAAACTTAAACTTGACGAACACATGGCCAACTCCCAACCTGTACAGAGCGATGTTGCAGCTATCCGGAAAAGTCATCCATCGTCCCAAGAGAGAGAAAACAGCAGGGACACACCACGAGCCACACCACGAGCCACACGGCGAGCCACACCCCGAGCCAAATTGTGGTTTTACCTGCGTGATCATGGAGAAGACATGAGAAAGTGGGATAAGAAGCCCACTTCAGCCCTTCAAGCACGAGTAAAGGAGTTGCAAGGTAAAGCAAGCGCACGAGGTTCTGCCAAGAGGAATGTTGCACCAGTTTCTATACAGGAGCAATAGAGGAGCCCTGCCTCCAGCCAGGTGGAGGAGAGGGATAATCGGACTTATTGGACTGTGTGGATCCGATGGCCTGGAACATCAGACCCACAAGAGTATGAGGCTCTAGTGGATACCGGTGCCCAGTGTACTCTAATGCCTTCAAATTATGAAGGGACAGAATCTGTTTATATTTCTGGAGTCACAGGGGGCTCCCAACAGTTGACTGTGCTAGAGGCTGAGGTGAGCCTAACTGGAAAGGACTGGGAGAAACACCCCATTGTGACTGGCCCAGAAGCTCCGTGCATTTTAGGTATGGACTATCTCCGTAGAGGGTATTTTAAAGACCCAAAAGGATACCGGTGGGCTTTTGGAATAGCTGCCGTGGAGACTGAAGAAACTGAACAGTTGTGTGCCTTGCCTGGACTTTCGGAAGATCCAGCTGTTGTGGGGTTGTTGAAGGTCGAAGAACAGCAAGTGCCAATTGCTACGACGACAGTGCACAGGCGGCAGTATCGTACAAACCGAGATTCTTTGATCCCCATCCATAAACTGATTCGTCAACTGGAGAGTCAGGGAGTGATCAGCCGAACCCACTCACCATTTAACAGTCCCATATGGCCAGTGCGGAAGTCCGACGGAGAGTGGAGGCTGACAGTAGATTATCGTGGCCTAAATGAAGTCACTCCAAACATGAGTGCTGCTGTGCCGGACATGCTAGAGCTCCAGTATGAACTGGAATCGAAGGCAGCCAGGTGGTACGCCACAATTGACATTGCAAATGCTTTCTTCTCAATTCCACTAGCACCAGAGTGCAGACCACAGTTTGCTTTCACCTGGAGAGGTGTCCAATACACATGGAATCGTCTGCCCCAGGGGTGGAAACACAGTCCCACCATCTGTCATGGACTAATCCAGAGTACATTGGAAAAGGGTGGAGCCCCAGAGCACTTGCAGTATATTGATGACATCATTGTATGGGGCGATATAGCAAAGGAAGTTTTTGAAAAAGGGGAAAGGATAATTCAAATCCTTTTAGAAGCTGGTTTTGCTATAAAACAAAGTAAAGTCAAGGGGCCTAAGTGAGAAATCCAGTTTTTAGGAATAAGATGGCAGGATGGGCGTCGCCAGATCCCAATGGACGTTATTAATAAAATTGCAGCTCTGTCCCCACCAAGTAACAAAAAGGAAACACAAGCTTTCTTAGGTGTTATAGGATTTTGGAGAATGCATATCCCAAACTATAGTCTCATTGTGAGCCCACTCTACTATGTAACTCGGAAGAAAAATGATTTTGAATGGGGCCCTGAGAAACAGCAAGCCTTTGAGCAGATCAAACGTGAAATAGTCCATGCTGTAGCCCTTGGACCTGTCCGTACAGGTACAGATATTAAAAATGTGCTCTATACCGCAGCTGGTGACAATGGTCCTACCTGGAGTCTCTGGCAGAAAACACAAGGGGAGACTCGAGGGCGACCGTTAGGGTTTTGGAGTCGGGCCTACAAAGGATCTGAGGCCAATTACACTCCAACAGAAAAGGAAATACTGGCCGCCTATGAAGGGGTTCGAGCTGCTTCAGAGGTAATTGGAACTGAAGCTCAGCTTTTCCTAGCACCCCGATTGCCGGTGCTGGGCTGGATGTTTAAAGGGAAAGTCCCTTCCACACACCATGCCACTGATGCTACATGGAGCAAGTGGGTTGCACTAATTACACAACGAGCCCGAATAGGAAACCCCAGTCGCCCAGGAATTGTGGAGGTGATTACAGACTGGCCAGAAGGCAAAGACTTTGGGATGTCACCAGAGGATGAGGAGGTAACACGTGCAGAAGAAGCTCCACCATATAACCAATTGCCAGAAAATGAAAAGCAGTATGCCTTGTTCACTGATGGATCTTGTCGCATTGTGGGTAAGCATCGGAAATGGAAAGCTGCTGTATGGAGTCCTATGAGACAAGTAGCAGAAGCCACTGAAGGAAAAGGTGAATCAAGCCAATTTGCCGAGGTAAAGGCTATCCAATTAGCCCTGGACATTGCTGAGAGAGAGAAGTGGCCTATGCTATATCTTTATACTGACTCATGGATGGTAGCTAATGCCTTGTGGGGGTGGTTGCAGCAGTGGAAAAAGAACAATTGGCAGCGTAGAGGCAAACCCATATGGGCTGCTGACTTATGGCAAGATATTGCTACTCGATTAGAGAAGCTTACCGTAAAGGTACGTCATGTGAACGCCCATGTACCTAGGAGTCGGGCCATGGAGGAACATGAGAACAACCAGCAGGCCGATAAGGCTGCTAAGATTGAAGTGGCCCAGGTAGATTTGGACTGGCAACATAAGGGTGAGTTATTCCTAGCCCGATGGGCTCATGATACTTCAGGTCATCAAGGAAGAGATGCAACATATAGATGGGCTCGAGATCGAGGGGTGGACTTAACCATGGATGCTATTGCACAAGTTATCCATGAATGTGAGACATGTGCCGCAATCAAGCAATCTAAGCGGCTAAAGCCCCTCTGGTATAGAGGACGGTGGATGAAATATAAATATGGGGAGGCTTGGCAGGTTGATTACATCACTCTTCCACAAACTCGCCATGGTAAACGGTATGTACTTACAATGGTTGAGGCAACCACTGGCTGGTTGGAGACATATCCTGTACCCCATGCCACTGCCCGGAGTACAATTCTGGGCCTGGAGAGGCAAGTCCTATGGCGACACGGCACCCCAGAAAGAATTGAGTCAGATAATGGGACTCATTTCCGAAATACTCTCATAGACACTTGGGCCAAAGAGCATGGCATTGAGTGGGTGTACCACATTCCTTATCATGGACCCGCTTCTGGGAAAATTGAACGCTATAATGGGCTTTTAAAGACTACACTGAAAGCAATGGGTGGTGGAACATTTAAAAATTGGGATTCACATTTAGCAGAAGCCACATGGTTGGTTAACTCTAGGGGATCTACCAATCGGGCTGGTCCAGCCCAGTCAGAATTTTCACATACTGTAGAAGGTGACAGAGTCCCAGTAGTGCATATGAAAAGTATTTTGGGAAAGACAGTTTGGGTCATTCCTGCTACAGGCAAAGGTAAACCCATATCTGGGATTGGTTTTGCTCAAGGACCTGGTTGTACCTGGTGGGTAATGCAGAAGGATGGAAAAACTCGATGTGTACCTCAAGGGGACTTGATTTTGGGTGAGAATAGCCAATATCATGCTAAATGATTCACTACTGTTTTATTGTTGTTATAGATACTGTATGTTATACTAATGATATTACAGCCAGGGTCATCGGTGCCGTGATGATTGAGTGAAGACCAGCCTCCCAAGAACTCTTTCTTTTCTCTTTTGTAATAAACACCTCTGACCCACGGACTATGAGCATGGATCATGCCAGGTGCAGTGTTCGAGAGCCCGAGATACAGCATTCAACGATCCAGTGGCACGTACGACCCTTCATACCCTGAGAGACTGTTGTGACAGAGGGACCAGTGAGCCTGAGAATCGTGGACTGAACGAAACCGACAGACTCGGAGGAAACGTCCACAGACTGAATCTATGCGCACATACATGTGTGTGCATGTGTACATGCATGTGTGTGGATGTGAGAGACTCCCTGGACCCAAAAAAGGTTGCTGGTCCTGCTCATGATGTAAATGGTATGGAATAAGGGGTGGATAATGTCCTGGGTTCAGCCCAGCAGCAGGCTATGTTAGCCCTGAGAGTATTCCATACCAATTGCATCATGATCAGATGGGCAGGCTGCCCCCCCCCCCCTTGCAGGGGCGACTTCGGACCCAGGCACGGGAAGTCCCGGTCTGGGCAGCCGCAGTGCCAGTTCCGGGGGAGACTCCGGACCTATCAGAACCTGCTCCGGGCACGGGAAGTGCTGGTCTGAGCAGGCGTGTGGGAGTTCCGGTTGCTTTCTCTCTCTCTTTCGGGATCGGCGTGGCAGGCGGTGGTGAGGGGGGTGCTCGGGGGTGCTGGGCTCGGGAAAGTGCTGCGTTCGGGACTCTGAATCTGAATCTGAATCGGTTCGGGCACGGCTCAAATGGCATAGTGTGGTGAGAAGTTTGCACTGTATATAATAGCACTGTAGTTAGTTGTTTTCATACTTTTCCCTGTTGTTTAGTAAACTATCCTTATCCTAACCTTGCAAGCCTGTGGTTTTTTTTTCCCTCTGGCTCTGCAGCTCCTTCGTTCGCCCATCCTCCACCTCTTAAAGTGGTAGGGGGCTTTTTTTGTCTGACCTTTGTGGCCTCAGCTTTCCGCTGAGGTATAAACCACAACACTCTCTTTTTCTCTGCTGTCCCAGTAAACTGCCCTTATCCCAACCCACGAGGTTTACCTTTGGTTTTCTTTTCCCTCCCCTTGCCCCCTTCCCTCCCCCAGAGATAACGGCTTCGTGGTGCTCAGCTGCTGGCTGGGCATGTTGAGGGAGGTGATTCTTCCCCTCTGCTCTGCTCTTGTGAGACCTCACCTGAAATACTGTAGTCAGCTCTGGGGTCCCCAGTACAAGAAAGACAGTGAGCTGTTGCATCTAGTCCAGAGGAGGGCCACAAAGATGATCAGGGGCTGGAGCACCTCTCCTATGAAGACAGGCTGAGAGAGTTGGGGTTGTTCAGCGTGGAGAAGAGAAGGCTCCAGGGAGACCATATTGCAGCCTTTGAATACTTACAAGGGGCTTATAAGAAAGATGAGGACAGACTTTTTAGTAGGGCCTGTAGTGATAGGAAAAGGGGCAATTGTTTTAAACTAAGGAAGAATTTTGTTTTCTGATGAGGGTGGTGAGGCACTAGAACAGGTTGCCCAGAGAAGTTGTGGCTGCCCCCTCCTTGGAAGTGTTCAAAGCCAGGTTGGATGGGGCTTTGGGCAACTTTGTCTAGTGGAAGGTGTCCCTGCCGAGGGCAGGGGGCTTGGAACTGGATGATTAGGAAAAATTTCTTCACCGAAAGAGTGGTGAAGCATTGGAACAGGCTGCCCAGGGAGGTGGTGGAATCACCGTCCCTGAAGCCGTTCAAAAACCAGATAGATATGGCACTTTGGGAGATGGTTTAGAGGTTACGGTGGTGTAACACTGACGGTTGGACTTGATAATCTTGAAGGTCTTCTCCAACCATTATGATTCTATGATCTTTAAGGTCCCTTCCAACCCAAAACTCCCTATGATTCTATGATTTAAGATACCTTATACTATGTTAGTGTTAATCGTGTAATCTTTGAATCTTTAATTAAGTCACTGTTTTGATCATAATATATTACTGAATTGTAAATCTTTAAATAAGTCAATCATTAATTGCTGCTAAAGTTTAACCTTTGATTTATCTCACGGTATTAATAAATTTTGTGTGGCTATTGATGGCTACAAGTTCTATAGAAGGGACAGACGAGGAAGGAGGGGTAGAGGCATTGCCCTCTACGTTAAGAAATGGATAGAGTGTGAAGAGATATCCCTAAAGAATAGTCATGAGCAGGTTGAAAGCTTATGGGTAGGAATAAGGGATCACGACAACAAGGGGAGCCTTGTGGTCTACTACAGGTTGCCTGATCAAGGGGAGCCTGTTGATGAAGCCTTCTTACTCCAGCTCCAGGAGGCATCGAGCTCCTAGGCTCTCATCCTGCTGGGGGATTTCAACCACCCTGACATCTGTTGGAAAACAGCATGGCAAGCTGTAGGCAATCAAAGGGACTCCTGGAGTGCCTAAAGGACAACTTCCTAAGACAGGAAATAGAGAGCCCTACCCGAGGGGAAGTGATATTGGACCTGATGATCACCAATGCGAGTGAGCTCATCAGGGATGTCAAGATTGGAGGCAGCCTGGGCTGCAGTGATCATGCAGATGTCCCTGCTTACTGCAGGGGGGGTAGACTAGATGACCTCTAAAGGTTCCTTCCAGCCTTACACATTCTATGATTCTATGACTGATTCTATTAATTGATTAAATCGTAACCACGTCAAGGACTTTTTATCTGCGACACCATTTTGATTTACTGTGTAACACTGTCTTATAATAAAATTATTGTTTTGAGACTTATCTGGTATTTGTACTTGGCATTGCTGTCATCTCTGTACTTTGGGAGCCATGTCTCAGAAACCATTCATAATTATACTCTTTATCTTTTGTTCTCAGAGAGCCAATCTCTGGGGCTGACAAGGGGGGACCCTTTCCCCCCTTCTCCTTCAGACCAGTTACAATAGCTCTTGAGAATTTTGAATATTCTTGGGACATTCAAGCCAGTATGCTTCTCTTGCTACCTCTCTTGAATCTGTTTCAGGTCTTGTTCAGGGTAAACCAACTTTTTAATAATACCACCCAGACATGCTCAGAGGCTGCATGGTTATAAGTGGCAGGGTGTGTAGGATAGGATGGACATGTGCCTAGAACAGTGTGCACCCCCAGTGCTTTAGAACTGAACAAGTCCACACCTGAACAAGTGCAGAATACTGAAAAGCTAGTAGAATATTTGGAAAATATGCTGACACCCTAGCAATTCCAGAGACACAAATCATTTCAATGTGCTGGGGCCTGTCCCATGTCTACCAAGTTCTGTTCAACATTATTCAGTACCCTCAAGGGGAAGAAAAGTTCTCTAGATCTGATGAAAAAATGATAGGCACTGTGGTTACTCCATCCCCCATGACAGGCAGTGCAGCTGAACCAGGGAGCCAAGCTGTGCTGGTATCAGTCATTTCCATGATTTCATCTTGTATATAGGGGTGACTGATGAGTTCTGCTGTGGCAGACAGGCTGGAACTTCAATAATAACATTAGAGGTGGAAGGCTGGTCTATGGAGTTCTACACAACAAGTCACAGAAGTCACTGAAGGAGAAGGTGAATCGTGCCAGTTTGCACAGATGAAAGCCAGCTACTTGCAGCACAGAGGTAAACCCATTGTGGCTGCTCTATTGTGGCAAGATATTGCTGGCCAGCTAGCGTAGCTGGTTGTAAAAGTACATCACATGTACCCAAGAGTTGGGCCATGGACAAACTTCAAAACAACCAGCAAGTGGATCAGGCTGCTAAAATTGAAGTGGTTCAGGTAAATCTAGACTGGCAACATAAGGGTGAATTATTTATAGCTTGATGGGCCCATGACACCTCAGGCCATCAAGGAAGTGATGCGACATATAGGTGGGCTTGTGATCGAGTGGTGGACTTGACCATGGACACTATCTCACAAGGTCATCCATGAATACGAACCATGCGCTGCAATCAAGCAAGCCAAGCAGGTAAAGCACCTCTGGCATGGAGGATGATGGCTGAAATATAAATATAGAGAGGCCTGGCAGATTGATTACATGACATTCCAACAAACCTGCCGAGGCAAGCAGGTATTATGGCATTACAGTAGGAAGGGTATAATGGTAAGAATCACACAAATTCATGAAGGATGAACTTCGATGTAACCGAGAAAAGTGCTGCAGTGATGGAACTAGAACTGACTTCAGCAACCGACACCCAGTACCTTCCTTGAAATTGACATCTTTAACCTGGAGACTGTGGCCATGGACTGCACCAGATACACTAGCCACGAGCTCTAGATACAGCATGCAACAATCCAACACACACACTGCCATGTAAGAGTGTTCTGAGAGATGAACTCAGTACACTTTAGAGGGATGGTCCATAGACTAAGGGAATGATGCCTCTGTGTGTGTGTGTATCTCAAAGATAGGGAAAGTGGTAGTGATTAATTGGGAAGTGTAGTATCTGGCCACGATGTAGATGGTATAGAATAAGGGGTGGATAATGTCCTGGTTTTCAGCTAGGATAGAGTTTATTTTCACCAGAATCTGGGAGAGGACACACTTAGGACAGGTGACCCAAACTAGCCAAAAGAGTAATCCATACCTTATGACCTCATGCTCAGAATATAAGGGGATCTAGTTGGCAGGGGGGGGGCATGGTTCCAGGACCAGCTCTGGGATGGTCTGAGTGTCCAGTCATCGGGCGAGCAAATTGCATTGTGTGTCATCTACTTTGCATATTCTGGTTTAAGCACTGTTGTTATTTCTCCCTCCTTTTGCTCTCCCAGTAAACTGTCCTTATCACAATCAATGAGGTTAGCCTTTTTCTTCTGATTCTTCTCCCCATCCCACCCAGGGCACAGAGGAATTAATGAGCAGCTGTGTGGTGCATAGCTATGTAAGCAGGATGATACAAGTACAGCATTTGGGCTAATTGAGCAGTAAACACATGAGAGAATAGACTCCAGAGGAATGCCAAAAATTGTTAAAAACAGAAGTGTAGTTGTCATGACAGCCTCTTTTATGTCACTAACATAATTGCATGCAATCCCAGTTTATAGCATCAACTCTACAATAAGAAAAAAAGAAAAAGCAACTACACTTCAGTACTTTCATGCCAATAACAGGACAGGGAAAAGGTTGGGGGTTTTGGAGTGGTGTTTTGCCTCTGTTGTTCTGTGCTTTCCCCCCTCCCCACTTAAGCCATAGCCACCAGCTGGGGGTCATGCTGACTGCATCCAACTCACATTACTTTGGGGGACGGATGGCAACATAGCCAAGGGCTGTCTGGAATAGTGACCCAGCTATCTTTCTGGTATGCAAATATGACTGCAAGTCATTCAACTTACTTTATAAATTGTGGACAGCCCAAAGCTTGTTAAGTTCTCCTGCCTGGCAGCAGGCTGCACGCCAGGATCTCCCATTGAGTATGGGTACCCCTCAAGGTTATGAGATTCCTTGTTGCAATGGATCTTTGGTAAGTGACTAACAGTATACTAAGCATTGAAATCTTAGCTAAGTGATATAAAGGATTGATTGTGCATATATAATCTTTTAGACATAAACCACTGACCATGTCTGGGACTAGGATTGGATTTAACCACACCTAGACTCCTCTCCGAGGAGTTTAGAAAGCAAGGTCCTCTCTGAACGTCATGACTCAATGGGAGGAATCTGCCTGACAAATTTGTCAGACCCTGTTCCATATGCAGTAAATAGCCCAGTGTACCTTGCCATTGAATCTTGTTAAACTACTGTTACATTTACCATTGAACATTGTTAACTCATTGTTTTGTATCATTAAAGTATATTGTTGCATCTCTCTTACAAATGAAGTGCACGACTCCCATCTGTAAAAGGTTCCTAAAGTTGATTTCTGAACTCTTCAATTCTAAAAAGTTGAACTTCATGACAGTATTCCCCCCACAGGGAAATCACTAACTTTTACTTTCCTTCTGCAATCAAGCAGTCCTACCACTACTCTTGAACACTCAAACTATTTCCCCCGCTTGCTTTTTACCAGGGAGCTACACTAAGGTCCTACAAGGGAGGAAAAAAGAAAAAAAAAGACAAAGCTAAACCTCATGGGATAGAATAAGGATAGTTTAATGGAACAGCAAAGGGAGGGAGAAATAGCAATAAGAGGACTTTATAGCAAAATATATAAAACCGGTGATACACAACATAGTCTCTCGCTGAACTGCACAACTCAGACCATACAGCTCTGAGCCATCCCAAAGCCCGACCATCCGCAACATATAGGTGGGCTTGTGATCAAGGGGTGGACTTGACCATGGACAGTTTATCCATGAATGAGAAATGTGTTGCAATCAAGCAAGCCAAGCAGATAAAACCTCTTTGGTATGGAGGACAGTGGCTGAAAGATAAATACGGGGAGGCCTGGCAGATTGATTACATCACACTCCCACAAACCTGCCATAGCAAACGTCATGTAGTCACAATGGTAGAAGCAACCAACATAAGGCTGGAAACATGTCCCATGCCACAACCCAGAACACAATACTGGGCCTTGAAAATCAAGTCCCGTGTCAACATAGCACTCCAGAAAGAACTGAATCTTACAACGGGATTCATTTCTGAAACACTCTCATAGACACCTGGGCCAAAGAACACGACATCGAATGGGTATATCATATATCCTACCATGCACCAGCCTCTGGGAAAATCAGAGGATACTATGGGATGTTAAAGACTGCACTGAGAGCAATGGGTGGTGAGAACTTCAAACATTGCGATACACATTTAGCAGATGCCACGTGGTTAGTTAACTCTAGGGGGTCTACCAATCAAGCCAGCCCTGTCCAATCATAAATTCCACATACTGTAGAAGGAGATGGAGTCCCAGTAGTGCGTATGAGGAATATGTTGGAGAAGACAGTCTGGGTTATACCTGTTCCAGGCAAAGGCAAACCCATTCGTGGGATTTTTTTTTCAGCTTCCTAGGCCCTGACAGCTAGAAGGTATGAGCCTTCCGCAGAAAGTGCACAAGAATCTGGGAGGGGGCACAGCCAGCACAACTGACCCAAACTGGCCAAAGGGATATCCCATACCATATGACATCATGCTCAGTATATAACTTGGGGGAGCATTGACTGAGTGATGGCAATTGCTACTTGGAAACAGGTTGGGCAACAGTCAGAAAGTGTTGAGCAACTGTATTGCGCATCACTTATTTTGCATACTTATTATCATCATCATCATCATCTTCCTTCGCTGTAGTGTTAATATTTTTTTTCTTAACCCACAAAATTATTTTTTTTTCTGATTCTCTCCCCCATCCCACTGGGCAGGGGAGAGTGAGCAAGAGGCTCTATGGTGTTTAGCTGGTTAAATCACAACAATGGGCTACCAGTTTAAAGGTGGGCTCACCATCCCGCTTCCTCGTGTCGTCCCTCTGGACATGGAGGAAGAACCGGAATGCAGTGTGCCACATGCCATACACACCTGGGGCTCCCTTTCCCTCTGACAGGGGCAAAGCAACCTAGGCTAGTGGAGGGTGCCCCTGATACTGGCAGGGTGGCCGGAACTAGATGGGCTTTAAGGTCCCTTCCAACCCAATGATTCTATGATTCTTTGAGTTGCATGGCCAGCTGTCGTGGCATATTCATTCACAGCTGTGGGTACCCCAACAAGTTACAGTGGCAATCTCTACTTGTGTTGCAATCGTATATCCTTGACTCTAGGCACTAGATACTTTTTTATTAAAAAAATGAAAGCTAAGCATTCTCTCAAATTTCTAAAGTTTACACAGCATTTAGAAAAACACAGATTTGAGACAAACTCAGAGTTGACAGATTTGTTTATGGTCCCTTTTGCATTGCCCACTCCTAGGGATGCACAGTCCTTTGGGACAGATTTAATTATCTTCATAGTAGCTAGTACAGGGCTATGTTTTGGATTTGTGCTGAAAACAGTGTTGATAATATAGCTATGGCTTTGTTATTTATGAACACTGCTTACACAGATTCAAGTCCTTTTCTGCTTCTTGCAACACCCCATCAGTGAGTAATCTGGGGTTGCACAAGAAGTTGGGAAGGGACACAGCCAGGCCAGCTGACCCCAACTGACCAAAGGGATATTCCAGACCATATGACATCATGCTCAGCATATAAAGGGGCTGGGGGAAGAGGAAGGCAGGCAGCATTTGTAGTGATGGCATTTGCCTTCCCAAGTAACTGTTACACATGATGGAGCCCTGCTTTCCTAGAGATGGCTGAACACCTGCCTGCTGATGGAAAGTAGAGAATAAATTCCCTGCTTTGCTTGCGTGTGGCTTTTGCTTTACCTAAATCAAAAGGTTACTCTTCCCCTCAGACATACCAGTTCACCTACTCCAACCAGGAGACATTGTTTACATATGGACCCGGAAAGAAAACCCCCTAAAAGAGAAACTAAAAGGACCCTATACCATGCTATTAAAGACGCGGTCAAAATAGAGGAAATTAACTCCTGGATTCATCATACATGGGTATAAAGGGGACCAAGGCCTGATGAAGATGAATGGACCTCCACACCTTCTGGAGAAGTTAAATCATGATGAACTGTACCTGAGAAACAGGACTTGCCTAAGTAGAGATTAAGTGCCCACAAAGCCAATTGTTTTGTTGTTGGGGTTTTTTTAGGATTAATAATTCAGATATAGAACCTCCTCAGAAAGCGTAATTAATTCAACTCTGATAAGACTGTAAATATTATAATAGTATGTTCAGTATTAGCTGTCTGTAAAGCACAACTGTAGTTAAGAAATAGTGAGACATAGGAGACCCACAAGAAGAGGTCTCAGTCTCAAAGGGGGGGGGAAGACAATATCTAAAATCCACTTTACAGGGACAGCAATGTATTTGGGTTAGTGTTTAAACACTGTTTAATTTAGTGTTAAACGTACTAGCTGCTTTGCTAAGGACTATACCTTTGAAGAAGAGCAGGACTAATAAAAAGAATACTTTGCTAAAAAGTATCCTTGAAGATACTTTTCAGCAAGCCAAGATGGAGTATGAGTGGAAGCCAGGAGGTTGGTGGCCCTGCCTGTGGCAGGGGGGTTGGAACTCTATGATCCTTGGGGTCCCTTCCAACCCATGCCATTCTATGATTCTATGATAAGAAGAGTTGAAAGACTGATAAAGAGGAGACATCCTGTCTCAGAAGACAGGAGAGCTAGGGGATTGCCAGAGAGGCCTTAAGTCAACAAAAATCGGCAATATTTAGGGAAAAGGTAAAGATGGCAGGGGGAAGTTCACAACCATCCACCCAATTAAAGGACTATGCAAATTACACACATCCTCAAAGAGCATGCTGCTAATTTAAATATGCTTGACCAATAGTAGGTGATGTGGTAATAACTATCCAATTAGTGTAAATTTAGGCAGGTTTTTCCTCATCCTGTAACAAGATAAATAGGTTGTAGACTGTGCTACCTTTGTGAAATTACCACCTAGCACCCATCTCTGTGTAGATGATAAATAAATCAAATACTTCTGCTCTGTGTGTCTATTGGCATACTGGGTAAGTGATCCTGCTTTTGAGACAAGAATTTAATTACCTCAAAGAGTAGGAGATAGTAGATGAGAGCTTTATTTTTCACGACTTATGCTTCCGTTAGTCTTAACGTAAAATTTTCCTCTCTCAATCTTTCCATCTTTGCTCCTTAAAGCCTTGCTATTTCATTACTCCTATGATCAAGAGACTGGAGGGGGAGAGAGGATGGGTATGACACACACAACACCCAAACAATAAACCAACAATCCACAACGCTAACATAAAATGCACTGCAAAGTTGCAAAAGAAGCCATGTACAGTAGATTTTTCCCTTATTGTGAAATATAGAGTATAACAAGCAGTGTAGTTCAGACTTAGGATTCTAGGCAAGCAACCTCACACGTAGGAAAATGCAGTGTTAGAGCCAGCTGGCCAACAAGAGCATGCTGGCAGCAGCTCCACCAGGGACACTTTATCCCATCAGCTACAGCTTTCGCTTTGAGTCCCACCACTGCATTAGTTTAGGAAGCTCCTGCTCACCCCCACTTTGCCACAGGGGCGACAGGTACCCCGCGCTGAACTGCCAACTGAGCCCGGCGGGCAACAGCCCTCCCACTCCCCCATCCCTGCCGTCTTCGGCTGGATCCGCCGCAGCTGAGCCCTGGCAGCGGCCCAGCATAGGGTAACCTGGGAAAAGCATCAGATACCGAAGCAGCCACGCCAGAGCTTGAAAAACAAACACACAAACACACACACACACACACACACACACACACACACACACACACACACACACACACACACACACACACACACCCCCCCAATAATTTTAACTCTCAGGTGCCCGGGCTCCTGGCGGGTGAAGGTAGTCTTACGGCCTACAGGCCGCCTCAGCGGTTTAAATGCCGCGCCACCCACTCCGGCAGAGGCTCGGCCCATAGGGCTCGCTATGGCGGCTCCCGAGTAGGCCCAACCGCCGTACTGCCGCAGCACCGGCCTGTGGCCGCGCTACCCCCACCCGGCACCCTCGGCCTGCCCGGGCCGCCGCGGCCCCGCTATGCCTGCCCGCCCGCGCGCGCGGCGTAGGCCTCGCCCAAGGATACTTGTTGTACGGCTCTCTGCGTGGTGGTGTCCGGGGACTGGGACTCCTTGAGCAGCTGCAGGATCTGCTGAAGTCCCCCTTCGTCTGGCTTCCACTCATACTCCATCTTGGCTTGCTGAAAAACACCAAACAAGCGGCCACGGTTGGGGGGGGGGGGGAATGGGATATGGGAGCAAGCTGCGCGGCGCCCGGCTCGCTCTCACCCGCGTACTCCGCCAAACCCAACCCCAAAGACGGACAGCGCTGACCTGCTCCTGCCACCCGCCCACTGTACACCGCACCAAGGGCACTGAGTCACGGCGAATTCGCAATCTGGCCCTAACAGCCGCCTCGCGTCCTCCTGGGTCCTAACGCCGGGCACGTCTCCGCCTGCTCGAGTCGCCTCGGGCCCGCTGGCGCTGCAGTCAGCCTTTCCCCAGTGCGTCCCACGCTGTCAGGAGCCTGGGGGCGACAAAACACGAGCCCCTCAATCCTAAACGGCAGAAAACGGTACGCCTCCTCCACAGCTCCTCCCCCCACCACCCGAAAACAGAGAGAAAGATCCAGCAGCCCCGACAGGCAAGGGGTAAGGCAGAGCCCTAGTCCGCCCTCCTCGTGAGAGCTGCGGCCCCGCACTGCCTGTCAATGAGCTAGGAGGCTGCTGCCCACGGAGGAGAAACAGGGATGTGAACGTAGACCCAGGAGTTAAGAATATGGTATTTGTTTTGGCATCTAGTTTACTTCTACGTGATTTGATGTAATGCTGGGTAGTTTTCATAAGTTCTCAATTTCACATATAAGGAGACAATAGCACCCAAGGGGGAAAAGAAATTCAAAATGAACTTTGAATACCTAGTGTATCTTAGCCTCAAAATATATCAAAGGAAATATCAGGTCAAAACTAGCAATATTTGCGCATATAGAATAGAATATTTTCAGTTGGAAGGGACCTACAATGATTATCTAGTCCAACTGCTGTCCACTTCAAGGCTGACCAAAAGTTAAAGCATGTTATTAAGGGCATTATCCAAATGCCTCTTAAAACACTGACATGCTTGGGGCATTGACCACCTCTCTAGGAAGCCTGTTGCAGTGTTTGACCACCCTCTCGGTAAAGAAATGCTTCCAGTCTGAACCTCCCATGGCACAGCTTTAACCATTCCCAGGCATCCTGTCCCTGGATCCCAGGAAGAAGAGCTTCATGATGGAGCCCTGCTTTCCTAGAGATGGTTGAACACTTGCCTGCTGATGGAAAGTAGAGAATGAATTCCTTGCTTTGCTTGTGTGTGTGGCTTTTGCTTTACCTATTAAATCATCTTTATTTCAGCCCATGAGTTTTCTCCCTTTCACTCTTCCAGTTCTTTCCCCCATCCTGCTGGGGAGGAGTGAGTGAACAGCTGCATGGTACTTAGCTGCTGGTTGGGGCTAAACCATGGCACATGCACATACACACACCCCTTCCCCTCCATGATTTCACAATGACCAAAATCACTAGTGTTTTCCATAAAGAGAGCTGCTTTCACAGCTTCTTATCTAAGACAACACTGCAGCATTGCTGTTATGTGAGCTCTAGCACTGTGCCAGGCTACGTCCAATATTTTAAAACTACATTGTAATTTCTTTTAAAGGTCAGGTTTTAATCCTCGTTGTTGTAGAGGAAAACCTGAAAACACAACTGGGCTGAACAGCAGAAGTTTATACACAAAACAAGTCCATCATCTATTATTCCAATGCTTATGCCAATTTTCATGGGACCTTGTCTGGTAATCTTGCAAATAATAACACTCCAGCACTACACCTAGATCTCATAATGCAGAAAGATCTATGCATACCCATTCAAAAGCCTGCTTCCCCATATAAAAAATCCTTACCTACACAGTTCAGTTAAGTACCTGTTAATTTTCTCAGGTATTATTTTGTTGCTTAATGTTCAGAGCAGATTGTATTGCCGTTACAGACTGTATTTAGTTGCATTATACAGGGTTATAACTTAATACTTATACCTGCAACAATCTTCCTGTATATCCACAGTCTCACAATAAACCTCAACCTCTCAGCTAACATTAAAGTCGGTATGTGGGGCTATGACTTCCTGTTCATCCTTCTTGAGTGCAGAAACTCAAGTCCCATAACTTATTTCCAGCTATGGGGATCTATATGCTAGCCACAAGCAGGCAAGATGCTGTATGTGGCACTTGGATGCAAATGTGCTAGTTGCAATTGCTGTGGCAAAGAAAAAGGAAATTAGTCAAATTCTTGAGTCTCTGTCCTGTTTTTTTGGCTGGGATAGAGTTAATTTCTACAAGAAGCTGGAAGGGGACACAGACAGGATAGCTGACCCAAACTAGCCAAAAGGGTATTGCATACCATATGATGTCATGCTCAGTATATAAGGGGGGGAGCTGGCCGGGGAGGAGGGATCGCTGCTCATGGATGGGCTGGGCATTGGGTTCCAGGTAGTGAGAAAATCACCACCTGCCTTGTATATTCTTTTATAAGTATTGTTGCTATTTCTCCCTCCCTTTGCTGTCTCAGTAAACTGTCCTTATCCCAACCCACCAATGTTACCTTTTTCTTCTAATTTTCCTCCCCAGGAAGGAAGGAGGGAGTGTCCACGTGGTTCTTAGTTGCTGGCTGGTGATAAACCACAACAGTCTCACATCGAAAGCATGAGACTTGACAGGTCTGAGTAAAAGCTGCTGATAGAAATTGTTAAAATTATTTAACAATATTTTACTATATTGAAAGAAACAGAACAAATGTTCCAAATGAAAAGAGGTTAAACACTGTAGCAATAAGAATGCATTTACAATATATTTTCACAGTATAGACTGTATGCTTTATATGGTGATATGTGGTGAAATGGGCCCATTTAACATTTTAAATGTTTATATTTAATGTACAAAAACCAATAAAGAAAATCTAGAAACTTGAAATACAGCAGCTACTTTTAATCCAGAGAACCACAGCTTTTACAGAGTCACAGAATGATAGGGATTGGAAAGACCTCTGGAGATCATCTAGTACAACCACACTGCCAGAACAGGATCACCTAGAGCAGGTTGCATAGGATCCTATCAAGGCAGGTTTTAAATATCTCTCCACAACCACAACCACAACAGGCAGTCTGTTCTAGTTCCCTGTCACCCTCAGAGTGCAGACGTTTTTTCTCATAGAATCATAGAATGGCAAGGGTTGGAAGGGACCCCAAGGATCATAAAGCTCCAACCCCTCCTGCCACAGGCAGGGCCACCAACCTCAGGCCTGGATCTACACAAGGTTGCCCAGGGCCCCATCCAACCTGGCCTTGAACACTTCCAGGGATGGGGCATCCACCACCTCTCTGGGCAGCCTGTTCCCGGACCTCACCACTCTTTCTGTAAAAAACTTCCCCCTAATATCCTATCTAAACCTTCCTTCCTTTAGCTTTAAACCATTCCCCCTTGTCCTGGCATTATCTGCCCTTTTAAAAAGTTGAATCCCCTCCTGTTTGTATACTCCCTTCAGGTACTGGAAGGCTGCAATGAGGTCCCCCCACAACCTTCTCTTCTCCAGGCTGAACAAGCCAAGCTCCCTCAGCCTCTCTTTCTAGGACAGGTGCTCCAGCCCTCTAATCATCTTCATGGCCCTCCTCTGAACCCTCTCCAACAGTTCCACATCTTTCTTGTATTGGGGGCCCCAGATCTGGACACAGTACTCCAGGTGGGGCCTCACGAGGGCAGAGTAGAGAGGGACAATCACCTCCCTGTCCCTGCTGGCCACCCCTCTTCTGATGGAGCCCAGGATACCATTGGCCTTGCGAGCTGCAAGAGCACACTGCTGGCTCATGTTAAGTTTCTCATCCACTGTGACACCCAGGTCCTTCTCAGCAGGGCTACTCTCAAGAAGCTCTTCTCCCAGTCTGTATCTATGTCTGGGATTCTTCTGGCCCAAGTGCAAGATCTTACACTTGGCAGGGTTTGAACCTCATTAGGTTCACCCGGGCCCATCTTTCCAGCCTGTCAAGATCCCTCTGGATGGCTTCCTTTCCTTCAAGGGTGTCAACCACACCACGCAGCATGGTGTCATCTGCAAACTTGCTGAAGGTGCACTCAATCCCATCATCGATGTCATTGATAAAGATGTTAAAGAGAACCGGTCCCAAGACAGACCCCTGGGGGGCACCGCTTGTCACCGGCCTCCTCCTGGACATAGACCCATTGACCACCACCCTTTGGCTACGGTCTGTTAATCAGTTTCTGATCCACTGGATGGTCCACCCATCAAATCCCCATCTCTCCAGTTTAGAGATAAGGATGTGGTGGGGGACTGTGTCAAAGGCCTTGCACAAGTCCAGGTAGATGACATTGGTCGCCTTCCCTGCAGGCAGGGGCAGGAAGCCAGCATGGCTAAGTAAGGACCTGCTGGTCAAACCGAGAGAAAAGAAAGGCAAACACAAGCTCTGGAAGCAAGGGTGTGTAGCCTGGAAAGAATACAGGGATGCTGTTCGGACTTGCAGAGACGGGGTCAGGAATGCCAAGGCGCAGATGGAACTGAACTTGGCAAGGGATGTTAAAAACAACAAGAAGGGATTTTACAGGAACATTGGCCAGAATAGACAGGTCAAAGAGAACAAACCTCCCTTGGTAAATGAGAAAGGAGAACTGGCTGCAACTGATGAGGAGAAGGCTGAGGTACTGAATGAGTTCTTTGCCTCAGTCTTCTCTGGCAGCCAGGATTCTCATAATTCTCAAATCCCGGAACCTTGCATCCCTGGACCTCTAGGTGGGAACTGGGGGTGTAATGATGGAGTAACAGCATCAGTAGATAAAGGGAAGGCGACCAATGTCATCTACCTGGACTTGTGCAAGGCCTTTGACACAGTCCCCCACCACATCCTTATCTCTAAACTGGAGAGATGGGGATTTGATGGGTGGACCATCCAGTGGATAAGAAACTGGTTAACAGACCGTAGCCAAAGGGTGGTGGTCAATGGGTCTATGTCCAGGTGGAGGCCAGTGACAAGCGGTGTCCCCCAGGGGTCTGTCTTGGGACCGGTTCTCTTTAACATCTTTATCAATGACATCGATGATGGGATTGAGCGCACCCTCAGCAAGTTTGCAGATGACACCATGCTGAGTGGTGTGGTTGACACCCTTGAAGGAAAGGAAGCCATCCAGAGGGATCTTGACAGGCTGGAAAGATGGGCCCGGGTGAACCTAATGAGGTTCAACACTGCCAAGTGTAAGATCTTGCACTTGGGCCGGAAGAATCCCAGACATAGATACAGACTGGGAGAAGAGCTCCTTGAGAGTAGCCCTGCTGAGAAGGACCTGGGTGTCACCGTGGATGAGAAACTTAACATGAGCCAGCAGTGTGCTCTTGCAGCTCGCAAGGCCAATGGTATCCTGGGCTCCATCAGAAGAGGGGTGGCCAGCAGGGACAGGGAGGTGATTGTCCCTCTCTACTCTGCCCTCGTGAGGCCCCACCTGGAGTACTGTGTCCAGATCTGGGGCCCCCAATACAAGAAAGATGTAGAACTGTTGGAGAGGGTTCAGAGGAGGGCCACAAGGATGATTAGAGGGCTGGAGCACCTGCCCTACAAGGAGAGGTTGAGGGAGCTGGGCTTGTTCAGCCTGGAGAAGAGAAGGCTGCAGGGGGACCTCATTGCAGCCTTCCAGTACCTGAAGGGAGTATACAAACAGGAGGGGATTCAACTATTTAAAAGGGCAGATAATGCCAGGACAAGGGGGAATGGTTTAAAGCTGAAGGAGGGAAGGTTTAGATTGAATATTAGGGGGAAGTTTTTTACAGAAAGAGTGGTGAGGTCCTGGAACAGGCTGCCCAGAGAGGTGGTGGATGCCCCATCCCTGGAAGTGTTCAAGGCCAGGTTGGATGGGGCCCTGGGCAACCTTGTGTAGATCCAGGCCTGAGGTTGGTGGCCCTGCCTGTGGCAGGGGGGGTTGGAGCTTTATGATCCTCGGGGTCCCTTCCAACCCTTGCCATTATATGATTCTATGATTCTATGATTCTATCTACTGATGCTGTCACTCCATCATAGAAAGTCACCAGATTGGTGAGGCACGACCTTCCCTTGGTGAAGTCGTGCTGGCTGTCCCGGATCACGTGCTCTTCCCTCATGTGCTCCAGCATGTCATCCAGGAGGATCTCTTCCATGATCTTCCCAGGCACAGAGGTGAGGCTCACCGGCCTGTAATTCCCTGGATCTTCCTTGTTCCCTTTCTTATAATTGGGAGTGACATGACCTTTTTTCCAGTCCCCAGGGACCTCTCCTGACAGCCACGACTTTTCAAATATGATGGAGAGTGGCTCAGCAACCACATCAGCCAGCTCCTTCAGGACCCTGGGATGCATGTCATCCGGCCCTATAGACTTGTAGACATTCATGAGGCGGTCTTGGACCTGCTCTGCTCTTACATTGGGGGGCGATTTACTCCCCCAGTTCCCACCTAGAGGTCTAGGGATGCAAGGTACTGGGATTTGAGAATTATGAGAATCCTGGCTGCCAGAGAAGACTGAGGCAAAGAACTCATTCAGTACCTCAGCCTTCTCCTCATCAGTTGCAGCCAGTTCTCCTTTCTCATTTACCAAGGGAGGTTTGTTCTCTTTGACCTGTCTATTCTGGCCAATGTTCCTGTAAAATCGCTTCTTGTTGTTTTTAACATCCCTTGCCAAGTTCAGTTCCATCTGCGCCTTGGCTTTCCTGACCCTGTCTCTGCAAGTTCGAACAGCATCCCTGTATTCTTTCCAGGCTACACACCCTTGCTTCCAGAGCTTGTGTTTGCCTTTCTTTTCTCTCGGTTTGACCAGCAGGTCCTTACTTAGCCATGCTGGCCTCTTGCCCCTTCTGCCCACTTTCTTATTCAAAGGGACAGAGAGCCCTTGAGCTCTCAGAAAGGCATCCTTAAAGAGTAGCCAGCTGTCCTCAACATTTCTGTCTCTAAGGATCACCTCCCAGGAGATCTTGGTCAACAGGTCCTTAAACAGCCTAAAGTTTGCTCTCTTAAAGTTCAGTGTCCTGATCCCACTCTTCGCCAGGCCCACATCCCTTGAGATCGCAAACTCAATTAGGGCATGGTCGCTGCTGCCCAGGATGTCTCCAACCTTAACACCTTTAATGATCTCCCCCACATTGGTGAGCACCAGGTCCAGCAATGCATCTCCTCTGGTTGGTCTATCAACTATTTGAACCAGAAAGTTGTCATCTACAGACTCCAGGAGTCTCCTGGATCTCTTGCAGCTCGCTGTGTGGTTTTCCCAACAGATGTCCAGGTGGTTAAAGTCCCCCATCAGGATGAGTGCCTGTGACCGCGATACCTCCTGCAGCTGAAGGAAGAAAGCCTCATCAGCCTTTTTGATCAGGTGGCCTGTAGTAAACCCCTATCACCAGCTGCTCTTTATTAGCCCCATCCCTAATTCTGACCCACAGGCTTTCAACCTGATCCTGGCCACTTCTCAGAGAGAGCTCCTCACAGTCTATTCACCTTTTAATATAGAGGGCAACTCCCCCACCCTTCCTTCCTAACCTATCCCTTCTAAAAAGTCGATACCCTTCTACAGGGTTATTCCAACTGTGGGAATCATCCCACCATGTTTCCGTGATTGCAACTACATCAAAATTTCCTAGTGACATCACGGTTTCCAATTCCTCCTGCTTGTTACCCATGCTGCGTGCATTCGTGTAAAGACACTTCAAATGGGCTTTCTGACTCAGTAGCTTTTTTGAGGAGCCCTCCCTCATACCTCTGGGAGGAATCTGAAGTTTTCCCCCACTGCCTCCTAGAGGGACATTAGAAGGTTCCAGAAGGGGGGTCAGCAATGCTACCTCCTCTGAGGAGTCCCCAGAAGTTCCTAAGGGACACTTTAGAGGTATTTCCCTACAGTGTGGTAGAATTGCAGCATCCCCAAGCCCTTCTCTATCCTGTTGAATTTCACCGTCTTCACCCTTCAAATCTAGTATAAAGCTAGAGGCGACTTGCTCAACCCTAGCAAGCCTCACTATTTCCCCTCCCCCATTCCTAACTAGTTTAAAGCCCTGTCAATGAGGCCTGCCAGCTCTTGAGCTAAGATTCTCGTCCGTCTTGGGGACAGGTGGCACCCATCCGCTGCTATCAGGCCAGGCGCCGAGTAAACAGCCCCATGATTAAAAAACCCAAAGTTCATAAGGTGGCACCAGCCCCTCAGCCAACTAGTCAAGACCTCTGTTTTCCTGGCCCACTTTGTGTTCTTCACTGCTCCAAATGGGACAGAAGAAAGCACCACTTGCATTCCCCCTCCCTCAATCAGCCTCCCTAAACCCCTGAAGTCTCTTTTGATACTTCTCAGACTTCTTTGAGAGATTTCATCACTGCCTGCCTGAACAATGAGTAATGGGTAGTAATCAGAGGGATGAACCAGACCCGGGAGTTTTCTAGTTATGTCCTTGATCCATGCCCCATAGAGGCAGCACACTTCCCTACGGGTAGGGTCTGGCCTACATATGGGGCCCTCTCTTCCCTTGAGAAGGGAATCCCCAACCAAAGTTACCTTTCTGTCTTTCCTAGTGGAGGCAGTCTTGAGGCGTGGAGTTGACTTCCTCATTCTTGGCCTCCTATTAGGGGGATTGTCCCCCACCTTCCCATTTGCCTCCTCTTCAACTCCCAGCACCTCAAACCTATTGCTTAGAGGGACCTGAGGAACCAAGGTAGGCAGGGAGGAGGTTTTCCCACAGCGCCGAGCTGGGACTATCTTCCAACCCACTCCTTCTTTCTGGTCACTGACTTCTCCCCATTCTGCCTGGTAGGGCTGGGGATCCATCATTTTTTGGGGAAAAGCCTGAAGGAAAAAGGGGAGGGGACAGCATCCCCCCTGTATTCCCCATAAATTGAGTGTGATTGTTAAATAATGCTCAGATATGTTGCCCAAGAGTTGGAAGTGACAGAAATGCCACATATAGATACCCTCTGAGGCTGACTCCCCTCCCTGAGGTGATAAACAGCTGGGCAGTGATTACATAAAGTGGGTGTGGGTTCACATATCAAAGCCAGGTGAACAGGAAAATCATCCCTGTTACCATCACCTCTTCAAATAACATGATAAACATTTTATCACAGCTTTTTAACACAATCCATTTCAGATCTACTGTTATCCCAACCCTTCATTCCCGCATTGGGTGCCAAAATGGACTGTGGTGTTTCAGCCTTAACCAGTGACTGAGCACCACATGCCGCTTGCTCACTCCCAAAGGAGAAACAGTCAGAGCCTCCATGGGTTGGGATAAGGACAGTTTACTGAAAAAAATCACTGACAGGGGAACAATAACAGCCCATGGAAAATTTCACTCATACCCAGTGATAACACAGAGTACTGCGCAACAGAAGGACCAACCTTATGCCCTGGCTGCACTTGGACTGCCCTGGAGGCACTCAGGAGCACCCCTCCCCCACCAGCCCCTTTTATGGGGGAGTGATGTAAGGTGATGTGGAAAACAGCACAGGCTAACTCAGCTCAGCTGTGATGACTGCTTGGGGAGGTTAACTTTGGCCTGGCCAGAACCAGAACAGCTAGTTTGAACATCTCATGGTGTCGTGGTTCTGCGTAGCTGGGTACTGGCAGAGGATGGGGGTTGCAAAAGATGGCTGCTGTAAGAAGCAGCTAGAAGCTCTCTGCAGGTCCCAGAAAGTAAACATCCGCTGATTCAAGACCAGAGTTGCTGCTGACCAAGGCCAAGTCAATCGGCAATTGTCACAGCGCCTCTGGGAATCACATATAGGAGAAAAAAAAAATGCAAGCAGCTGCATTTTGCCACCGGAGAAGGGAGTGAGAAGATGTAAGGAGCTGTGTAGACACCAAGGCCAGGGAGGAGGAGGCACCCCAGATGCTGGAGAGAATGATGCCCCAGCAGCATGTAGAAAAACCCATGGTGGAGCTGGTGTCCCCCCACAGCCCATGGAAAAGGCTGAGATTCCACCTGCAGCCTGTGGAGAGGCTCCATGCTGGAGCAGGTGTAGACATACAGGAGATGCTATGACCCGCATTGGAGCAAGCCCCTGCCAGCACTTGCAGGCCATGGAGAGAGACAGAGACACAGAGATAAGCAAGAGAGAGATTTGCACTGGAGCAGGTTTGCTGAGGGTGGCTGGTGACCCTGTGGAGGACTGGGACTGAGAGATATTGTGATTTATTACTGCCCGCCATAGCAGTGACCCACGCCGGGACAGCTGGTGAAGAGCTAAAGCCCTGTGGGAAAGGACTCATGTTGGAGAAGTTTGTGGAGGACTGTCTCTCGTGGGTGGGACCCCATGGTGCAGCAGGGGAAGGGTGTGTGGAATGAATGCCCCCCCCCCCCAATAGCCAAGAAGGAAACCAACTTGCAAGGAACTGACCGAAGCCCCCATTTCCCAATTCCCTGCCCCTCCCTGTGCCACAATGCGGGGGAAGAAGGGAGCGAAAGCATGACTAAAGTGAAGCCTGCTAAAAAGGGAGGGGTAGGGGGAGGTGCTTTAAGATCTGGTCGCACTTCTCATTATCTGACTCTGGTTTCACTGTGTGTGTAGTGTATTATAAATTAGAGGGTTTTTCTTTCCTTCACTCTGTGTTGAGTCTGTTTTCCCCATGACGCTGATTGCAGGATGATCTCTCCCTGTCCTTATCTTGACCCCTAAGCCTCTTAATATATATTTTCTCCTCTGTCCAACTTAAAAGGGGAGTGATAGACCAACTTTGGTGGGCGTCTGGCCTCCAGCCAGGCCAAAACCACCACACACGGATATTAAAAATTTTCTAAAACTGTCATAAGAGCTGTTGTATTTAACCCAAAGGAAAAGAAGGTTGTGTAGTTATTCTCCTCTTTCTCTTCCCCCCCCTCCCCCATACTAGCTTCCATTACTAATCCCTACCTGTTCAAGGAATGGGCGGGACAGCAAAACCTCATACAAATACCAGTTTATGCTTGTGGTCATTGATGGTATTATATGATAGGCTGATGAAGTGGTATAAAGTACAGGAGCCCAATCCCAGTGATGGCAAAGAACCCTGCAAGGTGCGCATATAGCACACAGTGGTTTGAGTACCACAGCCATGTGATCAAATACAACAGCATCATGACCAGAGACTGTTTAAATAACAATGCTTATGGCAACTTTGTTTTTAATGCAATCGGGTCAGATCTACCGCTATCCTGTCGGGGAAGACAGCAGGCCTGCTAGCAGCCTAGCTCTCTTCACACAAGACATAGGCCCTGACAATATTCTCCTATTCCCATGAGAAAAGTTACTCATGCTGACAGGATCCTAATAATCACATGCTCAAAACACAGCGGCCTTGCTGATAGGTGTACAGGCTGCCCTAAACCAAGAAGCAGTTATGGGAAGGTATTTGGGAGTAACAGAACATGTTAGGAACCAGCCATAACAAGATGGTCAAAAAAGCAGGTGTGTGGATGCTTTTAGGTATTAAAGGTAAACTAAGAATATTTAGCTATAAGATAGGTTTATCAGAACTTGTTATAGTTACTAACCAATCAATATGGTGTGAACAGTGTGTGTAACCAATTAGCAGGTTTTTAGCTTGCCACGTAAGAAAGGTATATAATCTGTGTGATTTCACCTAATAAAATGGCTGGCTGGCTTTGTGGCTTCATGGCTTCACCTAGAATTCATATATTGAATTGTGTATTGCTCCCTGCTGGACGCCACACTATCCCAACACTTTGTGCCTCACACTGGGCACCAAAAAGGACTGTTGTGGTTTTGCCCTAGCTGAGAGCCGAGCATCATGCAGCCAATCACCCTCTAAAAGGGTGTGTGTGGGGAATTGGGTGGGGGAGGGAAGAGGAGGAAAAAGAAACTAAAAAGCCAAACCTAAACCTCACGAATTGGGATAAGGACAGTTTACTGGGACAGCAGAGAAAGAGAGATATAACAATAATAGGAATTTATAGCAAAATATACAAAACTGGTGCTACACAATGCAGTTTCTCACTGAACTGCACAACTCGGTCCATACAGCTCAGAGCTGTCCTGAAACCAGACTGTCCACAAAAACCACACACCCTGGAGCTGTGTACTCCTCCCCTCACCAGAGCCCCCCCTTTTATACTGAGCATGATGCAATTGGCATGGAATAACCTCCTCTTTGGCCAGTTTGGGTCACCTGTCCCAGCTGTATCCCCTCCCAGCTTCCTGGGCGCCCCCCACCTTCTCATTAGCAGGGCAATATGAACAACTGAAAAGTCCTTGACTACTTGGCAACAAGCAAAAACATCAGTGTGTTAGCACTGCTCTCATCCCGACTCCCAAACACAGCACTACACCAGCTACTAGAAAGAAAATTAACTCTATCCTAGCTGAAACCAAGACAATATTAGATGCTTATTTTCTACATTCTTGACTCGTGAGTGCAAACACTTTCCAGGAATTTTGTAATTTTAAGTCCCAATACTACTGAAAAATTAATTCTGCCTTTTTTTTTTCCTCTCACTCACCTTTCTCCAATTTAGATCTACGTCCACTACATTAAATATTCTTAGGGGAAACTAGCAGGTGTTTTTACAACAGTATTTTATTTATTTACTACAGTATTTTATTACAGTATAATCTACACTGTAGTTCAGACACTTGAGTATCACCAACAATAAATTACTATGTTCTTTGTGGAAAGGGGAGAAGGTGAGGGCCTTCCTTGCCTGCCTTGCCTCCCCAGGTTCTGCTGAGAAACAGATTTTAGGGCCTGCTGGAAGGTGGCCAGCCTGATAATGAGGTGGCTGATAGGAAGACTATACCTGAAATCTTACTGCAGACAGATAACCCTTCCAGCCATATAATAACCTCTACCAAAAGGAAGAAGAGTAGAGTTATAGTTGTTGGAGACTCGCTTCTAAAGGGAACAGAGGGCCCAATATGCCGGGTTGACCCTTGTCATAGGGAGGTCTGTAGTCTTCCTGGAGCCTGAATCAGGGATATTACTGAGAAACTCCCCAGCCTAGTGTGGTCATCATCCGCTGCTCATCTTCCAGACACCTGCATCCAGTAGCCAGAAGGGAATGAAGAGAGACTTCAAGTCCTTGGGACCATTGGTGAAAGACACTGGGGCACAAGTTATTTTCTTTTCCCTCATTCCAGCTCTTCTTGAAAAACCAGTGTCAATTGTTGACATAACGGTGCACAGACAACAATACCGCAGCAACAGAGTCTCCCTGATTCTCATTAGGAAACTGATTCATCAAGTGGACACTCAGGGAGAGATAGGTAGAACCTGCTCACCCTTCAACAGTCCCATCTGGCCAGTGCAGAAATCCAATAGAGAGTGGAGGATGATAGTACACCATTGTGGCCTGAATGAAGTCATACTGCCCATGACTGCTGCAGTGCCAGGCATGCTAGAACTACAGTATGAACTAGAGTCAAAGGCATCCAAGTAGTAGGCCACAATTGACAGTACAAATGCTTTCTTCTCAATTCCATTAGCAGCAGGGTGCAGGACACAGTTTGCTTTCACTTGGAAGGGAATCCAGTACACGTGGAATTGATTGGCACAGGGGTAGAAACATGGCCCCACCATCTGCCATGGAGTGATCCAGTCTGCATTAAAACAGGGTGAAGTCCCAGAGCACCTGCAGTATATTGATGACATCATTGTATGGGGCAACACAGCAGAGGAAGTTTTTTCTACTGTCAGCCTCCACTCTCCATCGGACTTTCACACTGGCCCTATGGGACTGTTAAATGGTGAGTGGGTTCGGCTGATCACTCCCTGACTCTCCAGTTGACGAATCAGTTTATGGATGGGGATCAAAGAATCTCGGTTTGTACGATACTGCCGTCTGTGCACTGTCGTTGTAGCAATTTGCACTCGCTGTTCTTCGACCTTCAACAACCCCACAACAGCTGGATCTTCCGAAAGTCCAGGCAAGGCACACAATTGTTCAGTTTCTTCCATCTCCACAGCAGCTATTCCAAAAGCCCACCGGTATCCTTTAGGGTCTTTAAAATACCCTCTACGAAGATAGTCCATACCTAAAATGCACGGAGCTTCTGGGCCAGTCACAATGGGGTGTTTCTCCCAGTCCTTTCCAGTTAGGCTCACCTCAGCCTCTAGCACAGTCAACAGTTGGGAGCCCCCTGTGACTCCAGAAATGTAAACAGGTTCTGTCCCTTCATAATTTTATGGCATTAGAGTACACTGGGCACCAGTATCCACTAGAGCCTCATACTCTTGTGGGTCTGATGTTCCAGGCCATCGGATCCACACAGTCCAATAAGTCCGATTATCCCTCTCCTCCACCTGGCTGGAGGCAGGGCTCCACTATTGCTCCTGGATAGAAACTGGTGCAACATTCCTCCTGGCAGAACCTCGTGCGCTTACTCTACCTTGCAACTCATTTACTCGTGCTTGAAGGGCTGAAGTGGGCTTCTTATCCCACTTTCTCATGTCCTCTCCATGATCACGCAGGTAAAACCACAGTGTGGCTCGTGGTGTGGCTCGTGGTGTGTACCTGCTGTATTCTCTCTCTTGGGATGATGAGTGACTTTTCCGGGTAGCTGCAACATCGCTCCATACAGGTTGGGAGTCAACCATGTGGTCGTCAAGTTTAACCAGTTTCTCTACTGCTGCAATGACAGAGCGTGCAACGTTGTCTTGATAAGTCCGGAGTCGGCGGGCCACTTCATGTACGGTTGGTGGAAAGATCTCATCGTATTCCATTGCTGCCAGTGAATTTGTGTGCCCTGATGGTGCACTTCGTATGACCTTATGCCACATGTCTGGGGTGCATCGGACATCATCAGGATCATCAGGGAGCCTTGTATTGTCCGGATCATAATAAATCAAGTCTCGTACAGCTAATTCTCTCAGGAACTGGATAACTGTCTCTATGCTGTCGCTCTTGGGTCTCTGACAGGTAATATATTCCTTTATGGGTTATCTTTCCCGCACATTTGACAGCAATCGCCTCCAAAGGCTGAGGACTTGTGACCCTTCCCCAAGTGCCTTATCAATACCTCCTTCTCTAGCCAGGGATCCCAACTGCCTGGCCTCTCTGCCGTCCAATTCCAGACTATTGGCCCCGCTATCCCAGCATCTGAGCAACCAAGTGATAATGTGCTAACTTGGGCGGTGGCCAAAATCTTTTCGCACCTCATGCAGTTCACTCAGGGTCAGGGATTGGGTAAAAATCTCTGGTTCTACTACACCCTGATCTGCTCGAGATGGCTTTGCCCCATTATTACTTTTCTGAGATGGCCCTGCTCCATTCTTACCTTTCCAGGATGGCCCTGGTTTTTCATCATCATCATCATCCCGCCATTCTTGAGATAACGGTTTTTCACCATCATCCTCATCCTGACATTCTTGGGATGGCCCCTCATCCTGACATTCTTGTGTTGGCCCTGGTTGTTGACCATCATCATCTGGCACTACGCAAACTAACTTCTTGGTGTGTTTCCTCTTTTGAATGGGAGCCACAGGCTTTGGTGTGGGTTGGCCAAGGTCTATTGTAGAGGTTGCAATGTCTGCAGTATGTACTAGTCTACCTTTTCTCCCTGACAACGCTGACACCCCTTTTGAATGGGAGCAACAGACGTTGGGGTGGGTTGATTCTCTGAATTAGGGGCAAGGTCTATTGTAGAGGTTGCAGCATCTGCAGTATTCGCCAATCCATTTCTCTTTCCCCCTGACAGTGCTGATGATCTGGATTAGGGGCAAGGTCTATTGTAGAGGTTGCAATATCTGCAGTATGCACTAGTCTATTTCCTTTTCCTCCCTGACAGCGGTGACACCCCTTTTGAATGTGAGCAACAGTCATTGGGGTGGGTTGATTCTCCGAATTAGGGGCAAGGTCTATTGTAGAGGTTGCAGCATCTGCAGTATTCACCAATCCATTTCCTCTTTCCCCCTGACAGTGCTGATGGTCTGGATTAGGGGCAAGGTCTATTGTAAAGGTTGCAGCATCTGCAGTATTTGCCAGTCCATTTCCTTGTTCCCCTTGACATTGCTGACAGTACAACAGTAGGAAAATGCTAGTTAGAATATCCCTGGGATATTGGAAATTGTTAAAGACTCTTACAAGACCTGTTTTATTCCTCTTTGTACCGAACAGCAAAAGCTGATACAAGTACTCTCTTAAGTTCACGAACATCAACGTTATCCAATCATAGACTGTTATCACGACATACACTAAACACACGTATGGGATGGCAACGAATCCTGGCAGGATGACATGCAGCAGCATGCCATGAGTTGACAACCATAGCAACATCCTTAAGAGTAAATGCCACAACATTGTACATAGAAATTACTTAAATAACCGTAATTATCACAACTCTATCTTAACTGCAATTGACTTAAGGTCAAATCTATCGTTACCCCAACCTTTTTGCCCTCCTTGGGGGTCCTCCTTCACCCCACGTTGAGCGCCAAAAGTTGTTGTGGTTTAAACCTCAGCTGAAAAGCTGGGGCCACAAAGGTTAGAAAAAGAAGCCCCCTGCCTCTTTAAGATGTGGGGGATGGGCGAACGGAGGGAACCGAGGAGCTGCGAGGAAGAGAAAAAAAAAAACAACAAAAGGCCTGTGGGTTGGGATAAGGATAGTTTACTAAACAACACGAAAAAATATGAAAACAACTAGTGTCCTGGGTTCAGCCCAGCAGCAGGCTATGTTAGTCCTGAGAGTACTCCATACCAATTGCATCATGATCAGGCAGTCTTCCCCCCTCCCCCTTGCAGGGGTGACTCTGGACCTGGGCACGGGAGGTTCCGGTCTGGGCAGGCGCAGTGCCAGTTCCGGGGGCGACTCCGGACCCATCAGAAACTGCTCCGGACCCGGGCACAGGAAGTTCTGGTCTGGGCAGGCGTAGAGCCAGTTCCGGTTTCTCTCTCTCTCTCTCTTTTGGATCGGCGCAGCAGGCGGTGGTGAGAGGGGTTCTCTGGGGTGCCGGGCTTGGGGAGTGCCGCGTACGGGGCTCTGAATCTGAATCGTCCCAAGAGAGAGAGTATTTATTATGATTCGGACAATACAAGGCTCCCTGATGATCCTGATGATGTTCGATGCACCCCAGACATGTGGCGTAAGGTGATACGAAGTGCACCATCAGGGCACACGAATTCACTGGCAGCAATGGAATACGATGAGATCTTTCCACCAACCGTATATGAAGTGGCCCGCCGACTCCGGACTTATCAAGACAACGTTGCACGCTCTGTCATTGCAGCAGTAGAGCAACTGGTTAAACTTGACGACCACATGGTTGACTCCCAACCTGTATGGAGCGATGTTGCAGCTACCCGGAAAAGTCACTCATCATCCCAAGAGAGAGAATACAGCAGGTACACACCACGAGCCACACCACGAGCCACACTGTGGTTTTACCTGCGTGATCATGGAGAGGACATGAGAAAGTGGGATAAGAAGCCCACTTCAGCCCTTCAAGCACGAGTAAATGAGTTGCAAGGTAGAGTAAGCGCACGAGGTTCTGCCAGGAGGAATGTTGCACCAGTTTCTATCCAGGAGCAATAGTGGAGCCCTGCCTCCAGCCAGGTGGAGGAGAGGGATAATCGGACTTATTGGACTGTGTGGATCCGATGGCCTGGAACATCAGACCCACAAGAGTATGAGGCTCTAGTGGATACTGGTGCCCAGTGTACTCTAATGCCATAAAATTATGAAGGGACAGAACCTGTTTACATTTCTGGAGTCACAGGGGGCTCCCAACTGTTGACTGTGCTAGAGGCTGAGGTGAGCCTAACTGGAAAGGACTGGGAGAAACACCTTATTGTGACTGGCCCAGAAGCTCCGTGCATTTTAGGTATGGACAATCTCCGTAGAGGGTATTTTAAAGATCCAAAAGGATACCGGTGGGCTTTTGGAATAGCTGCTGTGGAGACGGAAGAAACTGAACAATTGTGTGCCTTGCCTGGACTTTCGGAAGATCCAGCTGTTGTGTGGTTGTTGAAGGTCGAAGAACAGCGAGTGCAAATTGCTACAACGACAGTGCACAGGCGGCAGTATCGTACAAACCGAGATTCTTTGATCCCCATCCATAAATTTATTCGTCAACTGGAGAGTCAGGGAGTGATCAGCCGAACCCACTCACCATTTAACAGTCCCATATGGCCAGTGCGGAAGTCCAGTGGAGAGTGGAGGCTAACAGTAGATTATCGTGGCCTAAATGAAGTCACTCCAAATATGAGTGCTGCTGTGTCAGACATGCTAGAGCTCCAGTATGAACTAGAATCAAAGGCAGCCAGGTGGTACGCCACAACTGACATTGCAAATGCTTTCTTCTCAATCCCACTGGCACCAGAGTGCAGACCACAGTTTGCTTTCACTTGGAGAGGTGTCCAATACACATGGAATCGTCTGCCCCAGGGGTGGAAACACAGTCCCACCATCTGACATGGACTAATCCAGAGTACATTAGAAAAGGGTGGAGCCCCAGAGCACTTGCAGTATATTGATGACATCATTGTATGGGGCGATACAGCAAAGGAAGTTTTTGAAAAAGGAGAAAGGATAATTCAAATCCTGTTAGAAGCTGGTTTTGTTATAAAACAAAGTAAAGTCAAGGGGCCTAAGCGAGAAATCCAGTTTTTAGGAATAAGATGGCAGGATGGGCGTCGTCAGATCCCAATGGACGTTATTAATAAAATTGCAGCTATGTCCCCACCAAGTAACAAAAAGGAAACACAAGCTTTCTTAGGTGTTATAGAATTTTGGAGAATGCATATCCCAAACTATAGTCTCATTGTGAGCCCACTCTACTACGTAACTCGGAAGAAAAATGATTTTGAATGGGGCCCTGAGCAGCAGCAAGCCTTTGAGCAGATCAAACGTGAAATAGTCCATGCTGTAGACCTTGGACCTGTCCGTACAGGGACAGATATTAAAAATGTGCTCTATACCGCAGCTGGTGACAATGGTCCTACCTGGAGTCTCTGGCAGAGAACACAAGGGGAGACACGAGAACGACCATTAGGGTTTTGGAGTCGGGCCTACAAAGGATCTGAGGCCAATTACACTCCAACAGAGAAGGAAATACTGGCCGCTTACGAAGGGGTTCGAGCTGCTTCAGAGGTAATTGGAACTAAAGCTCAGCTTTTCTTAGCACCCCGATTGCCGGTGCTGGGCTGGATGTTTAAAGGGAAGGTCCCTTCCACACACCATGCCACTGATGCTACGTGGAGCAAGTGGATCGCACTAATTACACAACGAGCTCGAATAGGAAACCCCAATCGCCCAGGAATTGTGGAGGTGATTACAGACTGGCCAGAAGCCAAAGACTTTGGGATGTCACCAGAGGATGAGGAGGTAACACGCGCAGAAGAAGCTCCACCATATAACCAACTGCCAGAAAATGAAAAGCAGTATGCCCTGTTCACTGATGGATCATGTCGCATTGTGGGTAAGCATCGGAAATGGAAAGCTGCTGTATGGAGTCTTATGAGGCAAGTAGCAGAAGCCACAGAAGGAAAAGGTGAATCAAGCCAATTTGCTGAGGTAAAGGCTATCCAATTAGCCCAGGACATTGCTGAGAGGGAGGAGTAGCCTATGCTATATCTTTATACTGACTCATGGATGGTAGCTAATGCCTTGTGGGGGTGGTTGCAGCAGTGGAAAAAGAACAATTGGCAGCGTAGACGCAAACCCATATGGGCTGCTGACTTATGGCAAGATATTGCTACTCGATTAGAGAAGCTTACTGTAAAGGTACGTCATGTGAACGCCCATGTACCTAGGAGTACAAACCTCTCACCACACTATGTCATTTGAGCCGTGCCCGAACTGATTCAGATTCAGAGCCCCGAACGCAGCACTCCCTGAGCCCGGCACCCCCCAAGCCCCCCTCACCACCGCCTGCTGCGCCGATCCAAAAAAGAGAGAGAAAAAAGCCAGAACCTGCACTGCGCTTGCCCAGACCGGAACTTCCCGTGTCTGGGTCCGGAGCCGTTTCTGATGGGTACGGAGTCGCCTCCGGAACTAGCACTGCGCCTGCCCAGACCGGAACCTCCTGTGCCCAGGTCCGGAGTTGCCCCTGCAGGGCGGGGGAGAGCCTCCTGATCATGATGCAATTGGTATGGAATACTCTCAGGGCTAACATAGCCTGTTGCTGGGCTGAACCCAGGACACTGGAGAATGCATATCCCAAACTACAGTCTCATTGTGAGCCCTCTCTACCATGTAAACCAAAGAAGATTGTTTTCCGATGGGGCCCTGAGCAGTGACAAGCCTTTGAACAGATCAAAAAGGAAGTAGTCCATGCAGTAGCACTTGGGCCCATCCGGACAGGGACAGATGTAAGCAATGTGCTCTACACCACAGCCAGGGAGAATGGCCCTACATGGGATCTCTGGCAGAAAACACCAGGGGAGACTTAAGGTTGACTGCTGGGGTTTTAGTGTCGGGGCTACAGAGGATCTGAGTACTGTTACAATCCAACAGAAGAGGAAATACTGGCAGCATATGAAGGAGTTTGAGCCACTTCAGAAGTGATTGGGACTGAAGCCCAGCTCCTTCTGGCACCTCGACTACCAGTACTGGGGTGGATGTTCAAAGGGAAGGCCTCTTCTACGCACCATGCCACTGATGCTACATGGAGCAAATGGGTCGCACTTATCACACGGTGGGTTTGAATAGGGAACCCAAATTGCCCAGAAATCTGGGATGCAATCACAGACTGGCCAGAAGGCAAAGATTTTGTAATGTCACCAGAGGAGGAGGTGGCACCTGGCAAAGAGGCCCCACTATATAGTGCCAAAAACTGCCAAAAAATGAGAAAAAAAATGCCCTGTTTACCAATGGGTCCTGTTGCAATTTTGGTAAACACTGGACATGGAAAGCTGCTGTATGGAGCCCCACATGACAAGTTGCAGAAGCTGCCAAAAGTGGCGGTGAGTCCAGTCAGTTTGCAGAGGTTAAAGCCATCCAGCTGGCTTTAAACATTGCCAAATGAGAAAAGTGGTCCAAATTGTACCTCTCTACTGACTCCTGGATGGTGGCCAATGCCTTGGGGGGGGAGGTTGCAGCAATGGAAACAAAGCAACTGGCAGCACAGAGGCAAACCCATCTGGGATGCTCCATTGTGGCAAGACATCTCTGCCCAGTTAGAGAACCTAACTGTAAAAGTACGGCATGTAGATGCACACTACCCAAGAGCCGAGCCACTGAAGAACATCATAACAACCGGCAAGTTGATCAGGCTGCTAAGATTGAAGTTGCTCAAATAGACCTCGATTGGCAACGTAAGGGAGAATTATTTATAGCCCGCTGGGCCCATAACACCTCAGGCCATCAAGGAAGAGATGCCACATACAGTTGGGCTCGTGATCGAGGGGTGGATTTGACCATGGGCACCATCTCACAGGTCATCCATGAATGTGAAACATGTGCCTCGATCAAGCAAGCCAAGTGGTTAAAACCTCTGTGGTATGGAGGACGATGGCTGAAATACAAATACGGAGAGGCCCGGCAGATTGATTACATCACTCTCAAGGCAAGCGGTATGTGATCACGATGGTAGAAGCAACCACTGGTTGGCTAGAAACTTATCCTGTGACCCATGCCACCTCCCAGAACACCATCCTGGGTCTCGAGAAGCAAGTCCTCTGGCAACATGGCAGTCCAGAAAGAATCGAGTCAGATAATGGAACCCACTTCCAGAATAAGCTCATAGACTCCTGGGCCAAAGAGCATGGCATTGAATGGGTATATCATATACCCTACTATGCGCCAGCCTCCGGGAAGATTAAGAGGTGCAATGGACTGCTAAAAACTACTCTTAAAGCAATGGGTGGTGGAACCCTAAAAAACTGGGATATGCATTTAGCCAAAGCCACAAGGCTAGTTAATTCTAGGGGATCTACTAATCGAGCTGGCCCAACCCAATCAAAAGTTCCACAACCATTTCACCATGGTCTTCACCATGAGCTGCAGGAAACTCTCTTTCCGCATTCTTTCCCCCCCCCGCTTCGGGCCTGGCCTTGGTGTCTGTGCAGCTTGTTACATCTTCTCACTCCCGCTCCAGTGGCAAAGTGCCCCTGCCAGCAGGGTTTTTTTCTCCTATATGTGATTCACAGAGGCGCTATGACCAGCTCTGATTGGCTCAGCCTCGAATTTGGCCTTGACTTGACCAATGTTTACAAAATATGGCTCTTGCAGAAAGCTGTAACTGCGGCTTACAAAAGCCACCAAAGCAGCACAGCTACACAAAACTGCAACAGGGATCTACCAATTGAGCTGGCCCTGCCCAATAAAACTTCCCACAGACTGTAGAAGGGAATAAATTTCCTGTAGTGGGCATGAAAAACCTGTTGGGGAAAACGGTCTGGTTTGTTCCATCTTCAGGCAAAGGCCAACCCAGTTCTGGGACTGCTTTTGCTCAGGGACCTGGGTGCACTTGGTGGGTGATCCAAAAGGATGGGGAAGTCCTGCGTGTACCCCAAGGGAAGTTAATTCTAGGTGAGGACAGATTCTCAATTCCTGCTATAACAAAATCAGTCCACGGCAGATGGTATAACAATATGTTATGAACCTCCGAAATCAACCGGAAATACAACATCCGGGCATAATGTAGATGGTGTGGAAAAAGGGGTGGATAATGTCCTGGTTCTGGCCAGGCCAGAAATAACCTCCTCAAGCAGTCAATACAGGTGAGCTGAGTTAGCCTTGGCTTTTTTCCACACTACCTGACATCACTTCCCCATAAAAGGGGCTGGTTGGGGAGGGGTATTTCTCTTTGGTGTCTTTAGAGCAGTTTGAGTGTGCCTGGGGGTTTGGGTTTGTTCTTGTGTGGTACTCTTATTTGTTGGTCATTAAGGTACTCCGTTATCACCAGGTGTAAGTGAAATTTTCTACTGACTGTTATTGTTCTCCTTTCATGGTTATTTTGTCAGTAAACTGTCTTTATCCCAACCCAGGGAGGCTCTGTCTTTCTCCTGTGGGAGTGAGTGAAAGGCATGTGGTTCTCAGCCACTGGTTGTGGCTGAACCACCACAATCATTCACACATACTCCTATAGTTCTCCTGTCTGGCGGGCAAAAAGCTAAACAGACAGTGGTGGCTTACAATTGTTTACAGGCAATTCTATGAAAATGCTGCACTTTTAACAGCGGCTGTGCAAAACATGCAAATTCAAATTTAGGGAGCATCACAGCCATGGATGGCAAATTTGGATCTTAAAGGTATGGTTTTTATGATCCTACTTCAGGACAAAACTGGTCAAAGGAAAAAGGGATTTGGTGGGTATTTCATTGTCGGGGAAGACAGCAGGCCTGCTAGCGGCCTAGCTCTCTTCTCCCAAGATTTAGGCCCTGACAATATTCTTCTGTTCCCATGAGAAAGGAAAAGTTACTCATGCAGAGAGGATCCTAATAATCACATTCTCAAAACACAGCAGCCTTGTTGATAGGTGTACAGGCTACCCTAAACCAAGAAGCAGTTATGGGAAGGTATTTGGGAGTAATGCAACCAACCATAACAAGAGGTTCAAAACAGCAGGTGTGCGTATGCTTTTAGGTATTAAAGGTAAGCTAAGGATGTTTAGCTATAAGATAGGTTTATCAGAACTCGTTATAGTTACTAACCAATCAATATGGTGTGAACAGTGTATACAACCAATTAGCAGTTTTTTTAGCTTGCCACGTTGGTAGTAATAAAGATATATAATCTGTGTGATTTCACCCAATAAAATGGCTTCACCTAAAATGCATATTGAATTGCATGTTGCTCCCTGCTGGTTGCCACAAATGGTGACTCCGTGACATGATCCTGAGATCAAGGCCGACTTGACCTGAAACCGCGACCAACGAGCTCCTGAAATCACGACCAAGGGAGTCAGCGAAACTCTGGAGAAAAAGCAGCTGGAAACAATCACTTTAGCAGCCAGACAGAGCATCAAGGACAGCGGAAGAAAAAAAAAAAGAGAAAACAACACTTTGCAGCAAAATGCCTGAGAAGGTGAGCCACTGTTACAGCTATGGGGAATAAGTTAGTGTTGTGGTTTCACCGGAGCCGGGGACCACGCGTTCAGATTTCCCCCAGAGCGGCGGGGGCGGGGAAAACCAAAACACCAGAACCCCGCAGGTTGGGATAAGGGTATTTCTTTACTGGAAATAACAGGGGAAGAACAGATGACAATAAACAATACAAAGTTTTGCCGAGATGAGCAGTTCAGATCGTGCACTCCCCGTAACGGACACCGCGCCGCAGCCCGCGCAAACCCCAGCCGCAACACAAAGGACCCGAGCTCGCGCCGCGAGTAAACAAAGCCCGAAGCCGAGAGCACGCTGTTCACGTGCCAACATTGCAACACCCCCTGCTTTTATACTCGGCATGATGTAACTGGCATGGAATGATCCTATTGGCCAATCTGAGTCACTTGTCCCGAGCCCAGCATGTTAACCCCTTCCTGGCTGAAGCCACTGGCTGAAACCAGTACATCATCCACCCCTGATTCCATGCCGTTTACATCATAATCACAACCAACAAAATCTTTTATACAACATATAACAATTATAATTATGGCAGTAATGAATATACAACAACAAGTTATTTTACAGTCATTATACTACAATTTCTACTTAGTAATTATATTGGTTATTCTCCCCCAAAATCAAATCCCGTTGAGGTACACACCAAACTTCTCCATCTCTCTGCATTACCCACCAGGTACAACCAGGTCCTTGTGCAAAAACAACTCCAGATATGGGTTTGCCTTTGCCCGAAGCAGGGATGACCCAAACTGTCTTTCCCAATATGCTCTTCAGATGCACTACTGGGACTCTATTTCCTTCTACAGTATGTGGAAACTTTGTTTGGACAGGGCCATCCCGATTGGTAGATCCTCTAGAGATGACTAACCAGGTGGCTTCGGCTAGGTGTATGTCCCAATGCTTGAATGTTCCACCTCCCATTGCTCTCAATGTAGCTTTTAAAAGTCCATTATATCGCTCAATTTTCCCAGAAGCTGGTGCATGGTACGGAATATGGCACACCCACTCAATGCCATGCTCTTTGGCCCAGGTGTCTATTAGGGTGTTCCGGAAGTGAGTCCCGTTGTCGGATTCAATTCTTTCAGGGGTACCATGTCGCCACAGGATTTGCCTTTCAAGGCCCAGGATTGTATTCCGGGCAGTAGCATGGGGCACAGGGTATGTCTCTAGCCAGCCAGTTGTTGCCTCCACCATTGTAAGTACATAATGCTTTCCCTGGCGGGTTTGTGGGAGAGTGATGTAATCAATCTGCCAGGCCTCCCCATATTTATATTTCATCCACCGCCCTCCATACCAAAGGGGCTTTAACCGCTTGGCTTGTTTAATTACAGCACATGTCTCACATTCATGGATGACTTGTGCAATAGCATCCATGGTCAAATCCACCCCTCGATCGCGTGCCCATCTATATGTCGCATCTCTCCCCTGATGACCTGAAGTATCATGAGCCCATCGAGCTATGAATAGCTCACCCTTACGTTGCCAGTCTAGATCTACCTGAGCTGCTCCAATCCTAGCGGCCTTATCCACCTGATGGTTGTTTTGATGTTCTTCCGTGGCCCGACTCTTAGGTACATGGGCATCAACATGACGTACCTTTACGACAAGCTTCTCTACCCGAGCAGCAATGTCTTGCCATAGATCAGCAGCCCATATGGGTTTGCCTCTCCGCTGCCAGTTGTTCTTCTTCCATTGCTGCAGCCACCCCCACAGGGCATTGGCCACCATCCATGAATCAGTGTAGAGATAGAGCATTGGCCACTTCTCTCTTTCAGCAATGTCCAGGACTAACTGAATAGCCTTAACCTCAGCGAACTGGCTTGATTCACCTTTTCCTTCAGTAGCTTCTGCTACTCGTCTTGTTGGACTCCATACAGCAGCTTTCCACATGCGATTCTTTCCCACAAGGCGACAGGAACCATCAGTGAAGAGAGCATATTGCTTCTCATTTTCTGGCAGTGTGTTGTAAGGTGGGGCTTCTTCAGCACGTGTTACCTCCTCATCCTCTGGTGACATTCCAAAATCTTTGCCTTCGGGCCAGTCTGTGATTACTTCCACGATTCCAGGGCGATTGGGATTTCCTATTCGAGCTCGCTGTGTAATTAATGCAACCCACTTGCTCCATGTAGCATCAGTGGCATGATGCGTAGAAGGGACCTTCCCTTTGAACATCCAGCCCAGCACTGGCAGTCGGGGTGCCAGGAGTAGCTGGGCTTCAGTTCTGATCACCTCTGAAGCAGCTCGAACTCCTTCATAGGCGGCCAATATTTCTTTTTCTGTTGGAGTGTAAGTGGCCTCAGATCCTTTGTAGCCCCGACTCCAAAACCCCAGCGGTCGACCACGAGTCTCCCCTTGTGCTTTCTGCCAGAGACTCCAAGTAGGGCCATTCTCCCCCGCTGCAGTGTAGAGCACGTTTTTAATATCTGTCCCTGTCCGGACAGGTCCGAGGGCTACTGCATGGACTATCTCACGTTTAATCTGCTCAAAGGCTTGCTGCTGCTCAGGGCCCCATTGGAAGTCATTCTTCTTTCGAGTCACATGGTAGAGTGGGCTCACAATAAAACTGTAGTTTGGCACATGCATTCGCCAAAAACCTATAACGCCCAAGAAAGCCTGTGTTTCCTTTTTATTGTTTGGTGGAGACATGGCTGCTATTTTATTGATAATGTCCATGGGGATCTGACGACATCCATCCTGCCATTTTATTCCTAAATACTGGATCTCTTGTGCAGGACCCTTGACTTTACTTTGTTTTATGGCAAGGCCAGCGTTTAAGAGGATTTGAATTATCTTTTCTCCTTTCTTAAACACTTCTTCTGCTGTGTTGCCCCATACAATGATGTCGTCAATGTACTGTAAATGCTCTGGTGCTTCACCCTTTTCCAAAGTGGTCTGGACTAGTCCATGGCAGATGGTGGGACTGTGTTTCCACCCTTGGGGCAGACGATTCCACGTATATTGTGTACCTCTCCAAGTGAAAGCGAATTGTGGCCTGCACTCTGGCGCCAGTGGGATTGAGAAGAAGGCATTGGCAATGTCAATCGTGGCATACCACTTGGCTGCTTTCGATTCCAATTCATATTGGAGTTCCAGCATGTCCGGCACAGCAGCACTCATACCTGGAGTGACTTCATTTAGGCCACGATAATCTACTGTCAGCCTCCACTCTCCATCGGACTTCCGCACTGGCCATATGGGACTGTTAAATGGTGAGCGAGTCCGGCTGATCACTCCTTGACTCTCCAGTTGACGAATCAGGTTGTGGATGGGGATCAGAGAATTTCGGTTGGTTCAGTACTGTCGTCTGTGTACTGTTGTTGTAGCAATTTGCACTCGCTGTTCTTCAACTTTCAACAACCCCACAACAGAAGGATCCTCTGAGAGTCCAGGCAAGTTGTACAATTGTTCAATTTCCTCTGTCTCCACAGCAGCTATTCCAAAAGCCCACGGGTACCCTTTTGGGTCTTTGAAATACCCTCTACGGAGATAGTCTATACCTAGAATGCATGGAGCTTCTGGGCCAGTCACAATGGGGTGTTTCTCCCAGTCCTTTCCAGTCAGGCTTACCTCAGCCTCTAATACAGTCAATTGTTGGGATCCCCCTGTGACTCCAGAAATGCAAACAGGTTCTGTGCCTTTATAATTTGACGACATTAAAGTACACTGGGCACCAGTATCCACTAGAGCCTTGTACTCTTGTGGGTCTGACATGCCAGGCCATCGAATCCACACCGTCCAGTAAACTCTGTTATCCCTCTCCTCCACCTGGCTGAAGGCAGGGCCCCTCTATTGCTGCTGATCATACTTGCCGTTCATTGAGTGCATGAAGGACTTAGAGGTTCCCTTAAGAGGATCAGACATATCAGGAGTGTAGATAGGCCTTCTGCTTGGTCGAGGGTTCTGTTCGGTGGTAACTGGTGCAGCGTTCTTCCTGGTGAAATCTCGACTTGCGATTGTTTTACCTTGCAGCTCGTTTACTCGTGCTCGAAGGGCTGAAGTGGGCTGCATATCCCACTTCCTCATGTCCTCCCCTTGGTCAACCAGGTAAAACCACAGTTTACCTCGTGGTGAGTACCCTCGGTTTTCTCCCTCTCGGGATGATGGACGCCTTCTTCCAAAAGCTGCCACACTGCTCTGCAAGGGTCGGGAGCTGCACACATTGTTGTCAAGGCGTTGGACCAGTTTCTCTACCGCTGCGATGACAGAGAGGGAAACATTGTCTTGGTATTTGCGGAGCCTACAAGACACATTGGCTACAGTTGGTAGATCCGTATCACTCCAGTCTATTGCTGCCAGTGAATTGACGTGCCCTGATGGTACACTTTGTACAACCTTTCGCCACATGCCTGGGGTGCACAGGACTTCATCAGGATCGGCAGGGAGTTGTGAATTGTTCAAATCATAACTAATTATCTCTCGTACAGCTAATTCTCTCAGGTACTGGACAGCTCATTCCATACTGTTGCACTTGGGCATCTGGCATGTAATGTATTCTTTTATGGAGTACCTTTCCTTCACACTTGACAGTAACCGTTTCCAGAGGCTGAGGATTCCTGGCCTTTTTCCAATGGCTTTATCAATGCCTCCTTCTCTGGCAAGGGATCCCAACTGCTTGGCCACCCTGCCATCTAACTCCAAGCTATTAGCCCCATGATCCCAGCACCGAAGCAACCAGGTGTCAATGGGCTCACTAGGTTGGCGGCTAAAATCCCTTCTAACATCACAAAGCTCACTCAGGGACAGGGATCGGGTGACAATCTCTGGTTCTGCCTCATCTTGATATCCCCCTGATGGCCCCGGTTGATCATCATCATCAGTTGTTGTACGAACTGATTTTTTTGTGTATTTCCTCTTTTGTACCGGGGCGACAGACACTGGTGGGGGTTGTTTCTTTTGATCATCGGTGGTGTCTGCTGCGGGGATTGCAGTAGCTGCAGTGCCAGTTACAGGGGTTGCAGTAGCTGCAGTGCCAATTACAGGGGTTGCCGCAGCTGCAGTGCCAATTACAGGGGTTGACACAGTATCTGACAATCTGTTTTCTTCCCCTCCCCCCTGACAGTTCTGACAATGCTGACAGTGCTGTCTGCTATCAAGCAGTGTTTGAGCCCAAGTGGCCAGAGCCCAGCACAGTGCACTGCTTTGCACATCCTTGGGAAACCTACAACAACTTTTTTTCAGAAATACGGCCATTTTATTAGAGTCATGCAGCTGCTCAGGAGTGAAGCTCCAAGTCATCGGGGGTGAGAAAGTACTTAGGTACTGGCCCATGTTCTGCCCCTCGTGGTTGTCCTGCCCCTCGTGATTATCCTGCCTTTGGGAAACCTCTTGAGCAGTATTCATAAACCTGCTCTTAATATATAATGAAAACAGGATCAAGTGCAGAAAAACTTCTAGCAGTGTGGCGATAGTTTGCATGTCAAGGTGGTGGTGAAAGTTTTCAAAAACTTTCATAAGAGCTGTTATGTTTAGCCCAGAAAGGAAAAAACCAGAGCAGTCTTCTCCCTCTGTGCTCTCACCAAAATGGCCACCACCACCAGCCCCTCTCTGCCCAGGGACTAGACAGGACAGCAAAACCTCATACACTTTCCAGATTAAGCTCATGGTCACTAATATGACTGTATCATAAACCATTGTCATAAAGCACACTAGAGCAAAGTATGGGAACAGGCAGGGAAGCTGCAGCCCCGAGATGATACAACATCCTGCCAGGACTGCAAACAGCCTGCCGAGGTTTTTTTTCCACAGCCAGGACCACACCTTTGTAAATAAAAGCCACAGCATCTTAAACAGCATCCTTACAATTTTTACCTAAATTGCAACCGGGTCAGAGTCAGATCTACCGTTATCCCAACCTTTCTTCCATCCCTGTTCGGGCGCCAAAATATGTTGTGGTTTCAGCGGAGCCGGGGACCACGCGTTCAGATTTCCCCCGGAGCGGCGAGGGGGGGGAAAACCAAAACACCAGAACCCCGCAGGTTGGGATAAGGGTATTTTTTTACTGGAAATAACAGGGGAAGAACAGATGACAATAAACAATACAAAGTTTTGCCGAGATGAGCAGTTCAGATCGCGCACTCCCCGTAACGGACACCGTGCCACAGCCCGCGCAAACCCCAGCCGCGACACAAAGGACCCGAGCTCGCACTGCGAGTAAACAAAGCCCCGAGCGGAGAGCACGCTCCCTCCCGGTCCCTGCTGTTCGAGCGCCAACATTGCAACACCCCCTGCTTTTTATACTCGACATGATGTAACTGGCATGGAATGATCCTATTGGCCAATCTGAGTCACTTGTCCCGAGCCCAGCATGTTAACCCCTTCCTGGCTGAAGCCACTGGCTGAAACCAGGACAGTTAGCTAGCGAGGAAAGGGCTATAGTCAGGATTCTAGCAAAAATCCTCTCAAAGAGAGGCATAAAATATGATGAGTCAACACTGAAGCATCTGCTGTGGTGGTGTTGTGATCATGGAGTTTTAGTCGAACCGCACTTAGTGCTCAGCATAAACACCTGGCAAGGGGTGGGGGATAAATTATGGATGCAGTCTGTAGGGGAGACAAAGAAGGCAGAGAGACTTGCTGCTGCTTGGAAACTTGTGATGTCCACTCTGGAAAGCATAAAAGCAGAGCAGACAGACACCATGGAGGCTGTTAAAGCTCTCACGGCAACAGCATGCACTGCTGTTAAAGTGTTTGAGCCTCTAGTCCCAGGACCGCTCGCCTCCCCACCTGAAGTCTACGAATACAAAGAAACACAGACTAAAGCACCGGTCAGTGTTGTCCCCACGGCACCTCCTGAGCCTATGGACACTGACGAGGAGCCTATGGACACGGACAAACGTCCTACAGAGACGGTCCAGAATCTGCCTTCCCTGCCATTGGATCAGGGACCCACTTCATCTCTACACCCACCGCTCTCACCCACACCTCCCGACCAACTCAACCATAAATCGCTCTCTCCTGATGACCTAGAGATTCCAGAGACACTGCTCGTCGGAGCCTGGGCACGTAAGGTGGCATTAGTACGGGAAAAATAGCTAAATCTCGGTATTTTGATTCGAACTGAAGGGAACTAAATTTCTGCTCAAATCAGAAACTACCGGGGAAAAGTTTACGTGGGAACGACCGGGTTGGGGGAGAAAGTTGATTGCGGACCGGTGGGACGTGGGAGCATGGAGACGGCGCAGCGCCTGGTCCTAGCGCTCGCCCAGCCTTAGCGCTCAGCTGGGACTCGGCCACGGTGGCCGGCAGGATTGCACTGTGCTTTGCGGTGGGGGTGGGAGAAAAGCGGCGCTGCGAGAAGCGGCCGAGAACCGCGAAAGCATGGCGCGGCGCCGGGAGCCGTGACAGAAGTGACGCAGAAGTCGGAGAACCGCCACCTCCCCTCCCCCCATCCACATCCCCCATCTCGGCCCCGCCGGGAGGAGGCCCGGGTCGCTATGCGATTGACATCATCACCACGCGACATCGCTGCACACCCCGCATCCACGTCCCCCATCCACACGGAGCAGATGTGGCAACTCGTCTTGAAATGTCGTTTGTTTGATACATAGGTTTGCAAGGTATGCTCTATAGGGTCAGAGATGCGTTTATCCACTGAGAGCAAGCCTGGTTAATAAGCAAAAAGAATTTTGATAGCGACCATTGAAAGTGGGCAACCCCCTTTAAAATTAACCCGGAAAACAGAAATCCCAGTTTCGGTTGATCAGTGGCTGCTTACTAAAAAAACAAATTGCCCACATACAAGATTTAATACGGGAGCAACTGACTAAGGGTCATATGAAGCCTTCCACAATTTTTAGAATATTCAGGTTTTTTTCTTTTTTTTTTTCACTATGCCTTTGTGATAAATTACTCGGTCCCAAACAGGATTATAACCAAATTGAACAGTTTATTAAAGGAATAAACAAACAGCGCTGGGGTGCACAGAGAGCGCCGAGTGTGCCGGGAGTCTCTGTTCCACCAAAACACACCCTGAACAGTTCCAGTCCCTGCCTTATATATCTTCCAGGGATAGCACCGCCTGCCGGATTAAACTGAACAACCATATACTGACATGCTGGAGTGCCTCGACAGGCGACCCCCACAAGACATCCTTTAGGTGAGCTTTAGCTTTTGTCTTGCTAACAAAGTCATGCTGCTGGTTCTGCAGACTTGAGGCTCCTTCCTATTCTTCTTTCCTCCTTCTTCTTCTTTATCACCTCCTTCTCAGAGACAAGTTGTTTCTCCTGAGGTATCACAATGCACACACAATGTGCTACATTGTGGTCCTTTAGGCAAAGCTTTGCACATCCTTTATATAGTTTGTTGCTGCTTCAACATACTTCATTCAGTACATGCAAAAATCTTAAACTGTCCCTCCCTGGTCCGTAGCCATATAAGGGTATGTCATTATGCACCCCCAACATTATTCCATATTAACACGAATCAGATGGACATATATCACAATCTCCCATTTTCTTTTTTTATAGTATTGATCCGTGTTTTCATTTCTAATTGGTTTATTAATTTTGGATCTTAAAATAAGGTGTTAAACATGGAATTATTAACAGTCCTCCACATATCCCCAATACAAGTATATCTTTCCAATGTCTGATTTGTAAGCTCCGTTTATGGCAGCTTTCTTTTAGCTCATCAGCTTCATCATACACTGGGATTCCTAGTCGCTTTCCCTGATTTATGGGTAACAGGAAAAAATTGGTTCTTATAGTTCCTAATACACCGGATCCTGCCCAATTCTCTGGCAAGTATGCATAAGCTAGTTTGCCACAAATCCAATCTGTTATAAACGGTCGCGACAAATTTACAAAGTTTCCAAAGAGAATTTATTTGAGCAAGCTACCAAGCAGGCAAAACAGCGCTGGGCGGCCTGGGAGACCCTTGCTCCCTCCAAAGGCACGCACTTTACCCCGCCAAAGTACCCGTTTATATAGTCCAGTAGCTCCGGGTATGCATAGCATATCCTGATAAGCTGTGGTCCTAAAGGTCGTGGTCTTCCTCTGCGTTGTGGGTCAGTTTCCTTCCTTATTTGGTCATGTTGACCCAGTGTAAAAGAGTAAGGAGTTCTTGTTGATTCGGCAGGATGTCGCCACTCTGAGATTAGGTAACTTGCCACCTTATCAGGAGGTAGTCTCCTGGGGTTTTGCCCATTAGCAACTCTAACAAAGACACAAGGAGCAAGAGGGGGATTTCCCCCCCTTCCCCATCTGCTGGTTTGGAAACAAATTCCTTATATTTTTATTACAATTCCCCCCTTTTAGTTCTTACCATTTTGTTTTTCAAACCAGGTAACAGTCTCTCGGGCTAGAGAGAGAATTAGAGTCTCTCCTTGACTGGTTTCATCATCCTCTAGGTGTTCGCATTGCTTTTTTAAACAATATTAAATGGGCTGACTCTAATTTACTCTTTACTAATCCAATCACTCTGTTCAAAATGCAAGGCCCAAAGGTTAGAGTAAGCATCAACAACATTAAAGGTTCAGCAAATGGTTGACAACAGTGTAGTTAACCAGGGACCACAATTTATACCATCCTTGTTAAGCCTGCTTTATCAGTTCCAGGTTCCCCAATACCTTATTCTTCACATTCTTCCAATTGTCCACCCTCTATCCATGGATTGGGTAACATCTAAAAGGAGATATTTACAGTTTCCATGTCCTCTCCACCCCCGCTGTGGGATGCACCCATATGGACCCCACTGGATCCTTAGGTATTTATCTATATATCATCCCATGGTATCCAACTAGGGGCTATGGTCTCATAATCCCAATAACTGCAGCAATATTGATTAGGGGAGTTGTAGTACCCCTTTCCAGGATTTGAACTAGGGCACATATAAAATTCCATATATTCCCAGCATCGGGGCCTCAGGACTAGCTGACATAGAGTGGAATTAAAGCTTGATCCCCTTGTAGTTATCTGAATATCGTCAAGGGGCAGTATACTCAAAGTATTACTACCCCTTTTAGGAGAATTGGTGGGTCGATGGTGACCATTTCAGAGTGGTGGTAGCTATTCTCGTGTATTTTAGTTTGGGAGGTTTGGGTTCAGGGACAACGTGCCATCCCGGACCTAGATTTAGGGGGCTTTCTCGCAACTTTATTGAAGGTTTTTGGTTCCCCACAATTTCCTTACATCTCTGCCTCCTTTGCCTACTCCATTGCTTAGAGCAGCAAGGTGTTGCATCTTCTCGGCAGCAGTCGTAGTCTTCAGGGGTTCTCCCTTCTCTCCTTTTGCGAGTAGTAAGGTACCGGAATTATGCCTTACAATTGCCAACAGAACCGACCCCCCCCTCTCTTCTCCTCTCACCTTACCAAACCCCATTCCTAAGACACTACATCACCACTGGTCAGGCCCAGGCTTCCGAGAATCTAATGACTATTCAACAAGCCACCCAGAAGAGAGACATCAGGAACCATTCACACATCAGGAGCCATTGTTCCACTATCAGGAGCACACATCGGGAGCCATTCACACATTGGACACTCCCGTCATCCACCCTGGAGCATTCCCACAGGCCAGATGGAAGCTTGTAGTGAGACAAAGGAGCGGTACCCCTACAAAAAGGGGTGCAACGAGAGAAATCGCTCTTTTTTATCTTCATACTTCGTCATGGAGGGACAACGAAGGGAGCGCTCTCCCATCCCATCGGACCCAGAGAATACTCTGCCATCGGACGGAATGCCGTAGCCTCGTGGTGGTAGATATAGCCTCCCCTCACCCCTCTTCCCTTTTTCCACTCTCTCTCTCTCTTTCTATCTCTCTTTTTCACCCTCGTTTTCTTTCTTCCCCCCTTTCCCTGCACGCTTCTTTCTAAATAAAACAACCTTCACCTTGACTCCGTTTCGAGTCTCAATTCTGTTCTCCGAGAATTTAATTAAGAATTTATCATGATAAAACACCTAGTGATTGGACATCACTCAGGGGTTAAGCCCAGCCGCCCCCAGCCACCCAGAGCGATCTGAGGTTCGGCTGGAACGCAAGGGGGTTTAGCCTCTGCCAAACTAAAGTCTTGTCTAGGTTGTGGATCGTGACACGAGTGTTACATGCCTCCCAATTTTTATTCTTATTTCTGGGGCTAAATTTGATTTTGGCACACCACTTTAATTGTTTTCCAGATTGGCCTCCCTATACTCATTAGAGTGTACACATCCAAGCTCTGGATTTACACCTTTTGTGTATACTTTCCACCACTCTTTACACTTCCAGATGATTTGTCCGGTTTTTACTGGGTATTAGTTCTGTTAATTTTCTTTCATCCAAATAACACTCCTCACAAATATCTGGGGTAAAATTTCCTTCTCTACAATGAACCCACCAATTGTCCTTACAAACTTTACACTTAAAACAAACAAAAGGGTAACATATACAACCAGGAACTGGGCAGAATGTAGTCCCATTCATTAAGTCCTTTGTGTGATAATTTCACCCATCAGTCTTTCTCTGGAAGGTGACTTTCAGGTTGTCAGGGTTCCTTGTTGCCTCCCAACGATATTCTTGAACAGGTCCTTTTATTCTGGTAGTGTGAGTCCAACCTCGTTCGGCCATTCGAACTGCAGTATCTGTGGTAAGCAACACAAGAAAGGGTCCCTCCCTACGAGGGATCAGTGAGGATTCTTTCCAGGCCTTAATCAACACTTTGTCTTGACCCGGTGTATTGCCATAGCTAAGAGTGGTTTCTGTATTACCAATCCTTTCTTTATTAGTTCTCGCCTTCACTTCATTAATTCAATGATATATTCTTGTAACACTCTGTGCTCGGCTGGCATTTCCAGGTCATAGGGTATCCCATACAACATTTCAAAAGGGGAGATTCCTATATCTGTCCGGGGTTGTGTCCTCAGATTTAATAAGGCCATCAGAAGGCATTTACCCAGTTCATTTTAGTGTCAATCATCAGTTTGGTCAATTGTTGTTTAATTTCTCTATTCACCCTTTCCACCTTCCCTGAACTTTGTGGGTGCCACAGGGTATGGTATTCCCATTTCATCCCCAAAGGATCTAAGGCTTCCTTGATTGCTTTAGAGGTAAAATGGGGTCCCCCGTCTGAATCAATTACAGCTATGTTTCCATACCTTGGCACAATATTTTCTAATATTATTTTTACTACTGTTCGTGCAGTGGCACGAGCTACCGGGAAGGCTTCCACAAAGTGAGTGAGATGATCTACTAAAACTAAAATGTATTTATACCTTCCTACCTTTGGGAGTTCGGTAAAGTCGACCTGTATTCTTTCAAAAGGTCTCCTTGTCAACCCTCGCCCTCCTGGTACCCTTTCCCTGAGTTGCTGTTTATTCACCTTGTAACAGGTTAAGCATCCCTCCAAGATTCTTTTTGCTAAACTCTGTGTATCCCCACACAGGCATAGTTTGTTTCAAATTAATCTACTTAGGCTTGAACTCCCCAGTGAGTTTTAAGATGTAGTTTGTTTAACATTTTCCATGCTCTTCCTTTGGGGAGTACTTCCCTGCCATCTGGTAGCAACAATTTATTATTTTCTCTTTTTGCTCCAATTTGTTTTAGTTTGGCTATCTCTTGGGTGGTGAAAATTTTGTCTATCTGGCCCTTCAGATTCTTTCTCCAAAGTTTTAATCATTAACAGTGCTGCTCGTTTTGCCTCTGCATTGGCCAAATTGTTCCCTCTTACAGTGTGATTTAGTCCCTTTTGGTGTCCTTTTATATGAACTAGAGCTATTTTTGAGGGACCTCGTAATGCTTTGAGGACTTTTAGGATGAGTCTTTCATGGACTAATTCTTTCCCTTGTGTGTTAATCACATGAGAAAAGTTTTAGCATTTGAGCAAAACCCTGTATCATTTTATAGATCACATTGTCTGGTTCAATGCCATTTACAATCAAAGAACCATCAACATATTGTTCAAAAGCTCAAGGCTGTATATTCCATATACTAGATTTTTTTCTACAACTACAGCCATGATGCAGCACCTATATCAAAATTTGAGTTGCAAACTATTACTCTCACTGAAACAAACAGACAGACAAAAGCAAGACCAGAGAACCAAAACTGCCAGTCTGTATTTCAGGTTTCAGTATTTCTTATTACTTGCAATTTCTCCGGGGAAAGAGAGCATTCCCGGGGCACTGTTTGGACTGTGGATCTTTCAGCCCCAGAGTCCACAAGGAACTCCACTTCTAGGTGTTGGGGACCCAATTTCAACTTTATCAAGGGCTCTGTTTTCCTATGGGTTCCCAGCAAATAAGAGTCCCTGACTCCACCTAATCCTCCTTAAGCATCTGCTCATCCTGTAGGCGTTTCTTGCAGTGCTTTTTCATGTGCCCTTTTCTCTGACAATAAAAACACTCAACTTGTCTCAAATCACTTTGGCACCTCAGGAGTTTCCCCTAGGCCTTGAAACACCTGCTCCCCCTGTACAGGCTGGAGCCACCTTTTGTCCTTCTCGGACTGCCTTCACCAAAATCCTTGCCTGTTTCTTTTGAGTCTCCTCTCTTCGCAAACACACACCTTCTGAGCATCCCTCAATAATTCATGTAATCCTCTCTTCTGCCAGTCTTCCAACTTTTCTAATTTTCTCCTAATATCCACCCATGATTTTGCCACAAACTGAGTTTTCAACAGGGCCTGTCCTACAGGAGTGGCAGGGTCTAACCCCGAATAGAGCTGCAAATTCTTCCGCAGCCTTTCTAGCCACTCAGTGGGGGTTTCATCTTCCTTTGGTGTTCCCTAAAGGCTTTATTAATGCTTTGTCCTCTGGGAACAGATTCCTTAATTCCCTGAATAATGATAGTGCATAGATCCACCAAGTGTGTCCTGTGATTAAAAGAGAACTGCACAAACATACATACGCTTAAAAGTGAATTGGTTAGAAATCTGGTGTAATTAATCTTTAAGGATATAATTTTTCTTCAGTATTCTTGCCAGAGCACTATGGACAATGGCAGAGGAGTATTTGCATCCTTGGGGAAGTTGGTTGAAGGTATATTGTACTCTCACTCCCAAGTGAACACAGACTGATGATTATCCTCCTCTCGAAGAGGAATTATCATCTTTAGCTTGTGTTTGACCGACTGGTTCAGCAGTGTTAGCACCAGTGGCTGAGTGGCACTGTGTTACTGTTTGATTCCCTTTTGTCCGCTGCCACTGTCAGGGTGTTCTGGTTGCAGTACCACAGGTGTCCAAATCTTTGATCACCTCTGTGTTCCCCTCCTTAGTAGCAGATGGTAAAAGATATTGATTAATGCTCGTTATTCTAGAAGGAGGTGACTTAACAGTCTTTAAGTAGTGGAACCTCACACAACGGGGCTCCAAAGTTCTACACTGTTCCATTAGGTAGTTCCCAGACTTTGCTAGGACATCAAATTCTAGTATATTATTTCAGTATGGTTCAATTACAACCTTAATCTTAGACATTCGGTTTTCCCCTGAAGACCAAACACATAAAGTACTAATTCGTCTGTTTTCAGGGATTCCAGTTATTCCTATTACTTTTTTTTTTTCCTGGGTAGCAGTCAGTCCTAATTTTTTTTTTTTTTGGCTGATAACACTTACTTGAGCTTCCATACCAATTGTGAAATTTATAGGTCTGTGCCTGGGACCACACTGGGTTAGTGTGCTGGTCAGGCCATTTTAAGGTGGATATTACGCGAGTGGATTGGCCTGAAATTCCCCCCACATTTTCTAGTTTAAATCCATCAGGTTCTACCTCGAGTCTGAGTAAGGACTGACTGGCAGGCACAGAAGATTTTCCCTCCTGTGTTTTGGTGGTATCAGAAAATTTCATAAATCTACTAATTTGGCCGCTCCACCAAGTTTTCCAATGTGCGAATAATCTGTGAATTGCCCATTTAGGGCTGGGCGAGGTGAACTTAGTGCTAATGCCCTTCTCCACAGATCGTTTCGCTGAGGACTGGTTTGTCGAAGTGGGGGGGGAGGGGCATCCTTCTCTAAAGAAAGGAAAAGAAAAAAAAAAAAACCCAAGCCCCTTGCCTGGCAAACCCAGAGCTGCAAATTTAAACGTTGCTCTAAACATCCCATCTTAGTGCCATAAGTAACAATTTCTTGTAATAGTTCCCCCCTCATTAAAACAGGCTGTTGTTGCTGGTTGGGGCAGTGAATATTATGATCAATTGTTTGCAGAATAATTTACTTTAGGCTTTACACAAAGATTTTCAAGGTGTTCAGGGAGATGCCAAATCAGTGGTTTAAGGTGGACCGGATCTCCCGGAGCGGCAAGGGGGATGCCCTGCCTCCAACACTGATATATGTTTGAATACACACAGCCTTTTTGCACTGATTCAGCCAGCCCAGATAATTCAGTGGAACCAGCAGTTTTTCACCCAATCCTTGTCCCTTGGGTGAGGGACGATCTCAGTGCATCCCAAGATTGTATAACTTATTTATCCCCTCGGCCAGCGAAGAGACATTGTTACAGGTATTGACTGACTTAGGGTCAGCCATCCTATCATTACGCAGTTTACATACAGATTTTACAGGGGCAACACATCCTGAGAGGGCCAGACCTTAGTATTCGAATTTCCCCTATTCACTCTCAGGAGGTAACATCATAATTACACAGTTTACGTTACAAAATTCAAAGAGGCACAAACCACACTGTTCACAAAACGGGCAGGACCCGTTCCTGTTCTTAAAGCGTGACAAATCCAATCTTCGAAGGAACCAAAAATGGGCCAATATAGGTTGTCCCCTCTTATTTGTTTTCCACTCCACACCTGCATACAATAATGTACCATCTTTTCTTTACTCTTTCCTTGCCTAGACAGCCAGTCCCCCCCAGTGGGCAATCATTAACCCTAAGGGACTGTCTGACAGTGTATCGGGTAGCCCTATCTTTGGACCACCCATGGGATCAGAAGGCTTGCTTTTCTTCTGTCCCATCTTCCGAGGTGCCCCCGCACACACACACACACTCGCTCCCCTCGTTCGTGGCCCACGCCCTCGCGGGCAATGGGAACCACACTACAAGAGGGTCCACACTCGCTTCGTCCGGTGGACCACTAAGTCCGGTGGACGTCTCAGTTAATTGCACCTCAGGAAACCCACCCCGACCGAACGGAACACACAAATACTTACTCAATCCTGAGTCTTCATTCGGGTCTTCGTGCACAAAAATTATGGGGTACCGCGGATTCTTTTGCCTGCTTGTCCAAATTTAGGGTTCGGATGTACAGGATTTGGACGAGGGATCGCTCACCCGAGGGCCATCCGAAGATGGGGCGCCCCCCTCGAGCTCGGGTCCCCGACCAAATTGATCTGTATCCGAGTCACGGCACCAAATTGTTATAAACGGTCGCGACAAATTTACAAAGTTTCCAAAGAGAATTTATTTGAGCAAGCTACCAAGCAGGCAAAACAGCGCTGGGCGGCCTGGGAGACCCTTGCTCCCTCCAAAGGCACGCACTTCACCCCGCCAAAGTACCCGTTTTTATAGTCCAGTAGCTCCGGGTATGCATAGCATATCCTGATAAGCTGTGGTCCTAAAGGTCGTGGTCTTCCTCTGCGTTGTGGGTCAGTTTCCTTCCTTATTTGGTCATGTTGACCCAGTGTAAAAGAGTAAGGAGTTCTTGTTGATTCGGCAGGATGTCGCCACTCTGAGATTAGGTATCTTGCCACCTTATCAGGAGGTAGTCTCCTGGGGTTTTGCCCATTAGCAACTCTAACAAAGACACAAGGAGCAAGAGGGGGATTTCCCCCCCTTCCCCATCTGCTGGTTTGGAAACAAATTCCTTATATTTTTATTACAAATCCTTCAGGAGTTGGCAAACCATTTGGTATGTTTGCCTTTGTTTTTTAGGTTTTGCCAACAACTCCTTCCAATTATACTTATTTGGAGTACCCATTGTTGTTTCCTGTTATCCTTTTTGTGATATATGTCCCTCTGATTCGTGTTAATATGGAATAATATTGGGGTGCATAATGACATACCCTTGTATGGTTGCAGGCCTGGGAGGGACAGTTTGAGATTTTGCATGTATATAAAGGATGTGCAAAGCTTTGCCTAAAGGACCACAATGTAGCACATTGTGTGCATTGTGATACCTCTGGAGTAACAACTTGTCTCTGAAAAGAAAGTGATCAACCAGGAGAAGAGAGAGGTGCCCTGAACCCACAGAACCAGCTGCCCATCATTAGCAAGACAAAAGCTACAGGATGTCTTGTGGGGGTTACTTGGGGATCACTTATGTTGCTCTCCATAGCCTCCCATGGCCATCGTTCACCTTGATTTGTTCCACCATATAGTTTGCTATATTCAATGATTTAGCAATATTTTTAGCAAGATTTGCAAATAAATTTTTAACAACTGTGGGAATTTCATATTTTACTCCTGTTTCCATTTCTTGATAAAAAGAATTAAATAACAATTTATGTTGTACCAATTCTTTCATCTGTTCTTTTATTTTAATATTAATAACTATACCTGGGTCTATTCCAAGCCCATATATCTTAAGTCCAATTTGATTTATTTTGCATTGACGTCCACTTGTGCAAATATATTTTGGTTGTTTACTATAATATAAGGAAGTTCTTTTGGATCATAGCATACGGTCTTGTTACATTCTTTACGTAGAGCATACTCATTCGATCCTGAATGAAGACGACGCCCTATTCGGTTAGATCCCAAATGAAGATGATGGAGTTGTAAGTATTTAATGTGTAGGCATATACCGTTCGGTTGGGTGCGAATCGGTTGCCTGTGTGTGAAAGAGTGTGACTGAGACGGAACTTAGTTCCGAAGCGAGTGCAGAGGTCTTCTAACCACTGTTCCAATCTCCTGCGAGGCCCGTGAAGGACCAAGGCGATTCCTATAGGAATCGTGGGTGGGTGATAGGTCCTAAACCCCCTGCAAGACACTCTTACTGGTAACCTTGGGCTGTAGGAATTGCCATAGTAAAATTCCTGGATGTGTCAGATGAAGACCCAGGAACAAAGAAAAGGGAGCAAATTACCAGATATACCTCCAGAGAATCCTTTAGGAATAATGATCACAATTGGAATGATAGGAGCCCCAGAAAAGGAAAAAATAAATTAAAATTAGTTCAATAATGTATGGTAGAATGGCCAGAGGAGTTTTTAAGACCACATTTCTTTTGGCCTGTTTTTGGATCCATTGAAGACTGGGTTTGCCAGGTCTCAGGCATGCATATAAATTCAAAAAGGCCTTTTAGTCAGGAGGAGGGTGATTGTGCAATCAGGACTTCACATCCTTTTCCAGCTTCAATGTTTGCACAAAAAGCAGGAGAAGGACTTGAAGAAGAAGAAAGACAGGAAAAAGAAAAGGATGATAAATGGGAGCCGTTGGATAACCTACCACCTCCATATCATAACAACTCAACCCCAGCGGTTGCTCCCCCTCAGGTGGCTGTTTTGGCAAAACCCACTCTCTCCAATAAAAGGTTAAAATGTAGCTGAGGGAAATAAAGCTCAACCAACAGGTTTCCACAGTTCTGATTGATACTGGGGCACCAAAACTGCCACATTAACGCAAACGGGCAAGACAATGTGGGCTTTACCTAATCTGAAACCTGTATCCAGCCTTGACTTCCCTCAGCCCTAGGCCATGTCAGTTGCCGGGAGGAGTTAAGACAAGAACAAATGTTTGCCAGAAAGCAGTTGTCACAGACAAAGAGACTCATGCATTTTAATTCTCTTCACCTATGGGAATCTGCCAGACCCCTGACGACCACCACCATGGGATGCAGATGTGATTAGGAGGAGTTTATGGAAATAATTTCCTAGAACTCATCTTAATACGAAGCGGGACAAGTAATGAATAATGTACAAGAACATGGTATAAAAAGGTTGCAGGCTTTGACCAAAAGTGTGCCTACTTTTTGGGTCACCTGCTCTTGCAAGAACGTATAATAAATTACTGCTTCACTAACGTATCTACCTTGAGTCCTTTTTTAGGAACTTTTGTCATTTCTAACAGTTTGGGGGCTCGTTACGGGATCGATATCACCGTCGTGAGGGGCTCCTGCCGCCGAAGGACGTGAAGACGCGTCCCGTTGATTTCAACGGTCTCGTGTATCGTCGACAGGGGCTCCAGTGGTGGACTGACTAGATCCCGAAACCAATTTTGAAAGGTAGGCCTGGTGAACCAGAGAGGAGGATGGTAGGCACCATCATAAAAACCAGGCAACTCTGTGCATAGACCAAGGTAAGAAAATCAGATGTTAAGTATTGCCTTGGTGGTTGGGGCATTCGGGGAGACTTGAAAAAGTCTCCGGGGAACCGAATGGGAAATAAGGATAGCCGACTTCATAAAGTGGGTGGTGGAGAGAAGCCCCCTGGAAACATTCCTCCAGACAGTCCCTTAGGGAGGATGGAAAGACATATCTTGTTGGGGATACCTGTAAGTCGTGAGGAGACGTCCTACGCGAGGTAAGGAGTGGTGGTGCTCGCCTATGAGGTATAGCTATCATTTATAACATTCTGCAGCCCATGGGAATTGAAATTTACATCACTATGGTTATAATTGGAATTTTCATAACCAGTTACACTTTGTGCATGCAATAAGTTTTTGTGCCCGGTACTGTGTATTTTATGAGTTGTTAAAATGAGTGTTTTGAGTGATAAAGGTGCAGTCTGATTGCGGGGCAAGTGCCGTATCTTCACGAGGAGAGCGGCTGGAGGCGGACAAAGTGAATGGTAGATTTAAACTGTTTGTGTAAGTGAAATGAGTTTTGAATCAGGTGTTGTTTTCTGGTGCTCTGTATATGGATCTAATGATTTGTGTGTGTTTGTAAACCATGGTTTGTGTTCTGTATGTAAGCAGGAGGTTGTGGTGCAGTTTGGAAGCAATTTTTGGTGTGTTGGATGGGAGGAAGATCAGTCTGATTAGGATGACGTTTTTGGTTTAGGACAGTTTGAGCAAATGGTTTGTGGAGATTTGAAAAGTGGAAATAATTGGTGGTGTATGGGAGGAGGACTGTTTGAGAGCTTTCGAGTCTCTGGGTCAGGAGCAGGAACGGGTCTTGCTCGTTTTGTGAACAGTGTGGTTTGTGTATGATGTTGCCCTTTGAGTTTTGTAACGTAACCTGTAACTATGATGTGACCTCCTGAGAGTGAATAGGGGAAATTTGGATACTAAGCTGTGGCCCTCTCAGGATGTATTGCCCCTGTAAAGTCTGTACATAAACTGAGTAATTATAGGATGGCCGCCCCTAAGGCAGGCAATATCTATAGCAATGTCTCTTCACTGGCTGAGGGGATAGATAAGTTATATGATATTCTTGAGATGTACCGATCTTGTCCCTCACCCCAGGGACAGGATTGGGGTCTCCCTGAAGCCCTGAAAATCTATGTACAAAGCCTAAAAAAAAAAAAAAGAAAAAAAAAATAATTCTGCGAGCAATTGGTCATAATACTCGCTACCCCAACCAGCAGCAACAGCCTGTTTTAACATGGGGGGAACTATTACAAGAAATTGTTACTTATGGCACAAAGATGGGATGTTTAGAGGAAGGTTAAAATCTGCAGCTCTGGGTTTGCCAGGCAGGGGTTTGTTTTGGTTTTTTTTGCGAAGGATCCCCACCTCCCTTGACAAAGGTATCCTCCATCCAATGATCTGTGGAGAAGGGCATTAGCACTTAATTCACCTTGCCCAGCTCTAAATGGGCAATTCACAGATGCACATTGGTAAAATTGGTGGAGCAGCCAATTAGCAAGTTTATGAAATTTTCTAATACCAGCAAAACATAGGAGGGGGAAGTCTTCTGTGCCTGCCAGTCAGTCCTTGCTCAGACTTGAGGGAGGATCTGATGGATTTAAACTAGAAAATGCGAGGGGAATTTCAGGCCGACCCACTTCCGCAATATCCACCTTGGAATGGCCTGACCAGCACACTGATCCACGTGTTAATGTTAACCGCTAGTCCCAGGTGCAGACCTGTAAAATTTCACGATTGATACGGGAGCTAAAATAAGTGTTATCAGCCAAATGGTTGGGACTGAATAAACATAAAAGAAAATAAACATAATAGGAGTAACTGGAGTCCCTGAAAAGATCAATTAGTACTGTGTGTTTGGTCTCCAGGGGAAAACCAAAAGTCTAAATTAAAGGTTGTCATTGGTCCATACTGAAATAATATACTAGGGTTTGATGTCCTAGCAAAGTCTGGAAGCTACCTAATAGACAGTGTGGAGCTTTGAATCCCTGCTGTGTGAGGTTCCAGAACTTATGGAAGCTGTTAAAGTCACCTCCTTCCAGAATATCAAACATTAATCAATATCCTTTACCATCTGCTGCTAAGGAGGGGATTACAGAGGTGATCAAAGACTTGCAAACCTGTGATACTGCAGCCAGAGCACCCTGTTAAGGGTACAGTGTGGTCAGTAGGCACAATAGACGGGAGGGGACTGCTGACAGTAGCAGCAGTCCGCAGGGAATCAAAACAGTAACGCGGTGCCACTCAGCCGCTGGTGCTGGCACTGCTGAACCAGTCTGCCCAATGCAAGCTAAATATGATGATTCCTTCTCTAGAGTAGGGTAAACATCAATCTGTGTTCACTTGGGAGGAAATACAATATACCTTCAACCACCTTCCCCAAGGATGCAAACACTTGCCTGCCATTGCCCATAGTGCACTGGCAAGAATACTGAAGAAAAATGATATCCTAAAAGGTGAATTACACCAAATTTCTAACCAATTCACTGTCGAGTGTATGTACGTTCATGCAGTTCTCTTTTAATCACAGGACTGCTCCAGTAAGAGAAAGAAAAGGGACAGCTGAGAAGATATGGGGTGGAGATCTCATAGGTATAAGTCTGAAATATGAACTGTACCTGGAAGAAATTGAAGAAATACTGAAACCTGAAGTACAGACTGGGAGTTCTGGTTTTCTGGTCTTAGTTTTGTCTGTCTCTTTTGTTTGTTCATTTCAATAGGAGTGATTGTTTGTAACTCAAGTTTTAATAAGTGCTACATCATGGCTGTAGTTGTAAAAAATCTGGTATATGGAATATACAGCCTTGAGCTTCTGAACATGTCAATGGTTCTCTGATTATAAATCACACTGAACCAGACAATGTGATCTATAAAGTGATACAAGGTTTTCCTTGTATGCTTAACTTTTCTCATGTGATTACCTGTTTGCCTTTTACCACATACCCCTACCCAAGGTATCCCTATAACAGCTCTTCCTGTGGACATGGGTAAAAATTTAGATTGGCTTTGGAACCAGAATAAGCCCATAATTTGGGGAGAGTTTTGAATGGAAGTGGTTGTTTAATAATACATTAAATCTAACCTCCATTTGGAGCCTAAATTGTTCTTATGTTCCCTTTGTTGGGACAATAAAACTTTGGGATGCAGAGACAAGTAGCCCTGATCCAGACACCCATGGGCAGATATATGAAATGGCAATAAGCCATACTGGGGAAAGCTCTTGGTCCTGAGGTATGTGGAACCAGTAAATATACAGTGGTGTGTTGAATTTCCTTCAACACCCAGTAGTTCATGTACATGGTTCGATGTAATGCAAGGGTCACCTGCCAAATGCTTATGGTCTCAAACCCATGAGGGGAGGAGAGATGACAGGAGGGATTGCTACCCCTGGTGGCCTCACACAGGGTGTCAACACAACATGATGTGATAACACCTGTGGAATTGCACAAACATCATAAGTGGTACCACTGGTGGGGACCTAGAAAACAGGTGGTTGTGGTTAATTCCTTCATTATGGCATTTAGTCAGTGCCACCTGCTTGTGTCAAACTTACACAAAGCCACCCCATCCAGCCATGAGATGTAATAGTAACCCTGGCTATAAAGATTTAGAATATACTAAGAAATCTTCCTGTCAGATCCCTCAACCTATGGGCAATTATGATGACTTAACTCTTTATGTTCCACATCAGTTAATTTGGATATGCTCAAATGGGGCTATTACAGATGTTACTTTGGGAATGAAAGAATCGGGAAGATTACTTAACAATTGGTCTGCCCAGATATGCGAATTTTATGCTTTAAATCAAGTATTACAATTATTAAATGGGACAGAAGGGACGATTTATACTGATTCAAGGTGTTTTTGGGGAAGTTCAAACATTTGAAAAATACGGGATGAAAGAGGGTTAATTAACAGTAAAGGAAAGGAGTTGGTACATGGGGAGCTGGTGAAACAGGTTTTGAAGAATTTACTCCTACGCAGAAAAATTGTAAAAGCCCTGTAAATGGGCATCAAAAAGGGAACTCCTTGGAAGCTAGAGGGAACAGATTGGCAGATGAGGTAGCCAAAGAAGCTGCCTTGGGGCCTAAATTTGTTAAGATGTGCAATTTTACTCCTGGTGTATCTGAACCCAAGGAGGTTCCAATTTTCACTGAAGGAGAGAAAAAGGAATAAAAGGAATTGGGAGCTATTGAAACAGAAGAAGGGAAGTGGATTCTCTCAGATGGACAAGAAATGCTAAATAAACAAATCATGAGGGAAATAATGGCCATTTTACATCAAGGGAGCGATTGGGGGGTACAAGCAATGTGTAATTTAATCCTAAGGAAGTATGGATGCATAGGAATTTATAGTACAGCTAAACAAATCAGTGAAAGGTGCATTGTTTGTAAAAAGATAAATAAAAAGGTTCTCAAGAAACGGACTCAAAGGGGGAGGAGATCCCTGTTTAAGACCTTTTCAAAGTATTCAAGTAGATGTCACTGAATTGCCACCCATAGGAAGGTTGAAAAATATCCTGTTCCCAGGTATGGAATAATTGAAAATGTGGATTAACAATGATCAAAGTTAATTTTAGAGAAATGTGGTTTGGCTTGCCTTATATGGGTGAAATCGGAAAAATCCCAAGGTTTGAAACCAAAGATACTGTTGTGGTTTAAACCACAGCGGAAAAGCTGGGGCCACAAAGGTCAGAAAAAGAAGCCCCCTGCCTCTTTAAGAGGTGGGGGATGGGCGAACGGAGGAAACCAAGGAGCTGCGAGCAAGGAAAAAAAAAAAAACCAAAGGCCCGCGGGTTGGGATAAGGATAGTTTACTAAACAACAGGAGAAAATATGAAAACAACTAACTACAGTGCTATTATATACAGTGCAAACCTCTCACACCACTATGTCATTTGAGCCGTGCCCGAACCGATTCAGATTCAGAGCCCTGAACGCAACACTCCCCGAGCCCAGCCCCCCCTCACCACCGCCTGCTGCGCCGATCCAAAAGAGAGAGCGAGAGAGCAGCCAGAACTGGCACTGCGTCTGCCCAGACCGGGACTTCCCGTGCCCGGAGCAGTTTCTGATGGACACGGAGTCGCCCCCGGAACTGGCACTGCGCCTGCCCAGACCGGGACTTCCCGTGCCCGGAGCAGTTTCTGATGGGTCCAGAGTCGCCCCCGGAACTGGCACTGTGCCTGCCCAGACCGGAAACTCCCATGCCCGGGTCCGGAGTCGCCCCTGCAGGGGGGGGCCAGACTGCCTGATCATGATGCAATTGGTATGGAATACTCTCAGGGCTAACATAGCCTGTTGCTGGGCTGAACCCAGGACATTATCCACCACTTATTCCATACCATTTATGTCATGAGCAGGTCCAGCAATCTTCTTTGGGTCCAGGGAGTCTCTCGCATCCACACACATGCGTGTACACATGCACACACATGTATGTGCATATAGATTCAATCTGTGGACCTTCCCTCCGAGTCTGTCGGTTTCATTCAGTCCACGATCCTCAAGCTCCACTGGTCCCTCTGTCACAACAGTCTCTCAGGGTATGAAGAGTTGTATGTGCACTGGATCGTTGAATGCTGTATCTCAGGCTCTCGAACACTGCACCTGGCATGATCCATGCTCATAGCCCGTGGGTCAGAGGTGTTTATTTCAAAAGAGAAAAGAAAGAATTCATGGGAGGCTGGTCTTCGTTCCATCATCACGGCACCGATGACCCTGGCTGTAATGTCATTAGTATAACATACAGTATCTATAACAACAGTAAAACAGTAGTGGATTATTTAGCATGATATTGGCTATTCTCACCCAAAATCAAATCCCCTTGAGGTACACATCGAGTTTCTCCATCCTTCTGCATTACCCACCAAGTACAACCAGGTCCTTGAGCAAAAACAATCCCAGATTTGGGTTTACCTTTGCCTGTAGCAGGAATGACCCAAACTGTCTTTCCTCAAATACTCTTCATGTGCACTACTGGGACTCTGTCACCTTCTACAGTATGTGAGAATTCTGACTGGGCTGGACCAGCCCGATTGGTAGACCCCCTAGAGTTAACTAACCATGTAGCTTCAGCTAAATGTGTATCCCAATATTTAAATGTTCCACCACCCATTGCTTTCAGTGTAGTCTTTAAAAGCCCATTGTAGCCTTCAATTTTCCCAGAGGCGGGTGCATGATAAGGAATGTGGTACACCCACTCAATGCCATGCTCTTTGGCCCAAGTGTCTATGAGAGTATTTCGGAAACGAGTCCCATTGTCTGACTCAATTCTTTCTGGGGTGCCGTGTCGCCATAGGACTTGCCTCTCCAGGCCCAGAATTGTATACCGGGCAGTGGCATGGGGTACAGGATATGTCTCCAACCAGCCAGTGGTTGCCTCAACCATTGTAAGTACGTACCGTTTACCATGGCGAGTTTGTGGGAGAGTGATGTAATCAACCTGCCAAGCCTCCCCATATTTATATTTCATCCACCGTCCTCTATACCAGAGGGGCTTTAACCGCTTAGCTTGCTTGATTGCGGCACCTGTCTCACATTCATGGATAACCTGTGCAATAGCATCCATGGTTAAGTCCACCCCTCAATCTCGAGCCCATCTATATGTTGCATCTCTTCCTTGAAGACCTGAGGTATCATTAGCCCATCGGGCTAGGAATAACTCACCCTTATGTTGCCAGTCCAAATCTACCTGAGCCACGTCAATCTTAGCAGCCTTATCTGCCTGCTGGTTGTGGTCATGTTCCTCCATGGCCCGACTCTTAGGTACATGGGCGTTCACATGACGTACCTTTACAGTAAGCTTCTCTAATCGAGTAGCAATATTTTGCCATAAGTCAGCAGCCCATATGGGTTTGCGTCTACGCTGCCAATTGTTCTTTTTCCACTGCTGCAACCACCCCCACAAGGCATTAGCTACCATCCATGAGTCAGTATAAAGATATAGCACAGGCCACTCCTCTCTCTCAGCAAAGTCCCGGGCTAATTGGATAGCCTTTACCTCAGCAAATTGGCTTGATTCACCTTTTCCTTCTGTGGCTTCTGCTACTTGCCTCATAGGACTCCATACAGCAGCTTTCCATTTCCGATGCTTACCCACAATGCGACAAGATCCATCAGTGAACAGGGCATACTGCTTTTCATTTTCTGGCAATTGCTTATATGGTGGAGCTTCTTCTGCGCGTGTTACCTCCTCATCCTCTGGTGACATCCCAAAGTCTTTGGCTTCTGGCCAGTCTGTAATCACCTCCACAATTCCTGGGCGATTGGGGTTTCCTATTCGAGCTCGTTGCGTAATTAGTGCAATCCACTTGCTCCATGTAGCATCAGTGGCATGGTGTGTGGAAGGGACCTTCCCTTTAAACATCCAGCCCAGCACCGGCAGTCGGGGTGCTAGGAAAAGCTGAGCTTCAGTTCCAATTACCTCTGAAGCAGCTCGAACCCCTTCGTAAGCAGCCAGTATTTCCTTCTCTGTTGGAGTGTAATTGGCCTCAGATCCTTTGTAGGCCCGACTCCAAAACCCTAACGGTCGCCCTCGAGTCTCCCCTTGTGTTTTCTGCCAGAGACTCCAGGTAGGACCATTGTCACCAGCTGCGGTATAGAGCACATTTTTAATATCTGTCCCTGTACGGACAGGTCCAAGGGCTACAGCATGGACTATTTCGCGTTTGATCTTCTCAAAGTCTTGCTGCTGCTCAGGGCCCCATTCAAAATCATTTTTCTTCCCCGTTACATAGTAGAGTGGGCTCACAATGAGACTATAGTTTGGGATATGCATTCTCCAAAAACCTATAACACCTAAGGAAGCTTGTGTTTCCTTTTTGTTACTTGGTGGGGACATAGCTGCAATTTTATTAATAACGTCCATTGGGATCTGACGACGCCCATCCTGCCATCTTATTCCTAAAAACTGGATTTCTCGCTTAGGCCCCTTGACTTTACTTTGTTTTATAGCAAAACCAGCTTCTAACAGGATTTGAATTATCCTTTCTCCTTTTTCTAAAACCTCCTTTGCTGTATCGCCCCATACAATGATGTCATCAATATACTGCAAGTGCTCTGGGGCTCCACCCTTTTCTAATGTACTCTGGATTAGTCCATGTCAGATGGTGGGACTGTGTTTCCACCCCTGGGGCAGACGATTCCATGTGTATTGGACACCTCTCCAAGTGAAAGCAAACTGTGGTCTGTACTCTGGTGCCAGTGGGATTGAGAAGAAAGCATTTGCAATGTCAGTTGTGGCGTACCACCTGGCTGCCTTTGATTCTAGTTCATACTGGAGCTCTAGCATGTCCGACACAGCAGCACTCATATTTGGAGTGACCTCATTTAGGCCACGATAATCTACTGTCAGCCTCCACTCTCCATCGGACTTCCGCACTGGCCATATGGGACTATTAAATGGTGAGTGGGTTCGGCTGATCACTCCCTGACTCTCCAGTTGACGAATCAGTTTATGGATGGGGATCAGAGAATCTCGGTTTGTACAATACTGCTGCCTGTGCACTGTCGTCGTAGCGATTGGCACTCGCTGTTCTTCGACCTTCAACAACCCCACAACAGCTGGATCTTCCGAATGTCCAGGTAAGGCTCACAATTGTTTAGTTCCTTCTGTCTCCACTGCAGCTATTCCAAAAGCCCACCGGTATCCTTTTGGATCTTTAAAATACCCTCTACGGAGATAGTCCATACCTAAAATGCACGGAGCTTCTGGGCCAGTCACAATGGGGTGTTTCTCCCAGTCCTTTCCAGTTAGGCTCACCTCAGCCTCTAGCACAGTCAACTGTTGGGAGCCCCCTGTGACTCCAGAAATGTAAACAGGTTCTGTCCCTTCATAATTTGATGGCATTAGAGTATACTGGGCACCGGTATCCACTAGAGCCTCATACTCTTGTGGGTCTGATGTTCCAGGCCATCGGATCCACACAGTCCAATAAGTCCGATTATCCCTCTCCTCCACCTGGCTGGAGGCAGGGCTCCTCTATTGCTCCTGGATAGAAACTGGTGCAACCTTCCTCCTGGCATAACCTCGTGCGCTTACTCTACCTTGCAACTCATTTACTCGTGCCTGAAGGGCTGAAGTGGGCTTCTTATCCCACTTTCTCATGTCCTCTCCATGATCACGCAGGTAAAACCACAGTGTGGCTCGTGGTGTGGCTCGTGGTGTGTACCTGCTGTGTTCTCTCTCTTGGGACGGTGGATGGCTTTTCCGGGTAGCTGCGACATCGCTCCATACAGGTTGGGAGTCGACCATGTGGTCGTCAAGTTTAAGTTTAACCAGTTGCTCTACTGCTGCAATGACAGAGCGTGCAACATTGTCTTGATAAGTCCGGAGTCGGCGGGCCACTTCATATACGGTTGGTGGAAACATCTCCTCGTATTCCATTGCTGCCAGTGAATTTGTGTGCCCTGATGGTGCACTTCGTATGACCTTACGCCACATGTCTAGGGTGCATCGGACATCATCAGGATCATCAGGGAGCCTTCTGTTGTCTGAATCATAATAAATCAACTCTCGTACAGCTAATTCTCTCAGGAACTGGATAACTGTCTCTATGCTGTCGCTCTTGGGTCTCAGACAGGTAATATATTCTTTCATGGGGTATCTTTCCCGCAGACTTGACAGCAATCGCCTCCAAAGGCTGAGGATTTCTGACCCCTCCCCAAGTGCCTTATCAATACCTCCTTCTCTAGCCAGGGATCCCAACTGCCTGGCCTCCCTGCCGTCTAATTCCAGACTATTGGCTCCGCTATCCCAGCATCTGAGCAACCAAGTGATGAATTCCTCACCTGGGTGGCAGCCAAAATCTTTTCGCACCTCATGCAGTTCACTCAAGGTCAGGGATCAGGTAACAATCTCTGGTTCTACTACATCCTGATCTGCTCGAGATGGCTTTGCCCCATTCTGACTTTTCTGAGATGGCCCTGCCCCATTCTGACTTTTCTGAGATGGCCCTGACTTTTCATCATCATCCTCATCCGGACATTCTTGAGATAATGATTTTTCACCATCATCCTCATCCTGACATTCTTGAGATGGCACCTCATCCTTACATTCTTGGGATGGCCTTGGTTGTTCACCATCATCATCTGGCACTACACGACAGGAATCCAAGCTGCAGCCTGAATGGGAAGGTCCTTTTCAGGTTCTACTGACAACTGGAACTGCTGTGAGAACTACTGAGAAAGGTTGGACTCATTACACCTGGCTCCAAGGACTGGTGGAACAGCTGCCTGAGGACAAATGTTGGACAGCCCACCAAGAATCCTTTGCTCATCAAACTGAAGAAACAGTAATTTAAAGACAATTTCAAGTATTGTTTCTGAAGTAGAGACTTTGTTTAGTTTTTATTGTACTAGTACTTATTGTTTTGGGGAAAGGGTACAAGGGTTGAAAATGTTCGAAATAATGCTAACATGGTGCTTATACTTCACTATAATGAAAATATGAATGCTGAGTCATGCTAAAAAAAACCCTTAATAATCAAATGAACTTACAATTCAGCATTCCAGAGGGGACTGGGCTTCAGAGCATCATGTTTGATGCTTGTCAAATTTTGGATCATGGGGGTCTAAAGAACTGAGCAGTGCAGAGAAGTACATGTGTCCTGAACCAGTACAAGGTGGGACACTTCACTGGGGGGGTTATCCTTGCCCCTCTTGGAGCAATGTTTGGACCACTCAGGTCAATGAATGGACCGCAGATATAAATCAAGAGAGATTGTATTGGAAACTCCTAAAACAGATGATAACAATCTCAAAAGGACACACGACCCATAATTGTAAAGAAAGGGGAGGGTGTAATCCTATAATAATTAATACTGCTAATAATACTGTCACTCGAGCTTATGGACTAGGCATAGAGGTCACAGGGAAAGATCCATTAGGGCGATTTGGAATAACGGTAGAAAAATTTGAAAATAAGAGTTCAAATAAAAATGGAGAATGGAAAAGTACTCTGAAACCTAGGTCAGAGGTAGGGGACACGAATGCCTGGGTGGAATGTGTAAAATACACTGTGAAAAGTTTAAGAGTGATTGTTATACATGTGCCTCAGGTCGACCTAAACCACAAGTTGTACCTTTTCCTCTAGGATGGTCCAACTATCACACTGGAATGGAGTGAATTATTGCACTGTACAAGGAAAAAACAGCCTGGGGAAATGAAACCTGTAAAAAACTCTTCTATTCCCAGCCTTGCTGAATACAGACATTCAAACACCCCCTGTTCTCACAGGTGTAGTTGGAAACCACACAGCTTGTCTCTCATGACAGGGTGGAGTGGCTACACAATTTTGAGGGGAGTTCTAAGGATGTAAGAGAACGTTGAATGTGACAAATGTTAAAGGTGGGAACTATTCATTATTACAGGTTCCAAGAGATGACTTGTGGTATTGTGGAGGAAGAGTTCTGAGCAATATTCTTCCTCCCAACTGGAAAGGCACTTGTGCATTAGAACAATTGGCTATCCATTCACCCTGGCATTCAGAGAGGATAAGACTTAATAATCATAGAATCATAGAATTGTAGGGGTGGGAAGGGACCTCGAGAGATCATCGTGTCCAACACCCTTGCCAAAGCAGGCTCCCCAGGACAAATCACTCAGGCATCCAGACGGGTCTTGAATATCCCCAGAGAAGGAGACTCCACCACCTCCCTGGGCAGCCTATTCCAGTGCTCTGTCACCCTCACTGTGAAAAAGTTCTTCCGCATGTTGGTGTGGAACTTCCTATGCTCCAACTTGCAGCCATTGCCCCTTTTCCTATCCCCACAGACCACTGAAAAGGGGCTGGCTGATTCCCCCTGCATCTGATAATTATAGAGATTAATTAGGTCCCCCCTTAGTCTTCTCTTCTCAAGGCTGAAGAGTCCCAACTTACTCAGCTTATCCTCATAGGGGAGATGCTCCAGGCCCCTAATCATCTTCGCAGCCCTTCTTTGGACTCTCTCCAGGAGATCCCTATCGTTTTTAAGGCAAGGAGCCCAGAACTGGACACAATACTCCAGGTGGGGCCTGACCAGGGCAGAGTAGAGGGGGAGGATCACCTCCTTTGACCTGCTGGCTACACTCCTCCGGATGCACCCCAGGATCCCATTGGCTCTCTTAGTCACCAGGGCACACTGCTGGCTCATGGCCAACCTGTCATCTACCAGAACCCCCAGGTCCTTCTCCACTGAGCTCTTCTCCAGCAGGTCATCCCCCAGCCTGTACTGATACATGTGGTTGTTCCTTCCCAGGTGCAAGACTTTACACTTGCTTTTGTTGAATTTCATCCGGTTGCTAACTGCCCAGCTTTCCAGCCTGTCCAGGTCTTGCTGGATGGCAGCGCAGTGTTCCTGTGTATCAACCACCCCTCCCAGCTTTGTATCATCGCCGTACTTGCTGAGGGTGGATGCTATTCCCTCATCAAGGTCGTCAATGAAGATATTAAACAGGACTGGACCCAACACCGAGCCCTGGGGAACACCATTAGTCACAGGCCTCCAGTCAGATTCTGCTCCTCGAATCACAACCCTCTGGGCTCGGTCCGACAGCCAATTCTCAACCCATCTCACTGTCCACTCATCTATCCCATGCTTTCTCAGCTTTGCTATCAGGGTGTCATGGGAGACAGTATCAAAGGCCCTGCTGAAGTCAAGGTAGATGACATCCACTGCTCTCCCTCCATCTACCCAGCCTGTTATGAGATCGTAGAAGGCTATGAGATTGGTCAAGCATGATTTCCTCGTGGTGAATCCATGCTGAGTACTCCTCATGACCTTCTTCTCTTCCAATTGCTTGGAGATGGCATCCAGAACAAGCTGTTCCATCACCTTTCCAAGGACAGAAGTGAGGCTGACTGGCCTATAGTTACTAGGTTCCTCTTTCTTGCCCTTTTAAAAGACTGGAGTGACATTGGCTATCCTCCAGTCTTCAGGCACTGCTCCTGTTCTCCAAGACCTGTCAAAGATGATAGACAGCGGCTCAGCAATCACTTCCGACAGCTCCCTCAGGACATGTGGATGCATCCCATCCGGGCCCATGGATTTGTGTGCATTAATCCCTTTGAGCTGCTCCTGGACCTCCCCTACCTCAACCAGAGGGAAATTCTTCGTTTCCCAAACACTCCAACTTTAATTCAGGATCTGTGGGTCCCGAGGGGCCTTTTGAAGTGAAGACCGAAGCAAAGGCAGCATTCAGTATCTCCACCTTCTCAGCATCCGCCATTACCAGGACACACTCCTCATTCAGTAAGGGACCTACATTATCCCTGGTCATCCTCTTACTATTCACATATCTAAAAAAACCCTTTTTATTATCCTTTATGTCCCTTGCCAGCTTCATTTCTAACAGGGCTTTAGCCTTCCTAGTTGCATCCCTACAGGCCCTGACCACATTCCTGTATTCTCCCCAGCTGCTCGGACACTTTCCCCACAATTCAGAGATCTTCTGCTTCTCTTTGAGTTTACTCAATAGCTCTGTGTTCATCCATGCAGATCTTCTGCCTCTCTTTCCTGATTTTTTGCTCAAAGGGATACATCGTTCCTGTGCTTGGAGGAAGTGCTGTTTAAATATTAGCCAGCTCTCACAGGCTCCTATTCCTTCTAACAGTGTAGCCCACGGGATAGCCCCTATTAAGTTGCGGAGGAGATCAAAGTTTGCTCTTCCAAAATTCAGGGTAGCTATCCTACTTTTTGGCTTGTTTCTTCCACCCAGGATCTTGAACTCTATCATTTTGTGGTCGCTTTGTCCTAAGCTGCCCCCGACCTTCACTTCCCCATCGAGCCCGTCCTTGTTAGTGAAAACAAGGTCCAGCACCCGCCCTCCCCTTGTAGGCTCCTGCACCATCTGTAGCAGGAAATTGTCTTCAACACACTGCAGAAATTGTCTGGACTGCATACGACTGGCCATGTTGCTTGCCCAGCAAATATCTGGATAGTTGAAGTCCCCCATAAGGATCAGTGCCCGGGATCTTGAGGCTGTTTCTATCTGCTTATAGAATGCACTATCAACCTGCTCCTCTTGATCGGGGGGCCTATAGTACACTCCCACAACAATGTCACACATAGCAGTTTGCCCCTTGATTTTAACCCACAAGCACTCGACAGATGGTTCATCCTTCCCCAGGTGGAGCTCAATACATTCTAGGTGCTCTCCCACATAAAGAGCAACTCCTCCACCTCGCCTCCCTAGCCTGTCTTTCCTAAAAATCATATAGCCATCCATGACAACATGCTAGTCGTCCAGGTTGTCCCGCCACATCTCTGTGATTGCAATGTGATCGTGGCCCTGTGACCGCACAAAGATCTTCTTGTTTGTTCCCCATGCTACGTGCATTTCTATAAAGGCATTTTAGTGGGGCAGCATATGCAGGTATCCTCAACAGCCCACGGCGAGATTTCTGACAGGGGACGGGCAAAAGTGGCTCCACTGAGGAGTATTCAGAGGAATCCACAGAATTTTCCTTACTGTCGCGTGGAAAAACGTCCCCAAGTCCACCACTGTGCTTTTGGTATTTATCTTTTTCCACCATCAACTCCTGCTGTGACTCCCGAGGTACTTGCCTAACCCCAGCAGCCTTCTTAATTTCCCCCTTCCTAACTAGTTTAAAGCTCGATCAATGAGCCCTGCCATCTCCTGGGCAAGGATCTGCTTTCCTTTATGGGACAGGTGAGCCCCCTCAGCAGTCATCATACCAGGAGCAGAGTATACCATCCCCTGGTCAAAAAACCCAAAGTTCTTGTGCCAGCACCAGCTTTTCAGTCACACATTCAACTCGTGGGTTCTCCTGTCCAGCTGTGAGCCCCTCCTCCCAAAAGTGGGGATAGATGAGAATATTACTTTAGCTCCCCCCCCTCGACAAAGCGCCTCAGGTCCCGGAATTCCCTTTTGACAGCTTGCAGGCTACACTTTGTGATTGCGTCCCTGCCTGCTTGAACTATCAGCATTGGATAAGACTTCTAAAGACTTCTAAAGAAAAAGAGATAAGGGCCAAAGAAGCATATTGGGAACCTCCTTTGATGAAGTTCCTTGATGAGTTCCTAATGAATTTAATATACTTTTCTTACTGGGTGGTTGGAATCTTGGTTTGGAAAATGGAAGGGAATGGTGATTCACTTCTCTGATAGTGGTAGCAGGGATGTTAGTGGCCATAGGGTGTTGTATAATCCCTTGTGTTAGGTCGAATACAGAGATTAATAGAAACTGCAATAACTAAAAAGATGCCTCTAGGACCCCACCACCTTCTAATATGTTTCTCCTAGAGGAACAAGAAACAGATAATAAAAAATCTGAGGAAAAAGAATGTGAAGCAATGCTGGCCTGGTTAGAAGCTTCATATGAAATAGGACTTTCAAAATATGCAAAAGACAACAATGAGCGTAAAGAAAAGAAGGGGGGAATTGTGGAAAATACTGGAAATGTTGCTTTTGCAAACTAAAATGGGTTGCTGTAATTTTTTGTGCTGACTTGTAAAGTGGAGAACTAGAAAGAAGCACTATTAACGTAAGTTTTGCTGTTATGGCAAAAACCACTCTCTCCAATAAAAGGTTAAAATGTAGCTGAGGGAAACAAAGCTCAACCAACAGGTTTCCACAGTGCTGATTCATACTGGGGCACCAAAATTGCCACATTAACGCAAACTGGCAAGACAATGTGGGCTTTACCTAATCTGAAACCTGTATCCAGCCTTGACTTCCCTCAGCCCTAGGCCATGTCAGTTGCCCGGAAGAGTTAAGATAAGAACAAATGTTTGCCAGAAAGCAGTTGTCACAGACAAAGAGACTCATGCATTTTAATTCTCTTCACCTATGGGAAATGGGAATCTGCCAGACTGGCAATGTGTATTGTATTATGTACTATTGTGAATAAGGCGCGGTGGTTGATCCCGTGAAAATCCATAGTTAAACAGGGGAAGGAGGAAGACTTCGAGCCTTCATCACCAAGATCCCTGACGAGCACCACCATGGCACTACGCGCAGACGCGATTGGGAGGAGTTTATGGAAATAATTTCCTAGAACTCATCTTAATATGAAGCGGGACAAGTAATGAATAATATACAAGAACATGGTATAAAAGGTTGCGGTCTCTGATCAAAGGTGTGCCTACTTTTTGGGTCACCCGCTCTTGCAAGAACGTATAATAAATTACTGCTTCACTAATGTATCTACCTTGAGTCCTTTTTTAGGACCTTTTGTCATTTCTAACAGTGCTAACACTGCTGAACCAGTCGGCCAAACACAAGCTAAAGATGATAATTCCTCTTCGAGAGGATAATCATCAATTTGTGTTCACTTGGGAGAGAGTACAATATACCTTCAACCAACTTCCCCAAGGATGCAAACACTCCTCTGCCATTGCCCATAGTGCTCTGGCAAGAATACTGAAGAAAAATTATATCCTTAAAGATGAATTACACCAGATTTCTAACCAATTCACTGTTGAGCATATGTATGTTTGTGCAGTTCTTCTCTTTTAATCACAGGACACACATGGTGGATCTAAGCACTGTCTAAGCCCATGTTCTATGTGCAAAAGGGTAGAGTAGCATCCTGTCATGGTTAATTCCGAGGGCCATGATGGGGTGTATAGTAATTACTGCTGCCTTATGTATTGTTAACACAAAAGCTGTAACCATGTATGTGTTAGGGTCATAAGTGAAGTTGACCATATTCCACCATGATTGGAGTTTCCTTTCAGTTTCTGTAGCACTGTCCCAAACTACTTTTCGGATTTCTGTGGGGAATATGCCTTTTTCTCCTTCCCTTATTATGGACGCTGCTGCCAATTGCATCCATAACTGGGCCTGGATGCAACTTAGGGCTAGGGCGACATCGTCCTGTAACCCACCTAATGCCTTAGTGATCAGTTGATGGTCTCCCACATTTATCTGTTCCCATTTTGGAAGTATTTTTGATGCCAACCATTGTTGTGCCCCTAGTGCTAATAATGAAGATTTCAATGGTTGTTGCAGTTTCGATATATCTGCTGTGGTAGCGGCCAGTTTATTCATTATTACCTCCGAATCTATGGAGTTTAGTACTCCAAGCCCTGTTCCTAATATTCCGGTTACATCTCTTGTTTTTCGATTTCCATAAATATTCTTTCTTTTTCTCAACCAAGTTGTCCATCCCTCATATGAGAGTTGTAGAAAAGAGGAACAAGATGGTTTTATGTTAGAAACATTGACCTACATTTGTAATTCTACTCTTTTGAGGGACCATTCTGGGTTAAGCAATACCTGTTGTTGTCCTACCTTTTTAATCACATATGGGCCAATTTTATAGATATGGGATTCCAGTTTGTAAGGTTGTATTGTAGGATCTTTTGTTGTAGTGGGTGTAGTGGTAGTGGGCCTGTTAGTGGCCTGTATTTCAAATTTGAATGAGAGTCCAATGGCATTCTTGACCCAAAGACAAGTCACCCTTGTGGTCTGTACCAGGGTGAAGTTATGCCAGCAGTCTTGTTCCTCAGGGGTACATATTTTGGTATTCTTAATAGTGGGATCAACTGATATAGTAATCTGAGATGCCTTCTTATGAGTAGTTCCATTAATCAGTCGGCACCCTATTCCGATCTTTTCACCTATGATCCCTTGAAGTTTATAAATATCCCGCTCTACACCCCTGTTCCATTCTCCCCTCATGTATACTTGATTTTCATGCATGGCCACGGTAGACAAATTTAAATCTTTTCAGTCAGAATATTTCCCCATGGACCCAGTGTATCCAATGTATGCTTGAGACCACGGCCATTAATCGTTTAGTATCTGGCAATCTAGCATTTCCCTAATTCTTTCAAAGTCGTTTGTCTTCTGTGTAACATTATATAAACTATAGTTCTCTCGATACTCTCTGGGTAGGTCACGGAAAGTCGTACAATTGAAAGAGATTATAGCACCACCACTTTCACTGATGGTACAATTTTCTTTCTGACTGGAGATACCGCTTAGGCCCCTAAGTGTTATAATGATTAGGATTAGTTTCATTTTCTACTACTACTACTAGGAGTAAATCATTAATCGCTACTAGTTCATTTACGCGTTGTCTGTGTTGTTTCCGCCCTTCTCTACCCGAACGAACCTGAGTTTCAATCCTCTATTCTCTGGAGTTACTTTCCACGAAGTTGTGGGGATCTTCTTTATCCGGGTATGGTGAATCCAGGAATTCTGTCCCTCGACATTGATTGCCGTGTAGGTGGTGAGAAGGACGTGATAGGGTCCAGTCCACTGTGGTTCCAGAGCCTTTTCTGTAAGAGACTTAACATATACTGTCCTGGGTTCAGCCCAGCAACAGGCTATGTTAGCCCTGAGAGTATTCCATACCAATTGCATCATGATCAGGCAGTCTGCCCCCCCCTCCCCTTGCAGGGGCGACTCCAGACCCGGGCACGGGAGGTTCAGGTCTGGGCAGGCGTAGAGCCAGTTCCAGCTCGCTCTCTCTTTTGGATCGGCGCGGCAGGTGGTGGTGAGGGGGGTGCTCTGGGGTCCGGGCTCGGGGAGTGCTGCATTCGGGGCTCTGAATCTGAATCGGTTCGGGCTCGGGGAGTGCTGCGTTCGGGGCTCTGAATCTGAATCTGAATCGGTTCGGGCACGGCTCAAATGACATAGTGGGGTGAGAGGTTTGCACTGTATATAATAGCACTGTAGCTAGTTGTTTTCATATTTTCTCCTGTTGTTTAGTAAACTATCCTTATCCCAACCCGCGGGCCTTTGGTTTTTTTTTTCCTTGCTCGCAGCTCCTCGGCTCCCTCCGTTCGCCCATCCCCCACCTCTTAAAGAGGCAGGGGGCTTCTTTTTCTGACCTTTGTGGCCCCAGCTTTTCAGCTGAGGTTTAAACCACAACAACTTTTGGCGCTCAACGTGGGGTGAAGGGGGGCAAAAAGGTTGGGGTAACGATAGATTTGACCTTAACTCAATTGCAGTTAAGATAGAGTTGGAATAAGTACAGTTATTTAAGTAATTTCTATGTATAATGTTGTGGCATTTACTCTTAAGGATGTTGCCATGGTTGTCAACTCGTGGTATGCTGCTGCATCTAATCCTGCCAGGATTCGTTGCCATCCCGTATGTCTGTTTAGTGTATGTTGTGATAACAGTCTATGATTGGATAACGTTTAAGATCGTGAACTTAAGAGAGTACTTGTATCAGCTTTTGCTGTTCAGTACAAAAAGGGATAAAACAGGTCTTGTAAGAGTCTTTAACAATTTCCAATATCCCTGGGATATTCTAACTAGCACTTTCCTACTGTTGGTTTTGGTGCAAATGGTTTTGCTTTCGATATATATATGTATATATATTAGGCACAGGTTTATGAATACCACCCAAGAGTTTTCCCTGAGGCTGGATAGGCTTGAGTGGCAGGGCAAAAGGCGAAACATGAGCAAGTACCTAGGCACTTTCTTACCCCCAGTGGTTTGGAACTTCACTCCTGAACAGCTACAGGATCCTAATAAGGTGACTGCATATCTGAAAAAGAACTGTAGTGGGTTCCCCAGAGAAATACGCCCTACTGCACTGCGCTGGGGCTTGGCTACCATCTACCAAACACTGCTTGATAGCAAGCAGCACTGTCAGTACTGTCAGCACTGTCAAGGGGAACAAGGAAATGGATTGGCAAATACTGCAGCTACTGCAACCCTTACAGTAGACACTGCCCATAATCCAGACCATCAGCATTGTCAGGGGGAAAGAGGAAATGGATTAGCGAATACTGCAGATGCTGCAACCTCTACAATAGACCTTGCCCCTAATTTAGACCATCAGTACTGTCAGGGGGAAAGAGGAAATGTATTGGTGAATACTGCAGATTCTGCAACCTCCACAATAGACCTTGCCCCTAATTCGGAGAATCGACCCACCCCAATGTCTGTTGCTCCCATTCAAAAGGGGTGTCAGTGCTGTCAGGGAGAAAGGGGAAATAGACTAGTACATACTGCAGATGCTGTAACGTCTACAACAGACCTTGCCCATAATTCAGAGAATCAACCCACACCAATATCTGTTGCTTCCATTCAAGAGAGGTGTCAGCACTGTCAGTGCTGTCAGCACTGTCAGGGAGGAAAAGGAAATAGACTAGTACATGCTGTAGATACTGCAACCTCTACAATAGACCTTGGCCAACCCACACCAAAGTCTGTGGCTCCCACTCAAAAGAGGAAACATACCAGGAAGTTAGCTCGCGTAGTGCCAGATGATGATGGTGAACAACCGGGGCCATCCCAAGAATGTCAGGATGAGGTGCCATCTCAAGAATGTCAGAATGAGGACGATGGTGAAAAACCATTATGTCAAGAATGGCCGGATGAGGAGGATGATGAAAAGTCAGGGCCATCTCAGAAAAGTCAGAATGGAGCAGGGCCATCTCAGAAAAGTCAGAATGGGGCAGGGCCATCTCAGAAAAGTAAGAATGGGGCAAAGCTATCTCGAGCAGATCAGGATGTAGTAGAACCAGAGATTGTTACCCGATCCCTGACCCTGAGTGAACTGCATGAGGTGCGGAAAGATTTTGGCGGCCGCACAGGTGAGCACGTTATCACTTGGTTGCTCAGATGCTGGGATAGCGGAGCCAATAGTCTGGAATTAGACGGCCAGGAGGCCAAGCAGTTGGGATCCCTGGCTAGAGAAGGAGGTATTGATAAGGCACTTGGCAAGGGGTCACAAATCCTCAGCCTTTGGAGGCGATTGCTGTCAAGTCTGCGGGAAAGACACCCTATGAAAGAATATATTACCTGTCTGAGACCCAAGAGCGACAGCATAGAGACAGTTATCCAGTACCTGAGAAAATTAGCAGTACGAGAGTTGATTTATTATGATTCAGACAACAGAAGGCTCCCTGATGATCCTGATGATGTCCGATGCACACTAGACATGTGGCGTAAGGTGATACGAAGTGCACCATCAGGGCACACGAATTCACTGGCAGTAATGGAATACGATGAGATGTTTCCACCAACCGTATATGAAGTGGCCCGTCGACTCCGGACTTATCAAGACAACGTTGCACGCTCTGTCATTGCAGCAGTAGAGAAACTGGTTAAACTTAAACTTGACGAACACACGGTCGACTCCCAACCTGTATGGAGGGATGTTGCAGCTGCCCGGAAAAGCCATCCACCGTCCCAAGAGAGAGAACACAGCAGGTACACACCACGAGCCACACCACGAGCCACACCACGAGCCACACCACGAGCCACACTGTGGTTTTACCTGCGTGATCATGGAGAGGACATGAGAAAGTGGGATAAGAAGCCCACTTCAGCCCTTCAAGCACGAGTAAATGAGTTGCAAGGTAGAGTAAGCACACGAGGTTCTGCCAGGAGGAATGTTGCACCAGTTTCTATCCAGGAGCAATAGAGGAGCCCTGCCACCAGCCAGGTGGAGGAGAGGGATAATCGGACTTATTGGACTGTGTGGATCTGATGGCCTGGAACATCAGACCCACAAGAGTATGAGGCTCTAGTGGATACCGGTGCCCAGTGTACTCTAATGCCATCAAATTATGAAGGGACAGAACCTGTTTATATTTCTGGAGTCACAGGGGGCTCCCAACAGTTGACTGTGCTAGAGGCTGAGGTGAGCCTAACTGGAAAGGACTGGGAGAAACACCCCATTGTGACTGGCCCAGAAGCTCCGTGCATTTTAGGTATGGACTATCTCCGTAGAGGGTATTTTAAAGACCCTAAAGGATACCGGTGGGCTTTTGGAGTAGCTGCTGTGGAGACAGAAGAAACTAAACAATTGTGAGCCTTGCCTGGACTTTCGGAAGATCCAGCTGTTGTGGGGTTGTTGAAGGTCGAAGAACAGCGAGTGCCAATCGCTACGACAACAGTGCACAGACGGCAGTATCGTACAAACCGAGATTCTTTGATCCCCATCCATGAACTGATTCGTCAGCTGGAGAGTCAGGGAGATATCAGCCGAACCCACTCACCATTTAACAGTCCCATATGGACAGTGCGGAAGTCCGATGGAGAGTGGAGGCTGACAGTAGATTATCGTGGCCTAAATGAGGTCACTCCAAACATGAGTGATGCTGTGCCAGACATTCTAGAGCTCCAGTATGAACTGGAATCAAAGGCAGCCAGGTGGTATGCCACAATTGACATTGCAAATGCTTTCTTCTCAATCCCAATGGAACCAGAGTGCAGACCACAGTTTGCTTTCACTTGGAGAGGTGTCCAATACACATGGAATCGTCTGCCCCAGGGGTGGAAACACAGTCCCACCATCTGACATGGACTAATCCAGAGTACATTAGAAAAGGGTGGAGGCCCAGAGCACTTGCAGTATATTGATGACATCATTGTATGGGGCGACACAGCAAAGGAAGTTTTTGAAAAAGGAGAAAGGAGAATTCAAATCCTGTTAGAAGCTGGTTTTGCTATAAAACAAAGTAAAGTCAAGGGGCCTAAGCGAGAAATCCAGTTTTTAGGAATAAGATGGCAGGATGGGCGTCGTCAGATCCCAATGGACGTTATTAATAAAATTGCAGCTATGTCCCCACCAAGTAACAAAAAGGAAACACAAGCTTTCTTAGGTGTTATAGGATTTTGGAGAATGCATATCCCAAACTATAGTCTCATTGTGAGCCCACTCTACTACGTAACTCGGAAGAAAAATGATTTTGAATGGGGCCCTGAGCAGCAGCAAGCCTTTGAGCAGATCAAACGTGAAATAGTCCATGCTGTAGCCCTTGGACCTGTCCGTACAGGGACAGATATTAAAAATGTGCTCTATACCGCAGCTGGTGACAATGGTCCTACCTGGAGTCTCTGGCAGAAAACACAAGGGGAGACTCGAGGGCGACCGTTAGGGTTTTGGAGTCGGGCCTACAAAGGATCTGAGGCCAATTACACTCCAACAGAAAAGGAAATACTGGCCGCTTATGAAGGAGTTAGAGCTGCTTCAGAGGTAATTCGAACTGAAGTTCAGCTTTTCCTAGCACCCCGACTGCCGGTGCTGGGCTGGATGTTTAAAGGGAAGGTCCCTTCCACACACCATGCCACTGATGCTACATGGAGCAAGTGGATTGCACTAATTACACAACGAGCCCGAATAGGAAACCCCAGTCGCCCAGGAATTGTGGAGGTGATTACAGACTGGCCAGAAGGCAGTGACTTTGGGATGTCACCAGAGGATGAGGAGGTAACACGCTCAGAAGAAGCTCCACCATATAACCAACTGCCAGAAAATGAAAAGCAGTATGCCCTGTTCACTGATGGATCTTGTCGCATTGTGGGTAAGCATCGGAAATGGAAAGCTGCTGTATGGAGTCCTATGAGGCAAGTAGCAGAAGCCACAGAAGGAAAAGGTGAATCAAGCCAATTTGCTGAGGTAAAGGCTATCCAATTAGCCCTGGACATTGCTGAGAGAGAGGAGAGGCCTGTGCTATATCTTTATACTGACTCATGGATGGTAGCTAATGCCTTGTGGGGGTGGTTGCAGCAGTGGAAAAAGAACAATTGGCAGCGTAGACGCAAACCCATATGGGCTGCTGACTTATGGCAAAATATTGCTACTCGATTAGAGAAGCTTACTGTAAAGGTACATCATGTGAACGCCCATGTACCTAAGAGTCGGGCCATGGAGGAACATGACCACAACCAGCAGGCAGATAAGGCTGCTAAGATTGAAGTGGCTCAGGTAGATTTAGACTGGCAACATAAGGGTGAGTTGTTCCTAGCCCGATGGGCTCATGATACTTCAGGTCATCAAGGAAGAGATGCAACATATAGATGGGCTCGGGATCGAGGGGTGGACTTAACCATGGATGCTATTGCACAAGTTATCCATGAATGTGAGACGTGCCGCAATCAAGCAAGCTAAGCGGTTAAAGCCCCTCTGGTATAGAGGACGGTGGATGAAATATAAATATGGGGAGGCTTGGCAGGTTGATTACATCACTCTCCCACAAACTCGTCATGGTAAACGGTACGTACTTACAATGGTTGAGGCAACCACTGGCTGGTTGGAGACATATCCTGTACCACATGCCACTGCCCGGAATACAATTCTTGGCCTGGAGAGGCAAGTCCTATGGCGACACGGCACCCCAGAAAGAATTGAGTCAGACAATGGGACTCATTTCCGAAATATTCTCATAGACACTTGGGCCAAAGAGCATGGAATTGAGTGGGTGTACCACATTCCTTATTATGCACCCGCCTCTGGGAAAATTGAACGCTACAATGGGCTTTTAAAGACCACACTGAAAGCAATGGGTGGTGGAACATTTAAACATTGGGATACACATTTAGCAGAAGCCACATGGTTGGTTAACTCTAGGGGATCTACCAATCGGGCTGGTCCAGCCCAGTCAGAATTCTCACATACTGTAGAAGGTGACAGAGTCCCAGTAGTGCACATGAAAAGTATTTGAGGAAAGACAGTTTGGGTCATTCCTGCTACAGGCAAAGGTAAACCCAAATCTGGGATTGTTTTTGCTCAAGGACCTGGTTGTACTTGGTGGGTAATGCAGAAGAATGGAGAAACTCGATGTGTACCTCAAGGGGATTTGATTTTGGGTGAGAATAGCCAATATCATGCTAAATAATCCACTACTGTTTTACTGTTGTTATAGATACTGTATGTTATACTAATGACATTACAGCCAGGGTCATCGGTGCCGTGATGATGGAACGAAGACCAGCCTCCCATGAATTCTTTCTTTTCTCTTTTGTAATAAACACCTCTGACCCACGGACTATGAGCATGGATCATGCCAGGTGCAGTGTTCGAGAGCCCGAGATACAGCATTCAACGATCCAGTGGCACGTATGACTCTTCATACCCTGAGAGACTTGTGACAGAGGGACCAGTGGAGCTTGAGGATCGTGGACTGAATGAAACCGACAGACTCGGAGGGAAGGTCCACAGACTGAATCTATATGCACATACATGTGTGTGCATGTGTGCATGCATGTGTGTGGATGCGAGAGACTCCCTGGACCCAAAGAAGATTGCTGGACCTTCTCATGACATAAATGGTATGGAATAAGGGGTGGATAATGTCCTGGGTTCAGCCCAGCAACAGGCTATGTTAGCCCTGAGAGTATTCCATACCAATTGCATCATGATCAGGCAGTCTGGCCACCCCCCCCCCCCCTTGCAGGCGTGACTCCAGACCTGGGCATGGGAGGTTCAGGTCTCGGCAGGCGCAGTGCCAGTTCTGGGTGCGACTCCGGACCCAATCAGAAACTGCTCCGGGCCTGGGCACGGGAAGTTCCGGTCTGGGCAGGCGTAGAGCCAGTTCCGGCTCGCTCTCTCTTTTGGATCGGCGCGGCAGGTGGTGGTGAGGGGAGTGCTCTGGGGTCCGGGCTCGGGGAGTGCTGCATTCGGGGCTCTGAATCTGAATCGGTTTGGGCTCGGGGAGTGCTGCGTTTCGTGCTATGATGTTTTTAGTAAGATCTTTATATAGGGCTTCTGACCCCCAGTGCCTTTTTCTGTGTTCTTCACGGACTACTGACCATATCATGTGGGAAGTGATTACTATTTTCCCTTGCGGGGTTATAGCCCACCCTTCCTCGTTATATGGTCCCTTTAAGTCACTAATGAGTTTGCGGTCCTCTTTAGTGTATTCCGGTCTATCTCTTAAGTTTATCTGTCCATCAGGTATTTGTGCCCCCTCCACCTTGATTTCTTTTCTGGCTACTTGTTTCGCCTCCCTGTCTGTCAGTTCATTTCCTTTTTCCAATTCTGTGCTCACCTTCTGGTGTGCCCTAATGTGCATAATCGCCACCTTTTCAGGAAGCTGTACTGCATTCAAGAGTCTCAGAATTTCTTCTGCGTGTTTGATGGTTTTTCCTTGAGAGTTTAACAATCCTCTTTCCTTCCATATTGCTCCATGAGCATGTACCACTCCAAAGGCGTACTTAGAGTCAGTCCAAATGTTTACCCTCCTTCCCTGGGCTATTTCCAGGGCTCTGGTGAGGGCTATAATCTCAGCCTTCTGGGCTGACACATCAGCCGATAATGGCCCCGATTCTATTACCTTTTCAGAAGTGGTAACAGCATAACCGGAGTGTCTCTTCCCATTCAGCATGTAGCTGCTTCCATCAGTGAACCAGTGCTCTCCTCCGTCGATTGGAATATCTTTAAGATCTGTGCGGCTAGAATGTGTGGCTTCAATTGTTTCTAAGCAATCATGACTTACTGGTTCTCCGATGTTTCCATCGAGAAATGAAGCTGGATTGATGATGTTTGTGGTCACGATTTCAACATCATCCTGCTCCACCATTATGGCTTGGTATCTTAGGAATCTCTGTGGGGAAAGCCAATGCCCTCCTTTTGCCTCAAGGACCGCAGATACAGTATGGGAAACCAGGACAGTCATTCTCTGACCCAGGGTGAATTTCCGGGCCTCTTGGATGTTTAAAATGACGGCTGCCACTGCTCTCAGACAAACAGGCCATCCTTTTGCAGTGGCATCCAGCTACTTGGAAAAGTATGCTACTGCCCGTCTGTATGGTCCCAAATCTTGCGCCAATATTCCTAATGCCATTCCTTGTTTTTTGTGAGAGAATAGAAATAATGGTTTACTTACATCGGGAAGTCCCAATGCTGGTGCTGACATTAGAGCTTTCTTCAGCTGATGGAAAGCTTGGTCCGACTTCGCATCCCACTGGAGGTCCTTCTGGTTAGCTGTTATCAGGGAATATAGAGGTTTTACGAGTAGACCATAATCACATATCCAAAGTCGGCACCACCCCGTCATACCTAGGAATGTTCGTAATTCTTTTACAGTTCGTGGTCGGGGGGTTTGGCATATGGCCTCTTTCCTGTCTTGTCCTAGAACTCGTTGCCCGGCACTGATTTCGTATCCCAGGTACGTGACCTGTCGTAGCACTACCTGTGCCTTCTTCATAGAAACCCGATACCCCTGTAATCCCAGAAAATTTAACAGACTTACTGTCCAGACGATTCAGGATTCCTCAGTCTTGGTTGCAATGAGGAGGTCGTCCACATATTGCAATACCTTCCCTTCTTCTTATGGTGGTTCCCATGACTCCAAGTCTTTTGCTAGCTGATTCCCAAAAATTGTGGAGCTATTTTTAAACCCTTGTGGCAACACCGTCCATGTGAGTTGGGTCTTTCGACCACTTTTGGGATTTTCCCATTCGAAAGCAAAGATTCTCTGGCTGGCTTCGGGGAGAGGGAGGCAAAAGAAAGCATCCTTTAAATCCAGGACCGTAAACCAAGCTATGTCCAGGGTCAGTGTGGTTAATAGAGTGTAGGGGTTAGCTACCACTGGGTAAAGATCTTCTGTTACTTTGTTGATGGCTCTTAAGTCTTGAACTATCCTGTAAGACCCATCAGGTTTCTTAACTGGGAGGATCGGTGTGTTAAATTCAGACTCATATTCTTTTAGTAGCCCTAATTCTGTAAACCGTTCTATGATTGGATGGATTCCTTCCCTGTCTTCCTTTTTTAATGGGTATTGTCTGATCCTCACCGCATTCCGTCCCTCTTTTAATTTTACTATTATGGGTTGTGCACGTTTTGCGTACATCCGTTGCCCAGACTCCAGGATATACCTGGTCCATGACCCTAATATCAATTTCAATTTCCCTTTTCTTAGGAGTGTTAACCAAGAGTAAACTCATAATTTGAATATATTGTTGATCATTTACGTCCAGAGTAATTTCCCCTTGTCTAAATTTGATTGTAGCTCCTAATTGTTCTAAGTTCCTCCCCAGGAGGGCCTTTGGAGAGTTTGGCATATATAAAAATTTATGAGTTCCCATTTGTTTACCCAATGTGTACTTTAAGGGTTTGCAAAAGTAAGCCTTTTCAGCTTGACCCGTGGCACCTTTCACTGTAATATAGTCCGTTTCCAGAGGCATCAAAGTTTGATTTAAAACTGAATAGGTCGCTCCTGTATCTACTAAAAATTCAACTTCCTTTTGCTCTTCCCCTAGTTTTATTTTTACTAACGGGTCGGCTAGTCAGCTTTCTTCCTCCGCGTGAGCTATTATTTTTCTTTGATTGTTGCGCCACCTCGCGTTCCTTTGGCGCTGAGGGCACTCATGCTTCCAGTGTCGGATCCTTTTGCATTTTGCACATTGATTTTTCGCCAGGGGTGTTAGCCCCTGCCCTGGTGTAACTTTATATGCCCGATTTTCATTTTCCTTTACTACAGCCAGTATTCTCTTCTGATCACGCCTGTAACTTTCTTCTCGATTACTAAATATTCTCCATGCCTCCTCTAATAATTTCTCCAGGTCCCTGTTTTCGGGAGGTCTTAATTTTTGTAATTTGCGCCTAATATCCCCCTGGGATTGTCCCAGGAAAAGGGATATTAGTTGTTGCGCCCCTACCTCTGAATTCGGGTCTAGAGGTGTATACCGTCGCATCGCATCTCTAATTCTATCCAAGAATTCAGAGGGTGTTTCAGAGGGGCCTTGTCTGACTGCGTATAAGATTGCCCAATTTATTGTCCTGGGAATTGCTTTTTCCATTCCCTTGACTATCCACTCCTGGTATGCCTATAACCTTTCCATCTCGGTGGAGCGATTCGGATCCCATGCCGGATCTGACAAGGGAAACCATTCTCTAAAGTTATCTCCTTTTATATCATAATGTTCTTTTGCTATTTCCCCCGCTGTTTTTATAATCAGTTGCTTCTCAGTTTCAGTTAAGCAATCCAATAATAATTGTATGTCAATCCAGTCGGGATTGTGTTGCCTTATTATGAATCTAAAATTTTGTGTCGTGTTTATCGGATCATTACGGTATTCCTGTGCAACATCCTTCCATTCTTTCAAGTCTGCACCCGTAAATGGGATCTTTATTTTCATTACCCCTCCGTCCACATTCATGGCTTCTCGAAGGGGTGCCTGTAAGATTGTTTTCTGTCTGGTGCGTGAAGACACTGGGCTACCTGGGGGCTGAACTAGCTTTTGCGCTTCCTCATGTGGTGGTGGAGGCTGATCTTTTCTAGAAGTGGTCTGTGGGATATCCTGTTCTTTCAGAGATGGACTGGAAGCCCGAGCCCCACTTGCAACCTGTCCTCCCATCCCATAAGGTGGGTGGAATAAATCATCTAACTCGGGCTCTTGTTCCTCATTTAGTTTAGTGCATCTCTGTCCAATACTGCATGCTGAACAACATCTCTTTAATTTTCCTGTATGCTCTTTCTTATTTTCTTTTTCTAAGGCCAGTACCATAGGGTCCCGAGGGGGTACTAGTCCACAGTCTCTTTGCCATTCAGGTTTGTCCCGAAGGACGAAAAACATATCTGCATATGATACCTCATTCCATTTACCTTCCCTTCTGAGGAATAACATTAGCTGTAGGAGAGTGTTATAATCTAGCGTTCCTCCCTCCTGAGGCCACTTTGCTCCATCCTCTAGCTTATATAACGGCCACCACTGATTGCAATATTTAACCAGCCTCTTTTTGTCCTCGGTACCACCCTGTCCCACAATATCCTTCCAATGTTTCAATATGCAACCGAAAGGTGATTTTTCACAAGGCTTACTTCCCCCAGCTCCCATTTTCAATGCCTTAGTTGCCTCAAAGTCAGAGACACGGACAGAGCTCCTTACTTACTTACTTCTCGTTCAAACACTTAAACCATTAAAACAACAACACACTCAGATTACTTCTCATTCAAACCACACAGTACCGGGTGCAAAATTTCTTACATATATCAAACGTAGCAATGGTTATGAAAGTTTTCCTCTCTCTCACAAGTATGCTGCAGCTCAGTCACTCACCACTCACACCAGAGTTAACAGAGTTATTTCAAACAATAAACAATAGCGGTCCGCAGTTATAGTTACGATCTCAAACACGGTAACAAACACAGCTGCAATATTAAAACAAACCCGGGTACTTCCAACAATACAGTACTGCAATTGTTAATTCAGTTGTTACTAATTCTGATTGGGCCCCGTGATCAGTGACCCCCCGATTCCTGGGTTTGCTCGATCTACCCTCAAGATCGCTAGCGGCCACCCCGTGGTCAACAAACCCCCTAAGGTACCTTTTTCTCCCAGGGACTATACTGCGCACCGGATGTCTCCGCGTGTCTTATCAGCATCCCTTTCCCGTAAACATACCGTTTGGTCCGTAGATCCAGGGGTTCCTCTTCTGCTCCCGGGTGAACAGCTGAGAAGAGGAGGCTCCTCCAAGGAAATTCCCTCGGGGCGCGCCTAGGAGCGTCCGCTCCGCAGCTGGTCCCACAGCCGAGCACGTACGGAAATAGACTCTATAACTCGAAAGTTATAAAGTAGGTATGTTTATTGCGCGCAGGGGCACAGGGGATCGCTCCACCACAGACGTGCACACCGGAGCAGCGAAATCGTCCCATACTTATACAACCAAATAGTGAATATTCAATTAACGCCTATACATATTGATTACCTAACCCCGCCTACTCTCGCTTCACATGCTAATTAGCTTATCAGTCCTTCGCGCTTGCGCAGATCTTTCAAGAAATTGTGGGCAAGGGTCTCTGGTGGTCCTTGGGAGGAAGGCTCGAGTCTACCTCATGATGTACTTTTCACCCTTTGCCTGGAATGTGCTGGTCTTGGTGTTTGCAACGTTCTTATCAGTCTGAGTTAATGTACGGCCTTGTTAACTATCTGCTTTCCTCGGAATGTGCTGGTCTTAGTCGTACATCATGTCCTTCATGAGTCTTCTGCTTCTTTTATCGAGGCGGAGATGACGGGGATGGGTACCATTCTATCCCCCTGTTATTCCATCCTCCAGTCCTTGCCCTTTATCTTATCCTGGAAAGTACAAGGCTTTCTCAAGCTGTTCTACATCATTGCCTAGCTATGCAAGAGTTGTCTTCCCTAATTGTGCTACACTATACATGTACTGCGATTTTATACCCCAGATCAATTCTATAATTCTATATCCTCAGATCACTTAAAGATGAATTACACCAGATTTCTAACCAATTCACTATTGACCATATGTATGTCTGTGCAGTTCTCCTCTTTTAATCACAGGACACACATGGTGGATCTAAGCACTGTCATTGTTACGGGAATTAAGGAATCTGTTCCCAGAGGACAAAACATTAATAAGGCCTTTAGGGAACACCAAAAAAAAGATGAAACACCCACTGAGTGGCTAGAAAGGCTGCGGAAGAATTTGCAGCTCTATTCAGGGTTACACCCTGCCAGTCCTGTGGGACAGGCCCTGTTGAAAACTCAGTTTGTGGCAAAATCATGCGTGGATATTAGGAGAAAATTAGAAAAATTGGAAGACTGGAAGAAGAGGATTAGATGAATTATTGAGGGAGGCTCAGAAGGTGTATGTGCGAAGAGAGGAGACTCAAAAGAAACAGGCAAGGATTTTGGTGACAGCAGTCCAAGAAGGACAAAAGGTGGTTCCAACCCGTAGAGGGGGAGCGGGTGTTTCAAGGCCTAGGGGAAAACTCCCAAGGGGCCAAAGTGATTTGAGACAGGTTGAGTGTTTTTATTGTCAGAGAAAAGGGCACATGAAAAAGCACTGCAAGAAACGCCTACTGGATGAGCAGATGTTTAAGGAGGATTAGGTGGGGTCAGGGACTCTTATTTGCTGGGAACCCATAGGAAAACAGAGCCCTTGATAAAGTTGGTCCCCAACACCAAGAAGTGGAGTTCCTTGTAGACTCCGGGGCTGAAAGATCCACAGTCCAAACACTGCCCCGGGAATGCTCTCTTTCCCCAGAGAAATTGCAAGTAATAAGAAATACTGTGTTGTGGTTTAAACCTCAGCGGAAAGCTGGGGTCACAAAGGTCAGAAAAAGAAGCCCCCAACCTCTTTAAGAGGTGGAGGATGGGCGAATGGAGGAAACCAAGGAGCTGCGAAGCAGAGGAAAAAAAAACCAAAGGCCCTTGGGTTGGGATAAGGATAGTTTACTAAACAACAGGGAAAGGTATGAAAACAACTAACTACAGTGCTATTATATACAGTGCAAACCTCTCACCACACTATGTCATTTGAGCCGTGCCCAAACCGATTCAGATTCAGAGCCCCGAACGCAGCACTCCCCGAGCCCGACACGCCCGAGCACCCCCCTCACCACCGCCTGCCGCGCCGATCCAAAAGAGAGAGAGAGAGAGAAGCCGGAACTGGCACTGGGTCTGCCCAGACCGGGACTTCCCGTGCCCGGAGCAGTTTCTGATGGGTCCGGAGTCGCCCCCGGAACTGGCACTGCGCCTGCCCAGACCGGAACCTCCCGTGCCTAGGTCTGGAGTCGCCCCTGTGGGGGGGGGGGCAGACTGCCTGATCATGATGCAATTGGTATGGAATACTCTCAGGGCTAACATAGCCTGTTGCTGGCCTGAACCCAGGACATACTGAAACCTGAAATACAGACTGGGAGTTTTGGTTCTCTGGTCTTGGTTTTGTCTGTCTGTTTGTTTCAGTGGGAGTAATTGTTTGTAACTAAAATTTTGATATAGGTGCTGCATCATGGCTGTAGTTGTAAAAAATCTAGTATATGGAATATACAGCCTTGAGCTTTTGAACAATATGTTGATGGTTCTCTGACTGTCAATGACATTGAACCAGACAATGGGATCTATAATATGATACAGGGTTTTGCTCAAATGCTAAACTTTTCTCATGTGATTAACACACAAGGGAAAGGATTAGTCCATGAAAGACTCATCCTAAAAGTCCTCAAAGCATTACGAGCCCCTCGAAAATAGCTCTAGTTCATATAAAAGGACACCAAAAGGACTAAATCACACTGTAAGAGGGAACGATTTGGCCAATGCAGAGGCAAAACGAGCAGCACTGTTAATGATTAAAACTTTGGAGAAAGAACCTGAAGAGCAAGAGATAGACAAAATTTTCACCACCCAAGAGATAGCCAAACTAAAACAAATTGGAGCAAAAAGAGAAAATAATAAATCGTTGCTGCCAGATGGCAGGGAAATGCTCCCCATAGGAAGAGCATGGAAAATATTAAACAAACTACACCTTAAAACTCACTGGGGAGTTCAAGCCTTAGTAGATTAATTTGAAACAAAGTATGCCTGTGTGGGGATACACAGAGTCTAGCAAAAAGAATCTTGGAGGGATGCTTAACCTGTTACAAGGTGAATAAACAGCAACTCAGGGAAAGGGTACCAGGAGGGCGAGGGTTGACAAGGAGACCTTTTGAAAGAATACAGGTCAACTTTACTGAACTCCCAAAGGTAGGAAGGTATAAATACCTTTTAGTTTTAGTAGATCATCTCACTCACTTTGTGGAAGCCTTCCCGGTAGCTCATGCCACCGCACGAACAGTAGTAAAAATAGCATCAGAAAATATTGTGCCAAGGTATGGAAACATAGCTGTAATTGATTCAGGCAGGGAACCCCATTTTACCTCTAAAGCAATCAAGGAAGCCTTAGATCCTTTGGGGACGAAATGGGAATGTCATACCCTGTGGCACCCAGAAAGTTCAGGGAAGGTGGAAAGGATGAATGGAGAAATTAAAAAACAACTGACCAAACTGATGATTGAAACTAAGATGAACTGGGTAAAATGCCTTATTAAAAAAGGCCTTATTAAATCTGAAGACACAACCCCGGACAGATATAGGAATCTCCCCTTTTGAAATGTTGTATGGGATACCCTATGACCTGGAAATGCCAGCCGAGCACCCCAAAGTTGAAGAAAGAGTGTTACAAGAATACATCATTGAATTAATGAAGTGAAGGCGAGAACTAATAAAGAAATGATTGGTAATACAGAGACCACTCTTAGATATAGCAATACACCGGGTCAAGACAAAGTGTTGATTAAGGCCTGGAAAGAATCCTCACTGATCCCTTGTAGGGAGGGACCCTTTCTTGTGTTTCTTACCACAGATACTGCGGTTTGAATGGCCGAACGAGGTTGGACTCATGCTACCAGAATAAAAGGACCTGTTCAAGAATATCGTTGGGAGGCAACAAGGAACCCTGACAACCTGAAAGTCACCTTCCAGAGAAAGACTGATGGGTGAAACCATCACACGCAGGACTTAATGAATGGGACTACATTCTGCCCAATTCCTGGTTGTACATGTTACCCTTTTGTTTGTTTGTTTTAAGTGTAAAGTGTGTAAGGACAATTGGTGGGTTCATTGTAGAGAAGGACAAATCATCTGGAAGTGTAAAGAGTGGTGGAAAGTATACACAAATGTGTAAATCCAGAGCTTGGTAGTGTACACTCTAATGAGTATAAGGTGGCAAATCTGGAAAACAATTAAAGTGGTGTGCCAAAACCAAGTAAAACACCTGGCGTGTTTAGCCCCGGAAATAAAGAATAAAAATTGGGAGGCATATAACATTCACAAAAGGAGAGAAGGGAGAACCCCTGAAGACTACGACTGCTGCCGAGAAGATGGAACACCTTGCTGCTCCAAGCAACGGAGTAGGCAAAGGAGGCAGAGATGTAAGGAAATTGTGGGGAACCAAAACCTTCAATACAGTTGCAGAAAGGCCCCCTAAATCTAGGTCTGGGATGGCACGTTGTCCCTGAACCCAAACCTCCCAAACTAAAATACCTGAGAATAGCTACCACCACTCTGAAGTGGTCACCATCGACCCACCAATTCTCCTAAAAGGGGTAGTAATACTTTGAGTATACTGCCCCTTGACGATCTTCAGATAACTACAAGGGGACCAAGCTTTAATTCCACTCTACGTCAGCTAGTCCTGAGGCCCTGATGCTGGGAATATATGGAATTTTATATGTGCCCTAGTTCGAATCCTGGAAAGGGGTACTGCAACTCCCCTAATCAATATTGCTGCAGTTATTGGGATTATGAGACCCTAGTTGGATACCATGGGACGAAATATAGAGATATAGAGATATAGATAAATACGTAAGGGTCCAGTGGGGTCCATATGGTTGCATCCCACTGCGGGGGTGGAGAGGACATGGAAACTGTAAATATCTCTTTTTAGATGTTACCCAATCCATGGATAGAGGGTGGACAATTGGAAGAATGTGAAGAATAAGGTATTGGGGAACCTGGAACTGATAAAGGAGGCTTAACAAGGATGGTATAAATTGTGGTCCTACACTGTTGTTAACCATTGCCAAACCTTTAATGTTGTTGATGCTTACTCTAACCTTTGGGCCTTGCATTTTGAACAGAGTGATTGGATTAGTAAAGAGTAAATTAGAGTCGGCCCATTTAATGTTGTTAAAAAGGCAATGCGAACACCTAGAGGATGATGAAACCAGTAAAGGAGAGACTCTAATTCTCTCTCTAGCCTGAGAGACTGTTACCTGGTTTGAAAAACAAAATGGTAAGAACTAAAAGGGGGGAATTGTAATAAAAATATAGGGAATTTGTTTCCAAACCAGCAGATGGGGAAGGGGGAAATCCCCCCCTTGCTCCTTGTGTCTTTGTTAGAGTTGCTAATGGGCAAAACCCCAGGAGATTACCTCCTGATAAGGTGGCAAGATACCTAATCTCAGAGTGGTGATATCCTGCTGAATCAACAAGCACTCCTTACTCTTTTACACTGGGCCAACATGACCAAATAAGGAAACTGACCCACAACACAGAGGAAGACCACAACCTTTAGGACCACCAGGACCAGGACGACCCCCCCAGTAACAGCATGCGCAGCCACAGGAGCTTATCAGGATGTGCTATGCATACCTAGAGCTACTAGACTATAACAAAAGGGAGCTCAGGCGGAATGGGGTGCACGCCTTTGGAGGGAGCAAGGGTCTCCCGGGCCGCCCAGTGCTATTTTGCCTGCTTGAAAGCTTGCTCAAATAAATTCTCTTTGGAAACTTTGTAAATTTGTCACGACCGTTTATAACACTGCTTGTCTCCAAGCATTGGTAATGTTTTACAACAAAAAGACAGCTGGATCCTAAAGTATGAAGCCCCAGACTAAGCACCGCTGCCCAGAGTCCAGCACAATTTTTTTGTTTAAAGAACCCCTGGAGGAATTGCAACATAATTGCTTAGAAGTAATTGAGACCCAGATAAAAATGAGGCCAAACTTAAGAGATACTGAGTTGGAAAATGGGGAAGTGTTGTTTATAGATGGCTCCTCACGAGTAATAGAAGGAAAAAGAAAATCGGGATATGCAGTAGTGTTAGAAATGACAAAAGGTCCTAAAAAAGGACTCAAGGTAGATACGTTAGTGAAGCAGTAATTTATTATACGTTCTTGCAAGAGCGGGTGACCCAAAAAGTAGGCACACTTTTGGTCAGAGCCCGCAACCTTTTTATACCATGTTCTTGTACATTATTCATTACTTGTCCCGCTTCGTGTTAAGATGAGTTCTAGGAAATTATTTCCATAAACTCCTCCCAATCGCATCTGCATCCCATGGTGGTGGTCATCAGGGGTCTGGCAGATTCCCATTTCCCATAGGTGAAGAGAATTAAAATGCATGAGTCTCTGTCTGGGACAACTGCTTACTGGCAAACATTTGTTCTTATCTTAATGCTTCCCGGCAACTGACATGGCCTAGGGCTGAGGGAAGTCAAGGCTGGATACAGGTTTCAGATTAGGTAAAGCCCACGTTGTCTTGCCAGTTTGCGTTAATGTGGCAGTTTTGGTGCCCCAGTATGAATCAACACTGTGGAAACCTGTTGGTTGAGCTTTGTTTCCCTCAGCTACCTTTTATTGGAGAGTGGTTTTGGCCATAACAACAAAACTTACGTTAATAGTGCTTCTTTCTAGTTCTCCACTTTACAAGTCAGCACAAAAAATTACAGCAACCCATTTTGGTTTGCAAAAGCAACATTTCCAGTATTTCCCACATGTGTAAGGAATTGCATATCCTGGGGAGATACCAGGCTGTATTGTTCATGTAGGTTAACTTCCATTCAGAAGTAAATTCAAGTTGTGTATCTAGTTACGCTTTGTTTCGAGTGTTCTGCTGCTATACAGACTGGGCAGCTGCTTCAGGAGAAGTGTCAGTGCTGATTGAGTGCTGCCATTCAGTACCCTGCCCCGGTGGGAGGCTTATGTACTTCCGTAACCAAACCTCCGTGCCACTGGGTGGTTAGAGCCTTCAGTGACTTTATTTTAGTATAAGCTAAGTTGCTGTGGGAATTTTATTGTGATTACTCCTGTAAGAATAGTAAACAGAAATACCCCAAAAAAACCACCTATTGGAAATATACAGAACTTTTGGGACATAGCATACAAATTAGAAAAGGACAACTTATAAATTCATTTGGGTACTCGGAAAATGGACAACCCCTGAGATCATAGAGGAGGGCAAGACCAGATATGGAACCAGTGTTGCAGCTGGGAAGGTCTGCCGAGGGCTGCACCCTTTGTGCTGTGACCGCCGAATACTATGGCCCTTACTGGACCTCTTCTAATTCTACTTGGGGTGAGTTCCTTAACACAGGCTACAGCAAACAACTGCAGTCAATGTGTGGTGCATAACCAAACCCAGTATGCTCTATGTAAAAAAGGTAACAAGACCATATGCTATGATCCAAAAGAACTTCCTTATCAATATTGGCTAGAAATAAGAACAAACTCAAAAGTAGAGAGATTAATTGGAAATATTGAAATAAAAGAACGGGTGAAAGAATCTGTACAGCTGTCCTGGGTTCAGCCCAGCAGCAGGCTGTGTTAGCCCTGAGAGTATTCCATACCAATTGCATCATGATCCGACAGGCTGCCCCCCCTCCTTTTGCAGGGGCGACTTCGGACCCAGGCACGGGAAGTCCCGGTCTGGGCAGACGCAGTGCCAGTTCCGGGGGAGACTCCGGACCTATCAGAACCTGCTCCGGGCACGGGAAGTGCTGGTCTGAGCAGGCGTGTGGGAGTTCCGGTTTCTCTCTCTCTCTCTCTTTCGGGATCGGCGTGGCAGGCGGTGGTGAGGGGGGTGCTCGGGGGTGCTGGGCTCGGGGAGTGCTGCGTTTGGGAATCTGAATCTGAATCGGTTCGGGCACGGCTCAAATGACATAGTGTGGTGAGAGGTTTGCACTGTATATAATAATAGCACTGTAGTTAGTTGTTTTCATACTTTTCCCTGTTGTTTAGTAAACTATCCTTATCCTAACCTTGCAAGCCTGTGGTTTTTTTCCTCTGGCTCTGCAGCCCCTCGATTAGCTCCGTTCGCCCATCCTCCACCTCTTAAAGTGGTAGGGGGCTTCTTTTTCTGACCTTTGTGGTCCCAGCTTTCCGCTGAGGTTAAACCACAACAACAGCATAGGTTGTTATTCGATTCTTTTTATCAAGAAATGGAAAAAGGAGTAAAATATGAAATTCCCACGATTGTTAAAAATTTATTTGTAGATCTTGCTAAAAATATTGCTAAATCGAATACAACAAACTGTATGTTTATGGTGGGACAAATCAAGGTGCTAAAAGAAAGATGTCATAAACGGAGCTTACAAATCCGACATCGGAAAGATATAATTGTATTGGGGATATGCGGAGGATTGTTAATAATTCCATGTTTAATACCTTGTTTTTAAGATCCAAAATTAATACCAGTTCGGCAAGTATTGAATCAATTAGAAATGAAAACACGAATCAATACTATAAAAAAAGAAAATGGGGGATTGTGATATATGTCCATCTGATTCGTGTTAATATGGAATAATGTTGGGGGTGCATAATGACATACCCTTATATGGCTACGGACCAGGGAGGGACAGTTTAAGATTTTTGCATGTACTGAATGAAGTATGTTGAAGCAGCAACAAACTATATAAAGGATGTGCAAAGCTTTGCCTAAAGGACCACAATGTAGCACATTGTGTGTGCATTGTGATACCTCAGGAGAAACAACTTGTCTCTGAGAAGGAGGTGATAAAGAAGAAGAAGGAAAGAAGAATAGGAAGGAGCCTCAAGTCTGCAGAACCAGCAGCATGACTTTGTTAGCAAGACAAAAGCTAAAGCTCACCTAAAGGATGTCTTGTGGGGGTCACCTGTCGAGGCACTCCAGCATGTCAGTATATGGTTGTTCAGTTTAATCTGGCGGGCGGTGCTATCCCTGGAAGATATATAAACCAGGGACTGGAACTGTTCAGGGTGTGTCTTGGTGGAGCAGAGACTCCCGGCACACCTAGCACTGACTGTGCACCCCAGCACCGTTTGCTTGCCTTTATTCCTTTAATAAATTGTTCAATTTGGTTAAAATCCTGTTTGGGACCAAGTCATTTGTCACAAATACTTTAAAAAAACAAAATGGGGGATTGTGAAATATGTTCATCTGATTCATGTTAATATGGAATAATGTTGGGGCCGCATAATGAAACATGACATTCTTACATACCCTTGTATGGCCACCGGCCTGGGAGGGTCAGTTTAAGATGCATATGGTTGTTGTGTCTTGCTGGGGTCGTATGGTGGGCACTCCAGCATGTCAGTTTAAGCTGGCTGGTGGTGAAGCTAGCCAAAACATCCACCATATGGGGGAGAGGGCATGCATAGAAAGAAGATCTGCCTATCCCTGGAAGACATATAAGTCAAGGACTGGAACTGTACAGTGTGCAGCCCAACATCCTGTTTGGGACCAAGTCATTTAACACACCAAGCCTGAAGGTATATTTCAATGGAAACTAGCTAACTGCTCACAAAAATACATTGTTTACTTATAATATTTTGGTTTATTAAAATAAAGAAATCTTAAGAAAGTTGACAGAAAATTAGTACTCTTATTCACCTTTTATCTTGTCCAAGTCAGGCAATGGTAGTTCTCATCTTTCATTCTTCCCTCCTTTGGTCTCTACCCAGTGAACGACCACACTGGGCCTGGACGAATGTAGTTGAGATAGCCACCGAAAAAGCGGAGAGATTCAGTGAGGCTAGGTGGCCATTTCATTGCCGTCTCTATCACAACTGAGGGCTTGGACCTCAGTCCACCATCAAATCCATATTTCTTAAACTTAGAGAGAAGGATGTTGCGGCGGCTGTGTCACAGGCCTTGCAGAAATACAGATACATGACAGTCGTAGCTCTTCCTTTGTCCATTGATGCAGTCACTCCATTGTAGAAAGCCACTGGGTTGGTCAGGCAGGACCTGCCCTTGGTGAAGCCATGCTGGCTGTTTACAAATCACCTCCCTGTCCTCCATGTGCCTTAGCATAGTCTCAAGAAGGATTGATTCCATGATCTTCCCAGGCACAAGGGTGAGGTTGAAAGGTCAGTAGTTCCCAGGGTCATCCTTTCTGTCGGGGAAGACAGCAGGCCTGCTAGCGGCCTAGCTCTCTTCTCCCAAGATTTAGGCCCTGACAATATTCTTCTGTTCCCATGAGAAAGGAAAAGTTACTCATGCAGAGAGGATCTTAATAATCACATTCTCAAAACACAGCGACCTTGTTGATAGGGGTATAGGCTACCCTAAACCAAGAAGCAGTTATGGGAAGGTATTTGGGAGTAATGGAACATGTTGATAACCAACCATAACAAGAGGTTCAAAAGAGCAGGTGTGCGGATACTTTTAGGCATTAAAGGTAAACTAAGGATGTTTAGCTATAAGACAGGTTTATCAGAACTCGTTATAATTACTAACCAATCAATACAGTGTGAACAGTGTGTGTAACCAATTAGCAGGTTTTTTAGCTTGCCACTTTTGCAGTAATAAAGGTATATAATCTGTGTGATTTCACCTAATAAAATGGCTTCATGGCTTCATGGCTTCACCTAAAATTCATATTGAATTGCGTGTTGCTCTCTGCTGGTTGTCACACATTTCTACCCTTCAAAGTTGCTAACAGCAATATGTTGTACTTCCCAAAGGTACAGATTGGAGGCAATGGCACTTGAGGGATGGGACATCTTCCTTCTAGTTTAAATCTCTTTCCTGGCTAGGTATTGGTTGCTATTTGCATCATTCTCTTATTTCTCTTTTCATTGCACCGAGGCTGCTGGAGGGGTGGGGAGGGTATTCTGTTATAAGTCTCCTAACTATTTATGCTGTCTACATTGTTGGAGCCGAAGTTTTTCAGACTCAACTCGGATCAATGTTATCAAATGCTGAGCTCGTTTATTGAAACACACACACAGCTTATATAGGTTTCTATATCAGTACACGAGTTACATTACATTGCTATTGGTTAGATGCTCTGTTCACCCACCTTACATGTGTCTCACTATTGCTAATAATTGGTTGAGGCTACACAGTCGTGTTGTTCCTTTTTAAGGCAGTTGTTAACATTCTTGCAGTTTCTTATCTCATGGCATTTCTGACAAGCTGACATCTGCTCTCCTGTTGTGGAGAGCATTATTGATGCAGCAGTTAGTCTGCAGCTATTTCAGGCACTCTGTCTTCGTCCCAGGACTGCAAAAAGATAGAGAAGAATGCAAACAAGAGAAGCTGCTAAGAAACCAGATAAGATAGCATTCCTTCAAGAGGAGGGACATCGTGTATTGACCCTTGGCTAAGCCAATAATCCTGAAAGGGGAGCTCCGTGTACTTGACAATGTAACCAATTAGTATAGCAGGCTATTTTGGGTAAACCTGGTACAGTGGATAAAATGTGTGTGGCTGTCCCAATAAACGGGCAATGCTTCTAGCACTTTAAAGGACTCTGTCGTTTACTCCCACGGACTCCGTGCAACATCCTGCTACTGCATACTAACATGTCTCTGCTAGCTTCCCCCGGCCTGATTATATGGGGGTCAGCAATAAATCTGGATGGGCCATGAAACCCACTCCTCTCAAAACGCGTTGCTACATCTACATTTGTCTTTTATGTATTAACTGTCAATTATTATACAGGATGCTGATTAGGAAACAGTTTCTAATCCAAGTTCCCATTGATATCTGTTTATAATATAATGGAAAACAGCAGGAGAAATTAAAAGACCTAGCACCAAGTACATTGTAATGTGATGGTAAGGATACTTTCCAGAAAAAAAAATTGGATCATCATCCTAGGCAGAAGCAAGAATTGAAGCCTGCTTCATGCATTCACGGCTACTATTCTAACGACTGGATTTTTAATGAAATAGAAATGCTATACAATTTAGGCATTCTTTTTGTTTCCTTGTATGAAAAATGCCAGAAATGTGTCATTTCAGCCAGATCTAGTGGGACATTCTGAGAAAGAAAGGGAAAAGATTATTTGCAATAAAACCAAAGATAAAATATTTAATTGTGGGTTCTTTGTGAATACTTGAGAAGAACTAGGCAAGGTTTGTGGAGAGAGAAATAAAGATATATATTAGTTTGTTTGCAGAGGTTTTTTTATAATATTTTCATATTACTCACTGTTGTGATACTAGTGGGAACTTGGATAATAGAGAAATCAAAGATTAGCCTCAGCATTTGTGCAAGACTTCCATCTTCAGTGAACATTTGTCATCTTAATGTATATAGGTGCAGCATTTCGAATTTCTCTCTGGTGCATTCTACTAATTAAATGGGATGCACTAGGCCAACATATGTTTTAGAGCTTTCTTGCTTCTGCCTAGTACTTAGTTTAACATTGATTCCTAATTCCTTTTTACACAAGAAGATTCTTGCTTGAAGGAAACAGCTACTAAGAAACAAAGACAAAGGACACAAAAATAAATCATTTTTTTCCCTATAATGTTATTTGCTTTCAATCTGAATTTTTTTCTTGAGTCAAATGATTTTCCCCTCTCCTGCTTCCTCACAGAATTTAAAGGATTAGAGAGTGGCAAGAATAACAAGTAATGATCAAGAAGTGAAGGTACCCAGCAAGATGAGGTACCTGCTTTGATTTCTATATATGTTGAGTAGTTCCCAGTGGCAAAGGAACCTGTATGGAACCTAAGGAGAAACCTACCCTGGAGGATGATCGTCTAAAGCTATCTGTCTTCCAAACAGCCCTATGATAACAAATAGCAACAATACCTATAAAAGAATATACAAAGCAGGAGGTGATTTTTTCACCACCTGGAACCCAATGCCCAGCCCATCCATGAGGATAACATAGCGTTGTGTCAGGAGGAAAGAAGGCCAATATTCGGCTGACTCCATAGGAAATTTAGATACATATCTTCTGTGAATGAACTACAGAAACATGAAAGACAATTTCCTGCTTACAGATGGTGCAGGAGCCTACAAGGGGAGGGCGGGTGCTGGACCTTGTTTTCACTAACAAGGACGGGCTCGATGGGGAAGTGAAGGTCGGGGGCAGCTTAGGACAAAGCGACCATGAAATGATAGAGTTCAAGATCCTGGGTGGAAGAAACAAGCCAAAAAGTAGGATAGCTACCCTGAATTTTGGAAGAGCTAACTTTGATCTCCTCCGCAACTTAATAGGGGCTATCCCATGGGGTACGCTGTTTGAAGGAATGGGAGCCTGTGAGAGCTGGCTAACATTTAAACAGCACTTCCTCCAAGCACAGGAACGATGCATCCCTTTGAGCAAAAAATCAGGAAAGAGAGGCAGAAGACCTGCATGGATGAACACAGAGCTATTGAGTAAACTCAAAGAGAAGCAGAAGAACTATGAATTGTGGGAAAAGGGTCCGAGCAGCTGGGGAGAATACAGGAATGTGGTCAGGGCCTGTAGGGATGCAACTAGGAAGGCTAAAGCCCTCTTAGAAATGAAGTTGGCAAGGGACATAAAGGATAATAAAAAGTGTTTTTTTAGATATGTGAATAGTAAGAGGATGACCAGGGATAATGTAGGTCCCTTGCTGTATGAGGAGGGTGTCCTGGTAACGGGGGATGCTGAGAAGGTGGAGATGCTGAATGCTGCCTTTGCTTCGGTCTTCACTTCAAAAGGCCCCTCGGGACCCACAGATTCTGTATGAAAGTTGGAGTGTTTGGGAAACGAAGAATTTCCCTCTGGTTGAGGTAGGGGAGGTCCAGGAGTGGCTCAAAGGGATTAATGCACACAAATCCATGGGCCCAGATGGGTTACATCCGCGTGTGCGGAGGGAGCTGGCGGAGGTGATTGCTGAGCCGCTCTCTATCATCTTCAACAGGTCTTGGAGGACAGGAGAAGTGCCTGAAGACTGGAGGATAGCCAATGTCACTCCAGTCTTTAAAAAGGGCAAGAAAGAGGAACTATAGGCCAGTCAGCCTCACCTCTGTCCCAGGAAAGGTAATGGAACAGATTGTTCTGGATGCCATCTCCAAGCAATTGGAAGAGAAGAAGGTCATGAGGAGTACTCAGCATGGATTCACCAAGGGGAAATCATGCTTGACCAATCTCATAGCCTTCTACGATCTCATAACCCGCTGGGTAGATGGAGGGAGAGAAGGTGATGTCATCTACCTTGACTTCAGCAGGGCCTTTGATACTGTCTCCCATGACACCCTGATAGCAAAGCTGAGAAAGCATGGGATAGATGAGTGGACAGTGAGGTGGGTTGAGAATTGGTTGTTGGACCGAGCCCAGAGGGTTGTGATTCGAGGAGCAGAATCTGACTGGAGGCCTGTGACTAATGGTGTTCCCCAGGGCTCGGTGTTGGGTCCAGTCTTGTTTAATATCTTCATTGACGACCTTGATGAGGGAATAGCATCCACCCTCAGCAAGTACGCCGATGATACAAAGCTGGGAGGAGTGGCTCACACGCAGGAACACTGCGCTGCCATCCAGCAAGACCAGGACAGGCTGGAAAGCTGGGCAGTTAGCAACCGGATGAAATTCAACAAAAGCAAGTGTAAAGTCTTGCAACAGGGAAGGAACAACCACATGTATCAGTACAGGCTGGGGGATGACCTGCTGGAGAAGAGCTCAGTGGAGAAGGACCTGGGGGTTCTGGTAGATGACAGGTTGGCCATGAGCCAGCAGTGTGCCCTGGTGACTAAGAGAGCCAATGGGATCCTGGGGTGCATCCGGAGGAGTGTAGCCAGCAGGTCAAAGGAGGTGATCCTCCCCCTCTACTCTGCCCTGGTCAGGCCCCACCTGGAGTATTGTGTCCAGTTCTGGGCTCCTTGGCTTATAAAGGACGGGGATCTCCTGGAGAGAGTCCAAAGAAGGGCTACAAAGATGTTTAGAGGCCTGGAGCATCTCCCCTATGAGGATAGGCTGAGTAGGTTGGGACTCTTCAGTGTAGGTAGCATTATTGATGCTGCAACTGTAACATAACAATTCTAGCTGCGTGGCTTGGAGCAGGGGGCCCCTGTCTCTATCCCAAGGCCGCAAGGAGATAAAGTGCAAACAGGAGAAGCAGCCAAAAACCCAAATAAGACAGCATTCCTGTAAGAGCGGGGACATTGCGCCCAGGATGGGAACTAGGGGTGGAGTTGACAGTTATGAAGATAACCAATTATGAGCTTGCTTTTTGTACTATGCATGAGCTAATTATGTTATGCTATATAAGGCGAAGGTAACGGACAATAAACGAAGCTTGCTGATCACTCATATTGAGTGTGTCCCTGTCTTCCCTCCGTTCGTGACACTTCAGCCTTGAGAAGAGAAGACTAAGGGGGGACTGTCCTGGTTTCAGCCAGTGGCTTCAGCCAGGAAGGGGTTAACATGCTGGGCTCGGGACAGATGACTCAGATTGGCCAATAGGATCATTCCATGCCAGTTACATCATGCCGAGTATAAAAGCAGGGGGTGTTGCAGGGTTTGCGCGCTAGGGAGCGTGCTCTCGGCTCGGGGCTTTGTTTACTCGCGGTGCGAGCTCGGGTCCTTTGTGTTGCGGCTGGGGTTTGCGCGGGCTCGGCAAAAGGTTGTATTGTTTATTGTTATCTGTTCTTCCCCTGTTATTTCCAGTAAAATTACCCTTATCCCAACCTGCGGGGTTCTGGTGTTTTGGTTTCCCCTCCCCCCCCCCTCCCCGCTCCGGGGGAAATCTGAACGCGTGGTCCCACGTTGTGAAACCACAACAGGGACCTAATTAAAGTCTATAATTATCTGAAGCAGGGGATGCAGGGGGAATCAGCCAGCCCCTTTTCAGTGGTCTGTGGGGTTAGGACAAGGGGCAATGGCTGCAAGTTGGAGCATAGGAAGTTCCACACCAACATGCGGAAGAACTTCTTCACAGTGAGGGTGACAGAGCACTGGAATAGGCTGCCCAGGAAGGTGGTGGAGTCACCTTCTCTGGAACCGTCTGGGCGCCTATCTGAGTGATTTGTCCTGGGGAGCCTGCTTTGGCAGGGGGGTTGGACCCGATGAACTCTCGAGGTCCCTTCCAACCTCTACAGTTCTATGATTCTATGATTCTATAAAATGGTGAACCAATACAGGTTAGGGTTTGACCTGCTAGGAAGCAGCTCTGAGTGGAAGGACCTGGGAGTCCTGAAGGACAACAAGCTATCCATGAGGCAGCAATGTGCCTGATGGCAGAGAAGGCCAATGATATCCTAGAGTGCATTAAGAAGAGTGTGGCCAGCAGGTCGAGGGAGTTTATCCTCCCCCTCTACTCTGCCCGGGTAAAACCACATCTGGAGTACTGTGTCCAATTCTGGGCTCCCCAGTTCAGGAAAGACAGGGAACTACTGGAGAGAGTACAGTGGCGGGCTATGAGGATGATGATGGGACAGGAACATCTCTCTTATGAGGAAAGGCTGAGAGATCTGGGTCTGTTTAGCCTGCAGACATGAAGACTGAGAGGGGATGTTATCAATGATTTTAAATATCTAAAGGACAGGTGTCAAGAGGATGGAGACAGACTCTTTTCAGTGGTACCCAGCAACAAGACAAGGGGCAACAGGCACAAACTGGAACACAGGAAGTTCCATCTCTTCCAATGTGGGGGAGATCATTAAAGGTGTTAAGGTTGGAGACAGCCTGGGCTGCAGCGACCATGCCCTAATTGAGTTTGCGATCTCAAGGGATGTGGGCCTGGCGAAGAGTGGGATCAGGACACTGAACTTTAAGAGAGCAAACTTTAGGCTGTTTAAGGACCTGTTGACCAAGATCTCCTGGGAGGTGATCTTTAGAGACAGAAATGTTGAGGACAGCTGGCTACTCTTTAAGGATGCCTTTCTAAGAGCTCAAGGGCTCTCTGTCCCTCTGAATAAGAAAGTGGGCAGGAGGGGCAAGAGGCCAGCATGGCTAAGTAAGGACCTGCTGGTCAAACCGAGAGAAAAGAAAGGCAAATACAAGCTCTGGTAGCAAGGGTGTGTAGCCTGGAAAGAATACAGGGATGCTGTTCGGACTTGCAGAGACGGGGTCAGGAAAGCCAAGGCGCAGATGGAACTGAACTTGGCAAGGGATGTTAAAAACAACAAGAAGGGATTTTACAGGTACATTGGCCAAAAGAGACAGGTCAAAGAGAACATACCCTCCTTGGTAAATGAGAAAGGAGAATTGGCTGCAACTGATGAGGAGAAGGCTGAGGTACTGAATGAGTTCTTTGCCTCAGTCTTCTCTGGCAGCCAGGATTCTCATAATTCGCAAATCCCAGTACCTTGCATCCCTGGAATTCTAGGTGGGAACTGGGGGAGTAAATCCCCCCCCACTGTAAGAGCAGAGCAGGTCCGAGACCGCCTCATGAGACTGAATGTGTACAAGTCTATGGGGCTGGATGACATGCATCCCAGGGTCCTGAAGGAGCTGGCTGATGTGGTTGCTGAGCCGCTCTCCATCATATTTGAAAAGTCGTGGCTGTCAAGAGAGGTCCCTGGGGACTGGAAAAAAGGTCATGTCACTCCCATTTATAAGAAAGGGAGCAGGGAAGACCCAGGGAATTACAGGCCGGTGAGCCTCACCCCTGTGCCTGGGAAGATCATGGAACAGATCCTCCTGGATGACATGCTGGAGCCCATGAGGGAAGAGCACGTGATCCGGGACAGCCAGCACGACTTCACTAAAGGAAGGTCATGCCTCACCAATCTGGTGACTTTCTATGATGGAGTGACAGCATCAGTAGATAAAGGGAAGGCGACCGATGTCATCTACCTGGACTTGTGCAAGGCCTTTGACACAGTCCCCCACCACATCCTTATCTCTAAACTGGAGAGATGGGGATTTGATGGGTGGACCATCCAGTGGATAAGAAACTGGTTAACAGACCGTAGCCAAAGGGTGGTGGTCAATGGGTCTATGTCCAGGTGGAGGCCAGTGACAAGCGGTGTCCCCCAGCGGTCTGTCTTGGGACCGGTTCTCTTTAACATCTTTATCAATGACATCGATGATGGAATTGAGTGCACCCTCAGCAAGTTTGCGGATGACGCCATGCTGAGTGTTGTGGTCGACACCCTAGAAGGAAAGGAAGCCATCCAGAGGGATCTTGACAGGCTGGAAAAATGGGCCCGGGTGAACCTAATGAGGTTCAACACTGCCAAGTGTAAGATCTTGCACTTGGGCCAGAAGAATCCCAGACATAGATACAGACTGGGAGAAGAGCTTCTTGAGAGTAGCCCTGCCGAGAAGGACCTGGGTGTCATAGTGGATGAGAAACTTAACATGAGCCAGCTCGCAAGGCCAATGGTATCCTGGGCTCCATCAGAAGAGGGGTGGCCAGCAGGGACAGGGAGGTGATTGTCCCTCTCTACTCTGCCCTCGTGAGGCCCCACCTGGTGTACTGTGTCCAGATCTGGAACCCCCAATACAAGAAGGATGTAGAACTGTTGGAGAGGGTTCAGAGGAGGGCCACAAATTAGGTTAGAGGGCTGGAGCACCTGTCCTAGAAAGAGAGGCTGAGGGAGCTGGGCTTGTTCAGCCTGGAGAAGAGAAGGCTGTGGGGGGACCTCATTGCAGCCTTCCAGTTCCTGAAGGGAGATTATAAGCAGGAGGGGATTCAACTTTTTAAAAGGATAGACAATGCCAGGACAAGGGAGAATGGATTAAAACTAAAGGAAGGAAGGTTTAGATAGGATATTAGGGGGAAGTTTTTTACAGAAAGAGTGGTGAGGTGCTGGGTAAGGCTGTCCAGAGAAGTAGTGGATGCCCCATCCCTGGAAGTGTTCAAGGCCAGGTTGGATGGGGCCCTGGGCAACCTTGTGTAGATCCAGGCCTGAGGTTGGTGGCCCTGCCTGTGGCAGGGGGGGTTGGAGCTTTATGATCCTCGGGGTCCCTTCCAACCCTTGCCATTCTATGATTCTATGATTCTATGATTATTACAACAGCCTTTGAGAACTTTGACTACCCCTGAAATATTCAGGCCAGTGTATGCCTCTTTCTCACTCTCCTAAATGTCTTTTTGGTCAGAAGTGTTACCAACTGTTTCAAGAATGCTGCCAGGATATTTTCCCTTGGGCTGAATGGTCAGGGGTGTCATGGCTCATGGGATAGTATCAGCAAATATATAGACAAGAAAAACAAATGCACAGATGCTGTGGCCATCCAAACCTTAGAAACTGAAAAAGTAGCTGAGCCAGAAAGAACCCTTTCAACAGGCACTGTAGCTACTCGGACGTCAAAGACTGCAGCTTCTCCAACCCCATAACAAGAACTATGTCTACTTAGACCTCAGAGACTGCAGCTCCTCCAGTCTCTACGACAAGCACCAGGGGTACTCAAACCTCAAAGGCCAACCCTGTAGCTGAGCCAGACAGCCAATCAGTACCAATATCAGTTGCCTCTATACAGAAGAAGAAATACTGGAAGAAACCAGTCCGCATTGTAAAAGATGATGATGGACCAGGACCATCATGAGAACCTGAAGAAGAGGTGATACCAGAGGTTATAACATGATCCTTGTCCTTGAGTGAGCTGAGACATGAGAAAAGATTTCAGTTGCCTTCATCACTTGGCTACACTGATGCTGCGACAATGGGGCCAGCAGGATTAGAAGGCAGGAAGGCCAAGCAGCTGGTATCCTTTTTCAGAGAAGGTGGCCTCAACAGGGCAATTGGAAAGAAGTCCCACGCCCTCAGCCTCTGGAGGTGACTTTTATCAAGCAGAAGGGAAGGTACCTATTTGTTGAAGATGTATGTCAGCAAGGCAAGTGGATGACCATGGAGTGGGGTATTTGAGGGAGTTAGCCATGAGAGAGATAGTTTATTATGACCCTGACGATTTGCAGCTTCCCACCAATCCTGATGAAATCCAGTGTTCCTGACCCATGTGATGTAAGTTTGTACAGAGTGCACCAGTGTCATATGCCAACTCACTGGCCGTAATAGACTGGGGGAAGGAAGAAACACTGACAGTGGATGAGGTGGCTGTCTGACTCCATCTATTTGAAGAGAGTCTTTGCTTTGTCCCTCGTCTCAGCTGTGAAGAAACTGTCCCGGCAGGTCCAGCAACTTGAAGAAAATTTGTCCTACTGCCCACCAGTGCAGACCATGATTTCAGATATCAAATGTAGGCATTCCCCTGTTCCAGAAAGAGCTTACAATAATTACACCCCAAGAGGCATCCTGTGGTTCTGTCTACATGACCATGGTGAAGACATGAGGAGGTGGGATGGGAAACCCACCTCAGCCCTCAAAGCCTGAGTGAACAAGCTGTAAAGCAGAACAGTTATAAAGAGAGATTCCTCCAGATAGATTGCTGCCCCAGTGCTGCAGTTTTGCGAGATTGGGTGCTGGAAAAGAACAGGGGGTGCAGAAAATGGCTGTTCTGAGGAGCTGTTGTAATTCTCTGGAGCTCCAAAATGTAAACAATCCAAGGTCAGAAGCAATGTTGACCAGGGCCAAGCCAATGAGAGACAGTCATAGCGCCTCTGAGAATCACATATAGGAGAAAACAACCCGGAAGTAGCTGCATTTCGCCACCGGAGAAGGGAGTGAAAAGATGTAATGAGCTGTGCAGACACCAAGGCTGGGGAGGGCAGAGGAGGTGGTGCCCCAGGTGCTGGAGAGGAAGATGCCCCTGCAGCCTGTGGGGAAACCCCATGGAAAAGGCCGAGACCCCACCTGCAGCCCATGGAGGGGCTCCACGCTGGATGGAGCAGGTGGAGACATAGAGAAGACACTGTGACCCTTACATTGAAGCAAGCAGCTGCCAGCACTTGCAGCCTACGGAGAAGAGTGAGGGAGAGAATTGTGCCGGAACAGGTTTGCTGGGGAGAGGCTGGTGACCCCGTGGAGGACTGGGACTGAGAAACATTGTAATTTATTGCTCCCTGCCATAGCAGTGATCCAGGTGAAGCAGCTGACGAGACTTATGTTGGAGAAAAGTTTGCGGAGGGCTGTCTCTTGTGGGACCCCATGGCGCAGCAGGGAGAGGGTGTGTGGAATGAATGCCCCCCCCAGCCAAGAAGGAAGCCAACTTGCAAGGAACTGACCGAAGCCCCCATCTCCTAGACCCTGCCCCCCCGTGCTGTGATTAGGGGGAGGAAGGGAGTGAAATCATGACGTCTGCTAAGAAGGAAGTGTGTGTGTGGGGGGGAAAGTTAAAGGTGTTTTAAGATCTGGAAAAGGAAAACAACTCATGAAGAAGTAACCAAGAACCCCATTATTTTTTCTAGTCCCGGCCCCCCCCGTACTGCGAGCGGGGGGGGGGGGGGGAAGAAGGGAGTAAAATCATGGCTAAAGGGAAGTCTGCTTAGAATGGAGGGGTGGGGGGAAGGTGCTACTGAGAACCCTATTTTCCCCAGTCCCTGCCCCACCTGTACTGCGAACATGAGGAAAGAGGGGAGCAAGATTCTGATTACAGTCTGCTAAGAAGGGAGCGGTGGGGGGGAACGTGTTTTAAGATCTGATTGCATTTGTTTTAAGATTTGGTCACACTCCCAACTCCGGTTTTTACTGTTCTTTTTAGTGTAGTGTAATAAATTAGAATAGTTCTTTCCTGCACTGTGTTGACTCTGTTTTCGCCCATATTGTTGCTGATAGAATGATCTCTCCTTGTCCTTATCTTGACTCCTAAGCCTCTTAATATATATTTTCTGCCCTGTCCAACTTAGAAGGGGAGTAATAGACTAGCTTTGGTGGGCATCTGGCCTCCAGCCAGGGTTAAACCACCACACCCAGTTTCCAGTAGACAGCCCACCATACTGTGTGATTGTAACTGTGCCTATGATCCTCTTGAAGGAACATCTGTTTTGCAAGAAGTAAACAGCAGATATGGAGAGCGAGATTAGAGGGGCCAAAGGAATTGAGAAGAATCATAGAATCATAGAATTGTAGGGGTTGGAAGGGACCTCGAGAGATCATTGGGTCCAACCCCCCTGCCAAAGCAGGCTCCTTAGGACATATCATTCAGATAGGCGTCCAGACGGGTCTTGAATATCTCCAGAGAAGGAGACTCCACCACCTCCCTGGGCAGCCTATTCCAGTGCTCTGTCACCCTCACTGTGAAGAAGTTCTTCTGCATGTTGGTGCGGAACTTCCTATGCTCCAACTTACAGCCATTGCCCCTTGTCCTATCCCCACAGACCACTGAAAAGGGGCTGGCAGATTCCCCCCGCATCCCCTGCTTCAGATAATTATAGACATTAATTAGGTCCCCCCTTAGTCTTCTCAAGGCTGAAGATTCCCAACTTACTCAGCCTATCCTCATAGGGGAGATGCTCCAGGCCCCTAATCATCTTCCTAGCCCTTCTCTGGACTCTCTCCAGGAGATCCCTGTCCTTTTTAAACCAAGGAACCCAGAACCGGACTCCAAAGCATTCACAATGTCGAGTGTGGCATACCACTTGGCCGCCTTTGATTCCAATTCATACTGTAGTTCTAGCATGTCCGGCACAGCGGCACTCAGAGGTGCAGTGACTTCATTCAGGCCACGATAATCTACTCTCAGCCTCCACTCTCCATTGGACTTCCGCACTGACCATATGGGACTGTTAAAAAGTGAGCGGGTTCTGCTGATCACTCCCTGACTCTCCAGTTGACGAATCAGCTTATGGATGGGGATCAGGGAATCTCGGTTAGTGTGGTATTGTTGTCTGTGCACCATCATGGTAGCAATTGTTCTTTGACCTTTAGCAGCCCCACAACAGAAGGATCATCTGAGAGTCCAGGCAAGGTACACAATTGTTCTGTTTCATCTGTCTCCAAGGCAGCTATTCCAAAAGCCCACCGGTACCCTTTTGGGTCTTTAACATACCCTGTATGGAGATAATCTATACCCAGGATACACAGAGCTTCTGGGCCAGTCACAATGGGGTGTTTCTCTCAATCCTTCCCAGTTAGGCTCACCTCAGCCTCTAGCAGAGTGAACTGCTGGGATCCCCCTGTCACTCCAGAAATCTGCCCCTTCGTGATTCAATGGCATTAGGGTACACTGGGCACCAGTATCCACCAGAGCCTTGTACTCTTGTGGGTCTGACATGACAGGCCATCAGATCCACACAGTCCAATAAACCTAGTTATCCCTCTCCACCTGGCTTGAGGCAGGCACCCTCTAATCTTGCTCGTCATATTTGCTGTTCACTGGTTGCATAAAGGACTTAGAGGTTCCTTCAAGAGGATCAGACATATAAGTTGGCCTTCCACTTGGTCTAGGGAACTGCCTGGTGGAAACTGGTGCAGCATTTTTCCTGGCAGAATCTCATTGTGTGATTGTTTTACCTTGCAGTTCATTTACTCGTGCTCGAAGGGTTGAGGTGAGCTGCATACCCCACTTCCTCATGTCCTCTCCATGGTCAAGCAGGTAAAACCACAGTGTGCCCTGTTGTGTGTACCTTCTGCATTCTCTCTCTTGAGACAATGGACACTTTCTCCCAGTAGCTGCAACATTGCTCCGTATGGGTTTGGAGTTGGACGCATTGTCTTCAAGTCATTGGACCAGTTTCTCTACTGTTGAGATGAGGGAGAAGGAACCATTGTCTTGATATTGCTGGAGTTGGCTGGGCAGTTCATATACTGTTGGTGCATCTGCATCACCCCAGTCCATTACTGCCAGTGAATTGGTGTGCCCTGATGGTGCACTTCGTACAACCTTACACCACATGGCTGGGGTGCATCAGACTTCACCAGGGTCAGCGGGTAACTGTGCATTGTCCAGATCATAATAAAACACCACCTGTACAGCTAATTCTCTCAGGTACTGGACAGCTGTCTCTATGGTGCTCCACTTGGGTGTCTGACATGCAATATATTACTTTATGGAATAACTTTCCTTCACACTTGAGAGTAGTCACCTCCAGAGGCTGAGGGTTTCCGAATTTTTCCCAATTGCCTTGTCAATGCCTCCTTCCCTAGCTAGGGATCCCAACTGTTTGGCCTCCCTGCCTTATAATTCCAGACTATTGGCCCCATCATCACAGCATCCCAGCTGCTACCTCCAGCAGCTCACTCAGGGTCAGGGATCTGGAAATGACCTTTGGTTCTTCCTCATCCTCCTGTTCTCAGGATGGCCCTGGTTCATCATCATCATCCTTCACTACGTGAACCAATTTCTTTGTGTATTTCCTCTTCTGTATGGGAGCAACAGACACTGGTATGGGTTGTTTTTTTGGATCATCGGCAGTGTCTCTTGTGGGGGTTGCAGTAGCTGCAGTGTCTGAAGGACTGTGTTCCTTCCAGGTCTGTGTTCCTTCCCTTCCACCTGACAGTGCTGCCTGCTATCCAGCATTCAGTAGATAGTGGCCAGGGCCCAGCACAGTGCAGTAAGATGTGTGTCTTTGGAAAACCTACAGCAATTATTTTTCAGAAATGCAGTCACTTTATCGGGGTCTTGTAGCTGTTTGGGAGTGAAGTTCCAAGCCATTGGGTGTGAGAAGGTCCCTAGGTACCTGCCCATACTCTGCCACATGCCCTGCCACTCCTGATTAGCGAGCCTCGGGGAAAATTCCTGAGTGGTATTCTTAAACCTTTGCTTAATGTGAAACAAAACCTGAACCATCTGCAACAAACCTAGTGATAGCACAATGTTAGTTTGAGTATCCCAGGGATCACAGAATCACAAAATCGTAGGTGATGGAAGGGACCTCGAGAGATCATCGGGCCCAACCCCCCTGCCAAAGCAGGCTCCCTAGCTCATATTACACAGATAGGCATCCAGACAAGTCTTGATTATCTTCAGAGAAGGAGACTCCACCACCTCCCTGGGCAGCCTATTCCAGTGCTCTGCCATCCTCACTGTGTAAAAGTTCTTCTGCATGTTGGTGCAGAACTTCCTGTGCTCCAATTTGCAGCCATTGCCCCTTGTCCTATCTCCACAGACCACTGAAAAGGGGCTGGCCAATTCCCCCTGCATCCCATCCTTAAGATATTTATAAACATTAATTAGGTCCCTGTTGCAGTTCTGTGTAGCTGTGCTGCTTCGGTGGCTTTTGTAAGCCGCAGTTACAGCTTTCTGCAGGCCCCATATTTTGAAAACATTGGTCCATTCAAGACCAAATTTGAGACTAAGCCTATCAGAGCTAGTCATAGCACCTCTGTGAATCACATATAGGAGAAAGAAATCTGCTGGCAGGCGCACTTTGCCACCGGAGAGGGAGTGAGAAGATGTAACAAGCTGCACAGACACCAAGGCCAGGCCTGCAGGAGGGTGTGTGTGTGAAGAATGCAAAAAGAGAGTTTCCCCTGCAGCTCGTGGTGAAGACCATGGTGAAACGGGTGTCCCCTCGAAGCCCATGGATGAGGATGGAGAGCAGAGACAATCTGTGAAGATTGATCCACACCTCAGCAGGTTTGCTAGGGGACTTGTGACTTTGCGGGGGACCAGGCTGAGGGGTCTGGACCCAGATGTCAGCACCCTATGGGAGGCGAGTCCTGCTGAGAGGCCTGTGGTGAGGAGATGACTCCCTGATAGAGAGGACTCACGCTGCAGAAGTTCGTGGACACGACTCTCGTGTGGGTGGGACCCCACAGTGTCGCAGGGGAAGTAGATGTGTATGTGGAATGCCCCCCCCCCCCCAGCTGAGATGGAAGACAATTTGGGAGAAATGGACTGAAAACTCCCATTCCCCACTCCCTGCCCCTCCTGGTGCTGCGATGGGAGGGAAGAAGGGAGCAGATCTATGATTAAAGTCAAGAGTGTGAAGAGACAAGGGGTGGGGGGAAGTAGAAGATCTTGGGAAGAGAAGCAGCTTGTGAGGAATCACCGGAACCCCACTGCCCATTCCCTGCCCCTCCCCGCGCCATGTTGGGGGGGGAAGAAGGGAGTAAAATCGTGATGAGGTTTAGCTGTGCTAAGAAGGAAGAGGTGGGGGGAAGGTGCTTTAAGACCTGGCCGCTTCTTATCTCGTTCCGGTTCACTGGGTGTATTAGTTGTAGTAGTAATAAATCACTTTCCTTTATTCTGTGCTGAGTCTGTTTTGCCCATTGCACTAATTGGAGAGCGATCCCTCTGTCCTTATCTCAAGTCCTAAGCCTCCTAATATCTATTTTCTCCCCTTTTTGGCTGAAGTGGGGAGTGAGCGAGCAGCTTGGTGGGTATTTGGCTAGTCACAGGCCTCCAGTCAGATTCTGCTCCACTGATCACTACCCTCTGAGCCCGGTCCAACAGCCAGTTCTCAACCCACCTCACTGTCCACTCATCTATCCCATGCTCTCTCAGCTTTTCTGTCAGGATGTCATGGGAGACAGTATCGAAAGTCTTGCTGAAGTCAAGGTAGATGACATCCACTGCTCTCCCTCCATCCACCCAGCTGGTGATGCGATCATAGAAGTCTATGAGATTGGTCAAGAAGATCTTCCCTTGATGAATCCATGCTGACTACTCCTCATGACCTTCTTCTCTTCCAGTTGTTTGGAGATGGCATCCAGAAGAAGCTGTTCCATCACCTTTCCAGAGACAGAAGTGAGGCTGACTGGCCTATAGTTGCTAGGATCCTCCTTCTTGCCCTTTTTAAAGACTGGAGTGATTTTGGCTGTCCTCCAATCCTCAGGCATTTCTCCTGTTCTCCTAGACCTGTTGAAGATGATAGAGAGCGGCTCCGCAATCACTTCTGCCAGCTCTCTCAGCACACGTGGATGTATCCCATCCGGGCCCATGGATTTGTGTGCATTAATCCCTTTGAGACACTCCTGGACCACCCCTACCTCAACCAGAAGGAAGCTCTTCACTCCCCAAACACTCCTTCTTTCATCCAGTATCCGTGGGTCCTGAGGGGCCTTCGGAGTGAAGACCGAGGCAAAGAAGGCATTCAGTATCTCCACCTTCTCATCATCACCCATTACCAGGACATCCGCCTTGTTCAGCAAGGGACCCACATTATCCCTGGTCATTGTCTTACCATTCACATATCTGAAAAAACTCTTTTTATTATCCTTTATGTCCCTTGCCAACTTCATTTCCAAGAGGGCTTTAGCCTTCCTAGTTGCATCCCTACAGGCCCTGACAACATCCCTATATTCTTCCCAGGTGCTCAGACCCTGTTTCCACAGTTCATAGACCTTCTGCTTCCCTTTAGGCTTACTCATTAGCTCCCTGCTCATCCATGCAAATCTTCTGCCTCACTTTCCTGATTTCTTACTCAAAGGGACGCATCTATCCTGTGCTTGGAAGAAGTGCTGTTTAAATGCTAGCCAGCTCTCACAGGCTCCCTTACCTTCTAACAGCATAGCCCACGGGATAGCCCCTATTAAGTTGCGGAGGAGATCAAAGTTAGCTCTTCCAAAATTCAGGGTAGCTATCGTGCTTTTTGGCTTGCTTCTTCCACCCAGGATCTTGAACTCTATCATTTTGTGGTCGCTTTGTCCTAAGCTGCCCCCGACCTTCACTTCCCTAATGAGCCTGTCCTTGTTAGTTAGAAAAAGGCCCAGCAGCTGCCCTCCCCTTGTAGGTTCCTGCACCATCTGTAGCAGGAAATTGTCTTCAACATACTGCAGAAATTGTCTGGACTGCATACGACTGGCTGTATTGCTTGCCCAGCAAATATCTGGGTAATTGAAGTCCCCCATAAGGACCAGCGCCTGGGATCTCGAGACTACTTCTAGCTGCTTATAGAAAGCACTATCAACCCGCTCCTATTGATCAGGGGGCCTATAGTACACACCCACAACTGTGTCACTCATACTAGCATGACCCTTGATTCTTACCCACAAGCACTTTACGGAGGGTTCATCTTTCCCCAGGTGGAGCTCAATACATTCTAGCTGCTCTCTAACATAGAGCAACTCCTCCACCTCGCCTCCCTAGCCTATCTTTCCTAAAAAGCACATAGCCATCCATGACAGCGTGCCAGTCGTCCACGCTGTCCCACCACATCTCTGTGATTGCAATGAGATCGTGGCCCTGCGACAGCACAAAGATCTCTAATTCTTCCTGCTCATTTGCCATGCGTACGTCTGCCAGGAGCAGAGTACACCATCCCTTGGTCAAAATACCCAAAGTTCCTATGCCGGCACCAGCCTTTCAGCACATGGGTTCTCCTGTCCTGCTCCTAGCCCCTCTTTCCACTAGTAGGGATAGACGAAAATATTATTTGAGCCCCCCCACCCGCCTCAACAAAGCGCCCTAGGTCACAAAATTCCCTTTTGATAGCACGCAGGCTACACTTCATGATTGCATCCCTGCCTGCTTGAACAATCAATAGTGGATAGTAGTCAGAGGGTCTTACCAGCCCTGGGAGCCTTCTGGTAATATCACGGACCCAGGCTCCAGGGAGGCAGCACACCTCCCTTTGTGTGGGGTCTGGTCTACAAATGGGGCCCTCTGTCCCCCTGAGGAGGGAATCCCCTACCACAACTACCCTTCTCTCTTGCTTAACAGAGGCTGTCTCAAGGCGTGGAGACATTCGCCTCACTCTAGGCTTCTGCTTCCTCTGAGGCAGAGGGGCTGCACTCATCCCCTCACATACCTCCTCCTCAACTTCCAGGGCCCCAAACCTGTTGCTTAGGGAAACCTGGGGGAGCAGGGTAGGTAGGCAGGGGGAGTGCCTACGTCAATGAGATGGGATTGTCTTCCAGCCCTCCTCGGGGTTCAGGTCACTCCCATTTGCCTGACTAGGACGGGACAGAGGGATGTCTTCCGTTTCGAGGTGTCTTCCTGGCACTCTTCCCTCTGGGATGCCAGGGAGCTACTCCACCAGTCAATCTCCTGCTCACATTCCCTGATAGCTCTCAATCTTTCGAGCTCTTCTTTTAGTTAGACTACCAAGCATAGCAGATTGTTCACCTGCTCACACCTCACACAGGTGAGGTGTTTGCCTCTTTTCCCTGGCAGCAGCAGACTCAGACATTCCCTGCAGCCAGAGACCTGAACGGCGGCATCCCTAGGCAGGTCCTCCATCGGGGTTGCCCCAGTTGTGTAGGGGGAACCTCTCCGCCTGGTGGAGACCATGGTTCAACTGTCTGGGCACACAGCAGACAAGAAACCCCTGGCTTGGCCTGTGTACTCTTTGAGCACTAGCCGGTCCGCTCAATTTACCCTCTGAGCTAGGAGGGGGGGCTAGCCCTGCCTACTTGCTCTGCCTGTGCCAACTGCAGTGCAATCTGCCGTGCCACGCCCTTCTGACATGCCATGTCCTATTTGCCGAGCTTCTGGTCATGAGCGCTCCCAGAGGCCCCTCTTGTATGGAGAGGGATTATTCCTGCTGCACTTAGCTCCGCCCCCGATGAGTCTCCCCTGCGTGCAGTCTCAGCAAGAAGCAATGGCTGCCACCGGGTGCGTCACGTGGTCTCTCCTTTTTATTTTGTTATTTTATTTGCCCTCGCAGATCAGTGCCCGGGGGTTGCCACTTTCAGTAAGGGTCACTCTACGGAGTGTCCTGCTGCAGAGCCCTTCTCCTCAGTGTCATGGTTTTGCCCCAGCTGAGAACTGAGCACCACGCAGCCGCTTGTTCTTTAAAAGGGAGTGGGCGGGGGGGGGTGGAGTTGAGGGAAGTAGAAGAAAACCCAAGAAACCAAAACCTCATGGGTTGCGATAAGGATAGTTTACTGGGAGATCAGAAAGATAGTGTTGTGGTTTAAACCTCAGCTGAAAAGCTGGGGGCCACAAAAGTTAGAAAAAGTCCCCTGCCTCTTTAAGAGGTGGGGGATGGGCGAACAGAGGGAGCCGAGGAGCTGAGGAAGGAAAAAAAAACCAAAGCCCCGTGGGTTGGGATAAGGATAGTTTACTAAACAACAGGAAAAGATATGAAAACAACTAACTACAGTGCTATTATATACAGTGCAAACCTCTCACCCCACTATGTAATTTGAGCTGTGCCCGAACCGCTGCCGATTCAGAGCCCCGAACGTGGCACTCTGGACCGGCACCACAAATCCCCCCCCTCACTGCCGCCTGCTGCGCCGATCCAAAAGAGAAAGAGCAAGAACCTGGAACTGGCACTGCGCCTGCCCAGACCGGAACTTCCCGTGCCCGGGTCCGGAGTCGCCCCTAGAGGGGGGAGGGGGCCGGACCGCCTGATCATTATGCAATTGGTATGGAATACTCTCAGGGCTAACATAGCCTGTTGCTGGGTTGAACCCAGGACAGATAGATATAATAATAATAACAGGACTTTATAGCAAAATATATGAAACTGATGATACACAATGCAATTTCTCACTGAACAGCACAAAGTCAGGCCATACAGCTCAGAGCCATCACGAAACCAGACTGAGTGGGAGATCCGGGCAAACACACAAGGACCAAAATAATCAGGTGAATGCCATTTATTCAAACCGTTCATCTGCTTATACAGTCCCATGCTATGTGCTCGCATCCGGATAGCTCCACCCACACTGTGTGCATGCGTCCGGCCCCTATTGGTTGAGCGCATACAATCAACATGCCCCAATACACTTTGTGATTGGCTACAAGCCTTACAGCACACGCGCAGTTGTTACAATTCAAAGGCTGGATTGCTCATGTGCCCATTGTCCACTAAAAGGCCTCCAACAAATCCCCCTTCTTTCTTTTGAGCAATGCAGACTTGATTTACGACTTTGTTAACCATTTTCAATATGCATTGCAAAAGGCACGACAGCATTACTAATACTGTCCTTACAACAATCAACACCATTAACACACCCTTTTGTGTCGACCGGGAGAGAGCAACACGCAATTTGATATGAATTTTAGGTGAAGCCATTTATTGGGTGTAATCACACAGATTATATACCTTTGTTACTGCAAACGTGGCAAGCTAAAAACCTGCTAATTGGTTACACACACTGTTCACACCACACTGATTGGTTAGTAATTATAACGACTTCTGATAAACATATCTTCTCCCTGCTTTTTCTCCAGAGTTTCGCTGACTCCCTCGGTCACAGTTTCAGGAGCTCCTCGGTCATACTTTCAGGTCGAGTCAGCCTCGATCTCGGGATCATGTCACGGGGTCACCATTTGTGGCGACCGGCAGAGAGCAACATGCAATTCAATATGAATTTTAGGTGAAGCCATTTATTGGATTAAATATATAATGACACATTATATATCTTTCTTACTGCAAACGTAGCAAGCTAAAAACCTGCTAATTGGTTGCACACACTGTTCACACTGTATTGATTGGTTAGTAATTATAACGAGTTGTGATAAACATATCTTATAGCTAAATATCACTAGTTTACCTTAAATGCCTAAAAGTATCCACACACCTGCTGTTTTTGACCATCTGTCCTGGGTTCAGCCCAGCAGCAGGCTATGTTAGCCCTGAGAGTATTCCATACCAATTGCATCACGATCGGGCAGGCTGCCCCCCCCCCCCTTGCAGGGGCGACTTCGGACCCAGGCACGGGAAGTCCCGGTCTGGGCAGCCGCAGTGCCAGTTCCGGGGGAGACTCCAGACCTATCAGAACCTGCTCCGGGCACGGGAAGTGCTGGTCTGAGCAGGCGTGTGGGAGTTCCGGCTTCTTTCTCTTTTTCGGGATCGGCGTGGCAGGAGGTGGTGAGGGGGGTGCTCGGGGGTGCTGGGCTCGGGGAGTGCTGCGTTTGGGAATCTGAATCTGAATCGGTTCGGGCACGGCTCAAATGACATAGTGTGGTGAGAGGTTTGCACTGTATATAATAATAGCACTGTAGTTAGTTGTTTTCATACTTTTCCCTGTTGTTTAGTAAACTATCCTTATCCTAACCTTGCAAGCCTGTGGTTTTTTTTTCCTCTGGCTTTGCAGCTAGCTCCGTTCGCCCATCCTCCACCTCTTAAAGAGGTAGGGGGGCTTTTTGGTCTGACCTTTGTGGCCTCAGTTTTCCACTGAGGTATAAACCACAACAACTTTTGGCGCCCAACGTGGGGCGAAGGGGGACCCCCAAGGTGGGCAAAAAGGTTGGGGTAACGATAGATTTGACCTTAACTCAACTGCAGTTAAGATAGAGTTGTGATAAGTACGGTTATTTAAGTAATTTCTATGTACAATGTTGTGGCATTTACTCTTAAGGATGCTGCCATGGTTGCCAACTCGTGGTATGCTGCTGCATTTAATCCTGCCAGGATTTGTTGCCATCCCGTACGTGTGTTTAGTGTATGTTGTGATAACAGTTTATGATTGGATAACGTTGAAGTTCATGAACTTAAAAGAGTTCTTGTATCAGCTTTTGCTGTTCGGTACAAGGAGGGATAAAACAGGCCTTGTAAGAGTGTTTAACAATTTCCAATACCCCTGGGAAATTCTAACTAGCATTTTCCTACTGTTGGTTTTGGTGCAAATGGTTCTGCTTTCGATATATATATGTATATATATTAGGCACAGGTTTATGAATACCACCCAAGAGTTTTCCCTGAGGCTGGATAGGCTTGAGTGGCAGGGCAAATGGCGAAATATGAGCAGGTACCTAGGTACATTCTTACCCCCAGTGGTTTGGAACTTCACTCCTGAACAGCTACAGGATCCTAATAAGGTGGCTGCATATTTGAAAAAGAACTGTAGTGGGCTCCCCAGAGAAATACGCCCTACTGCACTGTGCTGGGGCTTGGCTACCATCTACCAAACACTGCTTGATAGCAAGCAGCACTGTCAGTACTGTCAGCACTGCCAAGGGGAACAAGGAAATGGATTGGCAAATACTGCAGCTACTGCAACCCCTACAGTAGACCTTGCCCCTAATTCAGAGCATCAGCACTGTCAGGGGGAAAGAGGAAATGGATCGGCGAATACTGTAGATGCTGCGACCTCTACAGTAGACCTTGCCCCTAATCCAGACCGTCAGCACTGTCAGGGGGAAAGAGGAAATGGATTAGCGAATACTGCAGATGCTGCGACCTCTACAATAGACCTTGGTCAACCCACACCAATGTCTGTTGCTCCCATTCAAAAGGGGTGTCAGTGCTGTCAGGGAGAAAGGGGAAATAGACTAGTACATACTGCAGATGCTGCAACGTCTACAATAGACCTTGCCCATAATTCAGAGAACCAACCCACACCAATGTCTGTTGCTTCCATTCAAGAGAGGTGTCAGCACTGTCAGTGCTGTCGGCACTGTCAGGGAGGAAAAGGAAATAGACTAGTACATACTGTAGATACTGCAACCTCTAAAATAGATCTTGGCCAACCCACACCAAAGTCTGTGGCTCCCATTCAAAAGAGGAAACACACCAGGAAGTTAGCTCGCGTAGTGCCAGATGATGATGGTGAACAACCAGGGCCATCTCAAGAATGTCAGGATGAGGATGATGGTGAAAAACCATTATCTCAAGAATGGCCGGATGAGGATGAGGATGAAAAGTCAGGGCCATCTCAGAAAAGTCAGAATGGGGCAGGGCCATCTCAGAAGAGTCAGAATGGGGCAGGGCCGTCTCAGAAAAGTAAGAATGGGGCAAAGCCGTCTCGAGCAGATCAGGATGTAGGAGAACCAGAGATTGTGACCTGATCCCTGACCCTGAGTGAATTGCGTGAGGTGCGAAAAGATTTTGGCCGCCGCCCAGGTGAGCACATCATCACTTGGTTGCTCAGATGCTGGGATAGCGGGGCAAATAGTCTGGAATTAGACGGCAGGGAGGCCAGGCAGTTGGGATCTCTGGCTAGAGAAGGAGGTATTGATAAGGCACTTGGGGAGGGTTCACAAATCCTCAGCCTTTGGAGGCGATTGCTGTCAAGTGTGCGGGAAAGATACCCCATGAAAGAATATATTACCTGTCTGAAACCCAAGAGCGACAGCATAGAGACAGTTATCCAGTACCTGAGAGAATTAGCTGTACGAGAGTTGATTTATTTTGAGTCGGACAACAGAAGGCTCCCTGATGATCCTGATGATGTCCGATGCACCCCAGACATGTGGCGTAAGGTGATACGAAGTGCACCACCAGGGCACATGAATTCACTGGCAGTGATGGAATACGATGAGATGTTTCCACCAACCGTATATGAAGTGACCCGCCGACTCCGGACTTATCAAGACAACGTTGCACGCTCTGTCATTGCAGCAGTAGAGCAACTGGTTAAACTTAAACTTGATGAACGCATGGCCGACTCCCAACCTGTACGGAGCGATGTTGCAGCTATCCGGAAAAGTCATCCACCGTCCCAAGAGAGAGAAAACAGCAGGGACACACCACGAGCCACACCACGAGCCACACCACGAGCCACACCACGAGCCACACCCCGAGCCAAATTGTGGTTTTACCTGCGTGATCATGGAGAGGACATGAAAAAGTGGGATAAGAAGCCCACTTCAGCCCTTCAAGCACGAGTAAATGAGTTGCAAGGTAGAGCAAGTGCACGAGGTTCTGCCAAGAGGAATGTTGCACCAGTTTCTATCCAGGAGCAATAGAGGAGCCCTGCCTCCAGCCAGGTGGAGGAGTGGGATAATCGGACTTATTGGACTGTGTGGATCCGATGGCCTGGAACATCAGACCCACAAGAGTATGAGGCTCTAGTGGATACTGGTGCCCAGTGTACTCTAATGCCATAAAATTATGAAGGGACAGAACCTGTTTACATTTCTGGAGTCACAGGGGGCTCCCAACTGTTGACTGTGCTAGAGGCTGAGGTGAGCCTAACTGGAAAGGACTGGGAGAAACACCCTATTGTGACTGGCCCAGAAGCTCCGTGCATTTTAGGTATGGACTATCTTCGTAGAGGGTATTTTAAAGACCCTAAAGGATACCGGTGGGCTTTTGGAATAGCTGCTGTAGAGACTGAAGAAACGGAACAGTTGTGTGCCTTGCCTGGACTTTCGGAAGATCCAGCTGTTGTGGGGTTGTTGAAGGTCGAAGAACAGCGAGTGCCAATCGCTATGACGACAGTGCACAGGCGGCAGTATCGTACAAACCGGGATTCTTTGATCCCCATCCATAAACTGATTCGTCAACTGGAGAGTCAGGGAGTGATCAGCCGAACCCACTCACCATTTAACAATCCCATATGGCCAGTGCGGAAGTCCGACGGAGAGTGGAGGCTGACAGTAGATTATCGTGGCCTAAATGAAGTCACTCCAAACATGAGTGCTGCTGTGCTGGACATGCTAGAGCTCCAGTATGAACTGGAAACAAAGGCAGCCAGGTGGTACGCCACAATTGACATTGCAAATGCTTTCTTCTCAATCCCACTGGCACCAGAGCGCAGACCACAGTTTGCTTTCACCTGGAGAGGTGTCCAATACACATGGAATCGTCTGCCCCAGGGGTGGAAACACAGTCCCACCATCTGTCATGGACTAATCCAGAGTACATTAGAAAAGGGTGTTGCCCCAGAGCACTTGCAGTATATTGATGACATCATTGTATGGGGCGATACAGCAAAGGAAGTTTTTGAAAAAGGAGAAAAGATAATTCAAATCCTGCTAGAAGCTGGTTTTGCTATAAAACAAAGTAAAGTCAAGGGGCCTAAGCGAGAAATCCAGTTTTTAGGAATAAGATGGCAGGATGGGCGTCGTCAGATCCCAATGGACATTATTAATAAAATTGCAGCGATGTCCCCACCAAGTAACAAAAAGGAAACACAAGCTTTCTTAGGTGTTATAGGATTTTGGAGAATACATATCCCAAACTATAGTCACATTGTGAGCCCACTCTACTATGTAACTCGGAAGAAAAATAATTTTGAATGGGGCCCTGAGCAGCAGCAAGCCTTTGAGCAGATCAAACGCGAAATAGTCCATGCTGTAGCCCTTGGACCTGTCCGTACAGGGACTGATATTAAAAATGTGCTCTATACTGCAGCTGGTGACAATGGTCCTACCTGGAGTCTCTGGCAGAAAACACAAAGCGAGACTCGAGGGCGACCGTTAGGGTTTTGGAGTCGGGCCTACAAAGGATCTGAGGCCAATTACACTCCAACAGAGAAGGAAATACTGGCCGCTTATGAAGGGGTTCGAGCTGCTTCAGAGGTAATTGGAACTGAAGCTCAGCTTTTCCTAGCACCCCGACTGCCGGTGCTGGGCTGGATGTTCAAAGGGAAGGTCCCTTCCACACACCATGCAACTGATGCTACATGGAGCAAGTGGATTGCACTAATTACGCAACGAGCTCGAATAGGAAACCCCAATCGCCCAGGAATTTTGGAGGTGATTACAGACTGGCCAGAAGGCAAAGACTTTGGGATGTCACCAGAGGATGAGGAGGTAACACACGCAGAAGAAGCTCCACCATATAACCAATTGCCAGAAAATGAAAAGCAGTATGCCTTGTTCACTGATGGGTCTTGTCGCATTGTGGGTAAGCATCGGAAATGGAAAGCTGCTGTGTGGAGTCCTATGAGGCAAGTAGCAGAAGCCACTGAAGGAAAAGGTGAATCAAGCCAATTTGCTGAGGTAAAGGCTATCCAATTAGCCCTGGACATTGCTGAGAGAGAGGAGTGGCCTATGCTATACCTTTATACTGACTCATGGATGGTAGCTAATGCCTTGTGGGGGTGGTTGCAGCAGTTGAAAAAGAACAATTGGCAACGTAGAGGCAAACCCGTATGGGCTGCTGACTTATGGCAAGATATTGCTACTCGACTAGAGAAGCTTACTGTAAAGGTACGTCATGTGAACGCCCATGTACCTAGGAGTCGGGCCATGGAGGAACATGAAAACAACCAGCAGGCCGATAAGGCTGCTAAGATTGAAGTGGCCCAGGTAGATTTGGACTGGCAACATAAGGGTGAGTTGTTCCTAGCCCGATGGGCTCATGATACCTCAGGTCATCAAGGAAGAGATGCAACATATAGATGGGCTCGAGATCGAGGGGTGGATTTAACCATGGATGCTATTGCACAAGTTATCCATGAATGTGAGACATGTGCCGCAATCAAGCAAGCTAAGCGGTTAAAGCCCCTCTGGTATAGAGGACGGTGGATGAAATATAAATATGGGGAGGCTTGGCAGGTTGATTACATCACTCTCCCACAGACTCGCCATGGTAAACGGTACGTACTTACAATGGTAGAGGCAACCACTGGCTGGTTGGAGACATATCCTGTACCCCATGCCACTGCCCGGAATACAATTCTGGGCCTGGAAAGGCAAGTCCTATGGCGACACGGCACCCCAGAAAGAATTGAGTCAGACAATGGGACTCATTTCCGAAATACTCTCATAGACACTTGGGCCAAAGAGCATGGTATTGAGTGGGTGTACCACATTCCTTATCATGCACCTGCCTCTGGGAAAATTGAACGCTACAATGGGCTTTTAAAAACTACACTGAAAGCAATGGGTGGTGGAACATTTAAACATTGGGATACACATTTAGCAGAAGCTACATGGTTGGTTAACTCTAGGGGATCTACCAATCAGGCTGGTCCAGCCCAGTCAGAATTCTCACATACTGTAGAAGGTGACAGAGTCCCAGTAGTGCACATGAAGAGTATTTTGGGAAAGACAGTTTGGGTCATTCCTGCTACAGGCAAAAGTAAACCCATATCTGGGATTGTTTTTGCTCAAGGACCTGGTTGTACCTGGTGGGTAATGCAGAAGGATGGAGAAACTCGATGTGTACCTCAAGGGGACTTGATTTTGGGTGAGAATAGCCAATATCATGCTAAATAATTCACTACTGTTTTATTGTTGTTATAGATACTGTATGTTATACTAATGCCATTACAGCTAGGGTCATCGGTGCCGTGATGATGGAGCGAAGACCAGCCTCCCAAGAACTCTTTCTTTTCTCTTTTGTAATGAACACCTCTGACCCACGGACTATGAGCATGGATCATGCCAGGTGCAGTGTTCGAGAGCCCGAGATACAGCATTCAACGATCCAGCGGCACGTACAACCCTTCATACGCTGAGAGTCTGTTGTGACAGAGGGACCAGTGAGCCTGAGAATCGTGGACTGAATGAAACCGACAGACTCGGAGGAAACGTCCACAGACTGAATCTATACGCACATACATGCGTGTGCATGTGTACATGCATGTGTATGGATGCGAGAGACTCTCTGGATCCAAAAAAGGTTGCTGGTCCTGCTCATGATGTAAATGGTATGGAATAAGGGGTGGATAATGTCCTGGGTTCAGCCCAGCAGCAGGCTATGTTAGCCCTGAGAGTATTCCATACCAATTGCATCACGATCGGGCAGGCTGCCCCCCCCCCCTTGCAGGGGCGACTTCGGACCCAGGCACGGGAAGTCCCGGTCTGGGCAGCCGCAGTGCCAGTTCCGGGGGAGACTCCAGACCTATCAGAACCTGCTCCGGGCACGGGAAGTGCTGGTCTGAGCAGGCGTGTGGGAGTTCCGGCTTCTTTCTGTCTCTTTTTCGGGATCGGCGTGGCAGGAGGTGGTGAGGGGGGTGCTCGGGGGTGCTGGGCTCGGGGAGTGCTGCGTTTGGGAATCTGAATCTGAATCGGTTCGGGCACGGCTCAAATGACATAGTGTGGTGAGAGGTTTGCACTGTATATAATAATAGCACTGTAGTTAGTTGTTTTCATACTTTTCCCTGTTGTTTAGTAAACTATCCTTATCCTAACCTTGCAAGCCTGTGGTTTTTTTTTCCTCTGGCTTTGCAGCTAGCTCCGTTCGCCCATCCTCCACCTCTTAAAGAGGTAGGGGGGCTTTTTGGTCTGACCTTTGTGGCCTCAGTTTTCCACTGAGGTATAAACCACAACACCATCTTATTATGGTTGGTTCCAAACATGTTCTATTACTCCCAAGTGCCTTCACAATACTGCTTCTTGGTTTAGGGTAGCCTGTACCCCAATCAACAAGACCACTGTGTATTGAGAATGTGATTATTAGGATCCTCTCAGCATGAGAACTTTTCCTCTCTCATGGGAACAGAAGAATACTGTCAGGTCCTAAATCTTGGGAGAAGAGAGCGAGGCTGCTAGCAGGCCTGCTGTCTTCCCCAAGACCCGTCGACAAAGGGACCTAGAGAAGTAGAACTTAGAAGGTTCCCTAGAAAAGGAAAAGCCTGAGCCCCAGGGTGAGAGGGGCTGTTTGTGAACTTCATGGGGAGGTTCCAGGCAAGGTATGTCTTTCGGTCCTGGCTCCTTTGGTTTGGGAGCTATTGCTCGACGTTTAGCATGTTTTGAATTGAAGGATGGTCCAGCCAAGAAAAACAGCTAGAGAAGTAGTATTAGGAAGGTTCCTTTGAAGAGGAAAGGCTTGGGTCCCAGGGTCAGAGAGGCTGCCTGTGGGCTGCCTGTGGATGTTTCAGGCCAGGTATGTGTTTCTTTCTTGGCTCCTCTGGTATGGGAGCTATTGCTGGATGTTTAGCATGTTTTTACTTCAATGCTGCTCCAGCTGAAAAACCCCCCTAGGGATGTATTAGGAGTGTTCCCTGGAAAAGGAAAGCCCTGAGCCCCAGGCTCAGAGGGACTGCTTGTGGGCTCCCTGGGGAGTTGTCAGACCAAGTATTTCTTTCAGTCCTGGCTTCTTTAGTTTTGGAGGTATTGCTAGATGTTTAGCATGTTTTGAATTGAAGGCTGCTCCGGACGAGAAAAAGACCTAGGGAGGTATTAGGAGGTTTCCCTGGAAAACGAAAGGCCTGAGCCCCACGGTCAGAGGGGCTTCTTCCAGGCTGCATGGGGAGGTTTCAGGCCAGGTCTGTCTTTCAGTCCTGGCTCCTTTGGTTTGGGAGCTATTGCTGGACGTTTAGCATGTTTTGAATTGAAGGCTGCTCCGGCCGACGAAAACACCTAGGGATGTAGTATTAGCAAGGTTGCCTGGAAGAGGAAAGACCTGAGACCAAGGGTCATAGGAGCTGCCTGTGGGCTGCATGGGGAGGTTTCAGGCCAGGTATGTCTTTCAGTCCTGGTTCCTTTGGTTTGGGACCTATTGCTGGACGTTTGGCATGTTTGGAATTGAAGGCTGCTCCGGCTGAGAAAAATACGTAGTGATGTATTAGGAGGTTTCCCAGTAAAAGGAATGGCCTGAGCCCCAGGGTCAGAGTAGCTGCTTGTGGGCTCTATAAGGAGGTTTCAGGTCAGCTATGTCTTTCAGTCCTGGAACCTTTGATTTGGGACCTATTTCTGGATATTTGGCATGTTTTGAATTGAATGCTGCTCCATTAGAGAAAAACACCTAGGGGCATAGTAGTAGCAAGGTTGCCTTAAAGAGGAAAGACCTGAGACCCAGATTCAGAGGAGCTGCGTCTGGGCTGCATGGGGAGTTTTCAGGCCAGGTACCTCTTTCAGTCCTGGTTCCTTTGGTTTGGGAGCTTTTGCTGGACGTTTAGCATGTTTTGAATTGAAGGCTGCTCTAGGTGAGAAACAGACCTAGGGAGGTGTTAGGAGAGTTCCCTTGAAGAGGAAAGCCCTGAGCCCCAAGGTCAGAAGGGCTGCTTGTAGACTGCATGGAGAGGTTGCAGGCCAGGTGTGGCAACTGGCAGAGAGCAACACGCAATTCGATATGAATTTTAGGTGAAGCCATTTTATTAGGTGCAATCACACAGATTATATACCTTTGTTACTGCAAAAGTGGCAAGCTAAAAAACTGCTAATTGGTTACACACACTGTTCACACAGTATTGATTGGTTAGTAATTATAACGAGTTCTGATAGACCGATCTTATAGCTAAATATCACTAGTTTACTTTAAATGCCTAAAAGTGTCCGCACACCTGCTCTTTTGAACCTCTTGTTATGGTTGGTTCCTAACATGTTGCGTTACTCCCAAATACCTTCCCATAACTGCTTCTTGGTTTAGGGTAGCCTGTACCCCTATCAACAAGGCCGCTGTGTTTTGAGAATGTGATTATTAGGATCCTCTCAGCATGAGCAACTTTTCCTTTCTCATGGGAACCGAAGAATATTGTTAGGGCCTAAATCTTGGGAGAAGAGAGCTAGGCTGCTAGCAGGCCTGCTGTCTTCCCCGACAGCCAAGTATGTGTTTCCTTCTTGGCTCCTTCGGTTAGGGAGCTATTGCTGCATGTTTAGCATGTTTTGAATTGAAGGCTGCTCCTTTAGAGAAAAACAGCTATGGAAGTAATATTAGGAGGGTTCCCTGGAAGAGGAAAGACCTGAACCCCAAGGTCAGAGGGGATGCTTGTGGGCTCCATGGGGAGGTTTCAGGCCAGGTATGTCTTTAAGTCCTGGCTCCTTTGGTTTGGGAGCTATTGCTGGACGTTTAGTATGTTTGGAATTGAATGCTCCTCCGGCGAGAAAAAAACATAGGACGTATTAGGAGGGATCCCAGTAAAAGGAAAGTCCTAAACCACAGGGTCAGAAGAGCTGCTTGTGGGCTCCATGAGGAGGTTTCAGGCCAGGTATGTCTTTCAGTCCTGGCTCCTTTGTATTGGGAGTTATTACTGGACGTTTATCATGTCTTGAACTTAAGGCTGCTCCAGATGAGAATACCACCTGGGGAAGGAGTTTTAGCCAGGTTGCCTGGAAAAGGAAAGACATGAGACCCAGGATCAGAGGAGCTGCCTGTGGTCTGCATGGGGATGTTTCCGGCCAGGTATGTATTTCTTTATGGGCTACTTTGTGGCTGGTCCAGCCACTCCGGCCACCGTAGACTGAATGCCAGAAGAAATTCCTGCTCCCTCTTCCCGGGTTTTGGCACCAGCTTGTTCCCCCGGGGACTTCTACCATGGACGCTTTTCCCACAAAAATAATAATAATATTGTCCCTCAGCGAGGGGCGGTGACCTGGTTCAGCAATGGCACAGTGACTCACGCTGGTCAGCAGTCCATCAGCACGCAGACACCAATGTGGTGGATGACAAATGGCATTTATTGCACAGCTCAATAGCGTTTTATAGCTTTGGTTTACAACATAACAGCCATCTGCTAGATTCGTCACCTCCGTCCGCTTACTTCACAGGCTAAACTCTATTGGCTATTAAGAGACGGGCTGTACCTTTCCGTACCTTTCCGTACAACACGAAATCTTCCGATTGCCAGACCCTAGCTGGCAACACTCCTTTGCCTTGGGAGCTATTGCTGGACATTTAGCATGTCTTGAATTGAAGGCTGCTCCAGCCGAGAAAAACACCGAGGGAAGTAGTATTAGCCAGGTTGCCTGGAAGAGGAAAGACCTGAGCCCCAGGGTCAGAAGGGCTGTTTGTGGGCTGCATGGGGAGGTTTCTGGCCTGGTAGGTGTTTCAGTCCAGACTCCTTTGATTTGGGACCTATTGCTGGACATTTAGCATGTTTTGAATTGAAGGCTGCTCCAGCCAAGAAAAAAACCTAGGGATGTATTAGGAGGCTTGCCTGTAAATAGAAAGCCCTGAGCCCCAGGGTATGAGGGGCTGCTTGTGGGTTTCATGGGGAGGTTTCAGGCCAGGTATTTCTTTCACTCTTGGCTCCCTTGGTTTCCGGTCTATTGCTGGATCTTCTTCTTAGAATTCTTCCTCTTCTTAGAAGTCTTTGTCTTTTTTGTAGTCATCGTCTTCTTCTTCTTCAACTTTTTGGTCGTAGTCTTCTTCTTCCTAGTCTTCTTTGTAGCATTCCTCGTAGTCTTCTTCTTCTTCTTTGTCTTCATCTTCTCAGTAGTTTTCTTCTTCATAGTCGTCATCTTGTTCTTGTTCTTGTTCTTGTTCTTGTTCTTGTTCTTGTTCTTGTTCTTGTTCTTGTTGTTCTTCTTCTTCTTCTTCTTCTTCTTCTTCTTTGTAGTCTCCTTCTTAGTAGTCTTCTAGTTCTCTTCCTTTGTCTTCGTAGTCTTCTTCATAGTCTTCGTCTTCTTTGTTGTCGTTGTCTTCTTTGTTGTCTTCCCCTTCATAGTCTTCTTCTTCTCCTTCATAGTCTTCTACTTCGTAGACTTTTTTCTGTAGTCTTCTTCTTTGTAGTCTTTTTTGTAGTCTTCTTCTTTGTCTTCTTTGTAGTCTTCTTCTTCGTATTCTTTTTCGTATTCTTATTCACAGTCTTCTTTGTAGTCTTCTGCTTCATAGTCTACTTCTTTAAAGCCTTTTTCATTTTCATAGTCTTTGTAGACTTTTTCTTCTTTCTCTTCTTCGTAGTCTTCTTCATGGTCATCTTCTAATTTGTAGTCTTCTTATTCTTCTCAGTCTTCTTCATAGTTTTCTTTCTCAGAGCCTTCTTCTTCTTCATAGTCTTCTTCTCCACAGTCTTCTTCCTAGTCTTCTTTGTAGTCTACTTCGTATTCTTATTCTTTGTACTCTTATTTGTAGTCTTCTTTCTAGTCTTGTTCTTATTAGTCTTCTTCTTCATAGTCTTTTTCATAGCCTTCTTCTTCTTTGTATTCTTCTTCTCCGTAGTCTTCTATTTCATAGTCGTCTCCTTCTTCGCAGTTTTGTTCTTCGTAGCCTTCTTCTTCGTAGTCTTCTTTTTCTTTTTTATCGTAGTCTTCTTCTTCTTCGTAGTATTTTTCTTAGTCATCTTCTTCGTAGTTCTCCATAGTTGTCTTCTTCGTAGCCTTCTTTTTCATAGACATTTTCTTCTTAGTCTTCGTAGTCTTCTTCTTCTTTGTAGTCATCTTCTTAGTCACCTTCTTCATAGTCTTCTTCCTATTAGTATTCTTCATATTCATCTTCACTGTAGTCTTCATCATAGTCATCTTCTTCGTAGTCATCTTCATAGTCTTCTTCGTAGTCTTCTTTTTCTTCTTCTTCTTTGTAGTCGTCTTCTGCTTCTTCTTCTCCTTCTTCATGGTCTTCTTTGTAGTCTTCTTCATCTTAGTAGTCTTCTTCTTAGTATTACTCTTTTTTTTGTAGTCGTCTTCTTCTTCGTAGTGTTCTTCATCTTTTTCTTCTTCCAAGTCTTCTTGTTAGTAGTAAACTTCTTTATACTCTTCTTTATCTTCTTCTTCTTCATCTCCTTCTTCTTTCTCGTAGTCTTATTGTTCTTAGTCGTCTTCTTCGTAGTCGTCGTCTTCTTCGTAGTCGTTGTCTTCTTCGTAGTATTATTCTTCTTCATAGTCGTCTTCTTCATAGTAATCTTCATTTTCTTCTTCGTCTTCTTCTTCTTAGTCGTCGTCTTCGTAGTTCTCTTCTTCATAGTCGTCGTCTTTGTAGTCTTCTTCGTAGTCTTCAGTCTTTTTCTTCGTAGTCTTCATAGTCTTCTTATTCTTCTTCATAGTCGTCTTCTTCTTAGTTGTCTTCGTCGTAGTCTTCCTCCTTTTCTTCGTATTAGTAATCTTCCTATTCGCCTTCATCGTAGTCTTCTTTTTTGTAGTCTTCTTCTTCGTAGTCTGCTTCTTCTTCTTTGTACTCTTTTTCTGGGTTCAGGTTTGACTTCAGGTCTGCCTCAGGATTCGGGTTTGTGTTTCGGGTCCAAATTCAGGTCCGGCTCAGGGTTGGGGTCTGTCTTCGGGTCTGGCTTGGAGTTTGGGTCCGGCTTCGGGTTTGTGTTTGGGGTTTGGGTTTGGCTCCGGGTCTGGCTCAGGGTTCAGGTCTGGCTACGCGTCCAGATCGAGTGTCAGATGTGGCTTTGGGTCTGGCTCAGGTTTCAAGTCCGGCTCAGGGTTCGAGTTGTCGTCCGGCTTCGGGTCCAGCTCAGGATCCGTCTCTGGGTAAGGCTCAGGGATCAGGTTTGGGTTCGGGTTTTGGATCATGCTTTGGGTCCGGCTCAGGGTTCGGGTTCGGAGATCGGGTCCGGCTTCGGGTGTGGCTTATGGTTCTGGTCCGGCTCAGGGTTCAGGTCCGGCTCAGAGTCCGGCTCAGTGTTTGGCTCTGGCTCAGGGTCCACCTCAGGGTTCAGTTTAAGATACAGGTTCAGGTCCAGCTTTGGGTCCGGATCCGAGTTCGGGTTCAAGTTTGGGTTTGGGTTCGGGGTTTGGGTCCAGCTCTGTGTCCTGCTCAGGGGTTGGGTCAGGCTTTGGGTCTGGCTCAGGGTTCAGGTTCGGGGATTAGGTCTGGCTTCGGGTCCAGCTCAGGGTTCTGGTGCAGCTTTGGGTCCGGCTCATTGTTCGGCTCTAGGTCTGGCTTAGGGTCCAGCTCAGGCTTTTGGTTTGAGTCCAGCTCTGGATCTGGCTCAGGGTTTGGGTCCGGCTTCGGGTCTGGTTCAGGGTTCAGGTCTGACTCTGGGTCTAGCTCAGGCTCAGGGTTTGATTTCGGCTTCAGGTCCGGCTCAGGATTTGTTTCCGGCTTCAGGTCCAGCTCCGGGTTCGGGTTCAGGGTTCAGGTCTGGCTATGGGTCCGGCTCGAGTGTCATGTCTTACTTTGGGTCTGACTCAGGGTTCAGGTCGTTGTCCGGCTTTGGGTCCAGCTCAGGGTCCAGCTACGGGCAAGGCTCAGGGTTGGGGTTTGGGATTCAGGTCAGGTTTCGGGTCCAGCTCAGGGTTCGGAGATCAGGTCCAGCTTCGGGTGTGGTTCATGATTCGGGTCTGGCTCAGGGTTCAGGTCCGGCTCAGGGTTCTGGTCCAGCTCAGGGTTCGTGTTTGGGGTTGGGGTCCGGCTTCAGGTCTGGCTCAGGGTTCGGGTCCGTATTTCTGTTCAGCTAAGGGTTCTGCACCGACTCAGAATACAGCTCAGGGTTTGGGTTCAGGTCCGTCTTTGGATCCGGGTCTGGGTTTGGGTTTGCATTCAGTTTCGGGTTCGGGGTTCGGGTCCGGCTCCGTCTTTGGGTCTGGCTCGGGGTTCAGATCCGGTTCAAAATTTGGTTCCAGCTCAGGGTCCAGCTCAGGGATCAAGTCCGGCTTCGGGTCCGGTTAAGAGTTTGGGTCCAACTCACGGTTCGGGTCTGGCTTCAGGTCTGGCTGTGGGTCCGGATCAGGATCCAGAACAGGATTTGGTTCTGGTTTTGGGTCCAACTCCTGGTTTGGGTTCAGGTTTTGGGTCTGACTTCAGGTCTGGCTCAGGGTTCAGGTCCGTCTTCGGGTCTGGCTCGGGGTTCAGGTCCGGCTTCGTGTCTTGTTTAGGGTTCAGGTCTGGCTCAGGGTTTGTGTTCGGGCTTTGGGTCTGGCTCCGGGTCCGGCTTCGGGTCCAGCTCAGGATTTGGGGATCAAGTCCAGCTTCAGGTCTGACTCAAGGTTCAGGTCTGACTCAGGGTTGAGGTCTGGCTCAGGGTTCGGGTCTGGCTTCGGGTACGGCTCAGGGTTCTGGTCCAGCTCTGGATTCCGGTCCGGCTTTGGGTCCAGCTCAGGCTCCAGCTCCAGCTCAGGGTCCTGCTCAGGGTCTGGCTCAGGGTTTGTGTCCAGCTCAGGGTTTGGCTCTGGCTTCGGGTCCGTGTTGATAGAAATGACAAAAGGTCCTAAAAAAGGACTCAAGGTAGATACGTTAGTGAAGCAGTAATTTATTATACGTTCTTGCAAGAGCGGGTGACCCAAAAAGTAGGCACACTTTGGTCAGAGCCCGCAACCTTTTTATACCATGTTCTTGTACATTATTCATTACTTGTCCCGCTTCATATTAAGATGAGTTCTAGGAAATTATTTCCATTAACTCCTCCCAATCACATCTGCGTCCCATGGTGGTGGTCGTCAGAGGTCTTGGTGATGAAGGCTTGAAGTCTTCCTCCTTCCCCTGTTTAACTATGGATTTTCACGGGATCAACCACGGCACCTTAGTCACAATAGTACATAATACAATACACAATGCAGATTCCTGTTTCCCATAGGTGAAGAGAATTAAAATGCATGAGTCTCTTTGTCTGGGACAACTGCTTACTGGCAAACATTTGTTCTTATCTTAACTCTTCCTGGCAACTGACATGGCCTAGGGCTGAGGGAAGTCAAGGCTGGATACAGGTTTCAGATTAGGTAAACCCCACATTGTCTTGCCCCTTTGTGTTAATGTGGCAATTTTGGTGCCCCAGTATGAATCAACACTGTGGAAACCTGTTGGTTGAGCTTTGTTTCCCTCAGCTACCTTTTATTGGAGAGAGTGGTTTTTGCCACAACAGCAAAACTTATATTAATAGTACTCGCTTCTAGTTCTCCACTTTACAAGTCAGCACAAAAAATTACAGCAACCCATTTTAGTTTACAAAAGCAACATTTCCAATATTTTCCACATTGTCACGATCCATAACCTAAACAAGACTTATTTTGGCAGAGGCTAAACCCTTCTTGTGTTCCAACCGAACCTCAGATCGCTGGGGGAGGCTGGGCTTAAACCCCCCGAGTGATGTCCGATTGCCAGGTATGTGTTTCTTTCTTGGCTCCTTTAGTTTGGGACCTATTGCTGGACATTTAGCATGTTTTGAATGAAAGGCTGCTCTGGCCGAGAAGACATAAATAGGTATGTGATAAATATAAATAGTGATGTCCAATTGCTAGGTGTTTTATTGTGATAAGTTCTTAATTAAATTCTTGGAGAACAGAATTAAGACTCGAAACGGAGTCAAGGTTTAGGTTGCTCTATTTGGCCCACAACAAACATGCAGGGAAAGGGGGGAAGAAAGAGAAAATGGGTGGAAAAGAGAGATAGAGAGAGGGAGAGAGAGTGGAAAAGAGGAAGGGGGGCGGGGGGGGGAGCTATATCTACCACCACGAGGCTACGGCATTCTGTCCGATGGCAGAGTATTCTTCAGTTTCTCAGGGTCTGATGGAAGGGGAGAGTGTTCCTTTGTTTGTCCCTCAATGTCTTCGTTCTCCGTTGCTTCCCTTCCCTCATGTTGCTTCCCCCTGTTTTCCATGGCCAAATGCTCCCTTTTTGTAGAGATACAGCTTCCACCTGGCCTGTGGGAATGCTTCAGGGTGGATGAGGGAATGTTAGGATGTGTGAATGGCTCCTGATGTGTTCTCCTGATAGTGGAATGCTCTCCTGATGTGTGAATGGCTCCTGATGTCTCTCCTTGGAAGCCTGAGCCTGACCTGTGGTGATATAGTGTGTTAGGAATGAGGTTTGGTTAGGTGAGAGGATGGTTCTGTTAGCAATTGGTAAGGCATATTTCCAGTACCTTACGCCACCTTGTGACTTAACATTGTCAACAGAAAAAGAAGAGAGAAAAAGTAGAAAATTGACTATGAAGCTAAAACATTACAACAATATCAACTCTAAGCAAGGCCAATGCCTGGCAATTATTTTCTCAGTACACATTAAGAAGGTAAAACATCTTATACAATTTCTACTGTGGATTATACAGATTGATGTACAGCTCAAATTCGTTTAATTCTGTCAGGTGACACAGTCGGTACAAATTGCATATTGGTGACATGTTGGATTAATTGAATAAAGCATGGGATAACACATGGTAAAAACAACAAGGTAGCTAAACCACACAGCAAGTGAAATATTTGTTTCACCCAGTGACTTCCTGGAAGCCAGGAAAACATATCGACATTCCAACATTCTCAAGTCTGGATTGGGGCATGGGCTAATTTTTGTATTCCAGCAGTAATTTGTTTAACCACCTTGCCATTCTCAGCAATTTTAAGCAACAATTAGAAACATTCAATTTTCCACAGACCCCACCCTCTGGCTAGTAGGTAGTCGAGAACCATATTATGCATTTCACATTTGAGTTGCTTGATCTGCCAATAGGTATCTCTACTATGGTTTGAAATCGAATAATGTGATTGAGGTTGTAGATAGGTTCTCGAGCACCACTAACCCACTCATTAGGATTCCATAATGTATGATACGTTGAGGGATCTACTTGTCTTTACCCCAAGTTTGGTTACTCCCATCAGCGAGAGGTGTCAGTGGCAGATCATTTTTCCTCATTTCAAATCATATTTGAATAACACCTAAATAATCTTCACCTGTTCCAGAAGTAAGGAAAACAAGGGAGAAATTACCCCAATGTAACACACTCCCAACCAGTTTACTGGCAGCAATTTATATGCATGATTTGCACAAAAATATATTTTCACAACAGGGTATGTCTGAAAATAAATTTTCCCAGCTTGCCCTCCAATGGGAACAATTTGTCTTGTTACAATATTTGCAGTCATAAGCTTCCTGGTCCCAAATACAATCATGGCCTAAAGTGTTACCTCGGCTGATGTTAGGTGTGAGAGACCAAAATCGAGGAAATGAGTTCATGTATCCCTCAGCATTCACCCAGGCATACGTATATGCTTAATCCATTTCATATGGTTCTTCTCCCACCTAAATGGTTATACTTCTGTTTTGATATGTACCATTGCCTATAAAAGGACCATCACTTTGTGCTCTAGTCAAACAATGTTTACCTTTCCCTAGAATTTGTATGTGCCATGGTGAATCATGTGGGTCTTCCCATGCTTTGTTCCCTCTTGTCTCACTATATCTGCTCACTAACCATTTTGGTAGCAAGGCTATAGCTGCCCAAGGAAAAAATTGATAGATCAAATGGTACAGCTTCGGGTCCGGCTAACGGTTCGGGTTTGGGTCTGTCTCCGGGTCTGTCTCTGGGTTCGGGTCCAGCTTTGGGTCCAATTTCGGATCTGGCTTCAGGACCGAATCCGGGTTCAGGTGCAGCTTCGGGTTCGGCTCAGGGTTTGGGTCCGTGTTTGGGTCTTGTTTAGGGTTCTGGTCCGGCTCAGGGTTCGGTTCTGGCTAAGGGTTCGGGTCTGAATCAGGGTTCAGGTCTGACTCCAGGTCTGGCGCAGGGTTCTAGTCCGGCTCAGGGTTCGAGTTCGGGGTTTGGGTCCAGTTCCGGGTCTGGCTCAGGGTTCTGGTCTGGCTTCGGGTCCGGCTAAGTGTTCGGGTCCAGCTCAGGGTTTGGGTCCAGCTCTGGGTACGGCTCAGGGTTTGGGTTCAGGTCCGGCTTGGGGTTCTGGTTTGTCTTCGGGTCTTGGCTCAGTGTTCGGCTCTGGGTCCAGCTTTGGGTCAGGCTCTGGGTTCGGCTCAGGGTTCGGGTGTGGAGAGCATTACTGATGCAGCAGTTACTCTGCAGCTATTTTAGGCACTCTGTTTTCATCCCAGGGCTACAAGGAGATAAAGCAAAAATGCAAACAAGAGAAGTGGCGGAAAACCAGATAAGACAGCATTCCTGCAAGAGCCTGGACATCGCATGCTGACCCTTGGCTAGCCAATAATCCTGAAGGGGAGCTCGTGTACTTCACAATGTAACCAATTAGTTAGCTTGCTATTTTTGGGTAAACTTGGTACAGTGTATAAATGTGGGTGGCTGCAGCAATAAACGGACAATGCTTCTAGCACTTTAAAGGACTCTGTCGTTTATTCCAGCGGTCTCCCGCGGACTCCCTGCAACATCTGGTGCCCGACCAAGATTTATGATCATTGGACATTTACGATCACTATGAACCCAGCTTCAGTTTGGAAAGCGGACTTGCGAACAAGATTTACGATCACTACAAACCCAGCTCAAGTCTGAAAACCGGACCTGTAGACAGGACAGATTTATGGTCGCTGGGGGCAGCGGCCGCAACCTGGACAGCGGAGTCACAGACAGGACAGTTTTACGGTCACTGTGGGCAGCGGCCAAGACCTTGAAAGCGGGCTCACGGACAGGACGGATTTACGGTCGCTGTGGGCAGCGGCCAAGACCTCAAACATGGACTCACAGACAGGACGGATTATTTTTTAATCGCTACGGTCCCGGCTCGAGTCTGAAAAGTGGATTTGCAGAAAGGACAGATTTACAGAGGCTGTGGACCTGGCTTAGGGCTGGAGAACAGCCTTGCAAAGGGACGGAGTTATACTCACTGCAACTTGTCGACAGGGGAAACAGCGGGGTTGTCGGAACAAGGAACTTCATTGCACTCGCAGCCGTGCTGTCCATCAGAACTTTGCCGTAGTCACAGGTGTGCGGTATGTAGGAATTTTTGTCGCAGCTGCAGGCATGCGGCATATAGGAATCTTACCACAGCCAAAGGTGCTGGGCGATGGCCTTGCTGCTGCTGCAGGCGTGCCATGTGTAGGAATCTTACCACAGATGAGGGTGCTGCACATTGACTTTGCCGCAGTTGCAGGCGTGCTGTGCATGGCAATCTTGCCACAGCTGTGGGTGCTGTGCGTTGGTTTTGCCACAGCTGCAGGCCTGCTATGCATAGGAATCTTACTGCAGCCGAAGGTGCTGCGTGTTGGCTTTGCTGCAGCTGCAGGCATGCTATATGTAGGAATTTCAATGCAGTCGCAGGTGTAGGAATTTACTGTACCTGCAGGTATGTTGTCCGTTGGTCTGTCACCACAGCTGCAGGCGTGCCGTGCGTAGGAATTACCACAGCCATAGGTGTCGGGGAAGACAGCAGGCCAGCTAGCAGCCTAGCTCTCTTCTCCCAAGACATAAGCCCTGACAATATTCTTCTGTTCCCGTGAGAAAGGAAAAGTTACTCATGCTGAGAGGATCATAATAATCACATACTCAAAACACAGCGGCCTTGCTGATAGGGGCACAGGCCACCCTAAACCAAGAAGCAGTTATGGGAAGGTATTTGGGAGTAACAGAACATGTTAGGAGCCAACCATAACAAGAGGGTCAAAACAGCAGGTGTGCGGATACTTTTAGGTAAACTAAGGATGTTTATCAGAACTCGTTATAATTACTAACCAATCAATATGGTGTAAACAGTGTGTGTAACCAATTAGCAGTTTTTTTGCTTGCCACGTTGGTAGTAAAAAAGGTATATAATCTGTGTGATTTCACCTAATAAAGGGCTGACGGTCTTCCTGGCCTCCTGGCTTCACCTACAATTCATATCGAATTGCGTGTTGCTCTCTGCTGCTCGCCACAAATGGTGACCCCGACGTGATGCTGAGATCGTGGCCGACCTGACCTATGACCGACAAGCTCCTGAAACTGCGACCGAGGGAGTCAGCGAAACTCTGAAGAAAAGGCAGCTGGTAACAATCACTTCAGCAGCCAGACAGTGCATCAAGGACAGCGGAACAAAAAAAGGAAAACAACACTTTGCAGCAGTTCGGCTGAGAAGGTGAGCCCTTGTTACAGCTATGGGGAATAAGTTATCTAGCGAGGAAAGGGCTATAGTCAAGATTCTAGCAAGAATCCTCTCAAAGAGAGGCATAAAATATGACGACTCAACACTGAAGCGTCTGCTGCGGTGGTGTCGTGATCATGGAGTTTTAGTCGAACCGCACTTAGTGCTCAGCATAAACACCTGGCAAGATGTGGGGGATAAACTATGGGATGCAGTCTGTAGGGGAGACAAGAAAGTAAAGAGACTTGCTACTGCTTGGAAACTTGTGATTTCTACTCTGGAGGACATAAAATCCGAGCAAACAGCTGCCTGTGGGGCTGTTAAAGCTCTCACGGCAACGGCATGCACTGCTGTTAAAGTGTTTGAGCCTCTAGTCCCAGGACCGCCCGCCCCCCCACCCGAAGACTACAGAGAAATACAGACTGATGCACCGGTCAGTGTTGTCCCCACGACATCTCCTAAACCTGTGGATACTGACAAGGAGCCTATGGCCACAGACAAACGTCCTACAGAGACGCTCCAGAATCCGCCTTCCCTGCCATCGGGTCAGGGACTCACTTCATCTCAACAGCCACCTTTCCCACCCACACCTCCCGACCAACTCAACCATAAATCACTGTCTCCTGACGACCCAGAGACTCCAGCGAGACGGCTCGTCGGAGCCTGGGCATGTAAGGTGGTGTCAGTACGGGAAAAACAGCTTAATCTCCGTATTTTTATGCAAACTGAAGGGAACTCAATTTCTGCTTAATCGCAGAAACTACCGGGGAAAAGTTTACCTGGGAACTGCCAGGTGGTGGAGAAAGTTGATAGCGGGCCCGTGGGAGGTGGCTGTGGCATGCAGCTTGAGAAACAAAGCCTCAAGCACTGCCAGATTAACAGATAACGAGGTGGAACCTTTAGGCCATAAACCGTGGAATGTGGCAAGATTGTGATAAGCACAGTCCCATGCCCCCGTCTAGGGCAGGCTCCAGAAGGAACTCTTGCTTTAGATAACATATGCATACTGTCTGATATGTATTAGAAGTTCTATTAGCATGATAAGATAGAGATGCTGTTGCAACAGAAAAACATTGACCAATCAGATGTAGCCCACGAACACCATATGTTTGAAAGAAAGCATCCCAGTCTTCAGAGCATATAAAAAGGAATGATTCTTTACAATAAATCAACTTTTGCTTGCATCAAGCTGTGTCCCGTCTCTCTCCGTCGCGGCAAATTGGTGCCCCGTGTGAGGACTTTGAATCGCGCTGAGCTGTGCGGCATGCTGCGACTTCCACAGAACGTTGAATGAGCCACTGAAAGGAAGTGGGAAGCCTGGCCAGGAATCATCCCTCTGGAAGAGAGGTGAGCTGTGGGTAATATGGGGAATCAGCTGTCTTCCCCCAAGAGAGACGTATATGACCTTATGAAAGGTCTTCTTAAAAAGCATGGGAAAGAGATCTCTGGACATGATCTCAAGGCAATGCTTAAATGGGTACAAGTGAAAATACCCACTGTAACTGCATCTAGTATTTTTTCATGGGAACTCTGGGATGATGTGGGGACGAAATTATGGGATGTGGCAACAACGGGAAATGTTGAGGTCCACCGTATGCTCCCGTGCTGGAGAGGTATTTTTGAGACTCTAAAAGCCCAGGAAAAGGGAATAGAAGCCAAAAAGGAGGGAGCACCTATCCTGTACCCTCCAAGCCGCAGGGTCCTGGACTTTTAGCGCCACCTTCTGGGCTGCCGTATTCCAGACCTTTAACAGCATACGCCACTGGTTACCCCACGGAGGAGCATCCTTTCGACCCGGGCTCAGTCCACCCGGACAGGGAACCGGACTTATACCCTCCTGACCCACGCGATGTGTGGGCTAACATAAAACGACAAGCCTTGAAAGAGGGGGAGCTGGATATGGCTAAAACAATAGTGGCTCCGGTGATTTACCAGGGCCGGGGGGTGCAATGGGAAGCTCTGTCTTTTTCGGTTATTAAGGAACTGTGTCGTACTGTCACTGAGCATGGGCTTTCCTCACCCTATTTTGTGAGTCTGTTGTCTTCTGTATTTGATACATATGTTATGACTCCTCATGATGTCAAGTCTTTAGCGCAGCTGTTATTAACTCCTACTCAATACTCACTATGGGAGTCACACTGGAGAAGGGGACTTCAAGCACTCCTTCTTACATATGCGAGTCATAATAACGCTGCATTAGCTGCACTGACCATAGAACACCTTACTGGTACTCAAATCTGGCATCTCAAGCTCGAGACTGCCCTCGTGAAGCTCTAGAGGCAATCCGCGAAGAGGCAAAAAAAAAAAAGGCTTTTCATAAAATTCCTGATTCACAGAAACCACAGAAAGCCTTTACTAATATTAATCAAGAACCATGAGAGCCTTACATGCAGTTTACTGATAGACTGAAACAGGCTTTGGAATGACAAATAAACAACACAGGGGCTCGGGAAATATTGTTGTTGAAACTGGTTGTTGAAAATGCTAATGCTGATTGTAAAAAACTCTTGAAATTTCTTCCTAATCTCTCATGCTAAGTGGCCTCTGCAATGGCCTCTGGCTAATGTTTCCCAAGCATTGGCTGGAATTGGGGGGACTGGTAGCAGCCACCAAAGCTGGGAATTCATCCAAGTTCGAGGTCCGGAGGGGCATATAGCCTCTGTTAAACCATTTGTGTTACCCATTCCTATGATTTTATGGGGGCGTGATGTGCTATCACAGTGGGGAATGTCCATTCGGACCCATTTTTAGATGGGGCCATTGAAGTGCGCAATACCCTAAAATTGACATGGAAAACCGATACCCCTATTTGGGTAGATCAATGGCCCCTACCACTGGAAAAGCTTCGCACCCTCCAAGAGCTAGTTATGGAACAGTTAACAAAAGGGCATATTGTTCCTTCCACTAGTCCTTGGAATTCACCTGTTTTTGTTATTAAGAAAAAAACTGACAAGTGGCGCTTACTCCATGACCTCAGGAAAATTAATGACGCTATGGAAGATATGGGAACCCTCCAGCCAGGGCTCCCATCCCCCACTATGATTCCTCGAAATTGGTATTTGACTGTTATTGACCTCAAGGATTGCTTTTTTAATATCCCACTGCACCCAAATGATGCTCCTAAATTTGCTTTTTCAGTCCCAAGCGTCAACATGCAAGCTCCATTGCAAAGATACCAGTGGGTTGTGCTGCCACAAGGAATGAAGAACTGTCCTACAATCTGTCAGTGGTATGTAGCTAAAGTACTTAGTCCTGTTAGGACTGCAATGTCCGGTGTCTTATTGTACCATTACATGGATGACATCCTAGTGGCCGCACAACATCACGAAGTCATGGAGGAAGCTGTAGCCCTTGTCACAACTGCTATTAACTCAGCAGGCCTCTGTATTGCGCCGGAAAAGGTTCAAAAGATACCCCCATGGAAGTACTTAGGTTGGCGCATCAGAGCCCAGACTATAGTTCCTCAACCTTTACAGATACAAACATAAAAAATTTGCGTGATGTACAGAAATTGTTGGGAACAATCAATTTGGGTTCGACCACTGTTAGGAATTTCTAATGCGGACTTAGGTCCTTTATTTGAACTGCTTAAAGGAGATACTGACTTGCGCTCACCTCGCAGTCTTGGTTCTGAGGCAATTGACTCTTTGCAAAAGATTGCTACAGCGATTACTCTCGGACAAGTACACCGATGGGCTCCTGAATTACCCTTTTTTCTAATTATCTTGAACCCTGCTCGACAGCCTCATGCATTAATATTTCAATGGGACCCTCAGAAACCAGACCCACTGCTGATTATCGAATGAGTTTTCTTGCCAAATCAATCTACAAAAACCATTTCAACGCAGCACGAGATGTTTGCTTCTTTGATAATTAAGGCCAGACAACACTTGTTAATGTTGTCAGGAGTGGACTTCGCATGTATCTGCTTGCCTCTAACGAACATGTATTTACAATGGCTGTATCAGCAGTCAGATGCCTTTGTTATGGCACTGGCAGACTATACGGGTCAACTTACATCCCACCCACCTTCGCATAAGCTGCTTCATATTGACTTTCGCTTGATACCCAGGCCAAAAAGGAGTGATCAGCCATTACAAGCCCTTACTGTATTTACGGATGGGTCTGGAAAATCTCATAAATCAGTCATCTTATGGTGGGACGACCAGCATGAACGATGGGACTCAGACATAGAGACCGTTCCTGGTTCTCCCCAGATAGTGGAGCTGACTGCAGTTGTTCGAGTTTTTCGAAAGTGGTCCGCACCACTTAACCTTATCACTGATTCAGCCTATGTTGCAGTGATTGTTGAGCGAGCTGAAGCATCTGTATTGCGTAATGTTTCACATTCTGAACGATTTGCTTTGTTACAGGAACTTATCTTTCTTTTGGACTCTCACCCTCACCCCTATTTTGTTATGCATGTCAGGTCACACACTTCTTTACCTGGTTTTATTGCAGAAGGAAACCGACAAGCTGATTTGCTGACATTACCTGTACAAGTATTGCCAGATCGCATAGCACAGGCTAAACTCAGCCATTCCTTTTTTCATCAGAATTCTGGAGGTCTCAAACGGCAGTTTGGGCTCACCTCCCAACAAGCGACTAATATTATAGCCGTATGTCCTGACTGCCAAAGGCATTCTTTTCCGTCAATAGCAGGAGGTGTTAACCCCAGAGGGTTACAGAGCTTACAACTGTGGCAAATGGATGTTACACATTATTGGGAGTTTGGTAAATTGAAGTATGTTCATTCCTCTATTGATACCTTTTCAGGTGCTTTGTTTGCTTCTTGCCATACAGGGGAGAAGGCACGTGATGTCTGTAGACACCTGATGCATGCTTTTGCCACCTTGGGCATACCCTCTCAAATAAAAACGGACAATGGCCCTGCATATGTCTCAGCTGCAGTTAAGGCCTTTTTTGACTCCTGGGGTGTGACGCACATTACTGGCATTCCTCATTCCCCTACAGGTCAATCTTTAATTGAACGCTCCCACCAGTCTTTGAAGTGCTTACTGCAACAACAGAAAGGGGGAATAGGGACTGCCACCCCTGGGGAGCGACTACAGAAAGCTTTGTATGCTTTTAACTTTTTGAATTGTTCTTTAATAGATAACAATCCTCCGATAGTTCGACATTTTAATGCAAATGCTTCACTTGAGGCACAAATTAAAGCCCCGGTGCTGGTTCGTGATCCAGAAACAGGTTAGATCATGGCACCGTACCCTCTTGTTACATGGGGAAGAGGTTATGCTTGTGTCTCTACAGAAAAAGGCCCCAGGTGGATTCCGGCGAAGAACGTACGACCTTTCCGTGAATCCCTGCCACAACCATCCAGTGACGACTCCGATCATCTCTTTGATCAACAAACTCCTGAAAACTCTGGGACCACGGACGATTGAGACACTGACAACTAAGACACCAACAGGACACACGAATTGGCCTAACCTGCTTCCGGCAGCGCTTCCGGACAGGCAGCTGACACTGAGAAATCCTTGGAGCACCTGGATAGAGTCAGACTTTGAGTCCTGTTATTTTGAAAGAACTTGAAATCATGATTTGGTGCCTGATTTTAGTAACAATAGGTATAGGACCATTACCCCTTTGGGGCAGTTTCCTTCCCCCTCCTCTTCCTAAAACCAATGGGTGGATCACATTGGCAAATTTGACCGGACAGGACACTTTATGTCTTGCCACTGCCTCTCCTAATAATCCCTTTTCTACATGCCTCGTGGGTTTGCCGCTGGACAAGTGGCCGATACCCACGGAACTCCAACCCTTCTTTCCATCCAGAAACGTGTCCCGAAATATAACAGATGATTGGGACATGTGGACCCCTCACCTCCCATTTGCTACCCTAGAACCACAGGAGAATGAGATCCCTGGATCAGTAAAAATGGATTTTTGTGTTAAGTTTAACTATTCAGGAAAATATCAGTCCAGGGCATGGGATGTCTCTCCTGCCCATCCTGTTTTTAAAAATGCTAGTGCCTGGTGTAATTACACAGCGACAAATTTGTCCAGGTCTAGCAATACTCCCCTTCTATTACCATCGGGGATATTTTTTATTTGTGGGGATAGGGCGTGGCCCGTTATCCCTTCTCATATAAAAGGAGGCCCGTGTAGCCTTGGATGCCTTTCTGTCCTGACTCCTAATAAATCTATGATTTTACAACACCGCCATTCTCATAGGGCAAAATGTGGAATCCATGAATATATCCCTGAATGTGATGATAATGTAGAGTTTTGGTCTTTTAGTCAACACTTTGCTACCTCTCTTTTCTTACCAGGTGCTGCCGCTGGGAAGGCTTTAGCAACTTTAGACAAGCTTGGCTGCTGGCTTGCTGAACAGTCTAATGCTACTAGTAATGCATTGTCTGGCTTCTTATTAGATGTTGATAGTATTCGCCATGCTACATTACAAAATAGAGCTGCTATAGATTTTTTGCTTTTAGCGCAAGGCCATGGCTGTGAGGATTATGAAGGCATGTGTTGTATGAATCTCTCTGACCACTCAGAATCGATCCATGCCAGCATTCAAAAGCTTAAAGATGGGGTTTCTAAACTCCAAAAGGATGATAGCTGGGATTGGCTAGATAAACTTATTGGAGGATGGGGCTGTTAAAGGCGTTTGCTGATTCTAAACTTTCAGGCTGCTTTTTGCTAGTTTATAGAAACTTGAGGCATGCTTTGTTTTGAACAATGGCTTTTGCTTATATCCCTAACCCACTAAGGTACAAAATGACATACTGTTAAGAATGATAAGCACCAAGAATTTCTTTGAAGAACATTATAAACTTCAGGCAAACCAGAGCGTGCAAGCGGAACAAGAGGTCCCTAACCATGAAAGCAGGGAAATCAGCCCGAACCGGTTTGGGGAGGAAGAAGTGATCACTGAACTGAGAAAAACAGAAGGAACAGTATAACCAAAATTGATTAACTGAGTGATCCTGCTAGTGATTGAACAAGAACAATCAAAAATGTACGGATATGGATTAACCACAAGAATAATTAGTAACTTGCATAACTTTTACTTTGTTCTCTTATAATATAAATATCTGCAACCTACCACTCATCGGCGCGGTGTGATGAGACTCCGGTCTGCACCCGCCCGGCGCCGACTTCTTTTTCTCTGAATAAATCTTTGCTACTATGACACTCTCAGTGTGAGTGTTCCTTTTGTCGATAACAAATTTGGTGCCGTGACTCGGATCCGGTAACTGGCAGCCTGGTACTTCTCCAGAGAGGCGCGCCTCACCTGATTTTGGGTGACTCTGGGGAGCCCCTTGGCTAACCAGTCCCGGATTTTCCGAACGGCAGAGAAAAAGAAACTTCAGTTACCGTGCACGAAGATTCCGAATGAAGGCTCAGAAGAAGAGCGGAATTTCCCGGACTCCTGGCACATCATTTTCACGATTCCGGTTTGACTGAAGGTGCTGGGTAAGTCCTTGAGTTTACGTTCGGATATAGGATTCCCTTCCTTTCAAAAATGGGACAGGAGGCTTCTAAGGTTAAGAGAGCTCTAGATTTTAAGGTACCTCCGGAGAGTCCTCTAGGACTGATGCTACGCCACTTGGGAGGATCCCCGGCCCGGCGGGGAAAATCAAAGGAAAAAAATGATTCAATATTGTGTGCACACATGGGGGGAAAAATAAATAGGGAAAAATATTTTTTGGCCCCGGTTTGGGTCTTTTGAAGATTGGATATGCCAAGCCCTTAATTTTTATGTGAATAACAAGACCCCATATAGTCCAGAAGAAAGTCAATATGCCTTTTTGTGGATAGTCGCCTCTAAAGACGATAAGATAGCTGTGGTTTATTCTTTAAGAACTAAGCCCAAGAGAAGGGATTCAGATGAGCTGCTTTACCCTCCCCCATATGGGGAAGGTCCTACTGCCCCATCACCTTTACCCAGTCCCCAGGGGAGCAGACCCTGAACAAGGGGACTCCCTCGCACGGAAGCAGCATAAGGACTTTTTCCCTTGCGAGAAACACCCATGGGGGGGCCACAACCTGGTATAGGGTACGTTTCCGTGCCCCTGAATAGTGGTGACGTAAGAGGATTTAAAAAAAAAGAAATGGGGCATCTTTTAGATGATCCACTGGGGGTAGCAGATAAGCTAGACCAATTTCTAGGCCCCAGTCTATACGCTTGGGATGAATTAGAGACAATATTGAAAATACTGTTTACCAATGAAGAAAGGGGAATGATCCGGACTGCCGGTATGAGGCATTGGGATATGAATGGAGAAATTAAGAAACACCTCACAAAACTTATGATGGAAACCGGGTTGTACTGGGTAAAATGCTTACCCCTAGCCCTGTTATACATAAGAACTTGTCCCCGAGCAGATGCTGGTCTCTCTCCTTACGAAATTCTATATGGAATGCCCTTCGATTTTGGACAAAACCCCGATCCTTCTAGGGCAAGCAATAAAAACTTAGAAAATTATATGGAAGCTTTAAATAAAAGGCGGGAACAACTCAGGAAAAAGGGATTAGTAACACAGAGACCACCACTAGACTTAACCATACACCGTATGCAACCAGGAGATCAAGTACTAATAAAATCCTGGAAAGAGAGCAGTCTAACCCCTCGATGGGAGGGACCTTATCTCATTTTGCTTACAACAGATTCTGCAATACGAACTAAAGAAAAAGGGTGGACGCACGCTAGCCGAGTCAAGAAAATACCCACAACAGACAAGTGGACATCAACCCAGCATTCCAGCTCTCTGAAAATTACCTTGAGGCGTCAACCAAATGAATGAAGAAGAAAACCTTAAACTTTGGTTTGGGTTACCAACTCACGAAGTTCTTCGGAGGGTATCGTATGCTTCCTGGGTACAGGGGAGAATTCTACATCAAGGAGGGAGAGGGGGGTTGTATAGGGCTTGTGATGGGGGGACGAACTTTAGCACTCTGTTGTGAAGTAGAAACTAACATCTTGATTCACCCTCCCTCGTTGCGAAAAATACCTTGCTTAAAACACCCGTTGTCTGGGCACGAAAGCTGGGTTCAGTGTATATGTCACAATTGTAAACAACTTTGGAACTGTTCTTCCCGGTTCCGACAGGCATACTGCCTTCAATGTAGAAACCACCGGTGTAACTCCTCGAGACCAGAAAATATAAATACTCTGTTTTGTGGATGGGAACTGTTAATACCAATTTGTTGGGAATTTTATGAATCTGACAGAAGTAAGATTATAACTACATGTAGGAAGCGGTTTAAGTGGAAACGCGACCAACGCCATACCTAATACAGGGTCCGCAATTGCGATTTCAGGGATAAAATATTGATTGCACCAATCTTAAAATAAAGAAGAGCCGCCCCTGAAGACATCTGGTTGTTACCAAGAAGATTAACAACTCAGTTGCTCCCTGCCAGGAGTAGACTAGAGAAGGTAAAAACAGTCCAACATGTGGGGCAGACGGCTTGTTCTGATATGTGCAATCCTTCTGTTCCCTGACGACTTAGAAGGGAAGTCTCACCAGCCCTTCGAATGGACCCTGAAAGGTACAGGCAGTGGTTCAGAAAATAAAGTTATAGACACCGTTATTACATCGGAACCCCCAAAATTCCTAACCACTACCTGCGCTTTGGTCAATCGAATCAATAGCTGACCAAGGATACCCGTTAGTAATATTGGGTCAGGAACTCCACACATCAGTGGGAAATGTAACCCTAATATCCCTTTTTATGGATGCCCCAGTTCAAATCCAGGGAAAAATTATTGCAATCAACCGGGAGAATACTTTTGTGGATACTGGGGCTGTGAGACTATTGCATCCGCATGGTCTCCTCCCCCCAGGAGGATCAGTTCCTGTCCATAAAATGGTTTCGTAATGGAAGCATAAGCCTAACAGTTTACCGTCACGAGAACCCAGGATGGCTAATAGGGAAAACGTGGAATTTGAGGTACTACGTTTCTGGGAGAGACCCGGGAGGTTTCTTTTCAATTCAAAAGGGGAACCAGCTCTGCCACCTTTGGCAGTCAGGCCTAACCAAATTATAATTCCTGCGGAGACCCAGCCCTCTTTAGACTTTATCACTGAACCCACTATCTCGACCTCTTTAGTGAAAACATACCCTCCTCCCTTCTCGACAAACGATAGCCCGCTGTGGGCGATGATTAAAGCTACTTTCATTATGATCAATCAGACCAACCCCAATGTAACTAAGGACTGTTGGTTGTGTTATGGAATAAAACCACCTTATTATGAGGGAATTGCTACTCCCTTCCCTTTCTTTGTTGGCAATATGACATTACCCCCTCCACAGTGTAATTACAGATCACAGATCACAGATCACAGAATCTTAGGGGTTGGAAGGGACCTCAAGAGATCTTCGGGTCCAACCTCCCTGCCAAAGCAGGCTCCCTATCTCATATTACATAGATAGGCGTCCAGACGAGACTTGAATATCTCCAGAGAAGGAGACTCCACCACCTCCCTGGGCAGCCTATTCCACTGCTCTGTCACCCTCACTGTGAAAAAGTTCTTCCGCATGTTGGTGCGGAACTTCCTGTGCTCCAGCTTACAGCCATTGCCCCTAGTCCTGTCCCCACTGACCACTGAAAAGGGGCTGGCCAATTCCCCCTGCCACCCATGTCTAAGATACTTGTAAACACTAATTAGGTCCCCCCTAAGTCTTCTTTTTTCCAAGCTGAACAGACCCAGCTCACTCAGCCTTTCCTCATAGGGGAGATGTTCCAGACCCCTAATCATCTTTGTCGCCCTTCTCTGGACTCTCTCCAGAAGGTCCCTGTCTTTTCTATACCAGGGAGCCCAGAACTGGACACAGTATTCCAGGTGGGGCCTGACCAACGCAGAGTAGAGGGGGAGGATCACCTCCTTCGACCTGCTGGACACACTCTTCCTGATGCATCCCAGGATCCCATTGGCTCTCTTGGCCACCAGGGCACACTGCTGGCTCATAGCCAACCTGTCATCAACCAGGACCCCCAGGTCCTTCTCCATAGAGCTCTTCTCCAACAGGTCATCCCCCAGCCTGTACTGATACAGTCGGTTATTCCTCCCCAGGTGCAAGACTTTGCACTTGCTTTTGTTGAATTTCATTAGATTTCTCCCTGCCCAGCTCTCCAGCCTGTCCAGGTCTCGCTGAATGGCAGCGCAGTGTTCCTGCGTGTCAGCCACTCCTCCCAGCTTTGTATCATCGGCATACTTGCCGAGGGTGGATGCTATTCCCTCATCAAGGTCGTCAATGAAGATATTAAACAGGACTGGACCCAACACTGAGCCCTGGGGAACACCGCTAGTCACAGGCCTCCATTCAGATTCTACTCCACTGATTACGACCCTCTGAGCCCGGTCTGACAGCCAGTTCTCAACCCACCTCACTGTCCACTCGTCTATCCCTTGTTTCCTCAGCTTCTCTATCAGGATGTTGTGGGAGACAGTATCGAAAGCTTTGCTAAAGTCGAGGTAGATGACATCCACTGCTCTCCCTCCATCCACCCAGTTGGTAATAACATCTTAGAAGGCTATGAGATTGGTCGAGCACGATCTCCCCTTGGTGAATCCATGCTGACTATTCCTCATGACCTTCTTCTCTTCCAGTTGTTTGGAGATGGCATCCAAAACAAGCTGTTCCATCACCTTTCCAGGGACAGAAGTGAGGCTGACTGGCCTATAGTTACTGGGATCCTCCTTCTTGCCTTTTTTAAAGACTGGAGTGACATTGGCTATCCTCCAATCTTCAGGCACTTCTCCTGTAGTCCAGGATCTATCAAAGATGATAGAGAGCGGCTCCGCAATCACCTCCGCCAGCTCTCTCAGCACACGTGGGTGTATCCCATCCGGGCCCATGGATTTGTGTGCATCCATTCCTTTGAGTCGCTCCTGGACCACCCCTACCTCAACTAGAGGGGAGCCATTCGTTCCCCAACCACTCCTACTTACATCTGGGATCTGTGAGTCCTGAGAAGCCTTCGGAGTAAAGACCGAGGCAAAGAAGGCATTAAGTATCTCCACCTTCTCATCATCTCCCGTCACCAAGACACCCGCCTCATTCAACAAGGGACCTACATTATCCCTGGTCAACCTTTTACTATTTACATACCTGAAAAAGCTCTTTTTGTTGTCCTTTATGTCCCTTGCCAGCTTAATTTCTAAGCAGGCCTTAGCCCTCCTAGTTGCATCCCTACAGGCCCTGGCCACATCCTTATATTCATCCCATGATCTCAGACCCTGTTTCCACAGTTTATAGGTCTTCTGCTTCCCTTTGAGTTTACTCATAAGTTCCCTGCTTATCCACACAGGTCTTCTACCTCTCTTTCCCAATTTCTTACTCAAAGGGATGCACCTATTCTGTGCTTGGAAGAAGTGCTGTTTGAATGTTAGCCAGCACTCGCAGGCTCCCATTCCTTCAAACAGAGCAGCCCATGGGATAGCCCCTATTTGATTTCGGAGGAGATCAAAGTTAGCTCTTCCAAAATTCAGGGTAGCTATCCTACTTTTTGGCTTGCCTCTTCCACTCAGGATCTTGAACTCGACCATTTCATGGTCGCTTTGTCCTAAGCAGCCCCCGACCTTCACTTCACTGACGAGCCCGTCCTTGTTAGTAAAAACAAGGTCAAGCATCCGCCCTCCCCTAGTAGGTTCCTGCACCATCTGTATCAGGAAGTTGTCTTCCATATACTGCAGAAATTGTCTGGACTGCATACGACTGGCCGTATTGCTTGCCCAGCAAATATCTGGGTAGTTGAAGTCCCCCATAAGGACCAGCGCCTGCGATCTTGAGGCTACTTCCAATTGCTTATAAAATTCATTATCAACCCGCTCCTCTTGATCAGGGGGCCTGTAGTACACACCCACGACTATGTCACCCAAACTGGCCTGCCTTTTAATTCTTACCCACAAGCTCTCGGCAAGCGGTTCATCCCTACCCAGGTGGAGCTCAATACATTCTAGGTGCTCTCTAACATAAAGAGCAACTCCTCCACCTCGTCTCCCTAGTCTATCTTTCCTAAAAAGCACGTAGCCATCCATGGTAGCATGCCAGTCATCCAGGCTGTCCCACCACGTCTCAGTGATCGCAATGAGATCGTGGCCCTGTGACCGCACAAAGATCTCTAATTCTTCTTGTTTTGTTCCCCATGCTACGTGCGTTTGCGTATAGGCATTTTAGTGGGGCAGCAGGTCCAGATATCCCCAACAGCTCACTGCGAGATTTTCGATAGGGGGTGGGCAAAAACTGCTCCACCGAGGAGTTCATGGGGTAGTCCACAGAGTTATCCCTACTCTCGTGTGGAGCAACATCCCCAAGTCTGCAATTGTGCTGTTGGCATTTATCTATTTCCCCCAGCAACTCGTGCTGTGTCTCCCAAAGCATCTGCCTTACCCCAGCAGCCTTTGAAATATCCCCTTCCCCCTTCCTAACTAGTTTAAAGCCCTATCAATGAGCCCTGCCATCTCCTGAGCAAGGATCCGCTTTCCTCTATGGGACAGGTAAGCCCCATTAGCAGTACTCATGTCCGGAGCAGAGTACACCATCCCTTGGTCAAAAAACCCAAATTTCTTGTGCAGGCACCAGCCTTTCAACCACTGATTCAATTCATGGGTTCTTCTGACCTGCTCTGAACCCCACCTCCCACAAGTGGGAATAGAAGAAAATATTATTTGGGCACCCGCCCCCCCAACAAAGCGACCTAGGTCACGAAATTCACTCTTGATAGTACGCAGTCTACACTTCATGATTGCATCTTTACCTGCTTGAACTATCAAGAGTGGGTAATAATCAGAGGGACTAACCAGCCCTGGGAGCCTTCTGGTAATATCCCTGATCCTGGCACCAGGAAGGCAGCACACCTCCCTACGTGTAGGGTCTGGTCTGCATATGGGGCCCTCCGTCCCACTAAGGAGGGAATCCCCAACTACAACTACTCTTCTTACTCGCTTTTCTGAGGCCGTCTCAAGGCGTGCAGATACTCTCCTTGCTCTGGGCTTTTGCTTCCTCTGAGGTAGAGGGATTGTATTCGTCTCCTCACATACCTCACCTTCAACTCCCAGGGCCCCATATCTGTTGCTTAAGGGGACCTGAGGGGGTGGGGTAGGGAGGCAGGGGGAGTGTCTATGGCGGGGAGTGTCTATGGCAGCGAGTAGGGACCACCTTCCAGCCCTCCTCAGTGTTTGGTTTGCTCCCATTTACCTGGCTAGGGCAGGGCAGGGGGACCGCCTTCAGTAGTGTGGAATCTTCCTGACACTCTTCCCTCTTGGATGCCAGGGAGCTACTCCACCACTCAATTTCCATCTCGCATTCTCGAATGGCTTTCAGCCTTTCGAGCTCTTCTCGCTCCCTTTCCCGAATGGCTTTCAGCCTTTCGAGCTCTTCTCGCTCCCTTTCCCGAATGGCTTTCAGCCTTTCAAGCTCTTCACGCTCCCTTTCCCGAATGGCTTTCAGCCTTTCGAGCTCTTCACGCTCCCTTACCCGGACAAATGCTGACCAACAAAGAACTAAGATCACCTTACAAAAGATTGTAGGGACGAGACGATGTATAGGGAAGTCCCGAAAGATCGGCAAACTCTATGTAATACAACTCTAACATGGGATAAATATACCCGTCCATCCAACAAATGGAAATGGGCCATTCCTAGTAATGGAACTTGGTGGATTTATTCAGTTTCTGGTTTGCAACCATGTTTCTCCCTCTCAGTATTGCATAAAAATTTGGAATTCTGTGTACAAGTTACTATTGTTCCACGTGTGTTTATACATAAGCAGGTCAAGTTATTTGGAGAGCAAGGAGAGGTGGGGTCCTCTATATCCCGGTTCAAAAGGAAACCATTGACAGCCCTCACAGTAGCCACACTAGTAGGATTAAGTATCACTGGGGTAGGAATCGGAGCAACTTCATTGGCTCTGCAACAAAAGGGTTTGTTACCCCTACAAGCCGCAGTGGATGAAAATTTGATACAATTGGAAAAATCTATTTAATTTTTGGAAAAGTCTCTGACATCCTTATCGGAGGTTGTGTTACAAAACAGGAGGGGCTTAGATTTATTATTCTTAAGAGAAAGTGAGTTATGTGTGGCTCTAGGGGAAGAATGCTGTTTTTATGCAGATCACACCGGTGTAGTCTGGGACTCCCTCGCCAAAGTATGAGAAAAGTTGGAAAAACGAGAAAGGGAATCCCAGGCTCCATGGTACGAAAATTGGTTCAAATGGTCACCTTGGCTCACCACTCTACTCTCCACAATAACTGGACCGTTAATAGTATTAATTCTCATGTTAACATTTGGGCCATGTGTACTAAACAAAGTAGTTACCTTGATCCGAAATCGGATAGATCATATTGAAATACTTACTATCCGAGCCATAGAATCAGCAAACATTTGATGCTAAAAGGAAAAGGGGTGGAGTTGTTAAAGGCGTTTGCTGATTCTAAACTTTCAGGCTGCTTTTTGCTAGTTTATAGAAACTTGAGGCATGCTTTGTTTTGAACAATGGCTTTTGCTTATATCCCTAACCCACTAAGGTACAAAATGACATACTGTTAAGAATGATAAGCACCAAGAATTTCTTTGAAGAACATTATAAACTTCAGGCAAACCAGAGCGTGCAAGCGGAACAAGAGGTCCCTAACCATGAAAGCAGGGAAATCAGCCCGAACCGGTTTGGGGAGGAAGAAGTGATCACTGAACTGAGAAAAACAGAAGGAACAGTATAACCAAAATTGATTAACTGAGTGATCCTGCTAGTGATTGAACAAGAACAATCAAAAATGTACGGATATGGATTAACCACAAGAATAATTAGTAACTTGCATAACTTTTACTTTGTTCTCTTATAATATAAATATCTGCAACCTACCACTCATCGGCGCGGTGTGATGAGACTCCGGTCTGCACCCGCCCGGCGCCGACTTCTTTTTCTCTGAATAAATCTTTGCTACTATGACACTCTCAGTGTGAGTGTTCCTTTTGTCGATAACAGTGCCTCACGGGATGGTTAAGAAGTTTGGTAAAAATGATTGTATATGCTTTGGCCATTTTAATTTTTCTATTGCTTTTTTTGCCCTGTTTGTTACAATGCTTGCAAAAGATAGTATCACACTCAATAAATAAAGTTCTTTTTGTGCAACAGGTAGGGGGAGATGTGGCATGCAGCTTGAGAAACAAAGCCTCAAGCACTGCCAGAATAACAGATAACGAGGTGGAACCTTTAGGCCATAAACCGTGGAATGTGGCAAGATTGTGATAAGCACAGTCCCATGCCCCCGTCTAGGGCAGGCTCCAGAAGGAACTCTTGCTTTAGATAACATATGCATACTGTCTGATATGTATTAGAAGTTCTATTAGCATGATAAGATAGAGATGCTGTTGCAACAGAAAAACGTTGACCAATCAGATGTAGCCCACGAACACCGTATGTTTGAAAGAAAGCATCCCAGTCTTCAGAGCATATAAAAAGGAATGATTCTTTACAATAAATCGACTTTTGCTTGCATCAAGCTGTGTCCCGTCTCTCTCTGTCGCGGCAGTGGCAGCATGGAGACGGCGCGTTGCCCGGTCCTAGCGCTACCCCGGGTCCTAGCGCTCCCCCGGCGTTTACCGCTCCCCCAGGGCACAGCCGCGGTGGTCGGCAGGATCGCGCTGTGTTTCGCGGTGGGGGCGGGAGGAAAGCGCCCCTGCGGGAAGCGGCTGAGAGCCGCTAGACCGTGGCGCAGCGCCGGGTGCTGTAGCAAAAGTGCCACATGTAGGTGCGCTATCCGTTGGTCTTTCACCGCAGTTGCAACCGTGCAATCACGGCAGCTGCAGGTGTGTTGTACATTGTCCCTTCAATGTACCTGCAGGCATGCTGGTCGTAGGAATTACCGCAGCTGTAGGTGCCCTGTCCGTTGGTCTTTCACCGCAGTCGCAGGAGAGCTGTGTATAGGAATTTCACCAAAGCCATAGGTGTGCTGTACGTTGGAATTGGAGAACGCTCCAGGACGGCAGACGCAGGCAAGAAGTGGTATACCATTCTTTCCCCCCTCCTGCTACACGCTTTCTGCATGGAAACTGAGCTTGATGCGTGTCCTGGTTTCAGCCAGGGGCTTCAGCCAGGAAGGGGCTAACCTGCTGGGCTCGGGACAAGTAACTCAAATTGACCAATAGGATCATTCCATGCCAGTTACATCATGCCGAGTATAAAAAGCAGGGGGTGTTGCAGTGTTGGCGCGCGAACAGCAGGGACCGGGCGGCAGTGTGCTCTCGGCTCGGGGCTTTGTTTACTCGCGGCGCGAGCTCGGGTCCTGTGTGTTGCGGCTGGGGTTTGCGCGGGCTGCGGCGCGGCGTCCGTTACGGGGAGTGCGCGATCTGAACTGCTCATCTCGGCAAAAGGTTGTATTGTTCATTGTTATTTGTTCTTCCCCTGTTATTTCCAGTAAAAATACCCTTATCCCAACCTGCGGGCTGTTTTGGTTTTCTCCCCCCCCCGCTCCGGGGGAAATCTGAACGCGTGGTCCCCGGCTCCGGCAGAACCACAACATATTTTGGCGCCCAACGTGGGGCAATAAAGGTTGGGATAACGGTAGATCTGACTCTGACCCGGTTGCAATTACGGTAAAAGTTGTAAGGATGCTGTTTAAGATGCTGTGGGTATTATTTACAAAGGTGTGGTCCTGGCTGTGGAAAAAAGACCTCAGCAGGCTGTTTGCAGTCCTGGCAGGATGTTGTATCATCTCGGGGCTGCAGCTTCCCTGCTTGTTCCCATACTTTGCTCTAGTGTGCTTTATGATAATGTTTTATGATGCAGTTATATTAGTGACTATGAGTTTAATCTGGAAAGTGTATGAGGTTTTGCGGTCCTGTCTAGTCCCTGGGCTGAGAGGGGCTGGTGGTGGTGGCCATTTTGGTGAGAGCACAGAGGGAGAGAACTACACTGTTTTTTTCCTTTCTGGGCTAAACATAACAGCTCTTATGAGAGTTTTTGAAAACTTTCACCATCACCTTGACATGGAAACTATGGCCACAGTGCTAGAAGTTCTTCTGCACTTGATCCTGCTTTCATCATATATTAAGAGCAGGTTTATGAATACTGCTCAAGAGGTTTCCCAAAGGCAGGATAACCACGAGGGGCAGGACAACCACGAGGGGCAGAACATAGGCCATTACCTAAGTACGGCTCAAACACTGCTTGATATCAGACAGCGCTGTCTGCATTGTCCGTACTGTCAGGGGGGAGGGGAAGAAAACAGATTGTCAGGTACTGCAGCAACCCCTGTAATTGGCACTGCAGCTGTGGCAACCCCTGTAATTGGCACTGCAGCTGCGGCAACCCCTGTAATTGGCACTGCAGCTGCGGCAACCCCCGTAATTGGCACTGCAGCTGCGGCAACCCCCGTAATTGGCACTGCAGCTGCGGCAACCCCCGTAATTGGCACTGCAGCTGCGGCAACCCCCGTAATTGGCACTGCAGCTGCGGCAACCCCCGTAATTGGCACTGCAGCTACTGCAACCCCTGTAACTGGCACTGCAGTTACTGCAATCCCCACAGCAGACACCACTGATGATCAAAAGAAACAATCCCCACCAGTGTCTGTCGCCCCGGTTCAAAAGAGAAAATACACAAAAAAATCAGTTCGTACAACAGCTGATGATGATGATCAACCGGGCCCATCAGGGGGATATCAAGATGAGGCAGAACCAGAGGTTGTCACCCGATCCCTGTCCCTGAGTGAGCTTCGTGAGGTTAGAAAGGATTTTAGCCGCCAACCTAGTGAGCCCATTGTCACCTGGTTGCTTCGGTGCTGGGATCATGGGGCTAATAGCTTGGAGTTAGATGGCAGGGAGGCCAAGCAGTTGGGATCCCTTGCCAGAGAAGGAGGCATTGATAAAGCCATTGGAAAAAGGTCAGGAATCCTCAGCCTCTGGAAACGGTTACTGTTAAGTGTGAAGGAAAGGTACCCCATAAAAGAATACATTACATGCCATATGCCCAAGTGCAACAGTATGGAAAGAGCTGTCCAGTACCTTAGAGAATTAGCTGTACGGGAGATAATTAGTTATGATTTGAACAATTCACAACTCCCGTCCGATCCTGATGAAGTCCCGTGCACCCCAGGCATGTGGCGAAAGGTTGTACAAAGTGTACCATCAGGGCACGTCAATTCACTGGCAGCAATAGACTGGAGTGATACGGATCCACCAACTGTAGCCGATGTGTCTTATAGGCTCCGCAAATACCAAGACAATATTTCCCTCTCTGTCATCGCAGCGGTAGAGAAACTGGTCCAGCGCCTTGACAACAATGTGTACAGCTCCCGACCCTTGCAGAGCAGTGTGGCAGCTTTTGGAAGAAGGCGTCCATCATCCCGAGAGGGAGAAAACCGAGGGTACTCACCACGAGGTAAACTGTGGTTTTACCTGGTTGACCAAGGGGAGGACATGAGGAAGTGGGATATGCAGCCCACTTCAGCCCTTCGAGCACGAGTGAATGAGCTGCAAGGTAAAACAATCGCACGTCGAGATTTCACCAGGAAGAACGCTGCACCAGTTACCACCGAACAGAACCCTCGACCAAGCAGAAGGCCTATCTACACTCCTGATATGTCTGATCCTCTTGAGGGAACCTCCAAGTCCTTCATGCACTCAATGAACGGCAAGTATGATCTGCAGCAATAGAGGGGCCCTGCCTCCAGCCAGGTGGAGGAGAGGGATAACAGAGTTTACTGGACGGTGTGGATTCGATGGCCTGGCACGTCAGACCCACAAGAGTACAAGGCTCTAGTGGATACTGGTGCCCAGTGTACTTTAATGCCGTCAAATTATAAAGGCACAGAACCTGTTTGCATTTCTGGAGTCACAGGGGGGTCCAAACAATTGACTGTACTAGAGGCTGAGGTAAGCCTGACTGGAAAGGACTGGGAGAAACACCCCATTGTGACTGGCCCAGAAGCTCCATGCATTCTAGGTATAGACTATCTCCGTAGAGGGTATTTCAAAGACCCAAAAGGGTACCGGTGGGCTTTTGGAATAGCTGCTGTGGAGACAGACGAAATTGAAAAGTTGTGTAACTTGCCTGGACTCTCAGAGGATCCTTCTGTTGTGGGGTTGTTGAAAGTTGAAGAACAGCAAGTGCCAATTGCTACAACAACAGTACACAGACGACAGTACCGAACCAACCGAGATTCTCTGATCCCCATCCACAACCTGATTCGTCAACTGGAGAGTCAAGGAGTGATCAGCCGAACTCGCTCACCCTTTAATAGTCCCATATGGCCAGTGCGGAAGTCCAATGGAGAGTGGAGGCTGACAGTAGATTATCGTGGCCTAAATGAAGTCACTCCAGGTATGAGTGCTGCTGTGCCGGACATGCTGGAACTTCAATATGAATTGGAATCGAAAGCAGCCAAGTGGTATGCCACGATTGACATTGCCAATGCCTTCTTCTCAATCCCACTGGCGCCAGAGTGCAGGCCACAATTCGCTTTCACCTGGAGAGGTACACAATATACGTGGAATCGTCTGCCCCAGGGGTGGAAACACAGTCCCACCATCTGCCATGGACTAGTCCAGACCACTTTGGAAAAGGGTGAAGCACCAGAGCATTTACAGTACATTGACGACATCATTGTATGGGGCGACACAGCAGAAGAAGTGTTTAAGAAAGGAGAAAAGATAATTCAAATCCTCTTAAAGGCTGGCTGTTGGAGAATGGCTGACAGACAATGGTCATGGAGATATAGCTGAGCTGCATATGCGTACATAAGGAACTGTGTACGTGCACGCAGGCACGGAGTGCAGAGTAAAGCAGAGCAGAAGAAGCGCGGCATGACCAATCAGCATCAGGGTCAAGATGACCTTAAACGAAGATAGCCCTCAGAAGAAGCAACTGAATCCGGGAAAAACTGGTTAAAGGAGCTGTAAGAATGAAAACAAGAGTTGTAAGAATGAAAACAAGAGGCAGGCTTATGATGATGTAACTTGTAACTAATAACCAATGATAGTTTGACTAGTAGGCATATATTAACCACAATGTATAAAAGAAGCTAACTTAGAGCTAATAAACGAAGTTGCTTGTATCACTCATATTGAGTAGGCCTGCTTCTTCCCTCGCCGGCAAATTGGCGCCCGCACCAGGGACGCTGGGACTAACGTACCAGGAGTCTGTACGGGAAGGGCCTGCGACTATGCTCCAGGGATCCGAAATCGACCGGAGCCGGCGCGGCTGGGACGGACCCATCAGCGGCGATAGGCGGGGAATTCTCCGGTGGCAAAAGTCCGGAGATCGGCCCGGGACGCGTGGAGGGATAATAAGATCCAGCGGCAAAGTACGGGGATCGACCCGAGGACACGCGCTCGTCCGCAGCACCGAGGCTACCAGGGATCGGCCGCACCATAAATTGAAGACGTCATGGAAACAGAGGTAGCTCTCAAATTATTACAAAGCTTTTTATAAAAGCAGAGTATAGGTCCGGTAAAGGACCTGATAGCAGGCATGGTATGACAAGGGTTGTTTTCAGAACCCGCATACAGTTCACGAGTTAACTGAGTGGACCCGGAAAGGCAAATTTTTTGCGGTTGTAAACTATAGGAATTTAAATCCTTGACAAACCCTCAGTTGGAGTGAAAGAAGCTAAGTCGTTAACAACTCTCAGGAAATTAAGTAAAAGAACTTTAACTGAAATAGAGACAGAACTTGTTGCTGCCGCTTCAGCCTTTGCAGCTTTAACACCAATTACGGGTTCTACAGAGCTGAGTCAAAAAGAAAAAGAAAATCTACTACGGAGAATGTGTTTTTGTTTCTGGGTGCTTTTTCACCTATCCCAGTTACTAAGCTAAGTAAAAATGCCGTGTTATCAGAGCAAAGTTATAAATCTGTCGGAACTGAAGGGGAGCGAGTAGTGCACGTAAATCTGCCACCACGGTCTGCACTCCCTCCACTGTGATGCCTTTGGAAAGAAAAAATGTGAAAACAAACGTACAACCGACTGCCTTTAATATCTATCTGCCTCTGACTTTTACTGAGCCTAAAACACCCTATGGTGCAGTCGAAAATGTTAACCAGCATCAACAACTTCGACCTGTCCTTGAAAAGCTGGAAAACATAAAGCGGAGCAGACAACGGCATGCCCTGTTGTAAAAGGGTTTGAGCCCCCACCCGAAAACTACAAAGACGGAGAATCACCGATTCAGGCACAGAACAGTGTTGCCCCCGTGGACAAGGAACCTATGAGCACAGACAAGAAACCTAAGGACAGAGAATCCTATGGAGATGGACAAGTATCAGCTTCAACAACCATCGGATCAGGGACATTCATCAATATATCGCTGCCTCCTGACACCCGAGAGACTCTGCACAGACTGCTCGGAGGAGCCTGGTCACGTAAGGTGGCGTGAGAACGGGAAAAACAGCTAAATCAGGGTATTTTGATTCCTACTCAATCGCGGGAATCACCAGGGAAAAGTTTGTGTGGGAAAAAGCGGGTGGCAGAGAGAGTTAGTAGTGGGCCAGTGGGAGGTGGAAGGAACGGGGTCCTAGCACTCACCCGGGGCTCAGTCATGGTGAACAACGGGATCACACTGTGGTTTATGGCGGGGGGAGAACAGCACTGCGGGCAGTGGCCGAGAACCACCCCACCACCCTCCCCAGCCCCCCCACACCCCAACCCTCCCACCCATATGGGCTGGATGTGACAACTCGTGTCTTGCAATGTCGTTTGTCTGATTAATTGGTTTGCAGCATTCGTTTGTTTGTATGTGCTATAAGTTCAGGGCTGTGTTTGTCCACTGAGAGCAAGGCTGGTTAAAAAAGGGCAGCAATAGCTGCTTACTTGAGAAAAAAAAAAAAATAAAAATTGGCCACTTACATGATTTAATACGGGAGCAACTGACTAAGGGTCTTGTAAAGCCTTCCACAAGTTTGCAAAAAAAAAAAAAAAAAAAAAAAAAAAAAAAAGATTGGGTTTTTTCTTTTCAAAAGGTGTCACTGGGTACGCTCCCACAAAGCAGAAAAAATTCAGCAACTATATGCCAGGCTTATGTAGCCTGGGCGTTTGCTCCAGTACGAAAAACACATCCTGATCTAATCTTTTATCATTATATGGTTATTATATTGATTGTGGGAAAAACTTGGACGTTGAAAGTTTGATTCATGAGTTAACAGTGTATTTGAAAAGCAAGGGGTTACAGATTAGTCCATAGAAAAATTCAAAATAAGCCAGTGTGAAAATATTCGGACTGACAAATTGATAAAAAAGTACGGTAACACCTCAGAGGATCGCAATCAAAAACTGGGGTTGGCATGTTAAATGATGTTCAAAAATTACTTAGAAATGTTATGCATCAGTACTCTGTTACCCAGATTCACAGCCACACTGAGCTAACTGACTACATCTAAGTCTAGCAGGAAGAAATCAGAGAGCAGACAGGCTGGTTGCACCGGCCGGGGCTGCTCCCTCAGCAGACAGCTTTGCAGGAGCTCAGAAGTTGCATGAAATTTTGTTTACCAATCTGCTAAAGTGCTTTAACGACAATACCACTTGTTGGTTGCTGAAACTAAAAAACTTGTACAATACAAAGCCATGACAGAACATATGAATCAAACTCTCAAGCGTTTGCTTCACAAACAATAAGGGGGAGAGAAGGATAGCTCTCCAGCTGGTTGATTAAATGAGGCTCTGTATGTTTTGAACGGAAAAGTTCATGTTAGATGTTAGTGAAATGAAGTTACAGGTACTAACCTGGGAAAGGAGACTTGCCTATGTCACTACAGATATGGGAACCAAGCAGATAAAGCTGTGGATCCAGAAGAAATCAAGCTTGCATGAACCAGGACGGGATCCTGATCACAGTAACTGAAGTCAAGTGTTCCAAGTGCAGCCACAATGGACTATGAGTTTTGCTGCGGGACATTTTGAATACTCTTTTAAATATGAGTGTGTTAGTGGTAAATAAAAATTAGAGAAATAGTGATTTCTGCACAGCCTAAGGTCACAGGCTGCAATTGGTGCCTGCACGGAAACGTGAAGCTGAAGTTATCTGCACTTCTGACACTTCTGATTGGCAAAGCAAACAGGTACAACAGCAAAGGTATCAAGGCACTTAGCTACAGATGTGGATTCTGTGAAGCATGCAGCAGCTGATTTGTGCTGCTGGCTCACAGACATAATTGTGAAAAGTTTTGGAAGGTATGTGCTGCAGGAATCTGGCTGACCACTCTCAGTCGATTCATGTGAGCATTCAGAAATTAAGAGATCGAACAGAATTGGTTTCATGAGTGGGAAATTTCAGGATGTATATTGTCAATGGTCAAATTTGGATTATTGGATTTGACAATTCGGTACTTGTCTTACATTTACTGCCATGCTTGTTGAGCTTTCTGCAAAGGGCCCTTGCAGGAACCTCTAAAAGCAGTTTTGTGGCGCAGATACAAAAAGAGAAAAATTTGTCAAGGGGGACAGCAGGCCTGCCGGCAACCTGGCTCTCCTCGCAAAAACACAGACTCTGACAGTATCCTTGAAATTCCCATGAAACAACAAAATTACTCATGCTGAGAAGTTTTGGTAATCACTTTTTCAAAACGTAGCAGCCTTGAAAGCAGGTGTACAGACTCCCTTAAATCAAGGAGCTGTGAGAAAGTATTTGGAAGTAAGTGAACATGTCATCAACCAGCCATAATGAGATGGCCAAAGCACAGCAGCTGTGCAGATAACTTTTAGACATTAAAGGTAAACTAACAATGTTTTGCTATAAGGTATGCTTATCAAAACTCGTTATAATTACTAATTAATCACTTTGGTGTGAACAGCATGTGTAACCAATTAGAGGTTTTTAGATTGCCACATTTTATAGTATAGCTTTTCGTTTATGGGATGGATGAGCTGGTTACCTTCCTGTATCACCTCAGGAACCGCAGGAGTTGGAGCTTCTGGGTTCAGTAAAGGCTGATGCATGCTTGTCTTTTAACCATACACGTAGGAACCAAAGCTCGCCCACCAATGTAAATTCTAGCATGGCTGTTAATCGCAACACTACAAGCTAGTGCAATTATACTTCACCTAACATTTCGATATCTACCAACCATCCCTTGCAGCTACCGCCTGGTAATTTACTGAGATGCGGAGACCATGCCTGGCTAGGTATCCCATCACGTCTAAGAGGGGGGCCATGCACGCTTGGCCGCTTATCTCTGCTAACGCCTAACACCCCTATGATATTTAACATGAGCCGTCATCATCACCGAACCAGAAGGCAGATACATGCTTTTAATAAAGAATGCAATGACCAGGTAACATTCTGGTCACAGGAGGAGATTATATCTGCATCTCATCTCGCTCCAGGGGTGTCAGCAACAACTGCACACAATCACCTAAACAAGTTGAGGTGTTGGCTAGGAAAACAAACAAATGCTACTTCTCTTGCACTTTCCAGTCTTTTGCTTGATGTTGATTCTGTTCGCCATGCTACGCTGCAAAATAGAGCTGCAATTAATTTTCCTTTACTTGCCCAAGGCTGTGGATGTGAAAGTCTTGAGGGAATGTGTTGTTTTAATTTGTCAGGTCATGGACAGTCAATCCATGAACAATTAAAATGGTTGAAAGATCGTGTAAAGAAGGTTACAGTATTTAATGGGGGGTTAGACGGTTGGTTAAGCTCTTGGGGAATAACAGGTTGGCTTAGTGACTTGGTTAAGGAAGGTATACGATGGCTATTGATTATTATAGTTGCTATTATAGTAGTACGTATTTTATTAGCTTATACCCTGCAAGGCAAAGGTACCGCTCTTGTTGTTCAGAAGAAAAAAAGGGGAATTGTTGGAGAATGGCTGACAGACAATGGTCATGGAGATATAGCTGAGCTGCATATGCGTACATAAGGAACTGTGTACGTGCACGCAGGCACGGAGTGCAGAGTAAAGCAGAGCAGAAGAAGCGCGGCATGACCAATCAGCATCAGGGTCAAGATGACCTTAAACGAAGATAGCCCTCAGAAGAAGCAACTGAATCCGGGAAAAACTGGTTAAAGGAGCTGTAAGAATGAAAACAAGAGTTGTAAGAATGAAAACAAGAGGCAGGCTTATGATGATGTAACTTGTAACTAATAACCAATGATAGTTTGACTAGTAGGCATATATTAACCACAATGTATAAAAGAAGCTAACTTAGAGCTAATAAACGAAGTTGCTTGTATCACTCATATTGAGTAGGCCTGCTTCTTCCCTCGCCGGCAGCTGGCCTTGCCATAAAACAAAGTAAAGTCAAGGGTCCTGCACAAGAGATCCAGTTTTTAGGAATAAAATTGCAGGATGGACGTCGTCAGATCCCCATGGACATTATCAATAAAATAGCAGCCATGTCTCCACCAAACAATAAAAAGGAAACACAGGCTTTCTTGGGCGTTATAGGTTTTTGGCGAATGCATGTGCCAAACTACAGTTTTATTGTGAGCCCACTCTACCATGTGACTCGAAAGAAGAATGACTTCCAATGGGGCCCGGAGCAGCAGCAAGCCTTTGAGCAGATTAAACGTGAGATAGTCCACGCAGTAGCCCTTGGACCTGTCCGGACAGGGACAGATATTAAAAACGTGCTCTACACTGCAGCGGGGGAGAATGGCCCTACTTGGAGCCTCTGGCAGAAAGCACAAGGGGAGACTCGGGGTCGACCGCTGGGGTTTTGGAGTCGGGGCTACAAAGGATCAGAGGCCAATTACACTCCAACAGAAAAAGAAATATTGGCCGCCTATGAAGGAGTTCGAGCTGCTTCAGAGGTGATTGGAACTGAAGCCCAGCTCCTCCTGGCACCCCGACTGCCAGTGCTGGGCTGGATGTTCAAAGGGAAGGTCCCTTCTACGCATCATGCCACTGATGCTACATGGAGCAAGTGGGTTGCATTAATTACACAGCGAGCTCGAATAGGAAATCCCAATCGCCCCGGAATTGTGGAAGTAATCACAGACTGGCCAGAAGGCAAGGATTTTGGAATGTCACCAGAGGATGAGGAGGTAACACGTGCTGAAGAAGCCCCACCTTACAACACACTGCCAGAAAATGAGAAGCAATATGCTCTCTTCACCGATGGTTCCTGTCGCCTTGTGGGAAAGAATCGCATGTGGAAAGCTGCTGTATGGAGTCCAACAAGACGAGTAGCAGAAGCTACTGAAGGAAAAGGTGAATCAAGCCAGTTCGCTGAGGTTAAGGCTATTCAGCTAGCCCTGGACATTGCTGAAAGAGAGAAGTGGCCAATGCTCTATCTCTACACTGATTCATGGATGGTGGCCAATGCCCTGTGGGGGTGGCTGCAGCAATGGAAGAAGAACAACTGGCAGCGGAGAGGCAAACCCATATGGGCTGCTGATCTATGGCAAGACATTGCTGCTCGGGTAGAGAAGCTTGTCGTAAAGGTACGTCATGTTGATGCCCATGTACCTAAGAGTCGGGCCACGGAAGAACATCAAATTAACCATCAGGTGGATAAGGCCGCTAGGATTGGAGCAGCTCAGGTAGATCTAGACTGGCAACGTAAGGGTGAGCTATTCATAGCTCGATGGGCTCATGAGACTTCAGGTCATCAGGGGAGAGATGCGACATATAGATGGGCACGCGATCGAGGGGTGGATTTGACCATGGATGCTATTGCACAAGTCATCCATGAATGTGAGACATGTGCTGTAATTAAACAAGCCAAGCGGTTAAAGCCCCTTTGGTATGGAGGGCGGTGGATGAAATATAAATATGGGGAGGCCTGGCAGATTGATTACATCACTCTCCCACAAACCCGCCAGGGAAAGCATTATGTACTTACAATGGTGGAGGCAACAACTGGCTGGCTAGAGACATACCCTGTGCCCCATGCTACTGCCCGGAATACAATCCTGGGCCTTGAAAGGCAAATCCTGTGGCGACATGGTACCCCTGAAAGAATTGAATCTGACAACGGGACTCACTTCCGGAACACCCTAATAGACACCTGGGCCAAAGAGCATGGCATTGAGTGGGTGTACCATATTCCGTACCATGCACCAGCTTCTGGGAAAATTGAGCGATATAATGGACTTTTAAAAGCTACATTGAAAGCAATGGGGGGTGGAACATTCAAGCATTGGGACACACACCTAGCCGAAGCCACCTGGTTAGTCAACTCCAGAGGATCTACCAATCGGGATGGCCCTGTCCAAACAAAGTTTCCACATACTGTAGAAGGAAATAGAGTCCCAGTAGTGCATCTGAAGAGCATACTGGGAAAGACAGTTTGGGTCATCCCTGCTTCGGGCAAAGGCAAACCCATATCTGGAGTTGTTTTTGCACAAGGACCTGGTTGTACCTGGTGGGTAATGCAGAGAGATGGAGAAGTGCGATGTGTACCTCAACGGGATTTGATTTTGGGGGAGAATAACCAATAAAATTACTAAGTAGAAATTGTAGTATAATGACTGTAAAATAACTTGTTGTTGTATATTCATTACTGCCATAATTATAATTGTTATATGTTGTATAAAAGATTTCGTTGGTTTTGGTTATGACGTAAATGGCATGGAATGAGGGGTGGATGATGTCCTGGTTTCAGCCAGGGGCTTCAGCCAGGAAGGGGCTAACCTGCTGGGCTCGGGACAAGTAACTCAAATTGACCAATAGGATCATTCCATGCCAGTTACATCATGCCGAGTATAAAAAGCAGGGGGTGTTGCAGTGTTGGCGCGCGAACAGCAGGGACCGGGAGAGAGCGTGCTCTGGGCTCGGGGCTTTGTTTACTCGCGGCGCGAGCTCGGGTCCTGTGTGTTGCGGCTGGGGTTTGCGCGGGCTGCGGCGCGGCGTCCGTTACGGGGAGTGCGCGATCTGAACTGCTCATCTCGGCAAAAGGTTGTATTGTTCATTGTTATTTGTTCTTCCCCTGTTATTTCCAGTAAAAATACCCTTATCCCAACCTGCGGGCTGTTTTGGTTTTCTCCCCCCCCCGCTCCGGGGGAAATCTGAACGCGTGGTCCCCGGCTCCGGCAGAACCACAACAATGCGGCAAAGCAGTTGATAATTGGCATTCTTGGAAAATGCGGGGAGTGTGTTGCTGAAAAGGTGCTTGATATGGCAAGTCTCTAAGACAGCTCCCTTTGTGGAGCAAAGAAAGGAATATTATAGCAAATGTAAATACAGCATTTGATTCACCTACTTAGGAAGCTATTGGAGTTTAAGTCCCCTCAGCTGGAACGGGGATGCCAGGTTGTTGATAACTCTCAGGAAATTAAGTAAAAGGACTTTAACCAAAATGGAGGCGGAATGCATTGCTTCTGCTTCAGCCTTTATGGCTTTAACACCAGTTGTGGGTTCTACAGAACCGACTCGGAAAAAAAAAAAAAAGAGGAAGAATCTACTACAGAGGATGTGTTTTTGTTTCTGGGTGCTTTTTTGCACCCCACCCCCCCACTACCCCCCCCAGTTACTATGCTAAGTAAACGTGCCGTGTTTTCAGAGCAAAGTGATAAATCTGTCGGAACTGAAGGGGAGCGAGTAGTGTGCGTAAATCTGCCACCACCGTCTGCACACCCCCCCCTCCCCCCCATCCCACTACTTCCTTTGGAAGGAAAAAAGTGGAAACAAATGTACAACTGACTGCCTTTAATATCTATCTGCCTCTAACTTTTACTGAGCTCATGACGCAGTTGAAAATGTTAACTGAGACCAGCAACTCTGACTTGTCTTTGAAAAACTGGAAAACATAAAGCGGAGCAGGCAACGGCATGCCCTGTTGTTAAAGGGTTTGAGCCCCCACTAGAAAAATACAGAGATCGAGAATCACCGATAATGGCACAGAACAGTGTTGCCCCCATGGACAAGGAACCTAAGGACAGAGAATCCTACAGAGATGGACAAGCATCAGCTTCAACAACCATCGGATTAGGGGCACACTCATCAATATATCACTGCCTCCTGCCACCCGAGAGACTCTGCACAGACTGCTCGGAGGAGCCTGGGCACATAAGGTGGCATCAGAATGGGAAAAACAGTTAAATCTAGGTATTTTGATTCCAGCTCAATCGCGGAAGTTACCAGGGAAAAGTTTATGTGAGAAAAAGCGGGTGGCAGAGAGAGTTAGTAGTGGGCCAGTGGGAGGTGGAAGGAACAGGGACTCACCCAGGGCTCAGTCATGGTGAACAACAGTCATGGTCACGTTGTGGTTCACAGCCGGGAGAGGACAGCGCTGCAGGCAGTGGCCAAGACCTGCAAAAACGTGCCGTGCAGCTGGATGCCATGGCAGGATTGCTGTAGAAGTGGGAGGAAGTCTGAGAATGAGATAACAAACTGCAAGGATGTCATCAACTGCCTTAAAAAGGAACAAAGTGACTTTGTAGTCTTAAGCAATTATTAGCAATTGTGAGACACATGTAAGGCAGGTGAACAGAGCATCTAACCGATAGAAATGTAATGTAACTCCTGTACTGATATAGAAACCTATATAAGCTCTGTGTGTGTTTCACTGAAGGAGTTCAGAACTTGATCACATTGATCTGAGTTAAGTCCGAAAAATTGGGCTCTGGCAAATCAGCACTAGCCCCAGAGGTGACTGCTGTAGTTGCTCTGAAAAAATTAACAAATTTGTGATGTTGGCTGAGTAAACAAACCAGTGCTACATCTCTTGTTCCTAGTGACCTGCTTACTGATGTAGATAGTGTGAGACATGCTACTTTGCAAAACAGAGCTGCTATTGATTTCTTACTTTTGGCATATGGTCACGGATCTAAAGATTTTGAAGGTTTGTGTTGTATGAACTTATCAGACCACTCGGAATCGATCCACAAAAGCATAGCAATGTCGAAACAACAAATGATGAAGTTAAAATATGAGGATAGTTGGCTGTCTGGCTGGTTTAACACCTGGGGAATTGATGGCTGGTTCAGAGATGTTATTAAGGCTGGACTTGTCATCCTACTGATAATATTGTCTATGCTCATTATAGTGTCCTGTTTGGTTCAATTGCTTAAAAAACTGATTAGCAAGGCCCTTACTTCGGCTGTTTTGCTTGCGCAAAAAAAAAAAAAGAGGGAGTTGTGGGTGCCTGGCTAACCAATCCAGGCAACAGTTACGTCTCGCTGCTGCTTGCAAAGCAGCCACGGGAAATCTTTGCTTCCTGCTGGTCATTGAGGCAGAGTGGATCACTGCTGAGAAATTTCGTTGTGACACAAATATAGTACAGTGCAGATGGCTTTTCCCCCCTGCCTCTTCTCACCCTCAGCTAATTGTGAAGCAATTGAGAAACCTCCCTTGAAGGTATATAATTACATAAGATTTTGAAGCAGGACGACCCTTTGGGAGATTGGTCACGCCAATGGGGATTCACCGGTCGAGGAATGAGTCTCCTTAAAAATGATGATTACATCCTTGATCCCTTTGATTTTTATACTGGCTTAATTGGGCTTGTTAAACCGTTAATTAATAAAGCTATTGCACAAACGTGGATTGTGCAAAAAGAAAAGGGGAAAAATGCGGAGAGTATTACTGATGCAGCAGTTACTCTGCAGCTATTTTAGGCACCCTGTTTCCATCCCAGGGCTACAAGGAGATAAAGTAAAAATGCAAACAAGAGAAGCGGCGGAAAACCAGAAAAGACAGCATTCCTGCAAGAGCCTGGACATCGCATGCTGACCCTTGGCTAGCCAATAATCCTGAAGGGGAGCTCGTGTACTTCACAATGTAACCAATTAGTTAGCTTGCTATTTTTGGGAAAACCTGGTATAGTGTATAAATGTGGGTGGCTATGGCAATTAACGGACAATGCTTCTAGTGCTTTAAAGGACCCTGTCGTTTATTCTGGAGGTCTCCCGTGGTCTCCCTGCAACATTCGGGTTAAGGCTTGGGTTCAGGTCTGACTATGGGTCCAGGTTCGGGTTCCGGTTCCGGTTCGGGGTTTGGGTCTGAGTCTGCCTTAGTGTTCTGGTCTGGCTTCAGGTCTGGCTCAGGGTTCAGGTTTGGGTCCGTCTCTTGGTTCGGCTCAGGTTTCCGGTCTGGCTCCAGGTTTAGCTTAGGGTTCGGGTCCATCTTCAGGTCCGACTCGGGGTTTGGGTTTGGCTCTGGGTCTGGCTCAGGGTCCAGCTCAGGGTTCGGGTCCTGCTCAAGGTTCAGTTCCTGCTTTGGGTCCGGCTCAGGGTTTGGGTCTGGCTTCAGGTCTGGCTTCAGTTCGTGTCCATCTCAGGGTTTGGGTCTGGCTTGTGGGCTGCATGGGGAGGTTTCAGGCCAGGTATGATTTTCAGTCCTGGCCTTTCTGGTGTGGGAGCTATTGCTGGATGTTTAGCATGTTTTGAATTGAAGGTTGTTTTGGCCAAGAAAAAGACCTAGGGAAGTTTTAGGAGGGTTCCATGGAAGACGAAAGCCCTGAGCCCCAGGGTCAAAGGGGCTGCTTGTGGGCTGCATGGGGAGGTTTCAGGCCAGGTATGTCTTTCAGTCCTGGCTCCTTTGATTTGGGAGCTATTGCTGAACGTTTAGAATGTTTCAGTCCACGAGGTCAACTGCTCAGAACCGGCACAGACAGAGCTGTAGTGCTAGATCGTGAATTGCAAGAGTGTTTGGAGTGATTGCCCTGCCAGGAGACCCCCCTGTGAATAGGAGACCCCCGGCAGTAAGCGGTAGCTCTCTCGTGAGTGAGGCTGATGTGGAGTAGGAGTTGCCAGGGCAACAGTGACCCCAGCACCTCCCATCGCCTTGAAAAAGCTTCAGGGAGGGCAGCGACACACCTGACACAGAGAGGTGACGTCAGCACGTGCGCAGTTCTGACCCTGTAAGCTTGTGTGGCCTGGCAGGTAAATTCTGTCTGTCATCACCCTGGGAACTGTCTCACCTACTGAAAGTCTCTGAGACCACAGATTACCATGGTCTCCACCAGGCAGAGCACTCACCCCATTAAGAGTGTGGTGACCCAGACTTAGGACCTGTCCAGGAGTGTGGTCTCCACTAGACAGAGTGCTTGCCCCATAAAGAGTGCAGCGACCCAGACGGAGGGCCTGCCCAGGAGTGAGGCTATGCAAGTCTCTGGCTGCAGGGAGTGCCTGAGCCTGTTCCTGCTGGCAGATGGTGCTAGCAATTCCACCTGTGTGAGGTGTGAGCAGGTGGAAGTTCTGCGTAGCATGAGGGCAGAGCTCAAAGAAGAGGTGGAGAGACTCAGAAGCATTAGGGAGCGTGAGATTGATTGGTGGAGCAACTCTCTGGTATGCCAGAAGGAAAGTCACCAGGGAAATTTCCCCCCAAAAATGATGGATCCCCAGCCCTGTCAGGCAGAACAGGGAGAAGTGGGTAACCAGAAAGATGGAGAGGGTTGGAAGATAGTCCCGGTTTGGTGCCGTGGGAAAACTTTAACAAAACCTCATTCCCTCCCCCAAGTTTTCAGAGGAGCTGCGAAATCTGTGGTTTACAGATGCATCTGCTAAACAAGAGGGCAAACAGTGGAAATACCAGGCTGTAGAGGCTAGGAAAGCTAAAAATGCCCGAGGAAAGAATACAAAATTAACATGTGCTGGATTGTTCCTTCACTTTAACTGTGTAGGCAGAACCCAAAGGGGGTCCATCGATGTTTCATTTCATTTTAGAGGAGATGCCCGTGGGAACAGGACTGAATGCATGAAGACCAACGCACAATTATAATAATTTGTGTTATAAACGGTCGTGACAAATTTAGAAAGTTTCCAAAGAGAATTTTTTTGAGTAAGCTTTCAAGCAGGCAAAACAGCGCTGGGAGGCCCGGGAGACCCTTGCTCCCTCCAAAGGTGCGCACCCCATTCCGCCAGAGGTCCCTTTTTTATAGTCCAGTAGCTCTAGGTATGCATAGCACATCCTGATAAGCTCCTGTGGCTGCGCATGCTGTTACTGGGGGGTTGTCCTGGTCCTGGTGGTCGTAAAGGTCGTGGCCTTCCTCTGCGTTGTGGGTCAGTTTCCTTATTTGGTCATGTTGACCCAGTGTAAAAGAGTAAGGAGTGCTTGTTGATTCAGCAGGATATCACCACTCTGAGATTAGGTATCTTGCCACCTTATCAGGAGGTAGTCTCCTGGGGTTTTGCCCATTAGCAACTCTAACAAAGACACAAGGAGCAAGGGGGGGATTTCCCCCTTCCCCATCTGCTGGTTTGGAAACAAATTCCTTATATTTTTATTACAATTTGTATTTTTTTTAATTGCTTTTATAATCTCTGTAAGCTTGAGATGGATCAAAATGGCAACTTTGTTGTTTTGGTGCATTGTGTGGACGACAACCTCTAGATCAATCATCTCTCCCCTCCATGATTTCAGGAATAAAAGGAGTGATGTAAAGAATTCCTTTGTACAATTGGCTGAACAAGTAGCAAATTTTTATAATCTCATAAAATGCTGGATATGTGTAAGACCATTTGATCTATCAATTTTTTCCTTGGGCAGCTATAGCCTTGCTACCAAAATGGTTAGTGAGCAGATATAGTGAGACAAGAGGGAACAAAGCATGGGAAGACCCACATGATTCACCATGGCACATACAAATTCTAGGGAAAGGTAAACATTGTTTGACTAGAGCACAAAGTGATGGTCCTTTTATAGGCAATGGTACATATCAAAACAGAAGTATAACCATTTAGGTGGGAGAAGAACCATATGAAATGGATTAAGCATATACGTATGCCTGGGTGAATGCTGAGGGATACATGAACTCATTTCCTCGATTTTGGTCTCTCACACCTAACATCAGCTGAGGTAACACTTTAGGCCATGATTGTGATGTACAGAAATAGACTATAACTCAAAAGTTATAAAGTAGGTATGTTTATTGCGCGCTGATGCACAGGGGATCACTCCACCACAAAAACGTGCACCCCGATGTAGCGAACCGACCCCACATTTATACAGTAAAGCAATGAATATTCTATTAACGCCTATACATAATTATTACCTAAACCCCCCTACCCTTGCTTCACATGCTAATTACGGCGCACCACATCCCTCAGTTCATCCAGGAATTCAGATGGGAACTCGGAAGAACCCTGTTTCACTGCATATAAAGCTGACCAATTTATAGTTTTGGGAATAGCTCTTTCCATGTCTTTAGAAATCCAATCTTGGTATGCTTTTAGCCTTTCCATGTGAGCTGATCTATTAACATCCCATTTTGGGTCCTGGAGAGGAAGGTAATCTTTAACATCACCCCCCCCTAATTTTATAGTGGTTCTCAGCTAGATCTCCTGCAGCCTTCAAAATTAGTTGTCTTTCTGTCTCAGTCATATATTCTAATAATAATTGTATATCGTTCCAATCAGGATTATGTTGTCTCACTATAAATTTGAAGTGTTTAGTGACACTCACTGGGTCAGCCCGATATTCCCAGGCTGCCTTTTTCCAAGCATCTAAATAGGTGGTGGAAAAAGGTACCTTAATTAACATGGTTCCACCATCAGGTCCTACCGCCTCTCGGAGAGGTGCTTGTAAGGCTGTTGAGGCAGATTTCTTCTGAGTTCGTGAGGACACCGGGCTGTCTGGAGAAGTGGAGATTCCATCCGAATCCTCATCCTGTTCCTGTGGTCGCGGGGGAAGCTTAAGCAAATCAGTTAGATCTTGTTTTGGTATTTGGTGAATTTTGTCAGGTCAGTTTACCTTGGTGTTTTGTCTTATTTTCTCGCTCGAGTGCGAGTACCATAAGATCTTGTGGTGGGACCAGTCTACAATCTCTTTGCCACTCCAGATGATTTTGGAGGGTGAAAAACATATCTGCATATGAGACTTCATCCCATTTTCCTTCCCGCCTTAGAAACAATATTAACTGTAGGAGGGTGTTATAATCTATCATCCCATTAAGTGGCCATTTAGCTCCATCCTCCAATTTATATAAAGGCCACCATTGATTGCAATACTTAATGAGTGCTCCTTTACTTTCGGTGCCCCCTGAGCCCACCAAGTCTTTCCAACGGGCAAGCACACACCCTAAAGGACTCTTCTTTGAGTATTACCCATAATCTTTAGTATTAGTCCATGGTGGCCTGGGGGGTGTGCGCTGGGCTCGGAGTGCTTCCTTTTCGACTAATTCTTTGTTTAGATCTTTCTTTACACCTTTGAATAGTGCTTTCTGACTGGGTTTCTGGAACCTCCCACAAGTTGGTATTCCCAATTCCCAACCACAAAATACAGTTATTACCTCAGTTTTCTCTGATTTACAAGTGGGATCAAAGCACTGAGAATTAGCCCACCACGAGAAGTTATAGCGATTAAACACTAGATGGCACTATAAGCACTGAATTTTAAACCAAGCCCCGTGTCTTCCCAGAAGGATGTTTTATGCAGGCTGTTGATCTTATTACAGAGGGGGTTTGGGGTTCTTTTTCAGAACTGTATAACTCATACACTAATGCAAAATATGTTTCCCCACTTTTATACTGTCCTGATTGCCCAGCCTGGGGCTTGATTGTCTCCCCTCCACGATGTGTAACATGTTTTCCTTAGATCTTGGTCACATGCAATTCGAAACCACTGACGAACCTCCCGCTCCACTTTGCAATAAACTAAGTCTCACAATGAGTCACTCATTCACATAATATGCAAACACGGCACAGAACACCAAACTTTTACAACATATAGAACTTAACAATAATATTATACATACACATAAAACAAAACCTAAAATTTAGACTCAAATTTCTAAATATTAATCATACAACTTTTGCTCTAATAAATGTTTGTCCGGCAGCTGCATAAAAGATAAAGAATAAACCAAATGTAATTACATGGAGGGCCGCTTACCCTTCTCCTGCCTCTTATATATAGGTCATCGACAGGTCCGACACCGGAATGATATTGGAATGCAGCAGTGGCCTCGGATTTGCTCAGTCTACCCCCAAGATCGCTAGCGGCTACCCTATCGGCCAGCAAATCCTCTCGTTACTGGGTACCCTTACCCATGGGGACTATGCTGTATACCAGACGTCTGAGCGGTTTACCAGCTGCCCCAGCCATGCGTACGACTTACAGGCTCCCTTTACCAAATGTAAACATACCGTTTATATCCGCAGCTTCAGGAGGTTGTTGTCTGCTCTCCGGGTGAGCGGCCGGCAGTGGAGGCTCCTCCGAGGAAAGTGCCCGGCACATGCGTCTAGGGACGTTCGCTCCTCAGGCCCTCCCTCAGTCGAGCAGAGACATCCTAGTCATGGCACCAAAATTGATGTATGGAAATAGACTCTATAACTCGAAAGTTATAAACTAGGTATGTTTATTGCGCGTAGATGCACAGGGGATCACTCTGCCACAAAAACGTGCACCCCGATGTAGCGAACCGACCCCACATTTATACAGTAAAGCAATGAATATTCTATTAACGCCTATACATAATTATTACCTAAACCCGCCTACTCTTGCTTCACATGATAATTAGCTTATCAGTCTTTCGCGCTTGCACAGATCTTTCCAAAAATTGTGGGCAGGGGTCACCGGAACATGGGCAGTGGTCGTTGGGAGGAAGGCCACGAGTCTTCCTCTTGATGTACTTTTCAACTTTCGCCTGGAATGGGAGGGTCTCGCAAGCTTGCAGTGTTCTTATCAATTTGAGCTAATTTATGTCCTTGTAAGGAGGCCCACGGACGTAATTCAGCCCTCTGTTTCTCTTTAGTGAAGGGATACGTGACGTATCTGTGATGGATATCATTCCACCCTCGAATTCTTGCTCTTTATCTTCTCCTCGAGATTGTGTGAGGCTTTCCCAAGTAAGCCCCTTGCTATGGAAAAAAAAAAGACTTCCTCCTCTTCCATGATTACCTAGCTGAGTTTTGAGAACTATTCCCATGGCTACACTACACATATAACCACACTACATATACTTATGATCCTATACCCTCACATCACCTACCTTGGTTCCCAAGGTCCCCCTAAGCAATAGGTTTGAGGTGCTGGGAGTTGAAGAGGAGGCAAATGGGAAAGTGGGGGACAGTTCCCCTAATAGGAGGCCAAGAGTAAGGAAGGCAACTCCATGCCTCAAGGCTGCCTCCACCAGGAAAGACAGAAAAGTGGTTTTGGTTGGGGATTCCCTTCTCAAGGGAACAGAGGGCCCCATATGCAGACCAGGCTCTACTCGTAGGGAAGTGTGCTGCCTTCCTGGGGTGCGGATCAAGGACATAACTAGAAAACTCCCAGATCTGGTTCACCCCTCTGATTAATACCCACTATTCATTGTTCAGGCAGGCAGTGATGAAATCTCTCAAAGAAGTCTGAGAAGTATCAAGAGACTTCAAGGGTTTAGGGAGGCTGATTGAGGGAGGGGGAGTGATGTTTTCTTCTATCCCATTTGGTGCAGAAAAGAACACGAAGTGGGCTAAGAAAGTAGAGGTGTTGAATACGTGGCTGAGGGGCTGGTTCCACCTTAGGAACTTTGGGTTTTTCAATCACGGGGCGGTTTACTCAACACCTGGCCTGATAGCAGTGGATGGGTGCCACCTGTCTCCAAGAGGGAAAAGAATCCTTGCTCAAGAGCTGCAGGTCTCACTGACAGGGCTTTAAGATATGTAGGAAGGGGGGAGGGGAAATAGTGAGGCTTGCTAGGGTAGAGCAAGTAGCCTCTAGCTTTATACTAGATTTGAAGGATGAAGAAGGTGAAATTCAACGAGATAGAGAAGGACTTGGGAATACTGAAATTCTACAAGACTGTAGGGAAATACCTCTGAAGTGTCCCTTAGGAACTTCTGGGCACTCCTCAGAGGAGGTAGTATTGCTGACCCCCCTTCCAGAACCTTCTAATGTCCCTCTAGGAGGCAGTGGGGGATAACTTCAGATTCCTCCCAGAGGTATGAGGGAGGGCTCCTCAAAAAAGGTAGTGAGTCATGATTCAGTGAAATATAATAATGCTGAATAGATTGATGTAGATGTAGCTTGAGACAATTAATATAACTTTAATTTTTTTATTTTAAGAATATATTTGGTTTGGATTTTAGTAGACTATAGCTGTGTTGTAACTGTGTGAGCTGTTTCGTGAAAGTGGCTACAAAACTTAGCCTTGAAGCTAGTGAAGATAGGGGAGTCATAAATAATGAGACCAACAACCAATTAAGAGACAGAGTATATCTTGTTTTCATTTAAAAGGCATTCCTAATTAGTTTGTGTAGGAATGTGTTTTGAGCTCAGGAATGTGTTTTGGTAACTATGGAGAAAACCGTAAAGAGCATGCACTGAGAGAGAGGAAGACGACCAGCCTCCGTCCCTGAAGACCACCGGAAGACCCCCTGAGTGTCACTGAGCATATTCTATCTGGGAGGAGATAATGTAAATGACTTCCTGGAAATAATTTGCATAACCCTGCCTTTTATTAGAATGTATAATGAATACGTATATTTAATCTGTATAAATATGAGAAATTTGGCTTTAATAGGTGCACACATTTGGAGGGGCGATCCCCTGTGTGCCCAGCGCTGCAATAAAGAATACCTGCTTAATAGTCACCAAGGCTATTGAGTTTTGACTCCAGCTTTCCGAAGCATCATCAGTTTGGCGACCCAGATGGGACCCTCTTTGCTCGGCTGCAGGATCCGGTAAGGAACAGGACTCCCTAGGCACGTCTCGGGAGGGACTCCTCGCCCTGCTCGGCTCACTGTGGGAGCAGACAAGGACCATCCTCTGATTTTTAAGGTATTCCTTTAAACTTATTTGAGTTCCTGGTTTGGTGGATGCCCGTCTGTATCTGGGCATACTTGGGTATCTTGGTATTTGGTTTCTGGAGACCGGTCGTTCGGGGATACTGTAAGCTGTTGGGAGACGTCCCACGCAAGTGTCGTATACCAGGTTACTAGTGCCTGATTGTATACACCTGGTTAGTAGCATGTAAATGCTGCTAATAATCGGAATCTTGATAACTATCGAGTGAGTATTGTTTTGGTTTGGATTTATTGTATAAAGATCTTGTGTAGGTGTGACCGAGAAGTTTAAGTAAGCACAAAGTGAGTGTGGAGTCCTGCTGCAAACTTCTGTAACAGCGTGCTGCTCTGTGGTCAGTGGGAGAGAGCTCTTGCCTGTCACGCAGGAGACAAGGCTTTGATTCCCAACGGGAGTCGCTGCTCTGGTGGTGCTGATTTATTGGTCTTGACTTTGGATATTGTTACAAGGAACTGACTTATGAAAAGTGATTTCGATTTGACGAACAGTTGGTGTGAGTGAAATGAGTTAACTCTGGTGCGAGTGGTGAGTGACTGAGTCGCAGTGTATCTGTGAGAGAGAGAAAATTACCCGCTAGAAATTTACGATTTGTTTTTATTTTTTTAGTGTAATCAGTGTGGAACTGTGAATGTATTAGAGAAACCGTATCAGTCTCGTTAGTATTGCTGGACAGACAGATGTGAGTTGAGTTATAAATAAGAATGGAAATCAAAAGGTAAATCAGACTAACGATGGGAGGGAGACAAAGTAGCAAAATCCCTAAGAAAAGCCCTCTGGATTGTGAGATTTTGCATTGGAAAGATATTGGAGGAGAACCCTGTGGGAGTGTGAGTAAAAAGAATTTGCTGAGGTATTGCAATTAATGCTTTTTTAAAAGAAAAGGGAAATGGGATAAAATTGGCTAGGCTGATTTGTTTGGTTTTTTCCACCCTCCGAGATAACTCGGAATGGCAGGAGTGTGGGCTTAGGATACCACAGGATCCCTTAGTATTGGATTTAGGAAAAGATAAAAATTGAGAGAAAGAGAAACAACTGAAGAGATGCTGCTCTGCTTATACAATAGGGGAGTGTGGTACATGAAAAGGGGGGATTAAATACCAGAACCGGATGAATTAGGATCCCCTCCCTTTTCATAGAATCATAGAATGGCATGGGTTGGAAGGGACCCCAAGGATCATAGAGCTCCAACCCCACTGCCACAGGCAGGGCCACCAACCTCAGGCCTGGATCTACACAAGGTTGTCCAGGGCCCCATCCAACCTGACCTTGAACACTTCCAGGGACACGGCATCCACTACTTCTCTGGACAGCCTTTCCCAGCACCTCACCACTCTTTCTGTAAAAAACTTCCCCCTAATATCCTATCTAAACCTTCCTTCCTTTAGTTTTAATCCATTCCCCCTTGTCCTGGCATTGTCTATCCTTTTAAAAAGTTGAATCCCCTCCTGCTTATAAGCTCCCTTCAGGTACTGGAAGGCTGCAATGAGGTCCCCCCGCAGCCTTCTCTTCTCCAGGCTGAACAAGCCCAGCTCCCTCACCTTCTCTTTGTAGGGCAGGTGCTCCAGCCCTCTAATCTAATTTGTGGCCCTCCTCTGAACCCTCTCCAACAGTTCCACATCTTTCTTGTATCGGGGGCCCCAGATCTGGACACAGTACTCCAGGTGGGGCCTCACGAGGGCAGAGTAGAGAGGGACAATCACCTCCCTGTCCCTGCTGGCCACCCCTCTTCTGATGGAGCCCAGGATATCATAGGCCTTGCGAGCTGCAAGAGCACACTGCTGGCTCATGTTAAGTTTCTCATCTGCCAGATTGGTAAGGCACGACCTTCCCTTGGTGAAGCTGTTCAAAACATAAAGACCTTTGTTCAGTCAACTAGCTGGAGAGATGTCCTTCTCTTCCCCTTTTTGTTTGTGAAGCAAAAATGCTTGAGAGTTTTATTCATACGTTCTACCATGGCCTGGCCTGCAGGCTAATGTGGTGTCCCTGTAACATAGGTAATGTCCCATAATTGGAAAAGAAAAAGGTTCGTATTGTTTGTTCTATATATTCTGGACTGCCGTTATCAGTTTGAATTTCATGGGGTATTCAAGTGCTGCTATGGCAGAGCACTTGAATCGTTGGATGTTTACTAGATTCCCCTGTTTGTGCAGTAGCTCACACTGCCAGAAAAAGGTACCTCCTTTTATTCTAAAGACTTCTAGTGGGTCTGTGCCACGAGATTTCACGCCTGGGGCAAGGCCACTGGTGAATTGCTGACAGTTCAAGCACGATCGTACAATCCCTTTAGCCTCAGCAACTAGCAAGTGGTATTGTTGTTGAAGTACCTTAGCAGATTGGTAAAATGAAATTCATGTGACTTCTGCTGGGGGAGCAGCCCACACTGGTGCTACGAGCCGGTCTGCTCTCTGATTTCTCCCTGCTAGACCTTTTTTTTTTTTTTTTTCATGTAAGCAGCTATTGATCATTGTTTTCCAGGTTAACTTTTAAAGTGTGCTGCCCTTTTTCAATGCTTGCTATCAAAAATCATTTTTGTTACGTAACCAGCCTTGCTCTCAGTGGACAAACGCAGCCCTGAACCTATAGCACATACAAACAAATGAATGCTGCAAACAAATAAATCCGACAAAGGACATTGCAGGACACGAGTTGTCACATCCAGTCCATATGGGGGGGTGGAGGGGAGTGGTGTGGTGGTGGTTCTCCCACTTCTACTGCAATCCTGCCAAGGCATCCGGCTGCACGGCACGTTTTTGCAGGTCTTGGTCACTGCCTGCAGCGCTGTCCTCTCCCGGCTGTGAACCACAGCGTGACCATGACTGTTGTTCACCATAACTGAGTCCTGGGTGAGTGCTAGGACCCTGTTCCTTCCACCTCCCACTGGCCCACTACTAACTCTCTCTGCCACCCGCTTTTTCTCACATAAACTTTTCCCTGGTAACTTCCGCGATTGAGCTGGAATCAAAATACCTAGATTTAACTGTTTTTCCCATTCTGATGCCACCTTATGTGCCCAGGCTCCTCCGAGCAGTCTGTGCAGAGTCTCTCGGGTGTCAGGAGGCAGTGATATATTGATGAGTGTGCCCCTAATCCGATGGTTGTTGAAGCTGATGCTTGTCCATCTCTGTAGGATTCTCTGTCCTTAGGTTCCTTGTCCGTGCTCATAGGTTCCTTATCCATGGGGGCAACACTGCTCTGTGCCTTAATCGGTGATTCTCGATCTCTGTATTTTTCTAGTGGGGCTCAAACCCTTTAACAACAGGGCATGCCGTTGCCTGCACTACCATTTGATCTATCAATTTTTTCCTTGGGCAGCTATAGCCTTACTATCAAAATGGTTAGTGAGCAGATATAGTGAGACAAGAGGGAACAAAGCATGGGAATACCCACATGATTCACCATGGCACATACAAATTCTAGGGAAAGGTAAACATTGTTTGACTAGAGCACAAAATATCTAAAATAGCTGCAGAGTAACTGCTGCATCAGTAATGCTCTCCACAGGGGGATGCTGAGAAGGTGGAGATACTGAATGCCGCCTTTGCTTCGGTCTTCACTTCAAAGGCCCCTTGGGACCCACAGACACTGGAAGAAAGTAAGAGAGTTAGGGAAATGAAGAGCTTCCCTCTGGTTGAGGTAGGGGTGGTCCAGGAGCATCTCAAAGGGATTAACACACATAAATCCATGGGCCCGGATGGGATGCATCCACATGTCCTGAGGGAGCTGTCGGAAGTGATTGCTGAGCCACTGTCTATCATCTTTGACAGGTCTTGGAGAACAGGAGCAGTGCCTGAAGATTGGAGGATAGCCAATGTCACTCCGGTCTTTAAAAAGAGCAAAAAGGAGGATCCCAGCAACTATAGGCCAGTCAGCCTCACTTCCGTCCCTTGTTCTTGATGTTCTGAAGAAGGTCATGAGGAGTAGTCAGCATGGATTCACCAAGGGGAAATCGTGCTCGACCAATCTCGTACCCTTCTATGATCTCATCACCAGCTGGGTGGATGGAAGGAGAGCAATGGATGTCATCTACCTTGACTTCAGCAAGGCTTTTGATACTGTCTCCCACGACATCCTGATAGCAAAGCTGAGAGAGCATGAGATAGATGAGTATAGAGTTTTGCATCTGGGGAGGAATAACCATTTGTATCAGTACAGGCTGGGGGATGACCTGCTGGAGAAGAGCTCTGTGCAGAAGGACCTGGGGGTCCTGGTTCATGACAGGTTGGACATGAGCCAGCAGTGTGCCCTGGTGGCTGAGAGAGCCAATGGGATCCTGGGGTGCATCTGGAGTAGTGTAGCCAGTAGGTCGAAGGAGGTGATCCTCCCCCTCTACTCTGCGTTGGTCAGGCCCCACCTGGAGTACTGTATCCAGTTCTGGGCTCTCTGGTATAAAAAAGACAGGGATCTCCCGGAAAGAGTCCAGGGAATAGCTACAAAGATGGTTAAAGGCCTGGAGCATCTCCCCTATGAGGAAAGACTGAGTGAGCTGGGACTGTTCAGCCTGGAGAAAAGAAGACTAAGTGGGTGTAGCAGTTTTGCGAGGTTGGGTGCTGGAAAAGAACAGGGGTGCAGAAAATGGCTGCTCTGAGGAGCTGTTGGAATTCTCTGGAGCTCCAAAATGTAAACAATACAAGGTCAGAAGCAATGTTGACCATGGCCAAGCCAATGAGAGATAGTCATAGTGCCTCTGAGAATCACATATAGGAGAAAACAACCTGGAAGCAGCTGCATTTTGCCACCGGAGAAGGGAGTGAGAAGATGTAACGAGCTGTCCAGACACCAAGGCTGGGGAGGGGGAGGAGGCGCCCCAGGTGCCTGAGAGAAAGATGCCCTTGCAGCCCAGGGTGAAACCCCATGGAAAAGGCTGAGACCCCACCTGCAGCCCATGGAGGGGCTCCACGCTGGATGGAACAGGTGGAGACATAGAGAAGACACTGTGACCCTTACGTTGAAGCAAGCCCCTGCCAGCACTTGCAACCTACAGAGATGAGTGAGAGAGAGAATTCCTTCGGAACAGGTTTGCTGGGGGGAGGCTTGTGACCCCGTGGAGGACTGGGACTGAGAGACATTGTGATTTATTGCTGCCCACCATAGCAGTGATCCAGGAGGAGCAGCTGATGAGACTCACGCTGGAGAAAGTTCGTGGAGGACAGTCTCTCAGGGGTGGGACCCCCACAGTGCAGCAGGGGGAGGGTGTGTAGAATGAATGCCCCCCCCGGCCGAGAAGGAAACCAACTTGCAGGGAACTGACCGAAGCCCTCATCTCCCAGTCCCTGCCCCCTGTGCTGTGAAGAGGAGGGAAGAAGGGAGAAAGATTCTGATTAAAGTCTGCTAAGAAGGGAGCAGTGGGGGGAACATGTTTAAAGATCTGGTTGCATTTTGTTTTAAGATTTGGTCGCACTCCCGACTCCGGTTTTCACTGTTCTTTTTAGTGTAGTGTAATAAATTAGAATAGTTCTTTTCTGCACTGTGTTGAGTCTGTTTTCGCCCATATCATTGCTGATAAAATGATCTCTCCTTGTCCTTATCTTGACTCCTAAGCCTCTTAATATATATTTTCTGCCCTGTCCAACTTAGAAGGGGAGTAATAGAATGGCTTTGGTGGGCATCTGGCCTCCAGCCAGGGTTAAACCACCACAGTGGGGACCTTACTAATGTCTATAAATATTTTAACTATGGGGTGCAGGGGGAAATGGCTCAAAATTCAGGTCCGGCTCTGGGTCCAGCTCAGGGTTCCGTTCAGGCTTTGGTTCCAGCTCTTGGTTTGGGCTCGGGTTTCGGGTTGGTCTTTGGGTCCGTCTCAGGTTTCGGGACCAGCTAAGGGTTCAGGTTAAGGTTTGGGTTCAGGTTCAGGTCCGGCTCCCGGTATGGCTCAGGGTTTGGGTCCATCTCAGGGTTCCTGTCCGGCTTCAGGTCTGGCTCAGGATCCAGCCCAGGGTCCAGATGAGGGTTCGTGTCTGGCTTCTGGTCCAGCTCCGGGTTCGGGTTCTGGATTCGGGTCTGGCTATGGGTCCGGCTCGAGTTTCAGAACTGGCTTCAGTTAAGGTTTGGGTTCAGGTTCAGGTCCAGCTGCGGGTACGGCTCAGGGTTTGCGTCTGGCTTCAGGTCCTGATCAGGGTTTTGGTCCAGCTCAGTGTCCGGCTCAGTGTTAGGGTCCGGCTAAGGGTCCGGCTAAGACTGGCTCAGGGTTTGGGTTAGGGTTTGGATCCGGATTCGGGTCCGGCTTAGGATCCGGATTCGTGTCCGCCTTAGGGTTCGGGTCTGGTTCCAGCTTCGAGTCCACCTCCTGGTCTGGCTTAGGGTTCGGGTCCACTTAGGAGCTGGCTCCAGGTCTGACTCAGGGTTCGTGTCCCGCTCAGTGTCCAGCTCAGGGTTCAAGTCCGGCTCAGGATCCAGCTTAGGGTCCGGCTCAGGGTTCTAGTCCAGCTTAGCATCCAGCTCAGGGTCCAGTTCCGTGTCTTGCTCAGGGTTCGGGTCCGGCTTTGGGTCCGGCTCAGTGTTTGGGTTAAGGTTCGGGTTCAGGTCCAGCTTCTATTCCAGGTCTGGGTCCGGGTTTGGGGTTTGGGTCCCGGTCCACGACCAGATCATGGTTCGGGTCCGGTTTTGGGTCCAGATAAGGTTTCAGGTCTGGCTCAGTGTTCAGGTCCATCTTTGGATCTGGCTCAAAATTCGGGTCTTGCTAAGGGTTCGGGTCCAGCTTCGGGTCCGGCTAAGGGTTCGGGTCCATCTCAGGGTTTGAGTCCGGCTTTGGGTCTGCCTCAGGGTCCTGCTAAGTCTCAGGGTTCGGGTTCGGGTCTGGCTCTGTGTCCGGCTCAGGGTTCAGCTGTGGCTCAGGGTCCGGCTCAGGGTTTGGGTTTTGCTCAGCGTCCGGCTCAGGGTCTGGCTCAGGTTTTGGATTTGGCTTCAGGTCCAGCTCAGGGTTCAGGTCCAGCTCAGGGTTCAGGTCCAGATCAGTGTTTGGGTCCGGCATCAGGTTTGGGTCTGGCTTCGGGTTCGGGTCCGGCTCAAAATTGTGGTCCGGCTCTGGGTCTGGCTCAGGGTCATCTCCGTCTCAGGGTCTGGCTCAGGGTTCTAGTCCAGCTTTGGGTCCGGCTTTGGGTCCGGCTCAGGGTTCAGGTTCGGAGAGCGGGTCTGTCTTCAGGTCTTGCTCAGGGTTCAAGTCTAGCTCAGGGTTCAGTTATGGTTCAGGGTCTGGCTCAGTGTTTGGGTCTCGTTCAGGGCCGGGTCCGGCTCAGGGTCTGCCTCAGGGTCCACCTCCAGCTTTGGGTCCGGTTTGGGGTTAGGTTCCTGCTTTAGGTCGGGCTCGGGGTTCGGGTTGAGTTCAGAGTTTGGGTCTGGCTTTGGGTCCGGCTCAGGGTTCAGGTTTTGGGTTCGGCTCTGGCTTCGGGTCCGGCTCAGAGTTTGGCTCCTTCTCAGGGTCCAGCTCAGGGTTTCAGTTTGGCTCAAGGTTCAGGTCTGGCTCAGGGTTGGGATCTGTCTTGGGCTCAGGGTTTGGTTACGGCTGAGGGTGCGGCTCAGTGTTGTGGTCCGGCTCAGGGTTCGGGTCCGGGTCCGGCTCAAGGTTATGTTCTTTCTCAGGGTACGTGTTCATGGTTCGTGTCCGCTTTCAAGACCGGCTCAGTGTTCGGGTCTGGCTTCGGGTCTGACTCAGAGTTTGGTTCCGTCTCAGGGTCCAGCTCAGGGTTCGGGTCTGGCTGAGGGTTCCGGTCCAACTTCAAGTCCGGCTCCTGGTTTGAGTACAGCTTTGGGTCTGGTTCAGGGTCCAGGTCTGGGTACTGCTCAGGGTTTGGGTCTTGCTCAGGGTCCGGGTCAGGGATCGGGTCCGGTTTTGCGTCCGGTGATGCCTCGGAAAGCCGGAATCAAAACTCAGTAGCCTTGGTGACTATTAAGCAGGTGTCCTGGGTTCAGCCCAGCAACAGGCTATGTTAGCCCTGAGAGTATTCCATACCAATTGCATCATGATCAGGCAGTCTGCTCCCCCCCTCTTGCAGGGGCGACTGCGGACCCGGGCACGGGAGGTTCAGGTCTGGGCAGGCGCAGTGCCAGTTCCGGGGGGGTGCTCGGGGGTGCCGGGCTCGGGGAGTGCTGCGTTCGGGGCTCTGAATCTGAATCGGTTCGGGCTTGGGGAGTGCTGCGTTCGGGGCTCTGAGTCTGAATCGGTTCGGGCACGGCTCAAATTACATAGTGGGGTGAGAGGTTTGCACTGTATATAATAACACTGTAGCTAGTTGTTTCCATACCTTTTCCTGTTGTTTAGTAAACTATCCTTATCCCAACCCGCGGGCCTTTGGTTTTTTTTCCCTTTCTTGCAGCTCCTCGGTTCCCTCCGTTCGCCCATCCTCCACCTCTTAAAGAGGCAGGGGGCTTCTTTTTCTGACCTTTGTGGCCCCAGCTTTTCCGCTGAGGTTTAAACCACAACAGCAGGTATCCTTTATTGCAGTGCTGGGCACACAGGGGATCGCTCCTCCAAATGTGTGTGCGCATTAAAGCCAAATTTCTCATATTTATACAGATTAACTATACATATTCATTATAATTTCTAAGAAAAGGCAGGGTTATGCAAATTATTTACAGGAAGTCATTTACATTAACTCCACCCAGATTGAGCATGCTCAGTGACCCTCAGGGGGTCTTCTGGTGGTCTTCAGGGATGAAGGCTGGTCATCTTCCTCACTCTCAGCGCATGCTCTTTACGGTTTTCTCCATGCTTATTTGGGCTCCAAACACCTGCACTGAATAGTTAGCTTTACACTGAAAACAAGATATACTCTGTCTTTTAATTGGTCGTTAGTCTCATTATTTATGACTCCTCTATCTCCTACTTCCTCTAGTTTCACGGCTATTGCACTATTATGGCTACGTTTTGTAGCCACTTTCATGAAACAGCTTATGTGATTACAGCCAAATTCTGCTAAAATTCAAAACTAATCTATTCCTAAAAACACACAGATTCTTACTTCTTTATCTTCAAGGCTGTGACTGTTGCACTGTTATGGCTAAGTTTTGCAGCTGCTCTCACAAGCAGCTTACACAGTTACAGTGACAGCTTTCTCTTAAACTAGTCTATTCTTAAAACTATGAAAATTCTTATATTAAAGTTATATTAATTGTCTCTTAAGCTACACCTATATCAATCTATTCAGCATGATTACTTTTCATTGAATCACCGGGACAGGGTTCGGGTCCAGTTTCGGGTCAGGCTCAGGGTTCGGGTCCGGCTCAGTGTTTGGGTTAAGGTTCGGTTTCAGGTCCGGCTTCTATTCCGGGTCTGGGTTTGGGTCTGGCTTTGGGTCCAGATAAGGTTTCAGGTCTGGCTCAGTGTTCTGGTTCGTCTTCAGGTCCGGCTCAAAATTCGGGTCCGGCTCAGGGTTCGGGTCCGGCTCAGGGTTTGGGTCCAGCTCAGAGTCTGGCTCAGGGTTCAGGTCTGGGTCTGGGTCCGGTTCAGGGTTCTGGACTGGCTAAGGGTTCAGGTTCTGGTTCGGGTCTGGCTCAGGGTTCGAGTCTGGCTTCGGGTCTGGCTCAGGGTTTTGGTTTGGGTCCTACTTCTTGTCTGGCTCCAAGTCTGGCTCAGGGTTAAGGTCTGGCAGAGGGTTCGGGTCTGCTCAGGGTCCGGTTTAGGTTTCAGGTCCGGCTCATGGTCGGGTTCGGCTCATGGTCTGGCTTCGCGTCCAGCTCAGGGTCCGGCTCAGTGTTCAGGTCCGGCTTTGTGTCCAGCTCAGGGTTTGGGTTAGAGTTCAAGATTTGGGTCTGGCTTCTGGTCTGGCTCAGGGTTCAGGTCCAACTTCGGGTCTGACTTCGGGTCTGGCTCAGGGTTTGGGTCCAGCTCTGGGTCTGTCTGATGTTTCGGGTCCATCTTGGAGACCGGCTCAGGGTTCTGGTGTGGCTTCAGGTCTGGCTCCGGTTTTGGGTCTGGGTCTGGCTCAAGGTTCAGGCCTGGCTCAGGGTTCGGGTCCGGCTCACGGTTCGGGTCCAGAATTAGGTCAGGCTCAGGGTTTGGGTCCTGCTCAACGTTCAGGTTTAGGGTTTGGGTCTAGCTTGCGGTCCGACTTTTGGTCCGGCTCAGTGTTTGGGTCCGGATTCAGGAAGACTACGATGAAGAATAAGAAGACTTCAAAGAAAAAGAATTCGAAAAAAAGACTACAAAGAAGAAGAAGACTACAAGAAAGAAGACGACTATGAAGAAGACGACGACTATGAAGAAAAGGAAGACTTCTAGGAGGAAGGCAGCTACAAAGAAGAATGCTACGAAGAAAAAGACAAAGAAGAACGTGCAGAAGACTAAGAAGAAGAATAACAAAAAGACTACAAAGAAGACGACGACTATGAAGAAGATGAGTACAAAGAACAAGAAGACTGCGATGAAGAAGACTACGAAGAAATAGACTACGAAGAAGACGACTACGAAGAAGACTATAATAAGAAGACAACGAAGACGAAGACGAATTAGAAGACTATTGTCCTGGTTTCAGCCTGTGGCTTCAGCCAGGAAGGGGTTAACATGCTGGGGCTCGGGACAAATGACTCAGATTGGCCAATAGAATCACTCCATGCCAGTTACGTCATGCCGAGTATAAAAGCAGGGGGTGTTGCAGTGTTTGCACGCGAACAGCAGGGACCGGGAGGGGAGTCTGCTCTCGGCTCGGGGCTTTGTTTACTCGCGGCGCGAGCTCGGGTCCTTTGTGTCGCGGCTGGGGTTTGCGCGGGCTGCGGCGCGGTGTCCGTTACGGGGAGTGCGCGATCTGAACTGCTCATCTCGGCAAAAGGTTGTATTGTTTATTGTTATCTGTTCTTCCCCTGTTATTTCCAGTAAAAAAATACCCTTATCCCAACCTGCGGGGTTCTGGTGTTTTGGTGTCGTCGTCCCCCCCCGCTCCGGGGGAAATCTGAACGCGTGGTCCCCGGCTCCGGTGAAACCACAACATATTTTGGTGCCTGAACGTGGGGCAAGAAAGGTTGGGATAACGGTAGATCTGACTCTGACCTGGTTGCAATTAAGGTAAAAGTTGTAAGGATGCTGTTTAAGATGCTGTGGGTATTATTTACAAAGGTGTGGTCCTGGCTGTGGAAAAAAAAACCTCGGCAGGCTGTTTGCAGTCCTGGCAGGATTTTGTATCATCTTGGGGCTGCAGCTTCCCTGCCTGTTCCCATACTTTGCTCTAGTGTGCTTTATGACAATGGTTTATGATACAGTTATATTAGTGACCATGAGTTTAATCTGGCAAGTGTATGAGGTTTTGCTGTCCTGTCTATTCCCTGGGCAGAGAGGGGCTGGTGGTGGTGGCCATTTTGCTGAGAGCACAGAGGGAGAAGACTACACTGGTTTTTTCCTTTCTGGGCTAAACATAACAGCTCTTATGAGAGTTTTTGAAAATTTTCACCATTACCTTGACATGCAAACTATCGCCACACTGCTAGAAGTTTTTCTGCACTTGATCCTGTTTTTCATCATATATTAAGAGCAAGTTTATGAATACTGCTCAAGAGGTTTACCAAAGGCAGGATACCCACGAGGGGCAGGACTGTTGGAGAATGGCTGACAGACAATGGTCATGGAGATATAGCTGAGCTGCATACGCGTACATAAGGAACTGTGTACGTGCACGCAGGCACGGAGTACAGAGTAAAGCAGAGCAGAAGAAGCGCGGCATGACCAATCGGCGTCAGGGTCAAGATGACCTTAAACGAAGATAGCCCTCAGAAGAAGCAACTGAATCCGGGAAAAACTGGTTGAAGGAACTGTAAGAATGAAAACAAGAGGCAGGCTTATGATGATGTAACCTGTAACAAATAACCAATGATAGATTGACTAATAGGCATATATTAACTACAATGTATAAAAGGAGCTAACTTGAGCTAATAAACGAAGTTGCTTTTATCACTCATATTGAGTAGGCCTGCTTCTTCCCTCGCCGGCACAGGACATGGGCCAGTACCTAAGTACTTTCTCACCCCCGATGACTTGGAGCTTCACTCCTGAGCAGCTGCATGACTCTAATAAAATGGCCGCATTTCTGAAAAAAAGTTGTTGTAGGTTTCCCAAGGAGGTGCCAAGCTCTGCACTGTGCTGGGCTCTGGCCACTTGGGCTCAAACACTGCTTGATATGCTTGATAGCAGACAGCGCTGTCAGGAGGGAGGGGAAGAAAACAGATTGTCAGATACTGCAGCTGCGGCAACCCCTGTAACTGGCACTGCAGTTGCGGCAACCCCTGTAACTGGCACTGCAGCTACTGCAACCCCTGTAACTGGCACTGCAGCTACTGCAATCCCCACAGCAGACACCACCGATGATCAAAAGAAACAACCCACACCGGTGTCTGTCGCCCTGGTACAAAAGAAGAAATACACAAAAAATCAGTTCGTACAACAACTGATGATGATGATCAACCGGGGCCATCAGGGGGATATCAAGATGATATGAGGAAGTGGGATATGCAGCCCACTTCAGCCCTTCGAGCACGAGTAAACGAGCTGCAAGGTAAAACAATCACTCAGCGAGATTTTACCAGGAAGAACGCTGCACCAGTTACCACCGAACAGAACCCTCGACCAAGCAGAAGGCCTATCTACACTCCTGATATGTCTGATCCTCTTGAGGGAACCTCTAAGTCCTTCATGCACTCAATGAACGGCAAGTATGATCAGCAGCAATAGAGGGGCCCTGCCTTCAGCCAGGTGGAGGAGAGGGATAACACGGTTTACTGGACGGTGTGGATTCGATGGCCTGGCACGTCAGACCCACAAGAGTACAAGGCTCTAGTGGATACTCTAGTGGATAGCCCAGAAAGGAAAAAAACAGTGTAGTTCTCTCCCTCTGTGCTCTCACCAAAATGGCGGCCACCACCAGCCCCTCTTTGCCCAGGGAATAGACAGGACAGCAAAACCTCATACACTTGCCAGATTAAGCTCATGGTCACTAATATGACTGTATCATAAACTGCTGTCATAAAGCACACTAGAGCAAAGTATAGGAACAGGCAGCCAAGCTGCAGCCCCGAGATGATACAAAATCCTGCCAGGATTGCATACAGCCTGCCGAGGTTTTTTTTCCACAGCCAGGACCACACCTTTGTAAATAATACCCACAGCATCTTAAACAGCATCCTTACAACTTTTACCTTAATTGCAACCGGGTCAGAGTCAGATCTACCGTTATCCCAACCTTTCTTGCCCCACGTTCAGGCACCAAAATATGTTGTGGTTTCACCGGAGCTCAGGACCACGCGTTCAGTTTTCCCCCGGAGGGGGGCGGTGGGAAGAACCAAGACTCCAGAGCCCTGCAGTTTGGGATAAGGGCAATTTTACTGGAAATAACAGGGGAAGAGCAGATAACAATAAACAATACAACCTTTTGCCGAGATGAGCGGTTCAGATCGCGCACTCCCCGCAACGGACACCGCGCCAGAGCCCGCGCAAACCCCAGCCACGAGGACCCAAGCTCCCGCCGCGCCACGAGTAACAAAAACCTAAACCGAGAGCACGCTACCTCCCGGTCCCTGCTGTTCGCGTGCAAACACTGCAACACCCCCCCTGCTTTTATACTCAGCGTGAAGTAACTGGCATGGAATGATCCTGTTGGCCAATTTGAGTCACCTGTCCTGAGCCCAGCATGTTAACCCCTTCCTGGCTGAAGCCACTGGCTGAAACCAGGACATCTTCTTTTTTATAGTTGTCTTCTTCTTCCTAGTGTTCTTCTTTGTAGTCTTCATCGTCATTATCTTCTTGTTCTTCCACTTCTTCTTCGTAGTCTTCCTCGTAATCTTATAGTCTTTTTCTTTGCAGTCTTCTTCTTGTTCTTAATAGTCTTCTACTTCAAATTTGTAGTCTTCTTCTTCTTTCTCGTCTTCTTTGTAGTCTTCTTATTCTTCTACATATAATCTTCTTTCTTCTCTTTCTCTGTCGTCTTTTTCTTTATCTTGTTTTTCTTCTTCTTTTTCTTCTTACTTTTTCTGTTTCTGTTTCGTCTTCTCTTTTTTCTTCTACTTTGTAGTCTTCTTTGTCGTCTTTATAGTCTTCTTTTTCTTCTTTGTAGTCTTCTTTGTAGCCTTCTTTGTAGTTTTCTTCTTCTTCTTCTTCTTCTTCTTTGTAGAGTTCTTCTTTGTAGTCTTCTTCTTCTTCTTTGTAGTCTTATTCTTTGTAGTCTTGTGTTTTCTTCTTCTCTTTCTTTGTCTTCTTATTCTTCTTCTTTTGCTCCTTCTTCTTTGCTGTCTTCTTTGTAGTTTGCTTCTTCTTTTTCTTCTTTGTAGACTTCTTCTTTTTCTTCTTTGTAGACTTCTTCTTTTTCTTCTTTGTATACTTCTTCTTCTTTGTAGTCTTCTTCTTAATCTTCTTTGTAGTCTTCTTCTTCTTCTTTGTAGTTGTCGTAGTTTTGCGAGGTTGAGTGCTGGAAAAGAACAGGGGGTACAGAAAATGGCAGCTGTGAGGAGCTGCTGGAATTCTCTGGAGCTCCAAAATGTAAACAATCCAAGGTCAGAAGGAATGTTGACCATGGCCAAGCCAATGAGAGATAGTCATAGCGCCTCTGAGAATCACATATAGGACAAAACAACCGGGGAGCAGCTGCATTTTGCCAACGGAGAAGGGAGTGAAAAGATGTAACGAGCAGTTCAGACACCTAGGCTGGTGAGGGGGAGGAGGCGCCCCAGGTGAAAGAGAGAGCTGATGAGCCTTAAGTTGGAGAACGTTCGTGGAGGACTGTGGGACCCCACGGTGCAGCAGGGGGAGGGTGTGTGGAACAAATGCTCCCCCCTTGGCTGAGAAGGAAGCCAATTTGCAAGGAACTGACCGAAGTCCCCATCTCCCAGTCCCTGCTGTGATCGGGGGGGAGGAAGGGATTTAAATCATGACTAGAGCGAAGTCTGCTAAGAAGGAAGTGGGGGGTAGAGGTAAAGGTGTTTTAAGATCTGGAAAAGGAAAACAGCTCATGAAGAAGTAACCGAGAACTCCATTATTTTTTCCTAGTCTCTGCCCCCGCGGCCCCGTGCTGCAAGTAGGGGGGGGGGGGAGGGGGAAGGGAGTAAAATCATGGCTAAAGGGAAGTCTGTTTAGAATGGAGGGGTGATGGGAAGGTGCTACTGAGAAACCCATTTTTCCCCAGTCCCTGCCCCTCCCGTACTGCGAACGGGAGGGAAGAAGAGAGCTAGATTCTGGTTAAAGCCTGCTAAGAAGGGAGCGCTGGGAGGAACGTGTTTTAAGATCTAATTGCATTTGTTTTAAGATTTGGTTGCACTCCTGACTCCGGTTTTCACTGTTCTTTTTAGTGTAGTGTAATAAATTAGAATAGTTCTTTCCTTCACTCTGTTGAGTCTGTTTTCGCCCATATCATTGCTGATAAAATGATCTCTCCTTGTCCTTATCTTGACTCCTAAGCCTCTTAATATATATTTTCTGCCCTGTCCAACTTAGAAGGGGAGTAATAGAATGGCTTTGGTGGGCATCTGGCCTCCAGCCAGGGTTAAACCACCACAGAAGTAGTCTTCTTTGTACTCTTTTTCTTCTTAGTAGTGTTCTCCTTTGTAGTCTTCTTCTTCTCCTTTGTAATCTTCTTCTTCTTTGTAGTCTTTTTCTTGTCTGCAGTATTCTTCTTCTTCTTTTCTTCTTCTTCTTCTTCTTCTTCTTCTTCTTCTTCTACTTCGTAGTCTTTTTCTTTGAATCATCTTCTGCTTCTTTTTTGTAGTCGTCTTCTTTGTAGTCTTCTTCTTTGTACTCTTCTACTACTCCTTCTTGGTAGTCTTCTTCTTCTTTGTAGTCTTTTTTTCCTTCTTTGTAGCCTTCTTCTTCTATGTAGTGTTCTTTTTTATAGACTTCTTCATCTTTGCAAAACAGAGCTGCTATTGATTTCTTACTTTTGGCATATGGTCACGGATCTAAAGATTTTGAAGGTTTGTGTTGTATGAAGTTACCAGACCACTCAGAATCAATTCACAAAAGCATAGCAATGTTGAAACAACAAATGATGAAGTTAAAATATGAGGATAGTTGGCTGTCTGGCTGGTTTAACACCTGGGGAATTGCTGGCTGGTTCAGAGATGTTATTAAGGCTGGACTTGTCATCCTACTGATAATATTGTCTATGCTACAAGGAGATAAAGTAAAAATGCAAACAAGAGAAGCGGCAGAAAACCAGAAAAGACAGCATTCCTGCAAGAGCCTGGACATCGCTTGCTGACCCTTGGCTAGCCAATAATCCTGAAAGGGGAGCTTGTGTACTTCACAATGTAACCAATTTCTTAGCTTGCTATTTTTGGGCAAACCTGGTATAGTGTATAAATGTGTGTGGCTGCAGCAATAAACGGGAAATGCTTCTAGCACTTTAAAGGACTCTCTCGTTTATTCCGGAGGTCTCCCGCGGACTCCCTGCAACAGTTGTCGTCTTCTTCTTATCCTTCTTTTTACTCTTCTTCTTCTTCCTTTTGTAGTCTTGTTCTTTGTAGTCATCGTCTTCTTATTCTTCTTCTTTGTAGTCTTCTTCTTTATAGTCTTTTTCTTCTTTGTAGTCTTCTTCTTTGTAGTCCTTCTTCATCTTCTTCTTTGTAGACTTCTCTTCCTTCTTTGTAGTCCTCTTCTTCTTCTATGTAGTGTTCTTCTTTATAGACTTCTTCTGTTTCCTCTTTGTGGTCTTCTTCTTTGTAGTCTTCTTCTTTGCCGTCTTGTTCTTTGTAGTCTTCTTCATCTTTGTAGTCATCTTCTTCTTTGCAGTTTTTTTTTATGTTTTTCTTCTTTGTAGTATTCGTCTTCTTTATAGTCCTCTTCTTCTTTGTAGACTTCTTTTTCTTCTTCCTCTTACCTTTGTAGTCTTTTTCTTCTTCTCCTTTGTAGTCTTTTTCTTCTTCATCTTTGTATTTGTCTTCATCTTTGTAGTCCTTTTCTTATTATTCCTTTTAGTAGTATTCTTCTTCTTTGTAGTCTCCTTCTTCTTCTTCTTCTTTATCATTGTAGTCATCTTCTTTTTATTCTTCTTCTTTTTAGTCTTTGTCTTTGTAGTCTTCTTCTTTGTCGTCTTCTTTATCTTTTTAACCTTGTCCTTCGTAGTCTTTTTCTTCTTCTTTATAGTCTTCATCTTCTTCGTAGGCTTCTTCTTCTTTGTAGCCTTATCTTCTTCTTTTTGTAGTCTTCATCTTTGTAGTGTTCTTCTTTGTTGTCTTCTTCTTCTATGTAGTCTTCTTTTTCTTTGCACACTTCTTCTTCTTCTTTGTAGTCTTCTTCTTTGTAGGCCTCTTCTTCTTCCTTGTAGTCTTCTTATTCTTCTTTGTAGTCTTCTTATTCCTTGTAGTATTCTTCTTCTTTCTAGTCTTCTTCTTCTATGTAGTCTTCTTTTTCTTTGCACACTTCTTCTTCTTCTTTGTAGTCTTCTTCTTTGTAGGCCTCTTCTTCTTCCTTGTAGTCTTCTTATTCTTCTTTGTAGTCTTCTTATTCCTTGTAGTATTCTTCTTCTTTCTAGTCTTCTTCTTTGTAGTCCTCTTCTTCCTTGTAGTTGTCTTCTTCTTGTTCTGTTTAGTCTTCTTCTTTTTCTGCTTCTTATTCTTTCTTGTCTTTTTCTTTGTAATCTTCTTCTTCGTAGTCTTCTTCGTCTTCCTTTTTTTTCTTTTTCTTTTATGTTTTCCTCTTTTTCTTTGTCGTCTTCTGTTCTTTCCTTGTAGTCTTCTTCTTCTTCTATGCAGTGTTCTTCTTTATAGACTTCTTTTTCTTCTTTGTAGTCATCTTCTTCTTCGTAGCCTTCTTATTATTATTTGTAGTCTACTACTTCTTTGTAGTTTTCTTATTATTATTTGTAGTCTTCTATTTTGTGGTCTTCTTTGTATTCGTCGTCTTCATTGTAGTCTTCTTCTTCTTTGTAGTCGTCGTCTTCATTGTAGTCTTCTTCTTCTATTTATTATTCTTCTTCTTGATTGTAGTCTTCTTCTTTAAAGGCTTCTTCTCCTTCTTCCTTGTAGTCTTCGTCTTTTTCTTTGTAGACTTCTTTTTCATAGTCTTCTGCTTTGTAGTCTTCTTCTTGCTCTTCCTCTTTGTAGACTTCTTCTTCTTCTTTTGTAGTTGTTTTTGCTTTTCCTGTTGCCTTCTTCTGCTTCTATTTAGTCTTCTTTTTCTTTATAGAATTCTTTCTTCTTATTCCTCATCATCTTCTTTGTAGTTTTCTTTATCTTTGTAGTCTTCATCTTCGTTTTCTTTGTAGTCTTCTTCTATTTCGTAGTCGTCTTCTTTGTAGTCTTCTTCTTCTTCCTCTTCCTCTTTGTAGACTTCTTTTTCTTCTTCTTTTGTAGTCTTTTTTTCTTTCCCTGTTTTCTTCTTTTGCTTCTATTTAGTCTCAGTTGCTGGGGAGAAGGGCTCTGAAGCGGACTCTTCGTCGAGGGACCCCTCTCTGCAAGCAGCATCCCCCGGGCATAGATCACCGTGGGAAACTAACTTAGGGCACCGAAGATCAGGAGAGAGGCAGAGGGCGCACCCATCAGTGGTCGTTAGCCCCCATCAGCTGCCATTGTTCCTCCCTTGCACTGCCACAGTGGTGGTGACTCATCGAGGGCGGAGCTAGGGGCGACGGCAATTATCCCTCCCCAGTCAAGAGGGGCCTCTGGGAGCGCCAGCGACCAGGAGCGCCAGCGACCAGGACGGGCAAACAGGGCGTGGCACGTCAGAAGGGCGTGGCACGGCAGTTTGCACGGCAGTTCACGCAGGCAGCGCGAGCGGGCAGGGTGAGCCTTCCCTCCCAGCTCAGAGGGGAAATTGAGCACACCAGCTCAGAGAACACAGGTTGAGCCAAGGGTTCCCTGTTTTTGTTTTTGTTTTTTTTGTTGGTTTTTTTTTGCAGATATTTGAACCATGGTGTCTACCAGGCGGAGACCATCCCCCTACAAATTTGGGGAAACCCCAATGAGGGACGTGGCTAGGGATGCCTCGGTCCAGGTCACTGGCTGCAGGGAATGTCTGAGTCTACTGCTGCCAAGGGAAAGAGGCAAGGGCCTCACCTGTGTGAGGTGTGAGCAGGTGGATGACCTCCTCTGCTTAGTTGCTAGGCTAGAGGATGAGCTTGCGAGGGTAAAAGCCACCCGGGTAAGGGAGCGTGAAGAGCTCGAAAGGCTGAAAGCCATCCGGGAAAGGGAGCGAGAAGAGCTCGAAAGGTTGAAAGCCATTCGGGAAAGGGAGTGAAAAGAGCTCGAAAGGCTGAAAGCCATTCGGGAAAGGGAGCGTGAAGAGCTCGAAAGGCTGAAAGCCACCCGGGTAAGGGAGCGTGAAGAGCTCGAAAGGCTGAAAGCCATTCGGGAAAGGGAGCGAGAAGAGCTCGAAAGGCTGAAAGCCATTCGAGAATGCGAGATGGAAATTGACTGGTGGAGTAGCTCCCTGGCATCCAAGAGGGAAGAGTGCCAGGAAGATTCCACACTACTGAAGGCGGTCCCCCTGCCCTGCCCTAGCCAGGTAAATGGGAGCAACCCAAACCCTGAGGGGGGCTGGAAGGTGGTCCCTACTCGCTGCCGTAGACACTCCCCCTGCCTCCCTACCCCACCCCCTCAGGTCCCCATAAGCAACAGATTTGGGGCCCTGGGAGTTGAAGGTGAGGTATGTGAGGAGATGAATACAATCCCTCTACCTCAGAGGAAGCAAAAGCCCAGAGCAAGGAGAGTATCTGCACGCCTTGAGACGGCCTCAGAAAAGCAAGTAAGAAGAGTAGTTGTAGTTGGGGATTCCCTCCTTAGTGGGACGGAGGGCCCCATATGTAGACCAGACCCTACACGTAGGGAGGTGTGCTGCCTTCCTGGTGCCAGGATCAGGGATATTACCAGAAGGCTCCCAGGGCTGGTTAGTCCCTCTGATTATTACCCATTATTGATAGTTCAAGCAGGTAAAGATGCAATCATGAAGTGTAGACTGCGCACTATCAAGAGTGAATTTCGTAACCTAGGTCGCTTTGTTGGGGGGGTGGGTGCCCAAATAATATTTTCTTCTATTCCCACTTGTGGGAGGTGGGGTTCAGAGCAGGTCAGGAGAACCCATGAATTGAATCAGTGGTTGAAAGGCTGGTGCCTGCACAAGAAATTTGGGTTTTTTCACCAAGGGATGGTGTACTCTGCTCCGGACATGAGTACTGCTAATGGGGCTTACCTGTCCCATAGAGGAAAGCGGATCCTTGCTCAGGAGATGGCAGGGCTCATTGATAGGGCTTAAAACTAGTTAGGAAGGGGGAAGGGGATATTACAAAGGCTGCTGGGGTAAGGCAGATGCTTTGGGAGACACAGCACGAGTTGCTGGGGGAAATAGATAAATGCCATCAGCACAATTGCAGACTTGGGGATGTTGCTCCACACGAGAGTAGGGATAACTCTGTGGACTACCCCATGAACTCCTCGGTGGAGCTGTTTTTGCCCACCCCCTATCGAAAATCTCGCAGTGAGCTGTTGGGGATATCTGGATCTGCTGCCCCACTAAAATGCCTATATACAAACGCACGTAGCATGGGGAACAAACAAGAAGAATTAGAGATCTTTGTGCGGTCACAGGGCCACGATCTCATTGCGATCACTGAGACGTGGTGGGACAGCCTGGATGACTGGCATGCTACCATGGATGGCTACATGCTTTTTAGGAAAGATAGACTAGGGAGACGAGGTGGAGGAGTTGCTCTTTATGTGAGAGAGCACCTAGAATGTATTGAGCTCCACCTGGGTAGGGATGAACCGCTTGCCGAGAGCTTGTGGGTAAGAATTAAAAGGCAGGCCAGTTTGGGTGACATAGTCGTGGGCGTGTACTACAGGCCCCCTGATCAAGAGGAGCGGGTTGATAATGAATTTTATAAGCAATTGGAAGTAGCCTCAAGATCGCAGGCGCTGGTCCTTATGGGGGACTTCAACTACCCAGATGTTTGCTGGGCAAGCAATACGGCCAGTCGTATGCAGTCCAGACAATTTCTGCAGTATATGGAAGACAACTTCCTGATACAGATGGTGCAGGAACCTACTAGGGGAGGGCGGATGCTTGACCTTGTTTTTACTAACAAGGACGGGCTCGTCAGTGAAGTGAAGGTCGGGGGCTGCTTAGGACAAAGCGACCATGAAATGGTCGAGTTCAAGATCCTGAGTGGAAGAGGCAAGCCAAAAAGTAGGATAGCTACCCTGAATTTTGGAAGAGCTAACTTTGATCTCCTCCGAAATCAAATAGGGGCTATCCCATGGGCTGCTCTGTTTGAAGGAATGGGAGCCTGCGAGTGCTGGCTAACATTCAAACAGCACTTCTTCCAAGCACAGAATAGGTGCATCCCTTTGAGTAAGAAATCGGGAAAGAAAGGCAGAAGACCAGAGTGGATAAGCAGGGAACTTATGAGTAAACTCAAAGGGAAGCAGAAGACCTATAAACTGTGGAAACAGGGTCTGAGATCATGGGATGAATATAAGGATGTGGCCAGGGCCTGTAGGGATGCAACTAGGAGGGCTAAGGCCTGCTTAGAAATTAAGCTGGCAAGGGACATAAAGGACAACAAAAAGAGCTTTTTCAGGTATGTAAATAGTAAAAGGTTGACCAGGGATAATGTAGGTCCCTTGTTGAATGAGGCGGGTGTCTTGGTGACGGGAGATGATGAGAAGGTGGAGATACTTAATGCCTTCTTTGCCTCGGTCTTTACTCCGAAGGCTTCTCAGGACTCACAGATCCCAGATGTAAGTAGGAGTGGTTGGGGAACGAATGGCTCCCCTGTAGTTGAGGTAGGGGTGGTCCAGGAGCGACTCAAAGGAATGGATGCACACAAATCCATGGGCCCGGATGGGATACACCCACGTGTGCTGAGAGAGCTGGCGGAGGTGATTGCGGAGCCGCTCTCTATCATCTTTGATAGATCCTGGACTACAGGAGAAGTGCCTGAAGATTGGAGGATAGCCAATGTCACTCCAGTCTTTAAAAAAGGCAAGAAGGAGGATCCCAGTAACTATAGGCCAGTCAGCCTCACTTCTGTCCCTGGAAAGGTGATGGAACAGCTTGTTTTGGATGCCATCTCCAAACAACTGGAAGAGAAGAAGGTCATGAGGAATAGTCAGCATGGATTCACCAAGGGGAGATCGTGCTCGACCAATCTCATAGCCTTCAAAGATGTTATTACCAACTGGGTGGATGGAGGGAGAGCAGTGGATGTCATCTACCTCGACTTTAGCAAAGCTTTCGATACTGTCTCCCACAACATCCTGATAGAGAAGCTGAGGAAACAAGGGATAGACGAGTGGACAGTGAGGTGGGTTGAGAACTGGCTGTCAGACCGGGCTCAGAGGGTCGTGATCAGTGGAGTAGAATCTGAATGGAGGCCTGTGACTAGCGGTGTTCCCCAGGGCTCAGTGTTGGGTCCAGTCCTGTTTAATATCTTCATTGACGACCTTGATGAGGGAATAGCATCCACCCTCGGCAAGTATGCCGATGATACAAAGCTGGGAGGAGTGGCTGACACGCAGGAACACTGCGCTGCCATTCAGCGAGATCTGGACAGGCTGGAGAGCTGGGCAGGGAGAAATCTAATGAAATTCAACAAAAGCAAGTGCAAAGTCTTGCACCTGGGGAGGAATAACCGACTGTATCAGTACAGGCTGGGGGATGACCTGTTGGAGAAGAGCTCTATGGAGAAGGACCTGGGGGTCCTGGTTGATGACAGGTTGGCTATGAGCCAGCAGTGTGCCCTGGTGGCCAAGAGAGCCAATGGGATCCTGGGATGCATCAGGAAGAGTGTGTCCAGCAGGTCGAAGGAGGTGATCCTCCCCCTCTACTCTGCGTTGGTCAGGCCCCACCTGGAATACTGTGTCCAGTTCTGGGCTCCCTGGTATAGAAAAGACAGGGTCCTTCTGGAGAGAGTCCAGAGAAGGGCGACAAAGATGATTAGGGGTCTGGAACATCTCCCCTATGAGGAAAGGCTGAGTGAGCTGGGTCTGTTCAGCTTGGAAAAAAGAAGACTTAGGGGGGACCTAATTAGTGTTTACAAATATCTTAGACATGGGTGGCAGGGGGAATTGGCCAGCCCCTTTTCAGTGGTCAGTGGGGACAGGACTAGGGGCAATGGCTGTAAGCTGGAGCACAGGAAGTTCCGCACCAACATGCGGAAGAACTTTTTCACAGTGAGGGTGACAGAGCAGTGGAATAGGCTGCCCAGGGAGGTGGTGGAGTCTCCTTCTCTGGAGATATTCAAGTCTCGTCTGGACACCTATCTATGTAATATGAGATAGGGAGCCTGCTTTGGCAGGGGGGTTGGACCCGAAGATCTCTTGAGGTCCCTTCCAACCCCTAAGATTCTGTGATTCTGTGATTCTGTGATTCTCCTTTTTCTTTATAGACTTCTTTTTTTTCTTCTTCCTCATCTTCTTTTTGTAGTTTTCTTTATCTTTGTAGTTGTCGTCTCCTTCTTCTTCTTTGCAGTCTTCTTCTTTGTAGTGTTATTCATCTTCTTACTTGTAGTCTTCTTCTTCTTTGTAGTCTACTTCTTTGTAGTCTTCTCCTTCCTTGTAGCTATCTTCTTCTTTGTAGTCGCCTTCTTCTTTGTAGTCTTCTTCTGCTTTGTAGTATTCTTCCTCTTTTTTACTCTTCCTCTTCTTTGTATCCTTCTTCTTCTTCGTCTTCTTTTTCTTTTTCTTCTATGTATTCCTCTTTTTCTTTGTCGTTTTCTTTTCATTCTTTGTAGTATTCTTCTTCTTTGTGGTCTTCTTCTCCTTCTTCTTCTTAGTAGACTTCTTCTTTTCAATATTCTTCTCCTTAATAGTTTTCCTCTTCTTCTTCTTCTAATTCTTTATCTTCTTCTTCTTCTTCTTTGTAGTCTTCTCTTTTGCAATCTTCTTCTTCCTCCTCTTTGTAGACTTCTTTTTTTTAGTCTTCTAATTGTAGTTTTATACTTCTTCGTCTTTTATGACTACTTCTTTGTAGTCTTCTTCTTTGTATTCTTCTTCCTCTTTGTAATCTTCTTCCTCTTTGTATTCTTCTTCTTCTTCTTGAAGTCGTCTTCTTCTTTTTAGACTTCATCTTCTTGTTCTTTGTAGTCTTGTTCTTCATAGTCTTATTTATCGTTTTAGTCGTCTTCTGCTTTCTAGTCATCTTCTTTATATTCATCTTCTTTGTAGTCATCTCCTTTTTTAGAGTCTTCTTTGTAGTCTTCTTCTTTGAAGACTTCCTCTTTATAGTCTTCTTTTTCTTTGTCATCTTTGTCTTCTTCGTAGGCTTCTTCTTTGTAGTCGTTTACTTCTTCTTCTTCGTCTTCTTTGTAGTGATCTTCTTTTTAGTCTTCTTCTTCTTTGTAGTCTCCTTTTCTTTGTAGTCCTCTCCTTCATTGTAGCCCTCTTTATTTTAGTGTTCCTTATGTTCTTCTTTGTAGACGTCTTTTCCTTTGTAGTCGTCTTCTCCATTGTAGTCTTCTTCTTTTTAGTTTTCTTCTTTTACTACTTTGTAATCCTCCTCTTCTTTGTTGTCTTTTTCTTGTACTTCTCTCTTCCTTTTGGTCTTTGTAGTATTTTTCTTTTTCCTTGTAGACTTCTTTTTCTTCTTCTTTGTAGACTTCTTCTCCTTCTTCTTCCTACTAGTTTTTTTCTTCTTTTTGTAGTCTTCTTTTTCTTCTTTGTAGTCTTCTTCTTCTTTGTAGTCTTCTTCTTCCTTGTAGTCTTCTTCTTCTTTGTAGTATTCTTCTTCTTTGTAGTCGTCTTCATCATTGTAGTCTTCTTCTTCTTCTTCCTCCTCTTCTTCTTCTTCGTCCTCCTCTTCTTCGTCTTCTTCGTCTTCTTCTTTTTCGTCTTTTGATGTTTCTTGTTTTTCTTCTTTTTCTTGTTCTTCTACTACTTCCTCCTCTTCTTTGAAGTCATGTTCTTTTGTAGTCTTCTTCTTCTTTGCAGTCTTCTTCTTTGCAGTCGTCTTCTTTGCAGTCTTCTTCTTTGTAGTCTTCTTCTTCTATTTTGTGATCTTTTTTTTCTTCTACTTCTTCTTCCTTGTAGTCTTCTTCTTCCTTGAAGTCTTCTTGTTCCTTGTAGTCCTCTTCCTGTTTTTTGTAGTCTCTTCTTATTATTTTTATTAATCTGATCCTTTGTAGTTTTCTTCTTCTTTGTAGTTGTCTTCTTCTTCCTTGTAGTCTTCATTTCCTTCTTTGTAGTTTTCTTCTTCTATTTAGTCTTCGTATTCTTTGTAGCCTTCTTCTTTTTTGTCTTCTATTTCTCCTTTGTAGTCTACTTTTTCTTCTTCTATGTAGTCTTCTTCTCCTTTCTTCTTCTCTGAAGTCTTCTTTTTTATAGTCTTTGTAGTTTTCTTTTTCTTTTTTCTTGTCTTCATTTTTTTAGTCTTATTTGTAGTCTTGTTCTTCTTTGCAGTCCTCTTTGTAGACTTGATCTTCTTTTTAGTCTTTTTTTCATCATCATCTTCTTTTTCTTCTTATTTGTAGTCTTTTTGTTGTAGTCTTCTTTTCCTTCTTTGTAGTCTTCTTCTTTGTAGTTTTCTTCATTGTAGCCGTCTTCTTCCTCTTCTTCTTTATAGTCTTGTACTTCTTCTTTGATGTCTTTTTCTTTTTTGTAGTCTTCTTTGTAGTCTTCTTTGTAATCGTCGTTTTCTTCTTTGTAATCTTCTTTGCTGTCTTCCTCTTTTTTTGTCATAGGCTGCTTCTTCGTTGTAGTCTTCTTATTTTTTGTAGGCTGCTTCTTCTTTGTAGTCTTCTTCTAATCTTCTGTATTTTCTTCTTCATCTTCTTCTTGTTCTTCCTATTTGTCATCTTCTTTTTCTTCATAGGTTTCTTCTTTGTAGAATTCTTCTTTGTAGTCGTCTTCTTCTTTGTAGTCTTCTTCTTTGTTGTCTACTTCTTCTTCCTTGTAGTCTTCCTTTCCTTCCGTTGAAGTCTTCTTCTTGTTCTATTTAGTCATCTTCTTTACTGATTTCATCTTCATCTTCTTCCTTGTAGTCTTCTTCTTTGTAGTCTTCTTCCTCTTCTTCTTCTTTGTATTGTTCTTTTTTCTTCCTTGTAGTCTTCTTCTTCCTCTTTTTACTCTTTTTCTTTTTTTGTATTATTCTTCTCTTATTTTCTTCTTCTTTGTAGTCTTATTCTTCTTCTTTGTAGTCTTCATCATCTTTTTCTTTGTAGTCGTCTTCTTCTTCTGCTACTTCTTGTTTTTCCTTGTAGTCTTCTTAATCTTTTTGTAGTCTTTTTCGTCTTTGTTTTATTTTTCTGTGTAGTCTTCTTTTTCTTCTTCGTCTTTGTAGTCTTTTTCTTTGTAGTCTTCGTCTTTTTCTTTGTAGTCTTCTTCTTTGTAGTCTACCTCTTTTTCTTTTTTGTACTCTTCTTCTTCTTTGTAGTCTTCTTCTTCTACTTCTTTTTCTTTCTTTGTAGTCTTCTTCTATTTAGTCTTCATCTTCTTCTTTGCTGTCTTTTTCTTCTTTATACACTTTGTAGTCTCCTTCTTCTAGTTTGTAGTCCTCCTCTTCTTCTTTCTAGTCGTCGTCTTTATCTTCTTTGTAGTCCTCTTCTGCTTTGTAGTCTTCTTCTTCTCTTATTCTTCTTTGTAGTCTTCTGTTATTATTCTTTGTAGTCTTCTTCTTCTTCTGAGTAGTCTTCTTCTTCTTTGTAGGCTTCTTCCTTTTCTTCTTCTTTGTAGTGTTCTTCTTTGTAGGCTTCTTCTTCCTAGTCTTCCTTATATTCTTCTTCTTCATCTTCTTTTTCTTTGTAGTCTTCCTATTCTTATTATTCTGTGTAGGTTTCTTCTTTTTCTTTGTAGTTTTCTTCTTCTTCTTTGTAGTCCTCTTTTTTTTTTGGTAGTCTACTCTACTTTGTAGTCTGTTTCTTTGTAGTTATCTTCTTCTTCTTTGTACTCTTCGTCTTCATTTTGTAGTCTTCTTTTTAGTATTCTTCTTTGTAGTTTTCTTCTTCTCCTTTGTAGTCTTCTTCTTTGTAGTGTATTTCTTCTTCTTTGTAGTCTTCTTCCCCTTCTTCTTCTTCTTTGTAGTCTTCTTCTTCTTTGTAGTCGTCTCCTTCTTTGCAATCTTCTTCTTTGAAGTTTTCTTCTTTGCAGTCTTCTTCTTTGTAGTCTTCTTTGCAGTAGTCATTTTTGCAGTAGTCGTCTTTTTTTCTCTGTAGTTTTCTTCTTCTTTGTTGTCTTCTTCTTTAAAGTCTTGTTCTTTTTTGTAGTCTTGTTCTTTATAGTCTGCTTTTCAGACTTGTTCTTCTTTGTAGTCTTCTTCTTCTTTGTGGTAGTCTTTTCTTCGTAGTTATCTTCTACTTCTTTGTAGTTTTCTACTTTGTAGTCGTCTTCTTCTTCTTTGTAGTCTTCTTCCACTTTTTTGTAGTCTTCTTCCACTTTTTTGTAGTCTTCTTCCACTTCTTTGTAGTCGTCTTCCTCTTCTTCTTCACCTTTTTTGTAGTCTTCTTCTTCCTTGTAGTCGTCTTCCTTTTTTGGTTGTCTTTTACCTCTTTGCAGTCTTTTTTTTCTTTTCTTCTTGTTCTTCTTTTGTAGTTTTCTTCTTCTTTGTAGTCCTCTTCTTCTTCTATGTAGTCTTCTTCTCCTTCTTCTTCTTGTCCCTCTTAGTAGTAGTCTTCTTTGTAGTCTTCTTGTCCTTCTTTGCAGTCTTCTTTTTTATAGTCTTCTTCTTTAGAGTCTTCTTCTTTGTAATCATCTACTTCTTTGTATACATCTTCTTCTTCTTCTTCTTCTTTGTAGTCCTTCTTCGTAGTCTTCTTCTTCTTTGTAGTCTTGTTCTTTGTAGTCTTCTTCTTTGTAGTCTTCTTTTTTGTAGTCGTCTTCTTTATCTTCTTTGAAATCTATTTCTTTTTGGTAGTTTTCTTCATCTTCTTTGTAGTCTTCTTCTTTGTAGTTTCTTGTTCTTTATAGTTGTCTTCTTCTTTATAGTTGTCTTCTTTTTTCTAGTTGTCATCTTCTTTGTAGATATCTTCTTCTCCTTCTTCTTCTTCTTCTTCTTCTTCTACTTCCTCTTCTTCTTCTTCTTCTTCTTCTTCTTTGTAGTATTCTTCATTGTAGTTGTCTTCTTCCTTTTAATCTTCTTGTTCTTCGTAGTAGGCTGCTGCTTCTTATTCTTATTCTTTGTATTCTTCTTCGTCTTTGTAGTCTTCTACTTTGTAGTCTTCTTCTTCTTCTTCTTTGTGATCTTCTTCTTTGTAGTTTTCTTCATCTTCGTAGTCTTCTTCTTTGTAGTCTTCTTCTTTGTAGTCTTCTTCTTTGACGTCTTCTGGGGAGAAGGGCTCTGAAGCAGGAGACTCCGTCGTGGGACCCCTTTCTGCAAGCAACAACCGCTGGGCATATATACACGAGGGCAACTAACAAAAAGATCAAAAGGAGAGAGGCAACTGGTGCACCCATCAGTGGCCATTAGCACCCATCAGCAGCCATTGCTAGTCCCCTGCACTGCCCGGAGTGGTGACTCATTTGGGGCGGAGCTAAGGCCAAGAGCAATTATCCCTCTCCATGCAAGAGTGGCCTATGGGAGCGCAGAGACCTGGAGCGTGGCGACTAGGACAAGCAAACAGGGACTGGCGTATCAGAAGTGTGTGGCATGGCAGTTAGCGCGGCAGTTAGCGCGGCAGTTAGCGCAGACAGAGCAAGCAGGCCAAGCAAGCCTCCCCTCCTAGCTAGCTGAGAGGGTAAATTCAGCAAACCTGCTCACAGAGTACAAAGGGCGAGCTGAGGGTTCCCTGTCTGCTGTGTGCACAGACAGTCAACCATGGTCTCCACCAGGCGGAGAGATTCCCCCTACAAATCTGGGGCAACTCTGATGGAGGGCCTGCCTTGGGATGCTGCGGTTCAGGTCTCAGGCTGAAGGGAATGCCAGAGTCTGCAGTTGCCAGAGAAAAGAGGCAATCACCTAACCTGTGTGAGGTGGGAGCAGGTTGATGATCTGCTTTGTTTGGTAGTAGAACTAAAGGAAGAGAATGAAAGACTGAGAGCGATCAGGGATTGCGAGCGAGAGATTGACTAGTGGAGTAGCTCCCTGGCGTCCCAAAAGGAAGAGAGTCGGGAAAACACCTCGCACCTGAAGACGGTCCCCTCTCTCTGCCCTAGCCAGGTAAATGGGAGTGACCCAAACCCCGAGGAGGCCTGGAAGACAGTCCCGACTCGCAGTCATAGGCACTCCCCCTGCCTACGTACCGCACTCCCCCAGGTTTCCCTAAGAAACTGGTTTGGGGCCCTGGTAGTTGAGGAGAAGGTATGTGAGGAGATGAATGGAGCCCCTCTGCCTCAGAGAAAGCGGAAGCCTAGAGTGACGCGACCATCCGCACGCCTCGAGACTGCCTCTGTTAGGCAAGAGAGAAAGGTAGTTGTAGTAGGGGATTCCCTTCTCAGAGGGACAGAAGGCCCTATATGTAGACCAGACCCTACACACAGAGAGGTGTGTTGCCTCCCTGGAGCCTGGGTCAGGGACATTACCAGAAGGCTACCAGGGCTGGTAAGATCCACTGACTATTATCCGTTACTGATAGTTCAAGCAGGCAGGGACACAATCACAACGTGTAGCCTGCAAGCTGTCAAAAGGGAATTCCGGGACCTGGGGTGCTTTGTCAAGGGGGAGGGGGGAGCCCAAGTAATCTTCTCATCTATCCCCACTTGTGGGAGGAGGGGCTCAGAGCAGAACAGGAGAACCCATGAGTTGAATGTGTGGCTGAAAGGCTGGTGCTGGCACAAGAACTTTGGGTTTTTGGACAAGGGGATGGTGTACTCTGCTCCTGGCATGATGACTGTTGATGAGGCTCACCTGTCCCATAAAGGAAACCGGATCCTTGCCCAGGAGATGGCAGGGCTCATTGATCAAGCTTTAAACTATTTAGGAAGATGGAAGGGGATATTAAGAAGGCTGCTGGGGTTAGGCAAGTACTTTGGGAGTCACAACGGGAGTTGATGGTGGAAAAAGATAAATACCAACAGCACAGTGGTGGACTTGGGGACGTTTTTCCATGTGACAGTAGGGAAAATTCTGTGGATTGCCCTGAGCACCTCTCAGTGGAGCCACTATTGCCAGTCCCCGTCAGAAATCTCGCCGTGGGCTGTTGAGGATACGTACATCTGCTGCCCCACTAAAATGCCTTTACACAAATGCACATAGCATGGGGAACAAACAAGAAGAATTAGAGATCTTTGTGCAGTCGCAGGGCCACGATCACATTGCAATCATAGAGATGTGGTGGGACAACCTGGACAACTGGCATGTTGTCATGGATGGCTATGTGCTTTTTAGGAAAGACAGGCTAGGGCGGCGAGGTGGAGGAGTTGCTCTTTATGTGAGAGAGTACCTAGAATGTATTGAGCTCCACCTGGGGAAGGGTGAACCATCTGTCGAGTGCTTGTGGGGTAAAATCAAGGGGCAAACTGCTATGTGTGACATTGTTGTGGGAGTGTGCTATAGGCCCCCCGATCAAGAGGAGCAGGTTGATAGTGCATTCTATAAGCAGTTGGAAGCAGCCTCAAGATCCCGGGCACTGATCCTTATGGGGGACTTCAACTATCCAGATATTTGCTGGGCAAGCAACACGGCCAGTCGTATGCAGTCCAGACAATTTCTGCAGTGTGTTGAAGACAATTTCCTGCTACAGATGGTGCAGGAGCCTACAAGGGGAGGGCGGGTGCTGGACCTTGTTTTCACTAACAAGGATGGGCTCGTTAGGGAAGTGAAGGTCGGGGGCAGCTTAGGACAAAGCAACCATGAAATGGTAGAGTTCAAGATCCTGAGTGGAAGAAACAAGCCAAAAAGTAAGATAGCTACCCTGAATTTTGGAAGAGCTAACTTTGATCTCCTCCGCAACTTAATAGGGGCTATCCCGTGGACTACGCTGTTTGAAGGAATGGGAGCCTGTGAGAGCTGGCTAACATTTAAACAGCACTTCTTCCAAGCACAGGAACGATGTATCCCTTTGAGCAAGAAATTGAGAAAGAGAGGCAGAAGATCTGCATGGAGGAACACAGAGCTACTGAGTAAACTCAAAGAGAAGCAGAAGATCTATGAATTGAGGGAAAAGGGTCCAAGCACCTGGGGAGAATACAGGAATGTGGCCAGGGCCTGTAGGGATGCAACTAGGAAGGCTAAAGGCCTCTTGGAAATGAAGCTGGCAAGGGACATAAAGGATAATGAAAAGGGTATTTTTAGATATGTGAATAGTAAGAGGATGACCAGGGATAATGTAGGTCCCTTGCTGTATGAGGAGGGTGTCCTGGTAACGGGGGATGCTGAGAAGGTGGACATACTGAATCTTGACTTTGCCTCGGTCTTCACTTCAAAGGCCCCTTGGGACCAACAGACACTGGAAGAAAGTAGGAGTGTTTGGGAAACGAAGAATTTCCCTCTGGTTGAGGTAGGGGAGGTCAAGGAGCAGCTCAAAGGGATTAATGCACAAATCCATGGGCCCTGATGGGTTACATCCATGTGTGCTGAGGGAGCTGGCGGAGGTGATTGCTGAGCCGCTCTCTATCATCTTCAACAGGTCTTGGAGGACAGGAGAAGTGCCTGAAGACTGGAGGATAGCCAATGTCACTTCAGTCTTTAAAAAGGGCAAAAAGGAGGATCCCAGTCTCTATAGGCCAGTCAGCCTCACCTCTGTCCCAGGAAAGGTAATGGAACAACTTGTTCTGGATGCCATCCCCAAGAAATTGGAAGAGAAGAAGGTCATGAGGAGTAGTCAGCATGGATTCACCACGAGGAAATCGTGCTTGACCAATCTCATAGCCTTCTACGATCTCATGACAGGCTGGGTAGATGGAGGGAGAGCAGTGGATGTCATCTTCCTTGACTTCAGCAACACCTTTGATACCGTCTCCCATGACACCCTGATAGCAAAGCTGAGAAAGCATGGGATAGATGAATGGACAGTGAGGTGGGTTGAGAATTGGCTGTTGGACCGAGCTCAGAGGCTTGTGATTCGAGGAGCAGAATCTGACTGGAGGCCTGTTACGAGCGGTGTTCCCCAGGTCTCACTGACAAATTTGATGAGGGAATAGCATCAACCCTCAGCAAGTACGCTGATGATACAAAGCTGGGAGGAGTGGCTGACACGCAGGAACACTGCACTGCCAGGAGTTGCTGACACGCAGGAACACTGCTCTGCCATTCAGCGAGACCTGGACAGGCTGGAAAGCTGGGCAGGGAGAAACCGGATGAAGTTCAACAAAAGCAAGTGTAAAGTCTTGCACCTGGAAAGGAACAACCAGGTAGGTCAAAGGAGGTGATCCTCCCCCTCTACTCTGCCCTGGTCAGGCCCCGCCTGGAGTATTGTGTCCAGTTCTGGGCTCCTTGGTTTAAAAAAGACAGGGATCTCGTGGAGAGAGTCCAAAGAAGGGCTACAAAAATGATTAGGGGCCTGGAGCATCTCCCCTATGAGGAAAGGCTGAGTAAGTTGGGACTCTTCCGCCTTGAGAAGAGAAGACTAAGGGGGGACCTAATTAATGTCTATATTTATCTGAAGCAGGGGATGCAGGGGGAATCAGCCAGTCCCTTTTCAGTGGTCTGTGGGGATAGGACAAGGGGCAATGGCTGCAAGTTGGAGCATAAGAAGTTCCGCACCAACATGCGGAAGAACTTTTTCACAGTGAGGGTGACAGAGCACTGAATAGGCTTCTGTTGTGGTTTAAACCTCAGCTGAAAAGCTGGGGCCACAAAGGTTAGAAAAAAGAAGCCCCCTGCCTCTTTAAGAGGTGGGGGATGGGCGAACGGAGGGAACCGAGGAGCTGCGAGGAAGGAAAAAAAAACCCAAAGCCTCGCGGGTTGGGATAAGGATAGTTTACTAAACAACAGGAGAAAATATGAAAACATCTAACTACAGTGCAATTATATACAGTGCAAACCTCTCACCCCACTTTGTAATATGAGCCGTGCCCGAACCGATGCCGCTTCAGAGCCCCGAACGCAGCACTCCCCACGGGCGGTCCTGAGCCCCCCCTCACCACCGCCTGCACGCCGATCCAAAAGAGAGAGAGAAAAAGAACTCGGAACTGGCACTGCGCCTGCCCAGACCGGAACCTCCCGTGCCCGGGTCTGGTGTCGCCCCTGCAAGGGGGGGTGGGGCAGACTGCCTGATCATGACGCAATTGGTATGGAATACTCTCAGGGCTAACATAGCCGGTTGCTGGGCTGAACCCAGGACATTATCCACCCCTTATTCCATACCATTTACGTCATGAGCAGATCCAGCAATCTTCTTTAGGTCCAGGGAGTCTCTCGCATCCACACACATGCATGTACACATGCACACACATGTATGTGCATATAGATTCAGTCTGTGGACCATCCCTCCGAGTCTGTCGGTTTCATTCAGTCCACGATTCAGAAGTCTTTAAAAGCCCATTGTATCGTTCAATTTTCCCAGAGGCGGGTGCATGATAAGGAATGTGGTACACCCACTCAATGCCATGCTCTTTGGCCCAAGTGTCTATGAGAGTATTTCAGAAATGAGTCCCATTGTCTGATTCAGTTCTTTCTGGGGTGCCGTGTCGCCATAGGACTTGCCTCTCCAGGCCCAGAATTGTATTCCGGGCAGTGGCATGGGGTACAGGATATGTCTCCAACCAGCCAGTGGTTGCCTCCACCATTGTAAGTACGTACCATTTACCATGTTGAGTCTGTGGGAGAGTGATGTAATCAACCTGCCAAGCCTCCCCATATTTATATTTCATGCACCGTCCTCTATACCAGAGGGGCTTTAACCGCTTAGCTTAGCTTTCACATTCATGGATAACTTGTGCAATAGCATCCATGGTTAAGTCCACCCCTCGATCCCGAGCCCATCTATATGTTGCATCTCTTCCTTGATGACCTGAAGTATCATGAGCCCATCGGGCTAGGAACAACTCACCCTTATGTTGCCAGTCTAAATCTACCTGAGCCTCTTCAATCTTAGCAGCCTTATCTGCCTGCTGGTTGTTTTCATGTTCCTCCATGGCCCGACTCTTAGGTACATGGGCGTTCACATGACGTACCTTTACAGTAAGCTTCTCTAATCGAGTAGCAATATCTTGCCATAAGTCAGCAGCCCATATGGGTTTGCCTCTACGCTGCCAATTGTTCTTTTTCCACTGCTGCAACCACCCCCACAAGGCATTAGCTACCATCCATGAGTCAGTATAAAGATATAGCATAGGCCACTCCCCTCTCTAAACAATGTCCAGGGCTAATTGGATAGCCTTTACCTCAGCAAATTCGCTTGATTCAACTTTTCGTTCAGTGGCTTCGGCTACTTGCCTCATAGGACTCCATGCAGCAGCTTTCTATTTCTGATGCTTACCCATAATGCGACAAGATCCATCAGAGAACAGGGCATACTGCTTTTCATTTTCTGGCAATTGGTTATATGGTGGAGCTTCTTCTGCGTGTGTTACCGCCTCATCCTCTGGTGACATCCCAAAGTCTTTGCCTTCTGGCCAGTCTGTAATCACCTCCACAATTCCTGGGCGATTGGGGTTTCCTATTCGAGCTCGTTGTGTAATTAGTGCAATCCACTTGCTCCATGTAGCATCAGTTGCATGGTGTGTGGAAGGGACCTTCCCTATAAACATCCAGCCCAGCACCGGCAGTCGGGGTGTTAGGAAAAGCTGAGCTTCAGTTCCAATTACCTCTGAAGCGGCTCGAACCCCTTTGTAGGCGGCCAGTATTTCCTTTTCTGTTGGAGTGTAATTGGCCTCAGACCCTTTGCAGGCCCGACTCCAAAACCCTAACAGTCGGCCTTGAGTCTCCCCTTGTGTTTTCTGCCAGAGACTCCTGGCAGGACCATTGTCACCAGCTGTGGTATAGAGCACATTTTTAATATCTGTCCCTGTACAGTCAGGCCCAAGGGCTACTGCATTGTCTATTTCGCGTTTGATCTGCTCAAAGGCTTTCTGCTGCTCAGGGCCCCATTCAAAATTATTTTTCTTCCGAGTTACATGGTAGAGTGGGCTAACAATGAGACTATAGTTTGGGATATGCATTCTCCAAAATCCTATAACACCTAAGAAAGCTCGTGTTTCCTTTTTTTTACTTGGTGGGGACATAGCGGCAATTTTATTAATAACGTCCATTGGGATCTGACGACGCTCATCCTGCCATCTTATTCCTAAAAACTGGATTTCTCGCTTAGGCCCCTTGACTTTACTTTGTTTTATAGCAAAACCAGCTTCTAACAGGATTTGAATTATCTTTTCTCCTTTTTCAAAAACTTCCTTTGCTGTGTTGCCCCATACAATGATGTCATCAATATATTGCAAGTGTTCTGGGGCTCCACCCTTTTCAAGTGTACTCTGGATTAGTCCATGACAGATGGTGGGGCTGTGTTTCCACCCCTAGGGCAGATGATTCCATGTGTATTGGACACCTCTCCAAGTGAAAGCAAACTGTGGTCTGCACTCTGGCGCCAGTGGGATTGAGAAGAAATCATTTGCAATGTCAATTGTGGCATACCACCTGGCTGCCTTTGATTCCAGTTCATACTGGAGCTCTAGCATGTCCGGCACGGCAGCACTCATATTTGGAGTGACTTCATTTAGGCCTCGATAATCTACTGTCAGCCTCCACTCTCCATCGGACTTCCGCACTGGCCATATGGGACTGCTAAATGGTGAGTGGGTTCGGCTGATCACTCCCTGACTCTCCAGCTGACGAATCAGTTTATGGATGGGGATCAAAGAATCTCGGTTTGTACGATACTGCAGCCAGTGCACTGTCGTCGTAGCAATTGGCACTCGCTGTTCTTCGACCTTCAACAACCCCACAACAGCTGGATCTTCCAAAAGTCCAGGCAAGGCACACAATTGTTTAGTTTCTTCAGTCTCCAAAGCAGCTATTCCAAAAGCCCATCGGTATCCTTTTGGATCTTTGAAATACCCTCTACGGAAATAGTCCATACCTAAATTGCATGGAGCTTCTGGGCCAGTCACAATGGGGTGTTTCTCCCAGTCCTTTCCAGTTAGGCTCACCTCAGCCTCTAGCACAGTCAACTGTTGGGAGCCCCCTGTGACTCCAGAAATGTAAACAGGTTCTGTCCCTTCATAATTTGATGGCATTAGAGTACACTGGGCAACAGTATCCACTAGAGCCTCATACTCTTGTGGGTCTGATGTTCCAGGCCATCGGACCCACACAGTCCAATAAGACCGATTATCCCTCTCCTCCACCTGGGTTGGAGGCAGGGCTCCTCTATTGCTCCTGGATAGAAACTGGTGCAACATTACTCCTGGCAGAACCTCGTGCGCTTACTCTACCTTGCAACTCATTTACTCGTCCTTGAAGGGCTGAAGTGGGCTGTATTCTCTCTCTTGGGATGATGAGTGACTTCTCTGGGTAGCTGCAAAATCACTCCAAACAGGTTGGGAGTCGACCGTGTGGTCGTCAAGTTTAAGTTTAACCAGTTGCTCTACTGCTGCAATGACAGAGCGTGCAACGTTGTCTTGATAAGTCCGGAGTCGGCGGGCCACTTCATATATGGTTGGTGGAAACATCTCCTCCTATTCCATCACTGCCAGTGAATTCGTGTGCCCTGATGGTGCACTTCGTATCACCTTACGCCACATGTCTGGGGTGCATCAGACATCATCAGGATCATCAGGGAGCCTTGTGTTGTCCGAATCATAATAAATCAACTCTCGTACAGCTAATTATCTCAGGAACTGGATAACTGTCTCTATGCTGTCGCTCTTGGGTCTCAGACAGGTAATATATTCTTTCATGGGGTATCTTTCCCACACACTTAACAGCAATCGCCTCCAAAGGCTGAGGACTTGTGACCCCTCCCCAAGTGCCTTATCAATACCTCCTTCTCAAGCCAAGGATCCCAACTGCCTGGCCTCCCTGCCGTCTAATTCCAGACTATTGGCCCCGCTATCCCAGCATCTGAGCAACCAAGTGATAATGTGCTCTCCTGGGTGGCGGCCAAAATCTTTTCGCACCTCACGAAGTTCACTCAGGGTCAGGGATCGGGTAACAATCTCTGGTTATACTACACCCTGATCTGCTCGAGATGGCTTTGCCCCATTCTTACTTTTCTGAGATGGCCCTGCCCCATTCTGACCTGTCCAGGATGGCCCTGTTTTTTCATCATCATCCTCATCCTGCAGTTCTTGAGATAACGGTTTTTCACCATCATCCTCATCCTGACATTCTTGAGAGGGCCTCTCATCCTGACATTCTTGGGATGGCCCCGGTTGTTCACCATCATCATGTGGCACTATGCAAACTAACTTCTTGCCCGAACCGATGCCGCTTCAGAGCCCCGAACGCGGCACTCCCCACCGGCCGTCTGATTCTTCTTTGTAGTCGTCTTCTTCATTGTAGTCGTCGTCTTCTTTTTCTTTGCAGTCTTCTTCTTGTTTGTAGTATTTTTCTTTTTCTATTTAGTCGTCTTCTTCTTCTTTATAGACTTCTTCTTTGTATTCTCCACTTTTTTCTTTGTAGTCTTCTTCTGCTTCTATGTAGTCTTCTTTCTCTTCCTTTATAGACTTCTTCTTTTACTTCTTTGCAGTCTTCTTCCTCTTCTTTGTAGTCTTCTTCTTCCTTGTAGTCGTCTTCTGCTTCTTCTTTGTAGTCTTTTTTTCTTTGTTGCCTTCTTCTTCTTTGTAGTCTTCTTGTTTTTCTTTGTAGTAGTCTTTTTCTTTGAAGTCTTCTTCTTTGTAGTTTTCTTCTTTGTAGTATTCTTCTTTGTAGTCTTCTCTTCCTTTGCAGTCTTCGCTTTTTTCGTTGTCTTGTTCTGCTTCTATGTAGTCTTCTTTCACTCTTTATAGACTTCATCTTCTTTGTAGTCTTCTTCTTTGCAGTCTTTTTCTTCTTCTACTTTGTAGTTTTCTTCTTCTTTGTAGTCCTCTTCTTCTTTGTAGTCTTCTTTCTTCTTTTTTTTTCTTCTTCTTTGCAGTCTTCTTCTTCCTTGTATATATCATCTTCGTTATAGTCTTCTTCCTTGTAGTCTTTTTTTTTTTGTAGTCTTCTTCCTCTTCTGTTTAGTCTTCTTCTTCTTCTTTATAGACTTTGTCTTTTTTGTAGTCTTTTTATAATTTGCCTTCTTTTTCTTTTTCTTCCATGTACTCTTATTCTTCTTCTTTGTAGTCTTCTTTGTAGACTTGTTCTTTGTAGTCTTCCTCTTTGTAGTCTTCTTCTTTGTGGTCTTCTTCTTCTTCCTTGTAGTCTTCTTCTTCTTCTTTGTAGTCTTCTTTGTGGACTTCCTCTACCTCTTATTCTTTGTAGTCTTCTTCATCTTCGTACTCTTCTTCTTTGTAGACTTGTTCTTTGTAGTCTTGTTCTTTGTAGTCTTCTACTTCTTTGTGGTCCACTTCTTCTTCTTCCTTGTAGTCTCCTTTTTCTTCTTTGTACTCTTCTTCTTCTTTGTAGTCTTCTTCTTTGTAGCTTTCTTCATCTTCTTCTCTGCAGACTTTTTCTTCTTTGTATTCTTCTTCGTATTCTTCTTCTTCTTCTTCTTTGTCGTCTTTTTCTTCTTTGTAGTCTTCTTTTCCTTCTTTGCAGTCTTCTTCTTTGTAGTCTTCTTCTTTGTACTCTTCTTCTTCATCTTTGTAGTCGTCTTCTTCATCTTTGTAGTCTTCTTCTTTGTAGTCTTCTTCATCTTCTTAGTGATCTTTTTCTTTTTTGTAGTCGTCTTCTTTGGAGTCTTCTTTTCCTTCTTTGTAGTCTTCTTCTCTTATGTTCTTTTTCTTTGCAGTCTTCTTCTTTGTAGTCTTCTTTATTGTAGTCTTTTGTGGATAGCATTATTGATGGAGCAGCTACTCTGTAGCTACTTCAGGCACCCTGTTTTCATCCCAGGACTGCGAGAATATAAAGAAGAATGCAAACAAGAGAAGCTGCTAAGAAACCAGATAAGAGAGCATTCCTGCTAGAGCGTGGACATCGCATTCTAATCCTTGGCTAGCCAAAAATCCTGATTTATGGACGAATTTATGGTTGCTGCAGGTAGTGACCGAGACCTCAAACACGGACCCACAGAGAGGACGGATTTTTAATCGCTGTGGATCCGGCTCAAATATGAAAAGCGGATTTGCAGAAAGGACAGATTTGCAAACGCCGTGGACCTGGCTTAGGCCTGGAAAACAGCCTTGCAAAGGGACGGAGTTATACTTGCTGCAACTGGTTGACAGGGAAATCAGAGGGGACGCCGGAACAAGGAACTTCATCACACTCGCAGCTGTGCTGTCTGTCGGAACTTCGCCGTAGTCACAGGCATGCAGCATATAGGAATCTGCAGCTGCAGGCTTGCTATATGTAGGAATTTCACTGCAGTCACAGGTGTAGGAATTAACCGTATCTGCAGGTGTGCTGTGCATTGGTCTGTCACCACAGCCGCAGGTGTGCCGTAAGTAGGAGTTACTGCAGCCGCAGATGCGCTATACGTAGGCCTTTCACCGTAGTAGCAGGCGAGCTGTGTATAGGAATTTCACCGAAGTCGCAGGTGTGGTTTGTTGGCTTCACCGCAGTCGCAACCGTGCAATCATGGCAGCCGCAGGTATGTTGTACGTTGTCCCTTCAACGTATCCGCAGGCGTGCTGGTTGTAGGAATTACCAGAGCCGTAGCTGCGCTGTACGTAGGTCTTTCACTGCAGTCGCAGGCAAGCTGTATATAGGAATTTCACCGAAGCTGTAGGTGCTCTGTACGTAGGAATTGGAGAACGCTCCAGGACGGCAGACGCAGGCAAGAAGTGGTATACCATTCTTTCCTCCCCCCCCCCGCTACACGCTTTCAGCATGGAAACTGAGCTTGATGTGGCAAAGCAGCTGATGATTGGCATTCTCGGAAAGCGCGGGGGGTGTGTTGCTGAAAAGGTGCTTGATATGGCATGTCTCTAAGACAGCTCCCTTTGTGGAGCAAAGAAAGGAATATTATAGCAAACGTAAATACAGCATTTGATTCACCTACTTAGGAAGCTATTGGAGTTTAAGTCATTGTCGAACCCTCAGCTGGAACGGGGGATGCCAGGTTGTTGATAACTCTCAGGAAATTAAGTAAAAGGACTTTAACCAAAATGGAGGCGGAACGCGTTGCTGCCGCTTCAGCCTTTATGGCTTTAACACCAGTTGTGGGTTCTACAGAACCGTCTTGGAAAAAAAAAAAAAAGAAAAAAAGAAAAAAAAAAGGAAGAATCTACTACAGAGGGTGTGGTTTTTTTCTTCCTTATAGTCTTCTTCTTCGTGATCATCTTCTTCTTTGTAGTCTTCTTCTTCTTCTTTTTGTAGTTCTCGTCTGCTTTGTAGTCGTCTTCTTCTTTGAAGTCTTCTTCTTTATCTTTTTCTTTTTGTAGTCTTGTCCTTTGTAGTATTCTTCTTCTTCTTTGTAATCTGCTTCATGGTAGTCATCTTTTTCTTTTTAGTCGTCTTCTTTGTAGTCGTCTTCTTCTTTGTAGTCTTCTTCTTTCTGGTCTTCTTCTTTGTAGAGTTCTTCTTCTATTTCTTCTTCTTCAACACTGTCTTCTAGTTCTTCTTCGTCTTACATTCTGTTGTCGTCTTCTTCTCCTTTGTAGTCTTCTTCTACTTTCTTTTTTTGTTCTTCCTCTTCTTCTACTTTCTCTTTCTCTTCTTCTTTTCCTTCTGTCCTGGGTTCAGCCCAGCAACAGGCTACGTTTGCCAATGAAAGTATTCCATACCAATTGCGTCATAATCAGGCGGTCCGGTCCCGGTAGGGACCACTCCGGACCCGTCAGAAACGGCTCCGGACCCGGCACGGGAAGTTCCAGAGTTCCAGGTCCAGCAGGAGGAATTCCGGTCCAGGTAGGCGCAGTGCCAGTTCCGGGTTCTTCCTCTTTCTTTTTTGGATCGGTGCAGCGGCGGTGGTGAGGGGGGGTTTGCAGCGCCGGGCTTGGGAGTGCCGCATTCGGGGCTCTGAATCAGCAGCGGTTCGGGCATGGCTCAAATTACATAGTTGGGTGAGAGGTTTGCACTGTATATAATAGCACTGTAGTTAGTTGGTTTTCATATCTTTTCCTGTTGTTTAGTAAACTATCCTTATCCCAACCCGCAGGGCTTTGGTTTTTTTTTCCTTCCTCGTGGCTCCTCCGTTCACCCATCCCTCACTTCTTAAAGAGACAGGGGAATTTTTCCTAACTTTTGTGGCACCTAGCTTTCAGCTAAGGTTTAAACCACAACACCTTCTTCTTCTCCTTCTTCTTTGTAGTCTTCTTTTCCTTCTTTGTAGTCATCTTCTTTGTAGTTCTCTTCTTTGTAGACTACTTCTTCTCTTTCTTTGTAGTCTTCTTCGTAATCTTCGTCTTCTTCTTCTTCCTTGCAGTCTTCTTCTTCTTTGCAGTCTTCATCTTCCTTGTAGTCTTCTTCTTTATCTTCTTCTTTTTGTAGTCTTGTTCCTTGTAGTCTTCCTCTTCTTCCTTGTAGTCTTCTTCTTTGTAGTCGTCTTCTTCTTTGTAGACTTTTTCTTTGTAGATGTCTTCTTCTTCTTCTTTGTAGTCGTCGTCTTCTTCTTCATCTTCTTCTCCTACTTCTTCTTTGTAGTCGTCTTCTTTTTGTAGTCTTGTTCTTTGTAGTCATCTTCTTATTATTCTTTGTAGTTATCTTCTCCTTCTTTGTTGTAGTCTCCTTCTTTGTACTTTTCTTTGTGATCTTCATCTTCTTTTAGTTGTCTTCTTTGTAGTGATCTTTTTCTTCTTCTTCTAATTCTTCTACTTTGTAGTCTTTGTAGTCTTCTTTCTCTTTTTGTAGTCTTTTTTCTCTTTTTGTAGTCATCTTCTTGTTTTTCTTCTTATTCTTTGTGATTTTCTTATTTGTAGTCGTCGTCTTCTTTGTAGTAGTCTTCTTTATAGTCTTTATCTTATTGTTCTTATTATTCTTTGTAGTCTTATTAATTTTTGTCGTCTTCTTTGTAGTCGTCTTCTTTGTAGTTGTTGTCTTCTTTTTTGTAGACTTCTTCCTTGTAGTATTGTTCTTTGTAGTCTTCTTCTTTTTATTTTTTGTAGTCTTCTTCTTCCTTGTAGTCTTCTTCCTCTTTATAGTCTTCCTCTTGGTAGTCTTCTTCTTATTTGTAGTCTTCTTATTTGTAGTCTTCTTATTTGTAGTCTTCTTATTTGTATTCTCCTTATTCTTTTTACTCCTGTTCTTTGTGGTCTACTTCTTCTTCCTTGTAATCTTCTTCTTCGTCCTTGTAGTCTTCTTATTATTCTTTGTTGTCTTCTTATCCTTTGCAGGTTTTTTCTTCTTTGTCATCTTGTTCTTTTTAGTCTTCTTCTTCTTTTTCTTTGTATTCTTCTTCTTCTGTTTGGTCTTCTTCTACTTCCTTGTAGTCTTCTTCTTCTTCTTTGTAGTCTTCTTCTTCTTTGTAGTCTTCTTCTTTGTAGTCATCTTCTTCTACTTATTCTTTGTAGTCATATTCTTCTTTGTAGTCTTCTTCTTTGTAACCTTCTTCTTTTCTGTAGTCATCTTTTTCTTTGTAGTCTTCTTCTTCCTTTTCTACAGCACTATAACCAGGCACTAGGGACAATGTCTTTGCTATGGCCCTAGTGGTGTATTGTTCCCTTGCCTTTAGACTCTCAGATCGTGATCGCCTACCTGAGTGCGCTTGAACCTCCCGGAGCAATTGGAGAGGTAGGTGTTATTGAGACTGAGAGGTCTTTTCAAAACTCAGATAGTTGGTTCATAAAGAGTCGAGGCTTCCTTTTCTGCCATTTCTTTGCTGCTAGGCAGAGGACCCGTGCTTCTCAGCGCAGGACTGCACAAGATGTAGCAACACCTCTCTCGTCGCAGGAGCACACAAGATATGACTGTGTTCACACGGTGCCTGACGATCAGATTTTGTGTACTGTTAGGAGTTGTTGTTTTTCTGGTTTTCTTTTTTATTGTTACTGGTTACTATTGTTGTTATGGCTGTGTGAACTAATAAAGTTTCGTTTTGTTCATTTAATCAGGAGTTTCTATATATATAATCAGGAGTTTCTATTAGACTAAAGATGGAGAGAGGGAGAAAGTTGCTACACCACGTGACTTTATAGCCGACAAAGAAGGGATAGGGTTATATGATCCGAACAGTTACTTATTTCATTGGTTTCAAAAAGAGCACTAAGGCAAAAATGTCTAACAAAACCTAAGTCCTTATTTAACTAAATCTGAAAGCCATCCCATAAACAAAACTCCATACTATAAAATGTGGCAATCTAGTTTACCTTTGATGTCTAAAAGTTATCTGCACATCTGCTGTGTTTTGGCCATTTCATTATGGACCTTCTCAAAACTCCTTCTTGGTTTAAGGCAGTCTGTCCACATGCCTTCAAGGCTGCTATGTTTTGAAAATGTGATTACCAAATACTTCTCAGCATGAGTAATTTTTCTGTTTCATGGGAACTTCAAGGATACTGTCAGGGCCTGTGTCTTTGCGAGGAAAGCCAGGTTGCCAGCAGGCCTGCTGTCCTCCATGAAAAATTTTTCCTTTTTAGTATCTGTGTCACAGAACTGCTCTTAGAGGTCTCTGCAAGGGCCCTTTGCAGAAAGTTCAACAGGCATGGCAGTAAATGTACCGAATTGCCAAATCCAATAATCCAAATTTGACCATTGACAATATCCATCCTGAAATTTCCCACTCATGAAACCCATTGTCCTATCCAGAGAATCCCCTTTTTTTGCGTTGTATCTTTTGTGTTTGATCTCTTAATTTCTGAATGCTCACATGAATCGGCTGAGAGTGGTCACCAAATTCCTGCAGCACACTCTGTAAGGTACTGGAATTATGCCTTACCAATTGCCAACAGAACCGACCCCCCTCTCTTCTCCTCTCACCTTACCAAACCTCATTCCTAAGACACTACATCACCACTGGTCAGGCCCAGGCTTCCGAGAATCTAATGACTATTCAACAAGCCACCCAGAAGAGAGACATCAGGAGCCATTGTTCCACTATCAGGAGCACACATCAGGAGCCATTCACACATTGGACATTCTGTCAATCACCCTGAAGCGCTCTCACAGGCCAGGTGGGAAGCTTGTAGTGAGACAAAGAAGCGGTATCCCTACAAAAAGGGGTGCAACAAGAGAGAAATCACTCTCTTTTTCTTCATACTTCATCATGGAGGGACAAAGAAGGGAGTGCTCTCCCATCCCATCAGATCCAGAGAATACCCTGCCATCGGATGGAATGCCGTAGCCTAGTGGTGGTAGATATAGTCTCCCCTCACCCCTCTTCCTTTTTTTCCATTCTCTCTCTCTTTCTATCTCTCTTTTCACCCCCGTTTTCTCTTTCTTCCCCCCTTTCCCTGCACGTTTCTTTCTAAATAAAACAACCTTCACCTTGACTCCGTTTCGAGTCTCAATTCTGTTCTCCGAGAATTTAATTAAGAACTTATCACGATAAAACACCTAGTGATTGGACATCACTCAGGGGTTAAGCCCAGCCGTCCCCAGCTATCCAGAGCGATTTTCATTTCATTTCAGAGGAGATCCCCATGGGAACAGGACCGAAGACAGGAGAACCAACGCATAATTTTAATAATTTGTATTTTTTGTAATGATTTTGTAATCTCTGTTAGCTTGGTATGGATTTGCAGATCAATATAGCAACTATGTTATTTTGGTGTCTTATATAGACTACAACCTCTAGAGCAATCATCTGTCCACTACAAGACTATAGGAATGAAGAGAGTGATATAAAAAATTCTGTTGTACAGCTGGCTGAACAAATAGCAAATGTTTACAACCTCACAAAATGCTGGGTATGTGGAGGACCATTTGGTCTATCAAGTTGGCCATGGGCAGCTACACCCTTGCTACCAAAATGGCTAGTGAATAGATATAGTGAGACAAAAGGCAAAATATGGGAAGACCCACATGATTCACCATGGCACATATAATTTCCGGAAAAAGGTAAATATTGTTTGGCCAGAACAAAAATAGACGGTCCTTTCTTGGGTAAGAGTACATGTGAATGGACATATCAAAACATAAGCATAACCAATAAAGTGGGAAAAGAACTACATGAAAAAGGTGAAGCATATATGTATGCCTGGGTAAATGGTGAGGAATACATGAACTCTTTTTCCTGCTTTTGGTCTCTTACACCTAACATCAGCTGAGGTAACACTATAGGCCATGATTGTATTTGGGACCAGGAAGCAGGAGCCCATAACTGTAAATATTGTAACAAGATAAACTGGTCCCATTGGAGGATAGTGTGGGAAGACCTATGTTCAGACATATCCTGCTGTAAAAATACTACAACAGAATCCCTGTATTGTTGCGTTGAAAATGACCCATTCGGGTTAGAACCCATTCCTTATTTTGACCCTTCTCCTCGTGTGGGACATTGGAGAGGACCCTTTGCTAATGGGTCAGTGGCCTGAAAAGGACACTATGGGATATGTGGTAATCATGCATATAAATCACTGCCAGCAAATTGGTCAGGAGTGTGTTACGTTGGGGTGATCCGTCCTTTGTTTTTCTTACTTCCTGAAACTGGTGAAGATCATTTTGGTATTCAAATATATGATGATTTGAAACGAGAAAAAAGATCTGTCATTGACAACTCCCTCACTGACGGGAGTAACCAAACCTGGGGTAAGGACAGATGGACCCCCCAACGTATCATACAACATTATGGACCTGCAACCTGGAATCCTAACAAGTGGGTTAGTGGTGCTAGAGAACCTATCTATAACCTCAATTGCATTATCCGATTGCAAGCCATATTGGAGATTGTTACTAATCAAACACTGAGGCCCTTGACCTATTGGCAGATCAAGCAACTCAAATGAGGAATGCAATTTATCAAAATTGCATGGTTCTCTACAACCTACTAGCCAAAGGGTGGGATCTTTGCAAAACTGAATGTTCCCAATTGTTGCTTAAAATTGCTGACAATGGCAAGATAGTTGAACAAATTACTGCTGAAATACAAAAATTAGCCAGTGCTAATTTGGGAATGTTGGAATGTCGATATGTTTTCTTGGCTTCCAGGAAGTCACCGGGTGAAACATATTTCACTTGCTGTGTGGTTTAGCTACCCTGTTTCTACCATGTGTTATCCCATGTTTTATTCAATTAATTCAACGTATTGTTGCCAATATGCAATTTGTAACCACTGTGTCACCTGATGGAGTTAAACAAATTCGAGCTGTACGTCAATCTATATCATCCACTGTAGAAATTGTATAAGATGTTTTACCTTCTTAATGTGTACCGAGAAAATAATTGCCAGGCATTGGCCTTGCTTAGAGTTTGTATTGCTGTAATGTTTTAGCTTCTTAGTAAACTTTCTGCTCTCTCTATCTCTATCTCTCCTTTTCACCCCCGTTTTTTCTTTCTTCCCCCACTTTCCCTGCACGTTTGTACTCTTTCTATCTTCTTTTTCTGTTGACAATGTTAAGTCACGGGGTGGTGTAAGGTACCGGAATTATGCCTTACAATTGCCAACAGAACCGACCCCCCCCTCTCTTCTCCTCTCACCTTACCAAACCCCATTCCTAAGACACTACATCACCACTGGTCAGGCCCAGGCTTCCGAGAATCTAATGACTATTCAACAAGCCACCCAGAAGAGAGACATCAGGAACCATTCACACATCAGGAGCCATTGTCCCACAGGCCAGGTGGAAACTTGTAGTGAGACAAAGGAGCGGTATCCCTACAAAAAGGGGTGCAACGAGAGAAATCTCTCTCTTTATCTTCATACTTCGTCATGGAGGGACAACGAAGGGAGCGCTCTCCCATCCCATCGGACCCAGAGAATACTCTGCCATCGGACGGAATGCCGTAGCCTCGTGGTGGTAGATATAGCCTCCCCTCACCCCTCTTCCCTTTTTCCACTCTCTCTCTCTCTCTTTCTATCTCTCTTTTTCACCCCCGTTTTCTTTCTTCCCCCCTTTCCCTGCACGTTTCTTTCTAAATAAAACAACCTTCGCCTTGACTCCGTTTCGAGTCTCAATTCTGTTCTCCGAGAATTTAATTAAGAACTTATCACGATAAAACACCTAGTGATTGGACATCACTCAGGGGTTAAGCCCAGCCGCCCCCAGCCACCCAGAGCGATCTGAGGTTCGGCTGGAACGCAAGGGGGTTTAGCCTCTGCCAAACCAAAGTCTTGTCTAGGTTGTGGATCATGACATCTTCCTCTTATTCTTATTCTTTGTAGTCTTCCTCTTCTTTGTAGTCTTCTTCTTCTTTGTAGTCTTCTTTATCTTTGTTGTCTTCTTCTTTGTAGTCTTCTTTTCCTTCTTTGTAGTCTTCTTCTTCATCTATTCTGTCTTCTTCTTTTATTTTAAAAACAACTTCTTCTTTGTAGTCTTCTTCTTCTTTGTAGTCTTCTTCTTCTTTGTAGTCTTCTTCTTTGTAGTCATCTTCATTGTAGTCTTCTTCGTAGTTTTCGTCTTCTTCTATGTAGCCCTCTTTTTATTAGTCGTCTTCTTCTTTGAAGTCTTTTTCTTCTCCTTTGTAGTTTTCTTCTTATTCTTTGTAGTCTTTGTCTTCTACTTTGCAGTCGTTTTCTTCTTCTTCTTTGTTGTCTTCTTATTATTATTTGGAGTCTTTTTTCCCTTCTTTTTAGTCTTCTTATTTCTAGTCTTCTTCTTCTTCTTCCTTGTAGTCGTCTTCTTTGCAGTCTTCTTCTTCTTTGCAGTCTTCTTCTACTTCTCTTATCGTCTTCTTCTTTGTAGTCTTCATCTTCTTCTTTACAGTCTTCTTTTGCTTCTTTGTAGTCTTCCGGATCTATTGGACTGTGTGGATCCGATGGCCTGGCACATCAGATCCACAAGAGTACCAAGCGTTGGTAGACACTGGTGCCCAGTGCACCTTAATGCCATCAAATTATGAAGGGTCTGAGCCTATCTATATTTCCGGAGTGACAGGGGGAACCCAGCAGTTGACTCTATTGGAAGCTGAAGTGAGTCTAACTGGGAACGACTGGGAAAAGCACCCCATTGTGACTGGCCCAGAGGCTCCGTGCATCTTGGGTATAGACTTCCTCCGGACAGGGTACTTCAAAGACCCAAAAGGGTACCGGTGGGCTTTTGGAATAGCTGCGTTAGAGACAGAAGAAACCGAACAACTGTCTCTTCTGCCTGGATTATCGGAAGACCCTTCTGTTGTGGGGCTGCTGAAGGTTGAAGAACAGCAGGTGCCAACTGCTACCATGACGGTGCATAGAAGACAATATCGCACCAACAGAGACTCCCTGATTCCTATTCAGAAACTGATTCATCAACTGAAGAGTCAGGGAGTGATTGGTAGAACTCGCTCACCCTTCAATAGTCCAATCTGGCCAGTGAAGAAGTCCAGTGGAGAGTGGAGGCTGACAGTGGATTATCGTGGCCTGAATGAAGTCACTCCCCCTATGAATGCTGCACTGCCAGATATGTTGGAACTCCAGTATGAACTGGAGTCAAAAGCAGCCAAGTGGTACGGCATGATTGACATAGCAAATGCTTTTTTCTCGATTCCTTTGGCGGCAGAGTGCAGGCCACAGTTTGCTTTCACTTGGAAAGGAATCCAGTACACCTGGAATCGACTGCCCCAGGGGTGGAAACATAGCCCCACCATCTGCCATGGACTGATACAGTCTACATTAGAGCAGGGTGAAGCCCCAGAGCACCTACAGTACATTGATGACATCATTGTATGGGACAACACTGCAGATGAAGTATTTGAGAAAGGAAAGAAAATAATTGAGATACTGCTAAAAGCTGGCTTTGCCATCAAACGAAGTAAGGTTAAGGGTCCCGCTCAGGAAATTCAGTTTTTAGGAATAAAATGGCAAGATGGGTGTCATCAGATCCCCATGGATGTTATTAATAAAATAGCAGCAATGTCTGCTCCAGCCAACAAAAAGGAGACACAGGCTTTCTTAGGCACTGTGGGTTTCTGGCGAATGCATATCCCCAACTATAGTCTAATTGTCAGTCCTCTCTATCATGTAGCTCGGAAGAAGAATGATTTCCAGTGGGGCCCTGAGCAACGACAAGCTTTTGAACAGATCAAACAGGAGATAGTCCATGCAGTAGCCCTTGGGCCTGTCCGGACAGGGCCAGGTATAAAAAATGTGCTCTACACCGCAGCCGGGGAGAATGGCCCTACTTGGAGCCTCTGGCAGAAAACACCAGAGGAGACTCGAGGTCGACCGCTGTGGTTCTGGAGTCGGGGCTACAGAGGATCTGAGGGCCGTTATACACCAACAGAAAAGGAAATACTGGCTGCATATGAAGGGGTTCGAGCCGCTTCAGAAGTGATTGGAACTGAAGCCCAGCTCCTTCTGGCACCTCGACTACCAGTACTGGGGTGGATGTTCAAAGGAAAAGCCTCATCCACGCACCATGCCACTGATGCTACGTGGAGCAAATGGGTCGCACTTATCACGCAGCGGGCTCGAATAGGAAACCCCTGTCGGAGAAGGGAGACTTCGACCACCATATGGTTCATCAGCAAGTCCCAATTTTTATTCAAGCAAGCCTTGGTTAAATACACTGCTTAATTAGCTCATGCATGTTGCGAAAGTCAAGCTCACTATTGGTCAAGCAGATAAATGCCGGCCCATCCCCTCTTTGTTCTGTTTCCACATTCCTGAAGTTTAAACATCCTTTTATCACATCCTGCAGGTGTCCGAGCACCAGCAATATCCAGTTAGTGCTAGCTACTGGGTCAAGCAGACCTAGAGCTAACACTTACCCTACTTATACCATCTCAAGCAAATCCAGGCTGCTGTGTCCCTTCTCTGATAGCCAGCACTGAGCCAGGCTCTCCACATTTCCCCCGGTTTTGTTTTGGGCTAACAATGTCTGATTGAAGGTTGTCGATACCATTCTTTGCATCATGTTTTGTAGACACATACAGAGACATGGTAAAAGTAGGGTAAGACTTAGTAGTACTATCCCTATCAGAATGGCTGCTTTTGCAATAGACAGCAGTCAGGGTCCCAGTCCCAGTGATCGCAACCATCCGTCCAGTCCTAAACCAGAGTCCATTTGTAAGTTATCAGTTAGTTTTCGTAATTCATCAATTTGGGAGTGTATGGATCGCGAATGATCAGAGAGGTTCATACAACAAATACTTTCAAACTCTTCACACCCATGGCCTTGAGCAAGCAAAAGAAAATCAATTGCAGCTCTATTTTGCAGCGTAGCATGACGGGCAGAATCAACATCAAGCAAAAGACTGGAAAGTGCAAGGGAAGTAGCATTCGTTTGTTTCGCTAGCCAACACCCCAATTTGTTTAGGTGATTGTGTGCAGCTGCTGCTGACACCCCTGGAGCGAGAAGAGATGCAGATATAATCTCTTCCAGTGACCAGAATGTTACCTGGTCGTTGCATTCTTTGTTAAAGGCATGTATCTCCCTCCTGGTTTGGCGATGGTGACGGCTCATGTTAAATATCATAGGGGTGTTAGGCGTTAGCAGAGATAAGCGGCCAAGCGTGCATGGCCCCTCTCTTAGATGTGACGGGATACCTGGCCAGGCACGGTCTCCGCATCTCAGAAAATTACCAGACGGTAGCTGCAAGGGATAGTTAGTAGATATCGAAATGTTAGGCGAAGTATAATTGCACCAGCTTGTAGCGTTGCGATAAACAGCCATGCTAGAATTTACATTGGTGGGCGAGCTCTGGTCCCCACTTGGGTGGTTAAAATATAAGCATGAATCAGCCTTTACTGAACCCAGATATTTGTTTTGGGTTGAGGCGGGACCCAGAGTGCCGCTGTCAATTGCATTAAGAGGGCAACAGCTGACATTGTTGCCATCAACCCTGGCATCTTGAGTTAGTTGTAATCGGCACTTTCGCTGTTTTCGGCTCTCCAGTGAGGCTCAGTGGGTGGTCAGTAGTGGACCGACCCAGTGCAGGTTTGGCCCACTTAGCAGGAACCCACTGTGATCCTGTTGGGGTAGAAACACATAAATAACCTCTCCCCCAGTACAACACTTTAGCCGGGCCTTGCCACACGCCCGTCTTTGGGTCTCGATATTGAACCCAAACAGCCTCCTTGGATACCTCTTCCTTGGTTGTTTCGTGGTGCCGTATTGCTGCAGGTTCTGACTGTTCCCCAAAAATGCATAGGTAGTTAATAACATAAAGGGTTTTAGCTAATTTGGAGTGTGGATCAACCACTTCCTCCTGTTTTGCAAGGTATCGTTTTAAGGTCCCATTCGCCCTTTCTATTATGGCTTGACCCGTGGGCGAGTGCGGGATGCCTGTAGTGTGTTCAATTCCCCATCTATCGAGAAACTTGTTGACCTCGTCCCCAACATAAGCTGGGCCGTTATCTGTCTTTACTGTCTGAGGGACCCCCATCACTGCGAAGCAACTCAGGAAATGTCTAATAACATGTAGAGCTCTTTCTCCTGTTTGTGCTGTAGCCCATATGTATTTGCTATATGTGTCAATGGTAACGTGAACGTACTTTAACCTTCCAAAGCTAGGTACGTAAGTTACGTCCATCTGCCAAATTTCATTCACTTTTAGGCCCATTGGGTTTACTCCGCATCCTAGGCCCAAACCCCCGTTGTGGTGGCTGCATGTGGGGCACGCCCTTATTATTGCTTTGGCATCACTAATCTTTATGCCAAATTGTCGTGTTAACCCCTTCGCATTTTGATGATATAAGCTGTGTGCCTCCCGTGCTAGGGCTAATTTATGGTTAGGCAATGGTTCTTCACCTGCCATTACCAATTTATCTGCTCGGGCATTGCCTTCCCCTAAGCCCACATCCCACTTATGACTTCTAATGTGGATAATAGCGTATGACGCCCGTCTGTTTCGCAGTGCCCGTCTCAATTGTAGAAATAGGCTGTATAACCTTTTGTTGCTAACTTCCTTAATACTGGCATCCTCTATGCGTTGCACCACTCCTGCTACATACAAGGAGTCTGTAACGATATTCAATGGGCCCTCTAGATTAACAACTGCCAACAAAACCGCCAGCAACTCTAAGGTTTGGGGACTGTCCGTAGTTTCCGTTTCCAGTAGCTCTTGTTTCCATTGTCCCTCCTCCTTCCAGGTGACGGCTGCTCTGCGGGACTTCTTTCCTGCATCTGTAAAGGCTGTTATTGCTCCTTCAATGGGCTTGTCTTCACGCAGCGGTTTGACAGTCCATTCCCATCCTCCTATCCACTGCAGCGCCTTCGGTGCTGGCGACCCTGTTTCAACTCATGCTCCTGAGTTTAATAGGGCCACTGCCAAGGCTTCCGAGTTCAACAGATACCAGTTCAGTGTTTCTTTGTCCATCGGGAGATAGATGGCCTCAGGTTCGTGTCCCGTGACTTCGATGACCCGCAGCCGTCCTTTGTGGATGAGGGTCGTCAGTTGTTCAATTTTAGTATTTATTGTCTTCTGAGCTTGCAGAGGGGGTAAGAGCCATTCCAGTACGCGCTCCCCCATTTTTGTTTCATGCTGGGTTAAGGCCCCAAGCAAGTGGCTGGACGAGTTCCAAACAGTGATACTCAATGGGTGACCTGGTATGCGGCGAGAAATGAACCCTGATGTGATGCAGTGTGCGATTTGCTGAATAGCTTCCATTTGGGTTGGTGTAGGTTGCACCGGCGTACATGGGTCTGTTCCCTTAAGAAGAGGTCTTAGCTGTTCCAATAGCTGGTTGGGTATTCCTGTGATGGGCTTCAGCCACTGTAGGTCACCGAGTAACCTTTGAGCCTCGTGTAAAGTTTTAATGTTAAGGTTTAGTTCCAGCTTCTGTGGCTGGATGATTTGGTTTGTTAACGTCCACCCTAAGTATCTCCATGGCGCAGACTTTTGAATCTTTTCCTGGGCAATGACCAGGGAGTGTTCGGCGAGTGTTTTTTGGATGGTATTAATCTGCGTCTTTGTGAACTTTTGCGGCTGGGCGAACAAAATATCATCTATGTAGTGATAAATCATAGTTTTTGGCCATCGTCGCCGCAGCGGCTGTAAAGCTGCGTCGACATATAGCTGACATAGTGTCGGTGAATTACGCATGCCCTGTGGCAACACCTTCCATTCAAATCTCTTGTCTGGCTCGCTTCTGTTGATTGCTGGGAGTGTGAAGGCAAAACGTTTTGTATCCTTTGGATGTAAAGCAATTGTGAAAAAACAGTCCTTCAAGTCTATGATTAATAGCGGCCAGTCTTGTGGTATCATTGCGGGGTTAGGAAGTCCCGGCTGTAGCGCTCCCATTGCTTCCATTTGGTTATTAACGGCTCTGAGATCGTGTAGCAGCCGATACTTTCCTGATTTCTTTTTTATCACAAAAATGGGAGTGTTCCATGGGCTTGTTGATAATTGCAAATGTCCTTGTTGGAGCTGTTCCTCCACTAGATGGTGTGCTTAAATCAGACTTTCCCTTTTTAAGGGCCATTGCTTAACCATCACAGGTTCATCAGAATTCCATGTGAGTGGAAGTGGGAAAGTCCAAGCAATGGCAACTACTCCAAAGGGTGTTCGTTTGTCAGCATTACTCCCAGTTGGGCCAATATATCCCGCCCGACCAAACAAGCGACTGTGGACGGCAGCGAGACGATGGAAAGGACTACCGTCACTTGTTGCCCATCAAGGCGAAGGGTTACGGGAGGTGTTTTTCGTGCTAGCGTAAGTCCTCCAACCCCCGTAACCGCGTGAGAGGAAGCGTACGATGGCCATGCTGGCGGCCAACTGTCCGGGGACACTATGCTAGTGTTGGCCCCTGTATCCAACAGGGCGGTGAGCGGTGTTTCCTGATCCTTATAGGTGATGACTACAGGTTTTCGTGGTCGGTCGGTAAGGTCCATGGTCAGTAAGGTAAGGCCTGTGGAGCCAAATCCTTTGTCACTTTGTGGTTCTTTGAAACGTGGAGTGAAATTTGTAGTAAGTTGTGGCAGTGGAATTAGTTGAGCAATTCGTTGTCCCTTTTCAATTTTTAGCAGCGGAAAAGGAGTCTGTGCCATAATTTGGATTTCTCCGGTATAGTCCGCATCAATCACTCCCAGCAGCACAAACAATCCCAACATCGAAGCAGAGGAACGTCCCAGAAAAAGTGCTCCATACGCTTGTCCTTTAATTTGTACAGCTCCTTTTACTCCAGTGGGTATTTTCGTGGGTCGAGTGGTCATAAGGGTAACGTCTACTGCTGTTGCCAAGTCCAGGCAGAGGGATCCAGGGGTCGCAGGCTGGAGGCATGCGGCGGTGGCGCGCTGCTCCCTACGGCGACTTGTGTCTGAGCGTGGCCGTTCGCGCTCCGCCAGGAGTTTCCCGGCGGGGGGCGGCGACACGCGTTAGTATTATGGTTGTCAGACTGGCAGGGCTGACACCATATTCCCGTGGCACGGCAATTACGTCGTACGTGACCATATTTCCCACAGCGGTAGCATTTTGTAGAGGGATGTGCTCGGAACCCCGTAGCGGTGATATTAGGAGCCTGGAGAGGCGCAAGAGCGGCTAACACTTGGGACTGCGTTGCTTCTGCCTGTTTCTTTAGTCCTTCCCCTAATTTCTCTAGGGCAGTCACTAACAATGCCTGAGAACCCGTTGGCTGCATAGCCATCCTTTCTAAGGCTTGTTCTATAGTCCAGTTGGATCCCAGGGTATAAAGTATCCTCTGAGTAGCCGGATTGCTGTTCTGCAGAGCGCACTGTTTCAGCAGTGCTCCCTTCATATAGTCTGGTACTCCCGCGCGATCTATTGCTGCCGCTGCCTTGTCAATAAATTCCCCAAACGCTTCATCCCTTCCTTGCTTAATGCCCATGTACGCTGGTACTCCCTCCGGTGTTTTTACCCTATCTATGGCTTGTCTGACCAGCCGCATTGCTTCTCGTGCTTTGTCTGGTCCTATGGTTATCTGATCCTCTGTACGCAAATATCGCCCTATTCCCATTAACTCCTCCATTGTTACACCCTGCAACGGATCTCCGGGGCCCCTCTGAACAGCTAAAGTCTCATTAACGGCAGCCTGCCAATGGGCGTTAAACAGCAGTTGCTGGTGCTGTGTAAAGATGAGCTTTGCTATTCCCCTGAGATCATTGGGCAATAATAGGGTTGTGTCAAACAAATATTCTAACATTTGTTTCACCGGCTCACTTTTAACTCCATACTGGCTTACCGTAGCTCTTAATTGAGAAAGTAATTTCCAATCTAAGGGCGAGTACTGTCCATGATAACCTATTTGTTGCCCTGAATCTTGATCAATCGGTGGTGTATATACAACAGGGCAGGCTATCGTTTTGGCAGCCTCAAACATCCCATCGTCCCCTTCCTGCATGGCTTCTCGAGCCACGCTAGCCCAGGCTTCTCTCCGCTGTTTTGCTATTTCTTCCCGCAAATCACTCCATGCTCCCGGTACGGGATTGGGAGTGCTGAGAAGGAGCTCGGGCTTCTCTCCCCGTGGGTCAGGGTTAGCATTCAATGGGGCATGCCCGGGCGGCCCTCTAGGTTCAGGGGTCTGTGTTTCCTCCCCAATGCTGTCCTCCTGGGGAAAGGGGGGGGGCCGATGGGCTTGTGGCGCAGCCACTTGCCCCCACCCCTGCCCCAGGAGTCATCGGAACGAACACGGAGGTTATTGCAGGTGCGAGGGGCTCCCCCTCCTGTCCATAGCTCATATTTTTCCTGTGTGCTTCTATTGCCCACTCTACTGCTTTCTTTTCTGTCACTGCCTGAAGCAGTACATTATATACTACTCGCCATTGTTTTCCCAACTTTCTGGCGGTTTTATCATCATCTAATATAAGTTCCCACAGTATATCCCCAAATTTTCGCCACTCAATTAACTCGTGAACTGTATGCGGGTTCTGAAAACAACCCTTGTCATACCCATAAGCTAACAACCCCGGCAACTCCTTCTTTAAATCTATACCCTTAACATCCCTTTTCCGTAAAGTATCTGTAAATAAATCATATGCCACTTGCCTATCCATTTGCGGACGTCCGCTGTTGCAGCTTTTCCAGGCTCCGGTGGCACGTATGGCCCAAAATCACCGATGTGATTTTGGGGGCGCACTCCTCTATTTCAATTGGGCTGGGCGCCGTCCTGGCTGCAAACAGGACCCAACTCCTACTTCTCCAACCGTGGTCGTAGTCGCCTGCTATCAGGTCCGGACTCGCCCTCTTGCAGGGGGCCCTGTGCAGGGTCGGTTGTCGGCGTCACGTCAGAGTCACCATTTGTCAGAGAAGGGAGACTTCGACCACCATATGGTTCATTAGCAAGTCCCAATTTTTATTCAAGCAAGCCTTGGTTAAATACACTGCTTAATTAGCTCATGCATGTTGCGAAAATCAAGCTCACTATTGGTCAAGCAGATAAATGCCGGCCCATCCCCTCTTTGTTCTGTTTCCACATTCCTGAAGTTTAAACATCCTTTTATCACATCCTGCAGGTGTCCGAGCACCAGCAATATCCAGTTAGTGCTAGCTACTGGGTCAAGCTGACCTAGAGCTAACACTTACCCTACTTACACCATCTCAAGCAAATCCAGGCCGCTGTGTCCCTTCTCTGATAGCCAGCACTGAGCCAGGCTCTCCACAAACCCCAGTCGCCCAGGAATCCTGGAAGTCATCACAGATTGGCCAGAAGACAAAGATTTTGGTATATCACCAGAGGAGGAGGTGACGCATTCTGAAGAGGCTCCTCTGTATAATGAACTGCCAGAAAATGAGAAAAAATATGCCCTGTTCACCGATGGGTCCTGTCGTCTTGTTGGCAAACATCGGAGATGGAAAGCTGCTGTATGGAGCCCCACACGACAAGTTGCAGAGGCTGCTGAAGGAGAAGGTGAGTCCAGACAGTTTGCAGAGGTTAAAGCCATCCAGCTGGCTTTAAACATTGCCAAACGAGAAAAGTGGCCAAAATTGTACCTCTATACTGACTCCTGGATGGTGGCCAATGCCTTGTGGGGGTGTTTGCAGCGATGGAAACAAAGCAACTGGCAGCACAGAGGCAAACCCATCTGGGCTGCTCCATTGTGGCAAGACATCTCTGCCCAGTTAGAGAACCTAACTGTAAAAGTACGGCATGTAGATGCACACATACCCAAGAGCCGAGCCACTGAAGAACATCATAACAACCGGCAAGTTGATCAGGCTGCTAAGATTGAAGTGGCTCAAATAGACCTCGATTGGCAACGTAAGGGTGATTTATTTATAGCCCGCTGGGCCCATGACACCTCAGGCCATCAAGGAAGAGATGCCACATACAGATGGGCTCGTGATCGAGGGGTGGATTTGACCATGGACACCATCTCACAGGTCATCCATGAATGTGAAACATGTGCCTCGATCAAGCAAGCCAAGCGGTTAAAACCTCTGTGGTATGGAGGACGATGGCTGAAATACAAATATGGAGAGGCCTGGCAGATTGATTACATCACTCTCCCACAGACACGCCAAGGCAAGCGGTATGTGCTCACAGTGGTAGAAGCAACCACCGGTTGGCTAGAAACTTATCCTGTGACCCATGCCACCTCCCGGAACACCATCCTGGGTCTCGAGAAGCAAGTCCTCTGGCAATGTGGCACTCCAGAAAGAATCGAGTCAGATAATGGAACCCATTTCCGGAATAAGCTCATAGACTCCTGGGCCAAAGAGCATGGCATTGAATGGGTATATCATATACCCTACCATGCGCCAGCCTCCGGGAAGATCGAGAGGTACAATGGACTGTTAAAAACTACTCTTAAAGCAATGGGTGGTGGAACCCTAAAAAACTGGGATATGCATTTAGCCAAAGCCACATGGCTAGTTAATTCTAGGGGATCTACCAATCGAGCTGGCCCAGCCCAATCAAAAGTTCCACAGACTGTGGAGGGGGATAGAGTCCCTGTAGTGTGCATGAGAAACCTGTTGGGGAAAACAGTATGGGTTGTTCCTGCTTCAGGTAAAGGTAAACCCATTTGTGGGATTTCTTTTGCTCAAGGACCTGGGTGCACTTGGTGGGTGATGCAAAAGGATGGGGAAATCCAGTGTGTACCCCAAGGGGATTTAATTCTAGGTGAGGATAGCCACTAAATTCTTGGTGTATAAAATCAGTCCATGGTAGATGATTTTACGTAATAGATAAATGATGTTATGAAACTCCCCAATACTCTGAAATATAAGATCTGGGCATGATGTAGATGGTGTGGACAAAGGGGTGGATAATGTCCTGGTTCTGGCCAGGCCTGGGTTGCCCTCCGCAATCAGCCAACACTGGTGAGCTGAGTCACGTTAGTGTGCACGTCTGTGGTGGAGCAATCGTTTGGGGGAATGTCTTGAAACCAATCTGCCAGGCCACCCCATATTTATATTTCAGCCACCATCCTTCATATCAGAGGCTTTAACCTCTTGGCTTCCTTGATTGCAGCACACGTCCTCACATTCATTGCTGACCTGTGAGACTGCACCCATGGTCAATTCCACCCCTCGATCACAAGCTGATCTATATAGGTTGCATCTCTTCCTTGATGACCTGAGGTTTCATGGGACCAGTGAGCTATAAATAATTCACCCTTCTGTTGCCAGTTTAGATCTACCTGAGCCTGTTCAATCTGAGCAGCCTGATCCACCTGCTGGTTGTTTTGATATTCCTCTATGGCCTGACACTTAGATACATGGGCATCTACATGATGTACTTTTACAACAAGCTTCTCCAGCTGGGCAGCAATATCTTGCCATAATTCAGCAGCCCAGAAGGATTTCCCTTTGAGGTGCTGCCAGTTGCTCTGCTTCCATTGCTGCAACCACCCCCACAGCGCATTGCCCACCATCCATGAGTCAGTACAGAGGTAGAACATTGCCAAAAGAGAAAAGTGGCCAATGTCCAGAGCTAACTGGATGGCTTTCACCTCTGCAAACTGGCTTGATTCACCTTCTCCTTCAGAGGCTTCTGCGACTTGTCCTGTAGGAATCCATATAGTAGCCTTCCATCTCCGATGCTTTCCCACAATGTGACAGGACCCATCAGTCAACAGGGCATATTGCTTCTCATTCTCCGGCAGTTTTTTGTATGGTGGGGCTTCTTCAGCATGTGTTACCTCCTCCTCTAGTGACATTCCAAAATCTTTGCCTTCTGGCCAGTCTGTGATCACTTCAAGGATTCCTGGGCAATAGGGGTTTCCTATTTGAGCCTGCTGTGTAATTAGTGCAGCCCATTTGCTTCACGTAGCATAAATTGCATGATGTGTAGAGGGGATCCTCCATTGGAACATCCACCCCAGCACTGGCAGTGGAGGTGCCAGAAGGAGCTGGACTTCAGTGCCAATCACTTTCGAAGGAGATCAAAACCCTTCATACACTGCCAGTATTTCCTTTTCAGTTAGGGTATAGCAGGTCTTGGACCCTCTGTATCCCTGACTCACTCTAAAACACCAGGGTTCGACCTACAGTCTCCCCTGGTACTTTCTGCCAGAGACTCCGGATAGGGTCATTCTCCACAGCTGTGGTGTACAGTACATTTTTTATATCTGGTCCTGTCCTGACTGCCCCATGGGCCACTGCATGGACTATCTCCTGTTTGATTTGTTCAAAGGCTTGTTGCTGCTCAGGGCCCCATTGGAAATCATTCTTTTTCCATGTTACATGGTAGAGGGCTTACAATGAGACTGTAGTATAGGATATGCATTCTCCAAAAACCCACTATGCCTAAAAAAAGCTTGTGTCTCCTTTTTGTTGGTCAGTGGAGACATAGCTACTCTCTTATCGATCACATCCATTGGGAACTGATGACGTGTCTTACTGGATCTCCTGTGTAGGTCCCTTGACCTTACTTCATTTGATAGCAAAACTGGCTTTCAAAAGGATTTGGACTATATTCTTCCCTCTCTCAAAAACTTCCTCTGCTGTGTCGCCCCATACAATGATGTCATCAATATACTGCAGGTGCTCTGAGGCTTCACCCTGTTTTAATACAGTCTGTATCAGTCCATGGCAGATGGCGGGGTTCTGTTTCCATCTCTGAGGCAGTCGATTCCAGGTGTATTGGAGGCCCCTCCAAGTGAAAGCAAACTGTAGTCTGCACTTTGCTGCCAAAGGGATTGAGAAAAATTAGCGATGTCAATTGTGGCATACCGCTTAGCTCCCTTGGACTCCAGCTCATATTAGAGTTCCAGCATATCAGGCACAGCAGCACTCATGGGCGGTGTGAACTTCATTCAGGCCATGATAATCTATTGTCAGCCTCCACTCTCCATTGTACTTTCACACTGGCCATACTGAAGAGTGAGTGGATTCTGCTGATTACTCCCTGACTCTCCAGTTGATGAATCAGCTTATGGATTGGGATCAGGGAGTTTTGATTAGTGCAGTACTGTTGTCTATGTACCACTGTAGTAGCAGTTGGCACATGTTATTCTTCGACCTTCAGCAACCCCACAACAGAAGGGTTCTCTGAGAGTCCAGACAAAGTAGACAATTGCTCAGTTTCCTCCATCTCCCAGGCAGCTATTCTAAAAGCCCACCTTTTGAGTCTTTAAAGTATCCTCTCCAGAGGAAGTCTTTGCCCAGGGTGCATGCAGCCTCTGGGCCGGTCACAATGGGGTGTTTTTCCTAGTCCTTCCCAGTTAGGCTCACTTCAGCCTCTAGCAGAGTCAACTGGCAGAATCACAAATTATACAGTCTCTACAAGATTTGGTGCAGTCCTGACAAGGACAATTAGAGATCTTAAAGGAACAATTGGAAGGGGAAAGAACTCAGGTAAATTACTTGCAATCTGTTCTGAAAGAATAACTCCTTGTGGGCAAGGAGAATGTTAAACCTCCTGAGAAAAAGACCGAATAACCCCATCAGGAATTAGAGAAGACAAAACTAAGATTGGACAAATTGAATGCTCCTACCATTTTTTTGTGACCCTTGGTCAAAACTGAATTCAAATATGAGGATGATGAGGATGAATTTCCTCAAGTTACTACTAAAGAGATTCCATATTCAGCTACTGAATTAGCTAAATTGAAAAAAGATTTTAGCCATACTCCTAAAGAGTTGGAGACAGAATATGTTTGGAAAGTGTCATTGTCTGGAGGGAACCAGATATTGTTAAATGAAAAAGAATCTGAGGGTTATTGGGAGCCGGGAGTGTTTCTAACCATGGGCAACTGCAGCACACCTTGGTCCCTAACCCAGAGAGAAGCCTATTGGGCTGGAGGACTTAATCCATTGGAAAGGTTGGAAATCCCTTGTAATTGTAGGAATGGTTGATCAGTTAGTAGAAAGTGTGCAAAAGGCAGCATGTCTGCAAATGATGTACAACCAGGAACTTAGGCCTATCCCCAGTGATGATGCCGGTTGATCCAGAACAAATGACTCCTCTTATAAGAGGACTCCCCAATTCTCTGAAACCTATTGGCATTCAATTGCAAGGAAAAATACAGGTGATGTCCCAGGGGGAAAGGGCTATCACTGCATTAGAAGAAATTGTGACGCCTAATCGTCAGCCTCAGGAAAAGAAAGTTGCTCAAGAATGAACCAATTCTGGGTGAAAAATTGGTCCTGTGGCCGCTTTGCATGCCAAACCAGATTCAAAAGTCTTAAGACACACAGAATTGAAATTTCCCCTGAGCAACAGTAAAGAAACATTCCCTCTAACATCTAGTGACAAAGGTGTAAGAAACAAACATAATAGTCTGTGGACCATGGGATGGCGAAAAGGCATTCCCTGAGAACTCATTAAAGGGTTGCTGAGAGATAAATTGGAAAAGTTAGTACTAGGATGGCCTGAAAATCCACAAATCAAGGTCGAGAATCCTGCTCATAGTGCTCCTTTATTGGACTTAACCTTCTCCCCCAAGCCTCTGGGAGGCTAGCTCCTTCACCCCCTTGTAGTGAGTGGGGAGGCAAAGGGTGGATATATATCAGAAAGCTCATTGAAAACCACCGAGGTGATTTATTGATTACGTGCTTTGTAGAACCTAAGTTAGTACCAATAACATTTTTGGTAGACACTGGAACCCAAATCTCTGCATTTAGAACAGAAGATGCTATTTGCACAGTTTTATAAGAAATTACCTTGTTGCTGCCTTTAATGTTAAGGGCTCACTGCTCCCCATCCCTTTGCCCCCCTTGCCACTTTTTCTTCCTCTCACCGAGAAGCGAATCTGGTTTTCTTTCTTTTTGACTTCTTGTCAGCTATATTTTTCTCTGCAAATTTCCCCCCCTTTTGAGAGTAATGAGTTTGTCTTGCTAGCCAAATCTGTGAGTGGAGCTTTTAATTTTTAAGCCATTGCTGGGTTTGTGGTGGACCTTTAGGGCTACCAAGCTGGACGTGGACCTCTACACCCCTCTCACTGGGGCAAATTGTGAGCAATTACAGTGACACCAGTAACACCACTTGGGACGACTTGGAAACATGGCCAGTCCAATTCCCCGCTGAAGGTAAATACTGTTTAACCCTCTGGGTTGTGTGATTTTTCATTGGAAAGATATTGGAGAAAAACCCAGTGAAAGTTTGAGTAAAAAGTAATGGGATGAAGTGGTATATGCAGATATATTCTTTACCCTCTGCAATCACCCTGAATGACAGAAAAATGTGATTCGATATGCCCCAAGGGTCCTATGGTGTTAGCTTTGGAAAAAGAAAATAAGAAAGAAAGGAAAGGAAAGCTGAAAAAGGTGTTGTTCAGCATGTAGTATAGGGAAAGTGAAGAGAAGAGAAAATCCAAAAGGAGCCAAAAGTAACCAATACTGTGGCAGCTTTGGAACAAGAGAGGTTACAGAAAGAGAGATTAGCATATTTTTGTGTTGGTGCATGGCAATGGCTTAATGAGGCTAGGCATAGCAAGAATTTTGAGGGATTTTGGTCAAATAAAAATGAGTCCTGTGAGGCTTGGTGGCCCAAGGGCTGAGGTTATATCCAGACTTGTGGATGGAAGTGACGTACGGAAATAGACTCTATAACTCGAAAGTTATAAAGTAGGTATGTTTATTGCGCGCAGGGGCACGGGGGATCGCTCCACCACAAACGTGCTCACCGGAGCAGCGAAACTATCCCATACTTATACAATCAAACAATGAATAATCAACTAACGCCTATACATATTAATTACCTAACCCCGCCTACTCTCGCTTCACATGCTAATTAGCTTATCAGTCCTTCGCGCTTGCGCAGATCCTTAAAAAAATTGTGGGCAAGGGGTTCGGTGGTCTTTGGGCGGAAGGCTCCAAGTCTACCTCATGACATATTTTTCACCCTTTGCCTGGAATGTGCTGGTCTTGATGTTTGCAACGTTCTTATTGGTCTGAGTTAGCGTATGACCTTGTTGACTGTCTGCTTTCCTCGGAATGTTTTGGTCCTAGTCGTACATCAAGTCCTTTATCAGTCTTCTGTTTCTTTTGTATAGGCGGAGACGACGGAGATGGGTACCTATTATTCCATCCTCCAGTCCTTGCCCTTTATCTTAATCTTATCCTGGAAAGTACAAGGCTTTCAAGCTATTCGACATCATTGTCTAGCTATGCAAGAGTTGTCTTCCCTAATTGTGCTGTACTATACATGTACTGTGATTCTATACCTCGGGTCAATTCTATAATTCTATATTCTCGGATCAATTCCCCCCTTTCTTTTATACTAAGTAAATTCTTTTACTTAAACAGTTTCCCTGAATGGTATAAGGCATTGTACATAATAGTTATTCTTCTAGACATTCTCCAAAGCCATAAGTATAACATAATGTTTAATATTACTACAATTCCTAAGCTAATTAGCAGTATCACAATGGGGTGCATCATGGTATTAAGGTTTCCTGTTGCAGAGGGTGACCAACTAAAGAGGGTGTCCCACCAACTATGATTCCCGTCTTGCTCTATCTTCTTTAAGACTTTTCTGATCCCTTCTGTATTATGATGGATTGTAAGAAGGGTTTTCTGCCTTTTAATCCTGACTTCTTCTAATATTCGTTGTAAATTTTTATGTCTTAGTAGATTTTCTATATTACTTATATTTAATCCTATGGGGGCAGGAAGTATCATCTTTGATAGAGTAAGATTAGTTCTTAAGAGTTGGTGAGTAGTTATTGGGGCTGAATAGTTGAAATCACATCCAGTGATAGTTGTAAAGTTACAAATACAATAGTTCGAGTATTGTGCTGTTTCTCTTTCTTTCCATCTATGGTTATCGTATACAACTATCGTTTTCAAATCTATATTTGGTCGGGCCTCGAATTGACATATCTTTTGGTCCGTGTCTAAGCAAATGTCTTGAGCTATTATGGTATTACTTTCACAAAGGAATCCTTGCTGTTCCCTCATGATGCAGGGCTCGAGGTCTACTGTCTGCCACTTACCATCCATTTCCCTGGCCCATGTTCTATGTGCAAAAGGGTAGAGTAGCGTCCTGTCATGGTTAATTCCGAGGGCCATGATGGGGTGTATAGTAATTACCGCCGCCTTATGTATTGTTAACACAAAAGCTGTAACCATATTTGTGTTAGGGTCATAAGTAAAGTTGACCATATTCCACCATGATTGGAGCTTCCTTTCAGTTTCCGTAGCACTGTCCCAAACTACTTTTCGGATTTCTGTGGGGAATATGCCTTCTTCTCCTTCCCTTATTATGGACGCTGCTACCGATTGCATCCATAGCTGGGCCTGAATGCAACTTAGGGCTAGGGCGACATTGTCCTGTAACCCGCCTAATGCCTTGGTGATCAGTTGATGGTCTCCTACATCTATCTGTTCCCATTTCGAAGTATTTTTGATGCCAACCATTGTTGTACCCCTAGTGAATAGTGGGATCAACTATTATAGTAATCTGAGATGCCTTCTTATGAGTAGTTCCATTAATCAGTCGGCACCCTATTCCAATCTTTTCACATATGATCCCTTGAAGTTTATAAATATCCTGCTCTATATCCCTGCTCCATTCTCCCCTCATGTATACTTGATTTTCATGCATGGCCACGGTAGACAGATTTAAATCTTTTCGGTATCCAATGTATGCTTGAGACCATGGCCAATCATCGTTTAGTATCTGGCAATCTAGCATTTCACAATTTGCTCGGAAAGTCGTACAATTGAAAGAGAGTATAGCACCACTCTTATCACTGATGATACAATTTTCTTTCTGACTGGAGATACCGCTTATAACTTATAATGATTAGGATTAGTTTCATTTTCTACTACTACTAGGAGTAAATCATTAATTGCTACCAGTTCATTTACACGTTGTCTGTGTTGTTTCCACTCTTCTTTACCCGAACGAACTTGAGTTTCAATCCTCTATTCTCTGGAGTTACTTTCCACGAAGTTGTGGGGATTTTCTTTATCCGGGTATGGTGAATCCAGGAATTCTGTCCCTCGACCTTGACTGCCGTGTAGAAGGACGTGATAGGGTCCAGTCCACTGTGGTTCCAGAGCCTTTTCTGTAAGAGACTTAACATATACATAACAGGCCCGTCCAGACCCCTACTACGCGTTCCCATTACATGCTTTTCAATTCTTTTTAATTGCTTGTTTAGTGTCACCATATAGGAAGTCATTATTTCTTCACCAATTTGAGAAGATGTTCCTTTTTGCACCCCATAAGGCCATCCATATAGAATTTCGAATGGGCTAAGCCCTTCTCTTATAAGAGCCAATGGTAAAGATTGAGGCCAAGTTAGATTAGTTTCCTGGCCTAGTTTGACAATTTGTTGTTTGATTAGATGATTCATTTTTTCCACCTGACCACTTGATTGTGGTCTGTATGGGGTGTGTAATTGCCAATCTATTCCTAGATGGTGACTAATCTGTTGTATTATTTTGGACTCAAAATGTGGTCCTCTGTCCGAGGACATTACTGCTGGAACTCCAAACCTTGGTATTATTTCCTGGAGCAATACCTTGGTTACTTCCCAGGCTTTAGCAGTTCTGCATGGGAAGGCTTCTGGCCAGCCTGAAAAGGTATCCGTTAAAACCAACAAATATCTGTACCCCCCTTTTCTTGGGAGTTCCGAAAAGTCAATCTGCCAATGTTGCCCTGGACCGTTTCCTTTCCCAATTTTTCCAAATTTTAGCTCTTTTATTACTTTAGGGTTGGTCTGGAGGTAAAACCAAATTTAAGTCCCAAAATCAACATAATAAACAGTCCTGCTAGAGCAGACAACAAAGTGGTTAACCAAGGTGAAACATTAAACCAATTTTCATACCATGACCTGTCCGTTTTACGATACTTGCTGGACATATATAAAATGCCTTGCATTGGGCCTGAAGCTTTGTTAGATCTGGGGTACCGATCTGATAATTTCCAAGCCATAGGTTTATGAGTGTTTCCATTTGCTTGGGTTATAATCAATAACCAAACTAACGGTATACCAGAAAAAAAGGTGTTTGTCAATTTTGTCAATTTAAGTATATTTTTACTAGTCCTGGGGAAGTTTGGCCATTGCTGCTTTTGTGTCCCATTGTTCTGGTTCTTTTCTCCACGGTTTGTTCCTCCTCTGCCTTGCCCATCGACTCGGTTGCTTCGAGCCACGGGGTGTACCATCTTCTCGGCAGCAAGGGAATTCTTCAGGAGAACAGCTGTTTTGGGCTTTCTGCCTGTTTATATAGGCTTCCCACTTTGCAGCTTTAACTAATGGGACAAAGCAAGACACAGTTATTACTTCCCTTCTGCACTTTATAGCCAAGATTTCAGCTACAAAGGGGACTGGTTCGTTGGAATGGTAACAATAATATTGAGGGTTTATTCTTTTGTCAAAAATTTCCCACCACTCATGGGATTCTTGAATAATTTCTTGTTTAGACTCTAATTGTTTTAGTTTCCGCTCAGTGAGAGTTCTTTGGATTTTCCAACACTGTGTGCAAACTCCTATCGGAGGGTATCCACATTCACAGTGTGTCCACCATTTATCCTGGCATACCTTACACCTGAAACAAGCAAATGGATAACAATTGCAGTTCAAATTATTACACCTAATTCGTACATTTAGAGTGCTTATATTATTTACATCAGCATATCTTCTATATTCAATATTGTGTGGTTGTATAAGTTTAGCAATTTCCTTCAACACTTTGTACGTTTCCATATATAATAGATAAAAAAGAAATAATTCTAGCAAATATAAACAGCAATATACACTTTATACCAAAAGGTAATGTGGCAAAATAATCAAATAAAGTCTTTATCATTACGTTGCCTTTTCAGGGTTGTCTTGGTGTCACCTGGAGTACTGATTACTTTCCAGTGGGGTCTCGTCACTGGGCCTTTACTGTGACTGGCATGAGTCCATCCACACTCAGTAGTCCGGACAGCTGTTTCTTTTAGGATATCATTTTTCTTCAATATTCTTGCCAGTGCACTATGGGCAATGGCAGGCAAGTGTTTGTATCCTTGGGGAAGGTGGTTGAAGGTATATTGTGTATCCTCCCAAGTGAAAACAGATTGATGTTTACCCTCCTCTAGAAGAGGAATCATCATATTTAGCTTGCATTGGGCCGACTGGTTCAGCAGTGCCAGCACCAGCAGCTGAGTGGCACTGCATTGTTTTGATTCCCTGCGGACTGCTGCTACTGTCAGCAGTCCCCTCCCGTCTATGGTGCCTACTGACCACACTGTACCCTTAACAGGGTGCTCTGGCTGCAGTATCACAGGTTTGTAAATCTTTGATCACCTCTGTGATCCCCTCCTTAGCAGCAGATGGTAAAGGATATTGATTAACGTTTGTTATTCTGGAAGGAGGTGACTTTAACAGTCTCTATAAGTTCTGGCACTTCACACAGCAGGGATTCAAAGCTCCACACTGTCTATTAGGTAGTTTCCAGACTTTGAGTATATTATTTCAGTATGGACCAATGACAATCTTTATTTTAGACTTTTGTTTTTTTCCCTGGAGACCAAACACACAGTACTAATTGATCTTTTTCAGGGATTCCAGCTACTCCTATTACGTTAATTTTCTTTCCTGGGTAGCAGTCAGTCCTAATTTTTGCTGATAACACTTATTTGAGCTTCCATAGCAATTGTGAAATTTATAGGTTTGTGCCTGGGACCACACTGGGTTAGTGTGCTGGTCAGGCTATTTTAAGGTGGATATTACGCGAGTGGATTGGTCTGAAATTCCTCTTGCATTTTCTAGTTTAAATCCATCAGGTCCTTCCTCAAGTCTGAGTAAGGACTGACTGGCAGGCACAGAAGATTTTACCCTCCTGTGTTTTTGGTGGTATCAGAAAATTTCATAAATCTACTAATTTGGCCGCTCCACCAAGTTTCCCAAGTGTGTGAATAATCTGTGAATTGCCCATTTAGGGCTGGGCGAGGTGAACTTAGTGCTAATGCCCTTCTCCACAGATCGTTTCGTTGAGGACTGGTTTGTCGAAGGAGGGTATCCTTCTCTAAAGAAAGAAAAAAGAAAGGAAAAAACCTAGCCCCATGCCTGGCAAACCCAGAGCTGCAAATTTAAACATTGCTCTAAACATTCCATCTTTGTGCCATAAGTAACAATTTCTTGTAATAGTCCCCCCCCCCCCCGTTAAAACAGTCTGTTGTTGCTGGTTGGGGCAGCGAATGTTATGATAATAATTTACTTTAGGCTTTGCACAAAGATTTTAAGGTGTTCAGGGAGATGCCTGGTTTAAGGGGAATGTCCTGCCTCTAACACTGATATATGTTTGAATACACACAGCCTTTTTGCACTGATTCAGCCAGCCAAGATAATTCAGTGGAACCAGCAGTTTTTTTACCCAATCCTGTCCTTGGGTTGAGAGACGAGATTAGTGCATCAAGAATATCATATTGCTCATCTATTCCCTCGGCCAGTGAAGAGACATTACTATATATATTGGCTGCTTTAGGGGCGGCCATCCTATAATTACTCAGTTTACCTACAGATTTTACAGGGGCAATACATCCTGAGAGGGCCACAGCTTAGTATCCAAATTTCCCCTATTCACTCTCAGGAGGTCATACCGTAGTCACAGGTTACGTTACAACACTCAAAGGGCAACATCATACACAAACCACACTGTTCACAAAACGAGCAAGATCCGTTCCTGCTCCTGACCCAGAGACTTGAAAGCTCTCACACAGTTCTCCTCCCATACACCACCAAGTAATTCCACTTTTCAAATCTCTACAAACCATTCGCTCAAACTGTCCTAAACCCAAAAAAGTCACCCTAATCAGACTGATCTTCCTCCCATCCAACACACAAAAAATTGCTTTCAAACTGCACCACAACCTCCTCCTTACATACAGAACACAAACCGTGGTTTACACACACACACATACACAAATAATCAGACTACTTCTCAGTCAAACACTTAAACCATTCAAACAACACACTCAGATTACTTCTCATTCAAACCACACAGTACCGGGCAAAATTTCTTCCATATATTAAACGTAGCAATGGTTATGAAAGTTTTCCTCTCTCTCTCACAAGTATGCTGCAGCTCAGTCACTCTCCACTCACACCAGTGTTAACAGAGTTATTTCAAACAATAAACAATAGCGGTCCGCAGTTATAGTTACGATGTCAAACACAATAACAAACACAGCTGCAATATTAAAACAAACCCGGGCACTTCCAATAATACAGTACTGCAATTATTAATTCAGTTCTTCCTAATTCTGATCGGGCCCCGTGATCAGTGACCCCCCCTGTACGCAACTTCAGTACGGGCCTCTGAGTCACCCGATCTACTCCCCGATCCCTGGGTTTGCTCGATCTACCCTCAAGATCGCTAGCGGCCACCCCTTGGTCAACAAACCCCTCCGAAGGTACCTTTTCTCCCAGGGACTATGCTGCGCACCGGACGTCTCCGCGTGTCTTATCAGCAGCCCTTTTCTATAAACATACCATTTGGTCCGTAGATCCAGGGGTTTCTCTTCTGCTCCCGGGTGAACAGCTGAGAATAGGAGGCTCCTCCAAGGAAATTCCCTTGGGTCGCGCCTAGGAGCGTCCGCTCCACAGCTGGTCCCACAGCCGAGCAGAAATGCTCCTGCCTGGCTCGCCAAAAACTGACATACGGAAATAGACTCTATAACTCGAAAGTTATAAAGTAGGTATGTTTATTGCGCGCAGGGGCACGGGGGATCGCTCCACCACAAACGTGCTCACCGGAGCAGCGAAACTATCCCGTACTTATACAATCAAACAATGAATAATCAACTAACGCCTATACATATTAATTACCTAACCCCGCCTACTCTCGCTTCACATGCTAATTAGCTTATCAGTCCTTCGCGCTTGCGCAGATCCTTAAAAAAATTGTGGGCAAGGGGTTCGGTGGTCTTTGGGCGGAAGGCTCCAAGTCTACCTCATGACATATTTTTCACCCTTTGCCTGGAATGTGCTGGTCTTGATGTTTGCAACGTTCTTATTGGTCTGAGTTAGCGTATGACCTTGTTGACTGTCTGCTTTCCTCGGAATGTTTTGGTCCTAGTCGTACATCAAGTCCTTTATCAGTCTTCTGTTTCTTTTGTTTAGGCGGAGACGATGGAGATGGGTACCTATTATTCCATCCTCCAGTCCTTGCCCTTTATCTTAATCTTATCCTGGAAAGAACAAGGCTTTCAAGCTATTCTACATCATTGTCTAGCTATGCAAGAGTTGTCTTCCCTAATTGTGCTGTACTATACATGTACTGTGATTCTATACCCTGGGTCAATTCTATAATTCTATATTCTCGGATCAGAAGAAAGATACAGATTCTTGGTACTGCACTGGACAAACACATAGTCAATTTGGGAGACGTAATAGTACCTTTTTTTGCCCTCTGGGAGATTTTAACACATCTTACTTGCAACACCCAAAGACTGCAGCTGGACCCTTTGCTAGAGGGGCCAAAGCCAAGAAGGGACATTACTGGATTTGTGGACACAATGCTTATACAATGCTACCAGCAAATTGAACAGGGATTTATTATATTGGAATGATTCAGCCTCTATTTTTCCTTCTTTCAGAGGCTGAAGGTACTCAACTGGAAGTGAGACTTTATGACAATCTGGGTAATAAAGGTGTTGCACTAGAGAAAAGATCTGTCGAGATTGAAATAGGTGGAACACAAAACTGGGGGAAAAATGAGTGGCCTCCCAAAAGAATAATAAAGCATTACGGGCCGGCCACATGGAATCCTAATGAATTGATAACAGGGACATGGGAACCAATTTCCAAACTGAATCACATAATTCGCTTGCAAGCAGTTTTGGAAATAATTTCCAACAAAACTGCCAATGCTATAGATCTCCTGAATCAACAATCTCGAGACATGCGTGCTGCAGTTCTGCAACACCACTTGGTTTTGGATTATATATTGGCTGAAGAGAGAGGAGTATGTGGGAAATGAAATATTACTAACTGCTGTTTGAACATTCCTGATGTAGGTGAAGTGGTCATGCAACTGACCACAGACATCAGAAAGGTAGCACATGTTCCCATGCAGACATGGAATGGCTGGGATATTGATTTGTGGTTCTGGCTACCAGGACCCTTGGGGGTCCTCCTTCGCCCCACGTTGGGCGCCAAAAGTTGTTGTGGTTTAAAACTCAGCTGAAAAGCTGGGTCCCACAAAAGTTAGAAAAAAAGTCCCCTGCCTCTTTAAGAGGTGGGGGATGGGCGAACGGAGGGAGCCGAGGAGCCTCGAGGAAGGAAAAAAAAAACAAACTAAAGCCCCGCGGGTTGGGATAAGGATAGTTTACTAAACGACAGGAAAAGATATGAAAACAACTAACTACAGTGCTATTATATACAGTGCAAACCTCTCACACCACTACGTCATTTGAGCTGTGCCCGAACCGCTGCTGATTCAAAAGCCCCGAACGCAGCACTCCCGACCGGCGCTGCAAATCCCCCCCCCCCCACCGCCGCCTGCCGCACCGATCCAAAAGAGAAAGAGGAAGAACCCAGAACTGGCACTGCACCTGCCCGGACCGGAACTTCCCGTGCCCGGGTCCGGAGCAGTTTCTGATGGGTCCGGAGTCACCCCTGGGGGAGGGGGTTGGACCGCCTGATCATGACGCAATTGGTATGGAATACTCTCAGGGCTAACATAGCCTGTTGCTGGGCTGAACCCAGGACACCCACTTTTGTCTAATATATATATATAAACTCTTGATTAACTGAATAACAAAACTAAACTTTATTAGCATACACAGCTGTAACAACAAAGGAAAGCAGTCAAAAGTAAGAAGAAAACCACAATAGCAGCAACTCCTAACAGCACATAAAGTAATAGCTTAAGGTGTTTTTGATACACAGTGACATCATCTGCATCCCTGCGACGAGAAGCATGGGTCCTCTGCCTAGAAGTAAAGCAATAGCAGAAAGAGGAAAACCTTGATCCTTTCTAAACCAACTATGTAAGTTCGAAGTGACCTCTCAGTCTCAATAACACCCACCTCTTTGGTTGCTCTGGGGGGAGCAACTGGGCATTCTGTTCCAGTGTCTTACAGTAAAAAATTTCTCCCTAATATGTAGTCTAAACCTACCCTCTTTCAGTTTAAAACCTTAACCCTTCCTCCTGTCACTACAGGCATTGGCAAATGTCTCTGTCTTTCTTATAAGCCCCCTTTATATAGTGAAAGATCACAATATGGTTACTCCGAAGCCTTCTCTTCTCCAGGCTGAACAAGCCCAACAATCTCAGCTTTTCTTCACAGGACAGGTATTCCAGCCCTCTCATGATCTTCATGGCCCTCCTCTGGACCTGCCCCAACAAGTCCATGTCTTTCCTATGTTAGGGGCTCCAGAACTGAACACAGTACTCCATGTGGGGTCTCACCAGAGCAGAGTAGAGGGGGAGAATCACCTCCTTTGACCTGCTGGCAATTAATACTTTGGTTTAGAACCTTTTTATATGTTGCTTAGTCACGCAAAAGAAAGATTATTATATGGGTTTAGATGGTACAAACCACAAATGCAGATCAAGCTGTTTTTTCTAACATGATGGGTTAAGAATGTTTCTCCCGTGCAGCTATTTAGGATCTGTACTATATAATATGCTCCCTGGGAAGATACTAAAACTATCCCTTATGACTATTCTGTTTATGCTATTTTTTTTGTTTATGCTTCAGAACACTCAGCATCCTTTTTGCTAATAAGGTAACACGATAGCTTTTTATGAATACATAGTTAGACATAATACTAGTAAGTATTTGTAAGTAAGTATTATCAACTTATTGTCCTGGTTTCAGCTAGAATGGAGTTAATTTCTTTTCTAGCAGCGGATGGAATGCCGTGTTCGGGAGTTAGGATGAGAGCAGTGCTGATAGCACCCTGATGTTTCTAGTTGTTGCCAAGCAATCAAGGACTTTTTCAGTTCTTCATATTTCCCTATTAACGAGAAAGGAGGGGACGCAGCCAGGACAGGTGACCCAAACTGGCCAAAGGGGGTATTCCATACCAATTACGTCATGCTCGGTATAAAGGGGAAATGGGGGGAGGAGGAGCAGGTGGCTCCAGGACGCACGGTTTTCGGGGATGGTCCCGTTCTGGGATGGTTCTGGGCTGCACGGCCTGAGTTGTGTGGTTTGGTGAGAAACTGCATTGTGTATCACCAGTTTAATATATCTTTTTTTGCTCTAAATTCCTGTTATCATTGTTATATTTATCTTTCTGCTATTCTAGTAAACTATCCTTATACCAACCCGTGGGGTTTTGGTTTCTTGGGTTTGGTTTTTTTTTCCCTTCCCTTCCCTTCCCTTCCCTTCCCTTCCCTTCCCTTCCCTTCCCTTCCCTTCCCTTCCCTTCCCTTCCCTTCCCTTCCCTTCCCTTCCCTTCCCTTCCCTTCCCTTCCCTTCCCTTCCCTTCCCTTCCCTTCCCTTCCCTTCCCTTCCCTTCCCTTCCCTTCCCTTCCCCTCTCAACTTTCCCCCCCTCTTCCTTTTAAAGAATAAGCAGCTCCGTGGTGTTCTGCCCTCAGCTGGGGGCAAAACCACGACATTTATATTAGAAACATAAAGCTGCTATATATAAAATATCAGTATTCAGATGCTGTTCAGCCTGGAAAAGAGGAGGCTGAGGGGAGACCTTATCGCTCTCTACAGCAACCTGAAAGGAGGTTGTAGTGAGGTGGGTGTTGGCCTCTTCTCCCTAGTGACTAGCAATAGGGCATGAGGAAATGGTCTCAAGTTGTGCTGGGGAGGTTCAGATTGGATATTAGGAAAAATTTCTTCACCAAAAGAGTGGTGAAGCATTGGAACAGGCTGTCCAAGGAGGTGGTGGAGTTGCTGTCCCTGGTGGTGTTCAAAAATGGCTAAACATGATATTCCAGGATGTGGTTTAGTTGACATGATAGTATTGGACTGATGGTTGGACTTGATGATCTTGAGGTCTTTTCCCACCTTGATTATTCTATGATTCTAACTTTTATTATCCATAACTTTCACTTGCTCAGTCAGCGCTACACCCAAAAGAGAGAAGGATACTCTCAAGGCTCAAACATACCACTTGTACAAAAATGATAAAGAAATTCTTACTTAATCAATTTTTACTTAAACCACAAACACAAAAAAAAAATAAATCTAAATCCAAGGTCTTCCAAGCAAAGCCTTCTACCAACTTCAGTGAGGAATCCTCATGGATAACATGAATTTTAAAATAATATACCTTACAATATTTATGATGCATTGTATATCCTTATTGACTTCCAAAGAGAATATATCTTGAGACTATCATAAACATAATATTATCTTAGCACTTTAGGTTAAATATTCAAGTCATACAGTAAATATTTTCTTCACATATTTAACCCTTGTAACATAATCTGAAGGACTCAAGTGTTGAATTTGTATTCCCTCTAGGTCCTAAATTTAAACTGGTTTTTACAGTTTTATCTATCTCTCACAATACCTATCCACCTGTGTATGCACACAGAGAAATCCAGACTGGTTCCAAGGGCAATGCATTATAAATTCATTCAGAGAGAAACACAGTTCCAAAGATCATGACACATTTCCAGCTTCTTACAGTGATTTGTCATGGCATTCCTCACACTCTTCCCCTGATCCAGCGTGGGGTCCCACCCACCAGAGACAGTCTTCCACAAACTTCTCCAATATGAGTCCTTTCCCACGGGGCTTCAGCTCTTCACCAACTGCCCCAACATTGATCACTTCTACGGTGTTCAGTCTCTCAGGCCCAGACTGCTCCAGTCTGGTCCCCCACGGAGTCACAAGTCCCCCCCAGCAAACCTGCTCCTGTGTGTGGGCCTCTCTCTCTCTGTCTCTCTCTTCCTCCCCCTCCCCCTCTCTCCATGGGCTGCAGGTCCTGCCAGGAGTTTGCTCCAACGTGGGTCACAGCGTCTTCCATATGTCTCCACCCACTCCAGCTTGGGGTCTCTTTACGGGGCTGCAAGTGGGATCTCTACTCCTCATTGTCTTCCATGGGCTGCAGGGGGACACCAGGTCCACCATGGTCTTTTCCAATGGCTGCAGGGGAATCTCACTCTCTGGCACCTGAGGTGCCTCCCCCCTCTCCTTCTTCACTGACCTTGCTGTCTGCAATGTTTCTTATATCTCACTCCCTTATCTGGTGGCAAAAAGTGGCTGCTTGCGGATTTTTTTCTCATAAATATGATTCACAGAGGCGCTATGACCATTGCCAATTGGCTTAGCCTTGGTCAGCGGCAGGTCTGTCCTTGAGCCCGGCTGGTATTTACTCTGTCAGGCCTGCGGGAAGCTTCTAGCTGCTTCTTGCAGAAGCCACCCCTGCAGCCCCCCCTTCTCCACCAGAACCTTGCCACGCAGAACCACAACAGGCACTTCTATGTCTTCACAGCCACTGCAAGGAGCTGTACGGGTACCAAGCAACCCTTTTTAAAGGAACATAGCCCCTCCACAGACTTTGTCCACCAGCAAGATGATGAGGGACCCTGGCCAACTCACCTTCGCCAGCCCTCCTGATAGGAGCTGGCCATGTTTCCTCACACGGTCCAGACAGCTTTCTAGCTGGACAAGAACAATACAATTTCTATATTATTGTATCTCTGGAGACACCCCAAGTCTAATTTCAACCATTTTAAATCTAGCAAGACAGGTAATAATAAGAAATCATTTTAAAAAATCATGTTTTAATAATGTTCCTTGTACATTTTAATATCAACAGACATATGTGCATATATTTATGTGTGCACACAGAGTGATAGACTTTATAGATACAAATATACCACTGGTAGTTTACAAGTTTAAGAAATCATGTCAAGGGCAATATTATTAATGAACAAGTTTATAATTTAAAAACACATCACTCCCCTCCCCCCCCCCAAAAAAAGAGAGAGAAAGCAAATTGAATACCTAAGTTCTGAGAGGACATCTTTGCTAGTCTTATGCACATTACTATATAAGTATTTTGAAGCTCCCATGGCAGCAATCTCAGCCTGTCATAGCCCATTTGGATCTCTCAAATTTACATGACAGATTATTCTGTAAATTAAACTTTATTCCATAAACTCATTAGGTTAACCCCCCCCCAACCATCAAATCAAGCGAGGGCTCAGTCCCCTTTGTACAGACTAGTCTAATGTGAACTTTCTAATTCATTACTTCACTAATTCATAAGCCCATCGCACAAAAGAACCATCTCACACACAGAGCCTGGCACCAGACCTCCATGTCTCACTTGCCCCTGGCAGTTGCCATGGCACCTTCCCTTCTCATCAGTCTCTCTATACCCTTAAGCCAGAGGAAAATCAAGTTGTGGACAAAACTTTATACCGCCCTGACCTCAAGCTACCTCTCTTCAGTAGAGACACCAGAAGAGAAATACCAGTCCATAAGGAGACATTTTACAGATGATTTTCTCTTGGCTACAAGGTACAGTTTCTAGAAGTAGCTAGTATGTCAAAGTAAGCTGATATGGTAATGAGCCCCGTATTAGGTGGCCAGGACAAATACAGCATGATTTGAGGTGAACGCAGAGAGGAGAGGTCAGCGCCTGCGCAGTGCTGACCCTGTAGCTCATGTGGCTGGGCAGGTAAGTTCTGGCTCTCATCATCTGGGGAACTGTCTCACCTACTGACAGTCTGAGACAGCAGATTACCATGGCCTCCACCAGGCAGAGGGCTTGCCCCATTAAGAGTGTGGCAACCCAGACTGAGGGCCTGCCCAGGAGTGTAGTCTCCACCAGGCAGAGAGCTCGCTCCATTAAGAGCATGGAGATGCAGACCGAGGGCCTGTCCAGGAGTGAGGCTGTGCAAGTCTCTGGATGCAGGGAGTGCCTGAGCCTGCTCAGCAGATAGTGGGGACAGTTTCACCTGTGTGAGGTGTGAGCAGATGGAAGATTTGCTTAGCATGGGGGCAGATCTCAAAGAAGAGGTGGAGAGACTGAGAAGCATTAGGGAGTGTGAGAGAGAAATTGATTGGTGGAGCAACTCGCTGGCTAGCCAGAGGGAAAGTAACCAGGGAAATTTTCCCCAAAACGTGATGGATCCCCAGCTCTATCAGGCAGAATGGGGAGAAGTCAGTGACCAGAAAGATGGAGAGGGTTGGAAGATAGTCCCAGATCGGCGCCGTGGGAAAACCTCCTCCCTGACTACCTTGGTTCCTCAGGTCCCTCTAAGCAATAGGTTTGAGGTGCTGGGAGTTGAAGAGGAGGCAAATGGGAAGGTGGGGGACAATTACCCTAATAGGAGGACAAGAGTGAGGAAGTCAACTCCACGCCTCAAGACTGCCTCCACCAGTAAAGACAGAAAGGTGATTTTGGTTGGGGATTCCCTTCTCAAGGGAAGAGAGGGCTCCATATGCAGGCCAGACTCTACCCATAGGGAATGCTGCCTCCCTGGGGCATGGATCAAGGACATATAACTAGAAAACTCACGGATCTGGTTCGTCCCTCTGATTACTACCCACTCCTCATTGTTCAGGCAGGCAGTGATGATATCTCTCAAAGAAGTCTGAGAAGTATCAAAAGAGACTTCAGGGGTTTAGGGAGGCTGATTGAGGGAGGGGGAATGCAAGTGGTGTTTTCTTCCATCCGATTTGGGGCAGCGAAGAACATGAAGTGGGCCAGGAAAACATAGGTGCTGACTAGTTGGCTGAGGGACAAGTGCTGCCTTATGAACTTTGGCTTTTTCAATCACGAACGGGCCGTTTACTCAGCGTCTGGCCTGAAAGCAGCGGATGGGTGCCACCTGTCCCCAAGAGGGACAAGAATCCTAACTCAAGAGCTGGCAGGCCTCATTGACAGGGCTTTAAACTAGTTAGGAAGGGGGGAGGGGATATAGAATCATAGAATTGTAGGGGTTGGAAGGGACCTCGAGAGATCATCGGGTCCAACCCCCCCCCCGGCCAAAGCAGGCTCCCTAGGACATATCACTCAGATAGGCGTCCAGACAGGTCTTGAATATCTCCAGAGATGGAGACTCCACCACCTCCCTGGGCAGCCTATTCCACTGCTCTGTCACCCTCACTGTGAAAAAGTTCTTCCGCATGTTGGTGCGGAACTTCCTATGCTTCAACTTGCAGCCATTGCCCCTTTTCCTATCCCCACAGACCACTGAAAAGGGACTGTCTGATTCCCCCTGCATCCCCGGCTTCAGATAATTATAGACATTAATTAGGTCCCCCCTTAGTCTTCTCTTCTCAAGGCTGAAGATTCCCAACTTACTCAGCCTATCCTCATAGGGGAGATGCTCCAGGCCCCTAAACATCATCGTAGCCCTTCTCTGGACTCTCTCCAGGAGATCCCAGTCCTTTTTAAACCAAGGAGCCCAGAACTGGACACAATACTCCAGGCGGGGCCTGACCAGGGCGGAGTAGAGGGGGAGGATCACCTCCTTTGACCTGCTGGCCACACTCCTCCGGATGCACCCCAGGATCCCATTGGCTCTCTTGGCCACCAGGGCACACTGCTGGCTCATGGCCAAACTGTCATCTACCAGGACCCCCAGGTCATTCTCCACTGAGCTCTTCTCCAGCAGGTCATCCCCTAGCCTGTACTGATACAGTCGGTTGTTCCTTCCCAGGTGCAAGACTTTACACTTGCTTTTGCTGAATTTCATCTGGTTTCTAACTGCCCAGCTTTCCAGCCTGTCCAGGTCTTGCTGGATGGCAGCGCAATGTTCCTGCGTGTCAGCCACCAACCCCCAGCTTTGTATCATCGCCGTACTTGCTGAGGGTGGATGCTATTCCCTCATCAAGGTCGTCAATGAAGATATTAAACAGGACTGGATCCAACACTGAGCCCTGGGGAACACCGCTAGTCACAGGTCTCCAGTCAGATTCTGCTCCTCGAAACACAACCCTCTGGGCTCGATCCGACAGCCAATTCTCAACCCACCTCACTGTCCACTCATCTATCCCATGCTTTCTCAGCTTTGCTATCAGGATGTCATGGGAGACAGTATCAAAAGCCTTGCTGAAGTCAAGGTAGATGACATCCACTGCTCTCCCTCCATCTACCCAGCCTGTTATGAGATTGTAGAAGGCTATGAGATTGGTCAAGTATGATTCCCCCCTTGGTGAATCCATGCTGACTACTCCTCATGACCTTCTTCTCTTCCAGTTGTTTGGAGATGGCATCCAGAACAAGCTGTTCCATTACCTTTCCTGGGACAGAGGTGAGGCTGACTGGCCTATAGTTACTAGGTTCCTCTTTCTTGCCCTTTTTAAAGACTGGAGTGACATTGGCTATCCTCCAGTCTTCAGGCACTTCACCTGTCCTCCAAGACCTGTTGAAGATGATAGAGAGCGGCTCAGGAATCACCTCCTCCAGCTCCCTCAGCACACGTGGATGTAACCCATCTGGGCCCATGGATTTGTGTGCATTAATGCCTTTGAGCTGCTCCTGAACCTCCCCTACCTCAACCAGAGGGAAATTCTTCGTTTCCCAAACACTCCAACTTTCATACAGGATCTGTGGGTCCCGGGGGGCCGTTGAAGTGAAGACCAAAGCAAAGGCAGCATTCAGTATCTCCACCTTCTCAGCATCCCGTGTTACCAGGACACCCTCCTCATTCAGTAAGGGACCTACATTATCCCTGGTCATTCTCTTACTATTCACATATCTAAAAAAACCCCATTTTATTATCACAGAATCACAGAATCACAGAATCTTAGGGGTTGGAAGGGACCTCAAGACATCATCGGGTACAACCCCCCTGCCAAAGCAGGCTCCCTATCTCATATTACATAGATAGGCGTCCAGACGAGACTTGAATATCTCCAGAGAAGGAGACTCCACCACCTCCCTGGGCAGCCTATTCCACTGCTCTGTCACCCTCACTGTGAAAAAGTTCTTCCGCATGTTGGTGCGGAACTTCCTATGCTCGAGCTTACAGCCATTGCCCCTAGTCCTGTCCCCACAGACCACTGAGAAGGGGCTGGCCAATTCCCTCAGCCACCTATGTCTAAGATATTTGTAAACACTAATTAGGTCCCCCCTAAGTCTTCTTTTTTCCAGGCTGAACAGACCCAGCTCACTCAGCCTATCCTCACAGGGGAGATGTTCCAGGCCCCTAATCATCTTTGTCGCCCTTCTCTGGACTCTCTCCAGAAGGTCACTGTCTTTTTTATACCAGGGAGCCCAGAACTGGACACAGTATTCCAGGTGGGGCCTGACCAACGCAGAGTAGAGGGGGAGGATCACCTCCTTCGACCTGCTGGACACACTCTTCCTGATGCATCCCAGGATCCCATTGGCTCTCTTGGCCACCAGGGCACACTGCTGGCTCATAGCCAACCTGTCATCAACCAGGACCCCCAGGTCCTTCTCCACAGAGCTCTTTTCCAACAGGTCATCCCCCAGCCTGTACTGATACAGTCGGTTATTCCTCCCCAGGTGCAAGACTTTACACTTGCACTTGTTGAATTTCATTTGATTTCTCCCAGCCCAGCTCTCCAGCCTGTCCAGGTCTCGCTGAATGGCCAGCGCTGTGTTCCTGCATGTCAGCCACCCCTCCCAGCTTTGTATCATCGGCGTACTTGCTGAGAGTTGATGCTATTCCCTCATCAAGGTCGTCAATGAAGATATTAAACAGGACTGGACCCAACACTGAGCCCTGGGGAACGCCACTCGTCACAGGCCTCCATTCAGATTCTACTCCACTGATCATGACCCTCTGAGCCCGGTCTGACAGCCAGTTCTCAACCCACCTCACTGTCCACTCGCCTATCCCTTGTGCCTGATAGCTTCTCTATCAGGATGTTGTGGGAGACAGTATCGAAAGCTTTGCTAAAGTCAAGGTAGATGACATCCACTGCTCTCCCTCCATCCACCCAGTTGGTAATGACATCATAGAAGGCTATGAGATTGGTCGAGCACGATCTCCCCTTGGTGAATCCATGCTGACTATTCCTCATGACCTTCTTCTCTTCCAGTTGTTTGGAGATGGCATCCAGAACAAGCTGTTCCATTACCTTTCCAGGGACAGAAGTGAGGCTGACTGGCCTATAGTTGCTCAGATACTCCTTCTTGCCATTTTTGAAGACCAGAGTGACTTTGGCTATCCTCCAATCTTCAGGCACTTCTCCTGTAGTCCAGGATCTATCAAAGATGATAGAGAGCGGCTCTGCAATCACCTCCTCCAGCTCTCTCAGCACACGTGGGTGTATCCCATCCGGACCCATGGATTTGTGTGCATCCATTCCTTTGAGTCGCTCCTGGACCACCCTTTACCTCAACTAGAGGGGAGCCATTCGTTCCCCAACCACTCCTACGTTCATCTGGGATCAGTGGGTCCCGAGAAGCCTATCGGAGTGAAGACCGAGGCAAAGAAGGCATTAAGTATCTCAACCTTCTCACCATCTCCCGTTACCAGGACACCCGCCTCATTCAACAAGGGACCTACATTATCCCTGGTCATCCTCTTACTATTCACATATCTAAAAAAGCTCTTTTTGTTGTCCTTTATGTCCCTTGCCAGCTTAATTTCTAAGCAGGCCTTAGCCCTCCTAGTTGCATCCCTACAGGCCCTGGCAACATCCTTATATTCATCCCATGATCTCAGACCCTGTTTCCACAGTTTATAGGTCTTCTGCTTCTCTTTGAGTTTACTCATAAGTTCCCTGCTTATCCACGCAGGTCTTCTGCCTTTCTTTCCTGATTTCTTACTCAAAGGGATGCACCTATTCTGTGCTTGGAAGAAGTGCTGTTTGAATGTTAGCCAGCACTCGCAGGCTCCCATTCCTTCAAACAGAACGACCCATGGGATAGCCCCTATTTGATTTCGGAGGAGATCAAAGTTAGCTCTTCCAAAATTCAGGGTAGCTATCCTACTTTTTGGCTTGCCTCTTCCACTCAGGATCTTGAACTCGACCATTTCATGGTTGCTTTGTCCTAAGCTGCCCCCGACCTTCACTTCCCTAACGAGCCCGTCCTTGTTAGTAAAAACAAGGTCAAGCATCCGCCCTCCCCTTGTAGGTTCCTGCACTATCTGTATCAGGAAGTTGTCTTCCATATACTGCAGAAGTTGTCTGGACTGCATACGACTGGCTGTATTGCTTGCCCAGCAAATATCTGGGTAGTTGAAGTCCCCCATAAGGACCAGCGCCTGCGATCTTGAGGCTACTTCCAATTGCTTATAAAATTCATTATCAACCCGCTCCTCTTGATCAGGGGGCCTGTAGTACACGCCCACGACTATGTCACCCAAACTGGCCTGCCTTTTAATTCTTACCCACAAGCACTCGACAGATGGTCCATCCCTACCCAGGTGGAGCTCAATACATTCTAGGTGCTCTCTCACATAAAGAGCAACTCCTCCACCTCGTCTCCCTAGTCTATCTTTCCTAAAAAGCACGTAGCCATCCATGGTAGCGTGCCAGTCATCCAGGCTGTCCCACCACGTCTCAGTGATCGCAATGAGATCGTGGCCCTGTGACCGCACAAAGATCTCTAATTCTTCGTGTTTGTTTCCCATGCTACGTGCGTTTGTATAAAGGCATTTTAGTGGGGCAGCAGATCCAGATATCCCCAACAGCTCACTGCGAGATTTTCGATAGGGGGTGGGCAAAAGCGGCTCCACTGAGGAGTTCATGGGGTAGTCCACAGAGTTATCCCTACTCTCGTGTGGAGCAACATCCCCAAGTCTGCCATTGTGCTGTTGGCATTTATCTATTTCCCCCAGCAACTCGTGCTGTGGCTCCAAAAGCACCTGCCTTACCCCAGCAGCCTTTGTAATATCCCCTTCCCCCTTCCTAACTAGTTTAAAGCCCTATCAATAAGCCCTGCCATCTCCTGAGCAAAGGATCCGCTTTCCTCCATGGGACAGGTAAGCCCCATTAGCAGTACTCATGTCCGGAGCAGAGTACACCATCCCTTGGTCAAAAAACCCAAATTTCTTGTGCAGGCACCAGCCTTTCAACCACTGATTCAATTCATGGGTTCTCCTGACCTGCTCTGAACCCCACCTCCCACAAGTGGGAATAGAAGAAAATATTATTTGGGCACCCGCCCCCCCAACAAAGCGACCTAGGTCACGAAATTCACTCTTGATAGTGCGCAGTCTACACTTCGTGATTGCATCTTTACCTGCTTGAACTATCAATAGTGGGTAATAATCAGAGGGACTAACCAGCCCTGGGAGCCTTCTGGTAATATCCCTGATCCTGGCTCCAGGAAGGCAGCACACCTCCCTACATGTAGGGTCTGGTCTACATATGGGGCCCTCCGTCCCACTGAGGAAGGAATCCCCAACTACAACTACTCTTCTTACTCGCTTTGCTGAGGCCGTCTCAAGGCGTGCAGATACTCTCCTTGCTCTGGGCTTTCGCTTCCTGTGAGGTAGAGGGACTGTATTCATCTCCTCACATATCTCCCCTTCAACTCCCAGGGCCCCAAATCTGTTGCTTACGGGGACCTGAGGGGGTGGGGTAGGGAGGCGGGGGGAGTGTCTATGGCAGCGAGTAGGGACCGCCTTCCAGCCTTCCTCAGGGTTTGGGTCGCTCCCATTTACCTGGCTAGGGCAGGGCAGAGGGACCGCCTTCAGTAGTGTGGAATCTTCCTGGCACTCTTCCCTCTTGGATGCCAGGGAGCTACTCCACCAGTCAATCTCCATCTCGCATTCTCGAATGGCTTTCAGCCTTTTGAGCTCTTCTCGCTCCCTTTCCCGAATGGCTTTCACCTTTCGAGCTCTTCACGCTTCCTTTCCCGGGTGGCTTTCAGCCTCGCAAGCTCATCTTCTAGACTAGCAACTAAGCAGAGGAGGTCATCCACCTGCTCACACCTCACACAGGTGAGGCCCTTGCTTCTTTCCCTTGGCAGCAGTAGACTCAGACATTCCCTGCAGCCAGTGACCTGGACCGAGGCGTCCCTAGGCACGTCCCTCATTGGGGTTGTCCCAGATTTGTTGGGGGAAGGTCTCCGCCTGGTGGACACCATGGTTCAAAAGGCTGGACAAACAAGAAGCAGGGAACCCTTGGCTCAACCTGTGTACTCTGAGCTGGTGTGCTCAATTTCCCCTCTGAGCGGGGAGGGAAGGCTCACCCTGCCCGCGCCAACCACCACACCACACCCTTCTGACGCGCCACGCCCTGTTTGCCCGTCCTGTTCGCAGCGCTCCTGGTCGCTAGCGCTCCCAGCGACCCCTCTTGTGTGGAGTTGGATTGCCGCTGCCGCGCTAAGCTCCGCCCCCGATGAGTCACGCCGACGTGCAGTCTCAGTGAGAGGCAATGGCTGCCGCCGGGTGCAGTGCGGGGTCTCTCCTTTCCTTCTTTTATTTGACTCGAGTTTCAATGCTCGGGGGTTGCCGCTTTCAGAAGGCTCCAACGCCGGGTCTCCCTTGCCTGAGCTCTCTTCCTCAGCGATCCTTTATGTCCCTTGCCAGCTTCATTACCAAGAGGGCTTTAGCCTTCCTAGTTGCATCCATAGAGGCCCTGACCACATTCCTGTATTCTCCCCAGGTGCTCAGACCCTTTTTCCACAATTCATACATCTTCTGCTTCTCTTTCAGTTTACTCAATAGCTCTGTGTTCATCCATGCAGGTCTTCTGCCTCTCTTTCCTGATTTTTTACTCAAAGGGATGCATCATTCCTGTGCTTGGAAGAAGTGCTGTTTAAATGTTAGCCAGCTCTCACAGGCTCCCATTCCATCAAACAGCATAGCCCATGGGATAGCCCCTATTAAGTTGCGGAGGAGATCAAAGTTTGCTCTTCCAAAATTCAGGGTAGCTATCCTATTTTTGGCTTGTTTCTTCCACCCAGGATCTTGAACTCTATCATTTCATGGTCGCTTTGTCCTAAGCTGCCCCCAACCTTCACTTCCCTAACGAGCCCGTCCTTGTTAGTGAAAACAAGGTCCAGCACCCGCCCTCCCCTTGTAGGCTCCTGCACCATCTGTAGCAGGAAATTGTCTTCAACACACTGCAGAAATTGTCTGGACTGCATACGACTGGCCGTGTTGCTTGCCCAGCAAATATCTGGATAGTTGAAGTCCCCCATAAGGATCAGTGCCCGGGATCTTGAGGCTGCTTCTAACTGCTTATAGAATGTACTTTCAACCTGCTCCTCTTGATCGGGGGGCCTATAGTACACTCCCACAACAAAGTCACACATAGCAGTTTGCCCCTTGATTTTACCCCACAAGCACTCGATAGATGGTTCATCCTTACCCAGGTGGAGCTCAATACATTCTAGGTGCTCTCTCACATAAAGAGCAACTCCTCCACCTCGCCTCCCTAGCCTGTCTTTCCTAAAAAGCACATAGCCATCCATGACAACATGCCAGTCATCCAGGCTGTCCCACCACGTCTCAGTGATCGCAATGAGATCGTGGCCCTGCAACCGCACAAAGATCTCTAATTCTTCTTGTTTGTTCCCCATGCTACGTGCATTCGTATAAAGGCATTTTAGTGGGGCAGCAGATGCAGGTATCCTCAACAGCCCACAGCGAGATTTCTGACAGGGGACTGGCAACAGTGGCTCCACTGAGGAGTACTCAGAGGAATCCACAGAATTTTCCCTACTGTCACGTGGAAAAATGTCCCCAAGTCCACCACTGTGCTTTTGGTATTTATTTTTTTCCACCATCAACTCCTGCTGTGACTTCCGAGGTACTTCCCTAACCCCAGCAGCCTTCTTAATATCCCCTTCCCCCTGCCTAACTAGTTTAAAGCTCAATCAATGAGCCCTGCCATCTCCTGGCCAACGATCCGCTTTCCTTTATGGGACAGGTGAGCCCCGTCAGCAGTCATCATGCCAGGAGCAGAGTACACCATCCCCTGGTCAAAAAACCCAAAGTTCTTGTGCCAGCACCAGCTTTTCAGCCACACATTCAACTCGTGGGTTCTCCTGTCCAGCTGTGAGCCCCTCCTCCCACAAGTGGGGATAGATGAGAAGATTACTTGGGCTCCCCCCGCCTCGACAAAGTGCCCCAGGTCCCGGAATTCCCTTTTGACAGCTTGCAGGCTACACTTTGTGATTGCGTCCCTGCCTGCTTGAACTATCAGCATTGGATAATAGTCAGTGGATCTTACCAGCCCTGGTAGCCTTCTGGCAATGTCCCTGACCTGGGCTCCAGGGAGGCAACACACCTCCCTGCGTGTAGGGTCTGGTCTACATATAGGGCCTTCTGTCCCTCTGAGAAGGGAATCCCCTACTACAACTACCTTTCTCTCTTGCCTGACAAAGGCAGTCTCGAGGTGTGTGGATGGTCGCCTCACTCTAGGCTTCCGCTTTCTCTGGGGCAGAGGGGCTCCATTCATCTCCTCACATACCTTCTCCTCAACTACCAGGCCCCCAAACCAGTTGCTTAGGGAAACCTGGGGGAGTGGGGTAGGTAGGCAAGGGGAGTGCCTACGACGGTGAGTCGGGACTGTTTCCCAGGCATTCTCGGGGTTTGGGTTACTCCCATTTACCTGGCTAGGACAGAGAGAGGGGACCGTCTTCAGGTGCAAGGTGTCTTCCTGACTCTCTTCCTTTTGGGACGCCAGGGAGCTACTCCACCAGTCAATCTCTCGCTCACAGTCCCTGATTGCTCTCAGTCTTTCATTCTCTTCCTTTAGTTCTGCTACCAAAGCTAGCAGATCATCAACCTGCTCCCACCTCACACAGGTTAGGTGATTGCCTCGTTTCTCTAGCAACTGCAGACTCTAGCATTCCCTCTAGCTTTATACTAGAGCTTGTGAAGAGGGTGAAATTCAACAAGATAGAGAAGGGCTTGGAGATGCTGAAATTCTACAAGACTCTAGGGAAATACTTCTAAAGTGTCCCATAGGAACTTCTGGGGACTCCTCAGAGGAGGTAGTATTGCTGACCCCCCTTCTGGAACCTTCTAACATCCCTCTAGGAGGCAGTGGGGGAAAACTTCAGATTCCTCCCAGAGGTTTGAGGGAGGGCTCCTCAAAAAAGCTACTGAGTCAGAAAGCCCAGCTAATGTGTCTTTACATGAACGCAGGCAGCATTGGTAATAAGCAGGAAGAATTTGGAACCATGATGTCACTGGAAAATTTTGATGTAGTTGCAATCATGGAAATATGGTGGGATGATTCCCACAGTTGGAATACCCCTGTAGAAGGGTATCGCCTTTTTAGAAGGGATAGGCTAGGAAGGAAGGGTGGGGGAGTTTCCCTCTATGTTAAAAAGTGGATAAACTGTGAGGAGCTCTCCCTGAGAAGTGGCCAGGAGCAGGTCAAAAGCCTGTGGGTCAGAATTAGGGATGGGGCTAAAAAAGAACAGCTGGTGATAGGGGTCTACTACAGGCCACCTGATCAAGGAGAGACTACTGATGAGGCTTTCTTCCTTCAGCTGCAGGAGGCATTGTGTTTGCAGGCACTCATGCTGATGGGGGACTTTAACCACCTGGACATCTGCTGGGAAAACCACATGGTGAGCTGCAAGAGGTCCAGGACACTCCTGGAGTCTGTAGATAACAACTTTCTGGTTTAAATAGTTGATAGACCAACTAGAGGCAATGCATTGCTGGACCTGATGCTCACCAATGTGGGGGAGATCATTAAAGGTGTTAAGGTTGAAGACAGCCTGGGCTGCAGTGACCATGCCCTAGTTGAGTTTGCGATCTCAAGGGATGTGGGCCTGGCGAAGAGTGGGATCAAGAAACTGAACTTTAAGAGAGCAAACTTTAGGCTGTTTAAGGACTTGTTGGCCAGGATGTCCTGGGAGGTGGTCCTTTGAGACAGAAATGTTGAGGACAGCTGGCTACTCTTTAAGGATGCCTTTCTGAGAGCTCAAGGGCTCTCTGTCCCTCTGAATAAGAAAGTGGGCAGGCAGGGCAGTGTCCTGGGTTCAGCCCAGCAACAGGCTATGTTAGCCCTGAGAGTATTCCATACCAATTGCACCATGATCAGGTGGTCCGCCACCCCCACCCCCTCCCTGCAGGGGTGACTCCGGACCCGGGCACGGGAGGTTCCGGTCTGGGCAGGCGCAGTGCCAGTTCCGGGTTCTTTCTTTTTCTCTTTCTCTCTTTTGGATCGGCCCGGCAGGCGGCAGTGAGGGGGGAGTTTGAGAGCACCGGTCGTGAGTGCCACGTTCGGGGGCTCTGAATCAGTAGCGGTTCGGGCACGGCTCAAATTACCTAGTGGGGTGAGAGGTTTGCACTGTATATAATAGCACTGTAGCTAGTTGTTTTCATATCTTTTCCTGTTGTTTAGTAAACTATCCTTATCCCAACCCACAGGGCTTTGGTTGGTTTTTTTTCCTTCCTCGCAGCTCCCTCCGTTCGCCCATCCCCCACCTCTTAAAGAGACAGGGGACATTTTCTAACTTTTGTGGCCTCCAGCTTTTCAGCTGAGGGTAAAACCACAACAGGCAGGAAACCAGCATGGCTAAGTAAGGACCTGCTGGTCAAACTGAGGGAAAAGAAAGGCAAATACAAGCTCTGGAAGAAAGGGTGTGTAACCTGGAAAGAATACAGGGATGCTGTTCGGACTTGCAGAGACAGAATCAGGAAAGCCAAGGCGCAGATGGAACTGAACTTGGCAAGGGATGTTCAAAACAACAAGAAGGGATTTTACAGGTACGTTGGCCAGAAGAGACAGGCCAAAGAGAACGTACCCCCCTTGGTAAATGAGAAAGGAGAATTGGCTGCGACTGATGTGGAGAAGGCTGAGGTACTGAATGAGTTCTTTGCCTCAGTCTTCTCTGGCAGCCAGGATTCTCATAATTCGCAAATCCCAGAACCTTGCATCCTTAGAACTCTAGTTGGGAACTGGGGAAGTAAATCCCCCCGCACTGTAAGGGCAGAGCAAGTCCGAGACCGCCTCATGAGACTGAATGTCTACAAGTCCATGGGGCTGGATGACATGCATCCCAGGGTCCTGAAGGAGCTGGCTGATGTGGTTGCTGAGCCGCTCTCCATCATATATGAAAAGTCGTGGCTGTCAGGAGAGGTTCCTGGGGACTGGAAAAAAGGTCATGTCACTCCCATTTATAAGAAAGGGAGCAAGGAAGACCCAGGGAATTACAGGCCAGTGAGCCTCACCTCTGTGCCTGGGAAGATCATGGAACACATCCTCCTGGATGACATGTTGGAGCACATGAGGGATGAGCGTGTGATCCGGGACAGCCAGCACGGCTTCACCAAGGGAAGGTCGTGCCTTACCAATCTGGTGACTTTCTATGATGGAGTGACAGCATCGGTAGATAAAGGGAATGTGACCGATGTCATCTACCTGAACTTGTGCAAGGCCTTTGACACAGTCCCCCTCCACATTCTTATCTCTAAACTGGAGAGATGTGGATTTAATGGGTGGACCATCCAGTGGATAAGAAACTGGTTGACAGCACGTAGACAAAGGGTGGTGGTCAATGGGTCTATGTCCAGGTGGAGGCCAGTGACAAGCGGTGTCCCCCAGGGGTCTGTCTTGGGACCGGTTCTCTTTAACATCTGTATCAATGACATCGATGATGGAATTGAGTGCACCCTCAGCAAGTTTGCGGATGACACCAAGCTGAGTGCTGTGGTTGACACAACAGAAGTAAAGGAAGCCATCCAGAGGGATCTTGACAGGCTGGAAAGGTCGGCCCGCGTGAACCTAATGAGGTTCAACACTGCCAAGTGTAAGGTGTTTCACTTGGGCCGGAAGAATCCCAGACACAGATACAGACTGGGAGAAGAACTTCTTGAGAGTAGCCCTGCTGAGAAGGACTTGGGGATTCTGGTGGATGAGAAACTTCACATGAGCCAGCAGTGTGCTCTTGCAGCTCGCAAGGCCAATGGTATCCTGGGCTCCATCAGAAGAGGGGTGGCCAGCAGGGACAGGGAGGTGATTGTCCCTCTCAACTCTGCCCTCGTGAGGCCCCATCTGGAGTACTGTGTCCAAATCTGGGGCCCCCAATACAAGAAAGATGTGGAACTGTTGGAGAGGGTTCAGAGGAGGGCCACAAAGATGAATAGAGGGCTGGAGCACCTGCCCTACATGGAGAGGCTGAGGGAGCTGGGCTTGTTCAGCCTAGAGAAGAGAAGGCTGTGGGGGGACCTCATTGCAGCCTTCCAGTCCCTGAAGGGAGCTTATAAGCAGGAGGGGATTCAACTTTTTAAAAGGATAGACAATGGCAGGACAAGGGGGAATGGAATAAAACTAAAGGAAGGAAGGTTTAGATTAGATATTAGGGGGAAGTTTTTTACAGAGAGAGTGGTGAGGTGCTGGAACAGGCTGCCCAGAGAAGTAGTGTGTGCCCCATCCCTGGAAGTGTTCAAGGCCAGGTTTGATGGGGCCCTGGGCAACCTTTTGTAGATCCAGGCCTGAGGTTGGTGGCCCTGCCTGTGGCAGGGGGGTTGGAGCTTTATGATCCTTGGGGTCCCTTCCAACCCATGCCATTCTATGATTCTATGAACAGCACACAAGGTAGCATTCCCCACGTGAATCCAAGGAGAACTAACCCTCGCCTCACTCTGGACTTGAACTGAAAAGCAATTATAATAACATTATAAGGGTATTTGAGTGAGGGACGGAGGGATGTTAGAAATGACAAAAGGTCCTAAAAAAGGACTCAAGGTAGATACATTAGTGAAGCAGTAATTTATTATACGTTCTTGCAAGAGTGGGTGACCCAAAAAGTAGGCACACTTTTGGTCAGAGGCCGCAACCTTTTTATACCATGTTCTTGTACATTATTCATTACTTGTCCCGCTTCGTATTAAGATGAGTTCTAGGAAATGATTTCCATAAACTCCTCCCAATCGCATCTGTGTGTTGTCCCATGGTGGTGGTCGTCAGGGGTCTTGGTGATGAAGGCTTGAAGTCTTCCTCCTTCCCCTGTTTAACTATGGATTTTCACGGGATCAACCACAGTGTCTTATTCACAATAGTACATAATACAATACACATTGCACGTCTGGCAGATTCCCGTTTCCCATAGGTGAAGAGAATTAAAATGCATGAGTCTCTTTGTCTGGAACAACTGCTTACTGGCAAACATTTGTTCTTATCTTAACTCTTCCTGGCAACTGACATGGCCTAGGGCTGAGGGAAGTCAAGGCTCATACAGGTTTCAGATTAAGTAAACCCCACATTGTCTTGCCCATTTGTGTTAATGTGGCAATTTTGGTGCCCCAGTATGAATCAGCACTGTGGAAACCTGTTGGTTGAGCTTTGTTTCCCTCAGCTACCTTTTATTGGAGAGAATGGTTTTTGCCATAACAGCAAAACTTATATTAATAGTACTCCCTTCTAGTTCTCCACTTTACAAGTCAGCACAAAAAAATTACAGCAACCCATTTTAGTTTGCAAAAGCAACATTTCCAATATTTCCCACGAGGGATAAGTTACTATTCCCGTTTCATAGAAGAAACAGGAAAAGGGTAGGATCGCCGTGTGTATCCTGGGCACCATTCTCTCTCCTCCCCGGGCTGATGTAGCATGGGCTCAAACAGGGGTGGGCAGAGGATCCGGGCTGCATGGGACGGTGACATGTCTTCCAGCCGGCAGGTGGCGCAGCAACTGCACTGCAGGTGCATGGTGCCTCTTCAGGGCCTTTCCTCAGTAGAGGCTGGCTTCTCTTTTCCTCACAGGGGGACGCCCAGGGGTATGTGAGGGAGGCACAACAATAACACCCAGCAGGTTCTGCCTAAATGCTTTCAAAATGCACTAGTCTTTATATGTGAGGGAAGTTGTAACAGAGTTTAAACATTCTTCAAAATCAAAACTCCCATTAATTTTACACACACACATATATATACACACACACATACAAAACCTTTCCTTTTAAATGTTCTATATAGTCAGAAAGATACATAGGATATATCTGTGGTGTACTTAATCCAGGTCTATACACAACATATCAGTGAGGCTATATACTTGCCTGGCAAGCAATCCCCTTTTGACAGTTTTTCTTGAGTGTAGGTTTTTTTTATTTTTCCTTTCTCTGTTGCATTGTCAGCAAATTAACAAATACTTTTTTTAACCCTTTCTTAGTCATTTGTCTATACCTTGGGACCTTGGCAGATAGCTATTACGTCTAAATAAATATAATTGCAGAACTCATAAACAACACATACTGGAAAGGACTGGGAGTATAAGGAACTGCCCACTGTTGCATGCAGCATGTTTAATATCATACTTTGCTCCCTCTGACAGTCTCACTTTTAACTTAATTTCCTGTGACAATGAGAAACATTAAAACATCTTGCAGGCAATGGGTTTGCTATAAGACACAAGTACTTGGATAGAGGAATATGAAATTATTAATGTTACAGGGAAGGTTTATCAGGAAGTATATGTATAAGATTCAGTAACAGTATGGATAATATCTATGGATAACTATGTGGGTAATAATTGTATCTGTCATTTACTGACAGTACTTATTAGGATAAAATATTTATAAAGGATGTTTTATGTTTCAAAACAAAAGCCAACTATTATGGAGATGAGGGCTGAAACAAATTTCCTCATAGGTTTATTATCACATAATTGTCCATTATAGGGGTTCTTTCACTAAGTCACAAAGCAAATGAGTAAAACAGCATGTAATATGGCTATCAGGTGATGCCTGATTCAGGACTACATGGCTCATCCATTAAAAATCTGAAGATATTTATTAAGTAGTGAATTGAATACAATTATGTCAATGGGAGTGGTACATACAAATTAAATTTATGTCTCCAGGGATGTCTTTTCTCACTAAAAATGCAACATTAAATGACAGTTTCACATTTGAGGTACACACAGTGGTCATGCCTTCTACACTGAGCTATATATGAGAGTTGGTTAAGAAAGCTGAGTCAGACTTCATCTACTGAGGACGATAAAATATTGTTTAAGGTATGTAGGAGGCTGAGGGGAAACCTTAACCTCCTGAAAGGAGGTTGTAGTGAAGTGGGTGTTGGCCTCTTCTCCCAAGTTACAAGCAAAAGGGCATAAGGAAATTGCCTCAAGTTGTGCCAGGTGAGGTTTAGACCAGATATTAGAAAGAATTCTTCACCAAAAGGGTCATCAATCATTGGAACAGGCTGCTCAGGGAAATGAAGGAGTCACCATCCCTGGAGGTATTAAAAAGATGCCTAGATGTGGCAATTAAGGACATGGTTTAGTGCTTGGACTTGGTCTTAAAGGTCTTTTCCAACCAAAATGATTCTATGTAGGTTTTTTCATATGACTGCTGTGCCCTCAATTTTCCTCTTAGTCTTATACCTTTTAGTAAACTTTACTTAATTCATATTGTCAGCATATATGAATAGTTGTAAAAAAGAGGACATTATTTTCAAAAGAGGGACAAAAGGTGCTGGAGAGGACATCATACATGAAACTAGAGCAATGCACCCATATACCTACTTTCCTCTACCTATGACTTTCCTAGAAGATTTGCAACATTCTGTGGTGGTTTGGCTCTAGCCAGAGGCCAAATACCCACCAAGCCGCTCGCTCACTCCCCTCTTCAGCCAAAGAGGGGAGAAAATAGATATTAGGAGGCTTAGGAACTGAGATAAGGACAGAGGGATCACTCTCAAATTAGTGCAATGGGCAAAACAGACTCAGCAGGAAAGTGATTTATTACTACTAACTAATACACCCGGTGAACCGGAACGAGATAAGAAGCGGCCAGGTCTTTAAGCACCTTCCCCTCACCCCTCCTTTCTTAGCACACTTAAAACCCATCATGATATTACTCCCTTCTTCCCCCCCCAACCTGGCGCGGGGAGGGGCAGGGAATGGGCAGCGGGGTTCCGGCGATTCCTCACAAGCTGCTTTTCCTTCCAAGATCTTAACACTTCTACTTCCCCCCACCCCTCGCCTCTTCACACTCTTGACTTTAATCATAGATTTGCTCCCTTCATCCCTCCCCTCGCAGCACAGGGAAGGGCAGGGAATGGGGAGTGGGGGTTTCAGTCCATTCTTCCCGAGTTGTCTCAGCTGCGGGGGGGGGGGCATTCCACACACACGCATACTTCCCTGGCTGCACCGTGGGGTCCCACCCACACAAGAGTCGTATGCACAACTTCTGCAGCGTGAGTCCTCTCTATCAGGGAGCCATCTCCTCACCACAGGCTTCTCAGCAGGACTCCTCTCCATGGAGTGCTGACATTCAGGTCCAGACCCCCCAGCCTGGTCCCCCACAAAGTCACAAGTCCCCCGGCAAACCTGCTGAGGCGTGGATCAATCTTCACAGAGCATAGGTGTCTCTGCTCCCCGTCTGTCGGAGAAGGGAGACTTCGACTACCATATGGTTCATCAGCAAGTCCCAATTTTTATTCAAGCAAGCCTTGGTTAAATACACTGCTTAATTAGCTCATGCATATTGCGAAAGTCAAGCTCACTATTGGTCAAGCAGATAAATGCCGGCCCGTCCCCTCTTTGTTCTGTTTCCACATTCCTGAAGTTTAAACATCCTTTTATCACATCCTGCAGGTGTCCGAGCGCCAGCAATATCGTTACAGCTAGCTACTGGGTCAAGCCAACTTAGAGCTAACACTTACCCTTCTTACACCATCTCAAGCAGATCCAGGCTGCTGTGTTCCTTCTCTGATAGCCAGCACTGAACTAGGCTCTCCACACCCGTCCTCATCCATGGGCTTTGGGGGGACACCTGTTTCACCATGGTCTCACCACGAGCTGCCGGGGAAACTCTCTTTTTCGCATTCTTCACCCCCACCTCCCCACACCCCCCCTGCAGGCCTGGCCTTGGTGTCTGTGCAGCTTGTTACATCTTCTCTCTCACGCTCTGGTGGCAAAGTGTGCCTGCCAGCAGTTTTCCCCTATATGTGATTCACAGAGGCGCTATGACCAGCTCTGATAGGCCCAGTCTCGAATTTGGCCTTGAGTTCACCATGTTTCCAAAATATGGGGCTTGCAGAAAGCTGTAACTGCGGCTTACAAAAGCCCCCGAAGCAGCACAGCTACACAAAACTGCAAAACATTCCCAAATAGCTAATTTAATATGGAGGTGTGAAAAGGTAGGTTGGGTGTGGGAATTTTGAAATATTTTACAAATCCACAAAACCTAGAACTTAATATGCCCATCAAATTTTGTTCTATCACTGGGGACTACTAAAGGCTATGTAAAGACAGGTTTTCTAGAACTGGAATTGAAGGCAAGCTGGTCTGGGTTAGTAGTTAAAAATATAAATTGAATATCAGTCACAAACCAGAGTATAAAATGCAATATATCAATGCCCTGAAATGATAGAATATTAGCTTCTTATAAACAAGGGAAGTATCCTACTGCTTCTGTATGTTGTAAATGTCTGTCTTCTGTATATGACAGAACTACTCAAATACCATTTTCAGGATTACTGACACAATAAACCATGACAATACTAGTCTCTAATATACTTTTATCTCCCACATTTTAATTTCCAGCTGAAGGTGGAAACGATACTTCTCTTCATGTAAATTATTACATTTTCCCCTTTGTCTATGAACCGAAGACATTTCTTCTAGGAAGAGAATGCAAGGGTATAATAAAAATGTGTGTTATCAACTAAAACCAAAGGTAGCAAAAGCAAATAAACCATGCAGAATGTAATGTCCCTAAAGGACAAATAAGATAGCCTCGTGCCTGTTTGATGTGAGAGGCTATTCGCTCCCCTCTCCTCTCATTCCTTCCCTGATGGCTGTGGGCCTGGCAAGGGCAACCTTTGAGTGCCAGACTTGGTCAGGGGTAGCATCCCAGGAGTTCCTGGTTCCATCAGCCACTCATTCTTAGCGCACAGCGGCGCAGGGGAAGAATGGGAAAAACAGTCCGCCATATTTCTGCATCACCACGCCCTCGGAGCCAAGACATTGAAGGGCTTGGCGAATTAAACTCACGGTGTGTATGTCCCAGTTTCTGCCTGCCTTCTTTTTCTCTCCAGTGGCGCATTTTCTGCCTGCACCCTTCTCTCTTTCTTACTGTCAGGGCAGGAATGAGTCGCGACAGCTTTTAGGCAACAGCTTTCCCCACTAGAGGGACGAGTGCCTAGAAAGAGAAGTCTAACCGCAAGGAAGCTCTCTCGCTAGGCAGACGCTGAGATTGCCGACCGCGGCGGACTCGCCCACTTTCAGAGAAGCCCAACTCTCGCTTTAGAATAGGGGGAGGGACAAGGAAGTGTGGGTGTGGGAGGGATTAGCGTCTATTAGCATTTCCGTGGGGGGTGTTTACCTCGGAGGGTGGTGGGGGTGTAGTTTCAGAGGGGTATTCAGGGATTGTACTGGTTGCAGGAGCAGTCGGTGGTGGCAGAGATAGTGGTGAGGGAAGGAGGGAGAGGGGTCTCTGATGCTGAGCAGCTTGGTTCGCCTTGATAGGACTGCTGCCGTTGTGGCTGCTATGGTGGATGTTTTCATATTGCTTGGTGCGTAACTTGGAGAAGAGGAGGAGTTGGAAGCCGCGACCATTTAGAGGCAGGGAATAGGGGATCTGTGCTGCTGGGGGTTCTTTCTCTTTTTCCTTGCTCGTGTCTGGCATTGAGGCAGCTCTGTACGCTTCCCCTGCAGTGTCCGGGTGGGGGCTCCCGGGCGGAGGGCGTTTGCGTACCTCGGGGCTGGTGCTCTGGTGGTGGTGGGTTTTGTGCGCGTTTATAGGGTGGGGGTTGTGTCTGAACCAGTTAGGAAGAATGACTATGGAGTCCATCATGGCGTGCTGCCTGAGCGAGGAAGCCAAGGAAGCCCGGCGGATCAACGATGAGATCGAGCGGCAGCTGCGCCGGGACAAACGGGACGCCCGTCGGGAACTGAAGCTGCTGCTGCTGGGTGAGTGCGAGCTGCCGTCGGCACACGCGCTTTAAAGTGCTACTGGGTGTGCAGCCCAGACACCGCTGCCCCGGGCTCTCTCCGGCTGGCACTATCGGTGCGTTACATGGCGCGGTCGTTTTAGTTTCCCTGGGCCGTGGGTCAGATGTGGTGGTGGTATACCAGCTCGCCGTTCCTTCGCCGCCGCGTTGTGTGTATACGCCCCTGTGCAGGTTTCGCTGAGGGGCTTGTAGCTAAGTAAATAACTGTGGTTCCTATGGCTGGGCTTAAAACTGTAGGGAACCCGGTCTTCCAAAATGGAGAGATAAAGGATGGCTGGCGAGTTAGGGGGCTTTGGAGGACTATTGGCAATGATGGGTGTAGGAGAGTTTTGTTAAGGAAGCAAATTAATGGAAGATTTCGCAGGGGGAGGTGCTTTGCAGATCGATGGTGACAGGCTTTCATATCCGCCTTAGAAAGATTGGGTCAACGGCATTTTTAAAATTGTGATTTTTATTTAATGAGGTGAACTGGGATGGGGGCTTATGCTTAGATTGTAGACTTTTAAAGCAAAAAGAAAAAGAAACCATAAAGACATGGTGCATACATGAAGCTGAAGAGTAAGCATGCTGGAGGATAACAGGATCTTTAATACCTCTGGAATCCACCCACTGTTCAGAAAATAAAATCTGTTGTATCATTTCTCTTTAATTAAAACAGAGGTTGTTATTTTGGAGCCACAAGTGTACAAAGGTGTTTTTTTGTTTAATAGGAATTTGGTTTATGTTAAAATAAAACTTTTGAATTAAAATGCATTAATCTAGATCTAATGTGTTCTACTACACTGTGTAGTTCTTGTAGCTTCTGCCTTAAATTAGCAGGCCTTGAAATATATATGCAACAGCGTTTGGTGTGTGTATGAATGGGAACATTCCAAGTGGACATGGGGTGTTTATGCCAAAGACTTTTGTCTTGGGTCATGTACATGAAAGTAATAATTGGAGGAATAAGCTGCCTTTTCAATAAGGTAAGGGGAGTTGAAAAGAAATCAGAATTTATTTTAATACTTGCTTATGAATGTGCTATATCCTATACAGTTGGTCTTCTGTATATGGAGAAAGCTATTGGGATCCTCAAGTAGTGCTACCAGTAATGACATTCTGTCTCATTTTTGGCCTAATTTTTGGTTGATGGAAGTGTGTGCTGTGGCTATTTCAAGATAAAATAGAGGACAGGTAGCTTGCATTTGTTTAATTTTATGGATGTTTAAGTAGCAACTTAGATGGGCAGATGCCCACCAAAGTTACTTTATCACTCCCCTCTTCAGCTGGACGGGGAGAAAAATATATATTGGGAGGCTTAGGAGTCGAGATAAGGACAGAGAGAGATCATTCAATCATTGACGTCATGGGCAAAACAGCCTCAACATGGAATTAAAAAAAAAAAATCTAATTTATTACACTGCACACACACAGAGAAACCAGAGTAGGATAATGAGGACAACCAAATGTTAAAACACCTCCCACCACCCCTCCCTTCTTTGCAGACTGAACTTTATTCATGATTTCTCTGCCTTCCTCCATACCCTCAGGTGTCACAGAGGGAGATGGGAATGGGGGTTTTGGTTAGTTCCTCACAAGTTTTCCTTCTTGGGGGGGGGGGGGGGGGGGCACGCATTCCTCACTATCTTCCTCTGCTCCAGCATGGAGTCCCACCCACTGGAGACAGTTCTCCACAAATTTCACCAATGTGAGCCCTTTCCCATGGGGCTTCAGCTCTTCACCAACTGCCCCATAATGGGTCACTTCTACGGTGTTCAGTCTCTCAGGACCAGGCTATTCCAGCCTGTTTCCCCAGCAAACCTGCTCTGGCATAGGCCTCTCTCTCCACAGGCTGCAAGTCCTGACAGGAGCTTGCTCCAACACAGGTCACAATGTCTTCCATGTCTCCACCTGCTCTAGTGTTGGGTCCTCAGAGGGCTGCAGATTTGATCTCTGCTCCCCATCATCTTCCATGGGCTGCAGGGGGACAACCTGCTGCACCATGGTCTTCTCCAGTGGCTGCAGGGGAATCTCTGTCTCCAGTGCCTACAGCACCTCCTCCTCTCTTTCTTCACTGACCTTGGTGGCTGCAGAGACATCTCACTCCCTTCTCTGGAGGCAAAAAGCATCTGCTTGTGGATTTTTTCCTCTTAAATATGATTCGCAGAGGTGCTATGACAGTCATTGATTGGCTCAGCCTTTGTCTGTGGCAGGTCCAGCCTTGAGCCAGCTGGTACTTACTAAGTCAGGCTTAAGGGAAGCTTCTAGCTGCTTCTTTTAGCAGCCACCCCTGCGGCCCCCCCTTCTCCACCAGAACCCTGCCATGCAAAACCACAACAGTTGGGATAAGGAGAGTTTACTAGGATAGCAAAGGGAGAGGAAAATAACAACCATGCTACTTAGAATATACAAAGCAGGTGTTCTGTAGTGCATTTTGCTTGCTGCCTGGAACCTGATGCCCAATCTGTCCCTAAATAGCGACTCCTCCCTGTCCAGCTTCCCACTTTATATACTGAGCATCGTCATCGGTTATGGAAATACCCCTTTGGCTAGTTTGGGCCAGCTGTCCTGGCTGTGTCCCCTCCTAGCTTCTTGTGAAAATTAATTATATCCCAGCCAAAAACTAGGATGGCCCCACAACACAACTTTCTAAATATTTGTTTTATTTAATGGGTTTCTCATGGGTATCTGACTACTTCTTTCAGTCATTCTTACTGCTTCCTCAGCATAGTAATTTGTTCAGTTAAGTTTGTGTTGTTTGGGCCATTCATATGGTTGAGATGGACAGATCCATTTTTAAAATAGGAAAATAATAATTAAAATGATGAGGCTGGGAACTTACATGTCTGAAATTGCTTAAAGTAATCAATTTTTTAAAATTGGCTTCACCTCTGCTGTATCTTTATCCCTCCAAACTTAAAGTAGCTGTATTGCTTTATTTTATGTCAGTGATAGGCAAGCTTTTTTCGAAGTGCCAACTTCTCAGTCCCACTTTGAAAAATGTTGATAGACTTAGAAGCCAAATGGATTAAATGCTTTTGAACATGGGACAAAGGTATATCCTTTTTATCATAAGGAGAGAATACAGCATAGGGTGAGCTAATTGGCTATGCATGCTCTTTGAACTTGTTGCAAGTGCAAAGTAAAAGGTATTAAAATCAAAAGGTTTTAAGGAACAACTGAGCGTATCTATGGCATGTTATTTTTTTAATTAGATATACACACAAATGCACCTATTTTGTAAATATAAAGAAAAAGATCTGGGTCAGAAAAGAGGATTTTCCCCCTCTCTAACTTGTAGAAATAATAGTGCCTTCTTGCAAAGTGAAATATATTATCCTATGTAGGTTATTGTGTGACCTGCACTGTGCTGTGACATGTTGAAAACACTACTCTTAAGGTAAAGGTGTTCTTTTTATTTGAAATCGCAGATGAGTCAGTGATGCATGGTGTCAAGTATGAGTATCCTTTAATTCTCTATGTGTTAACAAAGGAAACAGATGGGAGGTAAACATTTGAGTTTAACATGTATTGCAGTGAGTCTTAACTGAAAGACTTTTTGTCCTGGGTTCAGCCCAGCAGCAGGTTAAACCACAACACTTTTTCTTTGTTGTTGTTCTCTGAATCTAGAGTTCTTGGGTGGGTTTTTTTTATACCTGTTAGCTGAACGAATGATTTAACTCAGTTAATTAATGAAGATTTAGACTTAAAACAAAAACTTGAAGAGCCCATCAAGCCATCAATGCCTGCTGTAATCTGAAATACCTATGCAATAGACAGTCTCCTCTACTTATATAAGTAGGTAAACAATGTGTTTGTTTTATGCCCAGAATTTAAAAATGCTGATATTGGATAGTATATTCTAATTGACTATTTTTTCTCCATTCAGAATTCTTAATTATTTTGAAAGAACATTTAAAACTTTTCTATTTATTTTGTATTGATCCATGCTTATACTCGCACTGAACACTTGGAAATAATTTTAGGTAGTTAAAACAGTATGTATTTACAACCAGAAAGTAAACAAATAATATATTTCTTGAGGTTGTGTATTGAAACCTGATTGGTAAGTATCTCTTAGCTTGGGAAAGCTGTTTATAAGGTTATCTCATTTGATTCTGGATGACAAACACTGATATAGTCTGTTATATATAGACATATACATCTATATATAAAACCAACTGTTTTTGAAGAAAACATGAATCATTTTGATGTCAGTGTGATATCATGATTGCACACTTTCTGGAAAAAAGCATATTCATTTTTTAAATGCATGATGATGAAGGAATATTTTATTTTCAGCCCACATAAAGGATTTTCTTGTGGGTTTGTTTGTTTGGATTTTCTTCCTTCTTTAGAACTGATCTACTGTAGTTAATGGAAATTAGAACCTCAGTAGTCAAATAATTCTGAATAACTTAATTATGCTCATATGTTGGAAAGCCAAGGGGCCCCAAACTTGTGCTTCCCATTAAAATAATATTGAATTAATACAGAGGGAAACATATATGCTGAACAGAGGAATCTATTGAGAAGGGACTTTTAGATATATATTGTGAAGTAAAGATATAATTCTGTGCTTTTATCTACTTCAAATGATTTTTGTTGATGTATAAAGGCAATGACAATTTCGTAAGCATTTCTTTTGAAGTAATATGACAATCTCTCTAAAATTAAACCCAGGAACGGAGTAAATAGCATTATAAGGTTGATATACATTTCTTGCTTTGCTGAATGGAATAACACTCAGGAAAGTTGTGTTCTCGTACTTGAACAGCTATTGCTAATAATTTTATGGGAAGTTTTTCAACGTTCACTTTTTACATACTCATTAAAAAAGTCTGATAAGCAAGAAAGCAATATCAAAACTGAAGGATTTGAATATAGGCAATACTATGAAGCCATATTTTTAAGGAATTTCCAGGAACATAAATATGGAGTTATTTTTGTTTTGGGTTTTTGTTGGTTTGGTGTTGTTCCTTCCCCCCCCCCCCCCCCCCAGCTAAATTTAAGAATAGAATAGATTATTTCAGTTGGAAGGGACCTACAATGATTACATAGTCCAACTGCATGACCGATTCAGGGCTGACCAAATATTAAAACGTGTTATTAAGGGCTTTGTTCACATGCCTCTTAAACAGGGATATCAGCCACCTCTCTCAGAAGCCTGTTTCCACTGTTTGACCACCTTCTTGGCAAAGAAATGTTCCCAAACCCTCACATATGAGTGTACTCCCCTCCCCACCCCCCCACCCCCCCCCCCCAAAAAAAAAACTCCAAACAAAACCAACAAAATGTATGACCCAGACCATTAATTTTAGGGGAAAAAATGCAGTCTTGAGCTAAAAAAGTAAATGTTAATTGCTGAACTTTTACCGATGTAAATCTTTTCTTCAGTAATGCTTCCCTGTTCAAATTTAATCTGCAAATTTTTGGGTTTCTCATCTAGACATCTAGCATTTTAGTACAGACAGTTGAATTTCTTAATTTCATGCTTTGTTTAATTTAATCTTATTTTGATTTTTTTTTTTCATCTGCTAAATAAGTGCACTAGTGTTTTCCCTCTAATTCTTCCCTTTCAGTAATGAAATGGTATTCCAGCTAGTTGGGCCAGTCTGTCTTTCTGAATATTGTTCCTTTTAACGATGAGAACTATCCAAACTGCAACGCCATCTTCCACATATATCCAGTGACTGTTTCCCAAAAGAAAACTGTCTGTTGTATATTCTTTACCTGTCCAGAAGTTTACCTCTAGATGTTGTGGTGTTTTGTTTTTTCCTTTTGGGATTGTTGTTTAAATTGGGTGTCAGGTTAATAAATGTGGGTTGTTTATATATATATGATTTGGAAGAATCAAAATTATTGGTTTTGCAGCAAAACTGAGTTACCATCAGTGTTTAATCACAGATGATGATACGCTCACACATGTTAAGTTTTGCTGTCATTGTCTGTTAAATATAGTTAAGCAAGTCCTTGATATATTGTCAGGGACTTGCTTGCATCCTGAGTGTGCTTTACAGGAATAGCTGACCTAGCCATGTGCACCTACTCCTTGGAATACCTGCCGACTTCTCTTGTGTACTTTATGTGCTCTGCTCATGGCTCATTGTTGTGATTTATCAGCAGCTAATTCTGCAGGAGTTTTCTTGAGGGTAGGAAGGCTCTGCAGAGGGACCTGGATAGGCTGGATTGATGAGTGGAGGTAGACTGTATGAGGTTTAACAAGGCCAAGTGCCCAGTCCTGCACTTTGGTCACAACCACCCTGTGCAGTGCTACAGGAAGAGTGGCTGGAAAGCTGCCAGATGGAAGAGGACCTGGGGGTGCTGGTTGACAGTCAGCTGAACATGAGCCAGCAGTGTGCCCTGGTGACCAAGAAGACCAACAGCATCCTGGCTTGTATCAGGAATAGTGTGGCTGGCAGGACTAGAGAGGTGATTGTGCCCCTGTACTCAGCACTGGTGAGGCTGCACCTCGAATACTGTGTTCAATTTTGAGCCCCTCACTACAAGAAAGACATTGAGCTGCTGGAGCATGTCCAGAGGATAACAAAGCTGGTAAAGGATCTAGAACACAAGTCTTATGAGGAGTGGCTGAGGTAGCTGGGATTGTTTGGGTTTTTTTTCTGGAGAAAAGGAGGCTGAGGGGAGACCTTATTGCCCTCTACAACTACTTCAAAAGAGGTTGTAGCAAGGTGGGTGTCAGTCTCTTCTCCCAAGTAACAAGTGATAGGACAAGAGGAAATGGCCTCAAGTTGAGCAAGAGGAGGTTTAGACTGGATAGTAAGAAACAATTATTCACTGAATAATGAACCTGAATGCCTTTTACATTCAAAAGTAGTAGCGATAACATACAATGACAGAGTTATTTAGCAGTTAATATAATACATCCCATCAATGGGTTTGCCTTTGCCTGACCCAGACAGTCTTCCCCAACATATTCTTCATGTGCATTACAAGGACTTTATCACCTTCTAGGGTATATGGAAGTTTCGATTGGGCAGGGACAGCTCAATTGGTAGACCCTCTAGAGTTAACTAACCAGGTAGCCTTTGCTAAATGGCTATCCCTGTGTTTGAAGGTCTCACTGCTCATTTCTCTCAGTGTAGTCTTTAGCAGTCATTTAGTATCATTTGATTCTCCTCAAGGCTGGTACACGGTAGAGTATGTGATACACCCAGTTAGTGCCATCCAATTTGGCCCAAGTATGTATGAGGGTCTTTCAATAATGAGTCCCATTGTCTGACCCAATTCTCTCTGGGGTGCCATGTTGCTATAAGATTTGCCTTTTAAGGCCAGGATAGTGTTCTGGGCAGTGGCATGGGACATGGGATATGTTTCCTGTCATTCAGTGGTTGCTTCCATCATTGTAAGCAGATGGCAGTTGCCTTGGAGGTTTTGTGGGAGTGTGATGTAATCAATCTGCCAGGCCTCCCCATTGTCCTCCATACCAGAGCATCCTTAACCGCTTGGCTTGCTTGATGTAGCACATCTTGCATTTATGGATAACCTGTAAGATAGCATCCACGGTTAAGTCCACCTCTTGATCACAAGCCCATCTATATATTACATCTCTTCCTTGATGGCCTGAGGTGTCATGGGCCCATTAAGCTATAAATAATTTACCCTTATGTTGCCAAACCATATCTAGAATACAAGGGAACAGTATGAAGTTGCAATGGGGGAGGTTTAGGTTGGATATTGGGAAGAGGCTCTTTACTGAGAGGGTGGTTGAGCACTGGAACAGGCTCCCTAGGGTAGTTGTCATGGCACTGAGCTTGACTGAGTTCAAGAAGCATTTGGATGATGCAGTCAGTCACCTGCTCTGACTTGTCTGGTCCTGTGTGGAGCCAGGAGTTGGACTCTGATCCCTATGGTTCCCTTCCAACTCAGTATATTCTGTGATCTGTCACCAGTCTAGATATACCTGAGGCACTCAGGTAGGGTCTGACCAGGGCAGAGTAGAGTGGGAGGATCACCTCCTTTGACCTGCTGGCCATGCACCTTTTGATGCACCCCAGGATCCCATTGGCCCTCTTAGCTACCAGGGCACACTGCTGGCTCATGGCCAACCTGTCATCCACCAGGACCCTCAGGTCCTTCTCCGCAGAGCTCCTCTTCAAAACTGATGGTTGTTTTGATGTTCCTCAATGTCACAATTCTTGGGTATGTGGGCATCTACATGGTGTATGTTTGTAATCACCTTCTCCAGTGAGGCAGCAATATCTTGCCATAATTCAGTAGACCAGATGAGTTTGTCTCTTTGCTGCCAGTTGCTCTGCTTCCATTGCTGCAACCACCCCCACAGGACATTTCTCACCATCCATGAGTCAGTATAGAGGTAGAATATCAGCTGCTTTTCTCTTTCAGCAATGTCTAAAGCCAGCTGTGTACGTTTCACCTCTTGTCCTTCAGCAGCTTCTGAGACTATTCCTGTAGGACTCCTTACAGCAGACTTCCACCTTCAATGCTTTCCCACGTTTTCCCACAATATGACAGGACCCATCAGTGAACAGGGTGTATTGCTTCTCATTCTCTGGTAGTTTGTTATACTGTGTGGCTTCTTCAGTGTGTGTCACCTTCTTCTCTGGAGACATTCCAGCATCTTTGCCTTCTGGCCAGTCTGTGATCGCTTCTAGAATTCCAGGGTGTGGTGGTTTGACCCTGGCTGGAGGCCAGACACCCACCAAAGCAACTCTATCCCTCTCATTTTTAGCTGGACGGGGGAGAAAAATATATATTTATGATTTTTCTCCCTTCTTCCCCCCCCCATCCATTATGCTACGGGGAGGGGTAGGGAATGGGAGTTTCTGTCAGTTCCTCACTAGTTGTTTTCCTTCTAAGCCTGGGGGGGGGAGGAAATTCTTCATACCCTTCCACAAACTTCTCCAACATGAGTCCTTTCCCACAGGGCTTCACCTCTTCACCAACTGCCCCAGAATAGATCCGTTCAATGGGGTGCCGACCTTCCAACCCAGACTGCAGTCTGGTCCCCCACAGAGTCACAAGCCCCCCTCCCCCCCCCCCCCCCCCCCAAGCAAACCTGCTCCTGCGTGGATATATCTCTCTCTCTGACACATTCTCTCTCTATCTCTCTCCACGGGCTGAAAGTGCTGGAAGAGGCTTACTCCAACGTGGGTCACAGCATCTTCTGTACGTCTCCACCTGCTCCAGTGTGGTCTTCTCCACGGGCTGCAAGGGAATCTTTCTCTCCGGCACCTCCTGTCTCCCAGCTCCTCCTCTACTGACTTTGGTGTCTGCAGTTTCTTACATCATCTCACTTCTTTCTGTGGTGACAAAAAGCTGCTCTAGTATTTTTTTTTCTTCTTAAATGTGATTCACAGAGGCTCTATGACCATCGCCGATTGGGTTGGCCTTGCTCAGCAACGACTCTGGCTTTGAATCAGCTGATGTTTACTCTCTTGGGCCTGCAGAGAGCTTCTAGCTGCTTCTTGCAGAAGTCCCCCCCTTCTCCACCAGAACCATGCCATACAAAACTACAACACAGAGTGATTGGATTTTCATTTTCAAGCCGATGCATAATCAGTGTGTCCCATTTGCTCCACATAACTTCAGTGGCATGATGTGTTGAAGGGGCCTTTCCTTTGAACATCTAGTGTAGCAGCAGCAGTTGGAATTCAGGAGGAGCTATGTTTCAGTATCAATCAATTCTGAAGAAACTCAACACCCTTCCTATGCTGTAATATCTCCTTTTCAGTTGGAGTAAAGATTACCTTCAGTTTTCTGTATCCCTTACTTCTAAACCCTAGGGTTCATCTGTGAGTCTCCCCTGATGCTTTGTTGCAGAGACTCTAGGTAGAAAGATGTGGAACTGTTGGAGAGGGTTCAGAGGAGGGCCACGAAGATGATTAGAGGGCTGCACCTCCCCTACAAAGAGAGGCTGAGGGAGCTGGGCTTGTTCAGCCTAGAGAAGAGAAGGCTGTGGGGGGGACCTCATTGCAGCCTTCCAGTCCCTGAAGGGAGCTTATAAGCAGGAGGGGATTCAACTTTTTAAAAGGATAGACAATGGCAGGACAAGGGGGGAATAGATTAAAACTAAGGGAAGGAAGGTTTAGATTAGATATTAGGGGGAAGTTTTTTACAGAGAGAGTGGTGAGGTGCTGGAACAGGCTGCCCCAGAGAAGTAGTGTGTGCCCTGTCCCTGGAAGTGTTCAAGGCCAGGTTGGATGGGGCCCTGGGCACCTTGTGTAGCTCCAGGCCTGGAGGTTGGTGGCCCTGCCTGTGGCAGGGGGGGTTGGAGCTCTATGATCCTTGGGGTCCCTTCCAACCCGTGCCATTCTATGACCTTCAGCAACCCCATTATAGAAGAGTCATTTGAGAGTCCAGGCAAAATAGACAATTGCTGTTTCCCTCCATCTCCCTGGCAGCTATTCTAAAAGCCTACTGGTATCCTTTTGGGTCTTTAAAGTATCCTCTCCAGAGGAAGTCTATGCACAAGATGCATGCAGCCTTCTAGACCAGTCCCAATGGGGTGTTTTTCCTAGTCCTTCCCAGTTGGACTCACTTCAGCTTCTAGTAGTCAACTGCTGGGATTCCCCTGACACTTTAGAAATGTAGGTGGGTTCTGACCCTTCATAGTTTGGCATTAGGGTACACTGGGTACCAGTATCCACTAAAGGTTGGCACTTCTCTGGATTTGATATTCCAGGCCATTGGATCCACACAGTCAAATAAACCTGGTTGTCCCTCTCCTCCACCTGGGTGGAGGCAGAACCCCTCTAATCTTACTCTTATTTGCTGTTCACTTGCAAGAAGGAAGAGGTCCCTTCAAGAGGCTCACAGGTACAATTACAATCACACAGTCTGGTGGGCTGTCTACTGGAGATTGGTGCAGCATTCTTCCTGGAGGAATCTCTTTTTATAACTTTTTTCCCTTGCAGTTCATTTACTCGTGCTTGGACGTTTGCCATCCCACTTCCTCATGTCTTTGCCAAGGTCGCGCAGATAGAACCACAGGATGTCTCATGGTGTGTACTTTTTATAAACTCTTTCTGGAACAGGGGAACGCCTACTTCTGATAGCTGAAATTGTGGTCTGCACAGGTGGGCAGTAGGACAAATTTTATTCAAGTTGCTGGATGTTTCAGGACAGATTATCCACAGCTGAGACAAGGGAGGAAGGAAGAAAGAAAGACTTTCTTTGTATTGCCGGAGTTGGCCAGACACTTCATCCACTGTTGGTGCTTCTTCCTTTCTCCAGTCTGTTATTGCTAGTGAGTTGCCACATGATGTCTGTGCACTCTGCACAAACTTACACCACATGGGTCAAGTACACTGGACTTCATCAGGATCAGTGGGTAGCTGTAAATTGTCCAGGTTGCTGGTCATAATGCTGTTGTGTTTGATCACATGGCTGTGGTATTTTAACCTGTACTTGCTGTATGTACTCCTTGCAGTGACGTTTATTACCTGTGGGACTTGGTTCCAGTTCTTCGTTTTACTGTACTGTGTGATATCAGCCTATGATATGATAACATCAACGATCATGAGTTTAAACTTGTATTTGTATGAGGTTTTTGCTGTCCCACCCATTTCTTGGGCAGGAAGGGATTAGGAACTGCACCCAGTCTGTGCAGGGCAAAGAGGGGAATAACTACACCACTAGAGTCTTCTCCTTTCAGTTAAATACAACACCTCTTGTAACAGCTTTTTAGAATTTTAAATATCCCTGGGATTTTCAGACCAGCGTGTGGCTATTTCTAAGTCTTCTGTATGTGGTTGAGGGTCTGCATAAGATTAAACAATTGCTTAATAATATCTCTCTAATTTACCCAAGGCTGAATAGTCAGGGGTGGTGGGCCCTGTCTATCTACCAAATGCTGCTCAACACTAGGCAGCGCCATCACCAGAGAAGGAAGAGAAACAGATCCACAGGAACTGCAGCTACCGCAACCCCCATAGCAGGCATTGCAGCTACTGCAACCTTCACAACAGATACTATGGCTACTGCAATTCCCACAATGGCCACACCATGCCTACTCAAACCACTTGATAGTCGGTGAAGATGAGCCAAAAAAACAACCCATATCAGTATCAGTTGCCCCTATACAGAAGAGAAAATACACAAAGAAATCAGTTTGCTTAGTGAAGGATGATGATGAACTGGGGCCATCCTGAGAACAGGAGGAAGAGGCAGAACCAGAGGTCATTACCTGATCCTTGTCACTGAGTAAGCTGGGAGATATGTGAAAAGATTTTGGCTGCCTGCCATATGAGCATGCTATCTCTTGGCTGCTCTGATGCAAGAGTAACGGGGCCAATAACCTGGAATTAGAAGGCAGGGAGGCCATGCAGCTGGGATCCCTGGCTAGGGAAGGAGGCATCGACAAGGCGATTGGGAGAAAGTCCCAAGCCCTGAGTCTCTAGAGGCTACTTCTGTCAAGTATGAGGGAAAAGTATCCTTTAAGAGATGTTGTATGTCATTCACCCAAGTGGAGCATTAGAGAGCTATCCAGTATCTGAGAGAATTAGCCATAAGGATTATGGTTTATTATGATCTGGACAATGCAGAGTGACCCACTGATCCTGATGGAGTCTGATGTACCCAAGCCATATGGTGTAAGATTGTATGGAGCGCACCATCATTGTACACCAATTTGCTGGCAATAATGGACTGGAGTAATGCAGATGCACCAACAGTATATGAACTGACCACCTAACTCTGATAATATCAAGACAATATTTCCTTTTCCCTCATTACAGCAGTAGAGAAATTAGTCCAGCAACACAAAGACAAAGCGTCCAACTCCCAACCTGTACAGGGCAGTGTTGCAGCTATTAGGAGAAAGCGTCCCTCTACTGATGCTACAGAGGGTGATATAGATGGAGATATTATAGAGGGTGCACACCACGAGGTATTCTGTGTTTTTGCCTGCGTGATCACAGAGGGGACATGAGGCAGTAGCATGGAAAGCCTAGCTAGACCCTCCAAGCATGAGTAAATGAGCCGCAAGGCAAAACAGTCACACAAAGAGATTCTGCCTGGAAAAACACTGCTTCAGTTTACACTAGACAGTTCCCTAGACCAAGTGGAAGGCCTACCTATATGTCTGATCCACTTGAAGGAACCTCTAAGTCCTTTATGCAACAAGTGAACAGTAAATACGATGAACAGGATTAGAGGGGCCCTGCCTACAGCCAGGTGGAGGAGAGGGACAACTGGGTTTATTGGACTGTGGATAGCTTACTAGAATAGCAGAAAGATAAATATAACAATGATAACAGGAATTTAGAGCAAAAAAAGATATATTAAACTGGTGATACACAATGCAGTTTCTCACCAAACCACACAACTCGGGCCGTGCAGCCCAGAACCATCCCAGAACGGGACCATCCCCGAAAACCGTGCGTCCTGGAGCCACCTGCTCCTCCTCCCCCCATTTCCCCTTTATACCGAGCATGACGTAATTGGTATGGAATACCCCCTTTGGCCAGTTTGGGTCACCTGTCCTGGCTGCGTCCCCTCCTTTCTCGTTAATAGGGAAATATGAAGAACTGAAAAAGTCCTTGATTGCTTGGCAACAACTAGAAACATCAGGGTGCTATCAGCACTGCTCTCATCCTAACTCCCGAACACGGCATTCCATCCGCTGCTAGAAAAGAAATTAACTCCATTCTAGCTGAAACCAGGACAATAAGTTGATAATACTTACTTACAAATACTTACTAGTATTATGTCTAACTATGTATTCATAAAAAGCTATCGTGTTACCTTATTAGCAAAAAGGATGCTGAGTGTTCTGAAGCATAAACAAAAAAAATAGCATAAACAGAATAGTCATAAGGGATAGTTTTAGTATCTTCCCAGGGAGCATATTATATAGTACAGATCCTAAATAGCTGCACGGGAGAAACATTCTTAACCCATCATGTTAGAAAAAACAGCTTGATCTGCATTTGTGGTTTGTACCATCTAAACCCATATAATAATCTTTCTTTTGCGTGACTAAGCAACATATAAAAAGGTTCTAAACCAAAGTATTAATTGCCAGCAGGTCAAAGGAGGTGATTCTCCCCCTCTACTCTGCTCTGGTGAGACCCCACATGGAGTACTGTGTTCAGTTCTGGAGCCCCTAACATAGGAAAGACATGGACTTGTTGGGGCAGGTCCAGAGGAGGGCCATGAAGATCATGAGAGGGCTGGAATACCTGTCCTGTGAAGAAAAGCTGAGATTGTTGGGCTTGTTCAGCCTGGAGAAGAGAAGGCTTCGGAGTAACCATATTGTGATCTTTCACTATATAAAGGGGGCTTATAAGAAAGACAGAGACATTTGCCAATGCCTGTAGTGACAGGAGGAAGGGTTAAGGTTTTAAACTGAAAGAGGGTAGGTTTAGACTACATATTAGGGAGAAATTTTTTACTGTAAGACACTGGAACAGAATGCCCAGTTGCTCCCCCCAGAGCAACCAAAGAGGTGGGTGTTATTGAGACTGAGAGGTCACTTCGAACTTACATAGTTGGTTTAGAAAGGATCAAGGTTTTCCTCTTTCTGCTATTGCTTTACTTCTAGGCAGAGGACCCATGCTTCTCGTCGCAGGGATGCAGATGATGTCACTGTGTATCAAAAACACCTTAAGCTATTACTTTATGTGCTGTTAGGAGTTGCTGCTATTGTGGTTTTCTTCTTACTTTTGACTGCTTTCCTTTGTTGTTACAGCTGTGTATGCTAATAAAGTTTAGTTTTGTTATTCAGTTAATCAAGAGTTTATATATATATATTAGACAAAAGTGGGTGTCCTGGGTTCAGCCCAGCAACAGGCTATGTTAGCCCTGAGAGTATTCCATACCAATTGCGTCATGATCAGGCGGTCCAACCCCCTCCCCCAGGGGTGACTCCGGACCCATCAGAAACTGCTCCGGACCCGGGCACGGGAAGTTCCGGTCCGGGCAGGTGCAGTGCCAGTTCTGGGTTCTTCCTCTTTCTCTTTTGGATCGGTGCGGCAGGCGGCGGTGGGGGGGGGGGGATTTGCAGCGCCGGTCGGGAGTGCTGCGTTCGGGGCTTTTGAATCAGCAGCGGTTCGGGCACAGCTCAAATGACGTAGTGGTGTGAGAGGTTTGCACTGTATATAATAGCACTGTAGTTAGTTGTTTTCATATCTTTTCCTGTCGTTTAGTAAACTATCCTTATCCCAACCCGCGGGGCTTTAGTTTGTTTTTTTTTTCCTTCCTCGAGGCTCCTCGGCTCCTTCCGTTCGCCCATCCCCCACCTCTTAAAGAGGCAGGGGACTTTTTTTCTAACTTTTGTGGGACCCAGCTTTTCAGCTGAGTTTTAAACCACAACAACTTTTGGCGCCCAACGTGGGGCGAAGGAGGACCCCCAAGGGTCCTGGTAGCCAGAACCACAAATCAATATCCCAGCCATTCCATGTCTGCATGGGAACATGTGCTACCTTTCTGATGTCTGTGGTCAGTTGCATGACCACTTCACCTACATCAGGAATGTTCAAACAGCAGTTAGTAATATTTCATTTCCCACATACTCCTCTCTCTTCAGCCAATATATAATCCAAAACCAAGTGGTGTTGCAGAACTGCAGCACGCATGTCTCGAGATTGTTGATTCAGGAGATCTATAGCATTGGCAGTTTTGTTGGAAATTATTTCCAAAACTGCTTGCAAGCGAATTATGTGATTCAGTTTGGAAATTGGTTCCCATGTCCCTGTTATCAATTCATTAGGATTCCATGTGGCCGGCCCGTAATGCTTTATTATTCTTTTGGGAGGCCACTCATTTTTCCCCCAGTTTTGTGTTCCACCTATTTCAATCTCGACAGATCTTTTCTCTAGTGCAACACCTTTATTACCCAGATTGTCATAAAGTCTCACTTCCAGTTGAGTACCTTCAGCCTCTGAAAGAAGGAAAAATAGAGGCTGAATCATTCCAATATAATAAATCCCTGTTCAATTTGCTGGTAGCATTGTATAAGCATTGTGTCCACAAATCCAGTAATGTCCCTTCTTGGCTTTGGCCCCTCTAGCAAAGGGTCCAGCTGCAGTCTTTGGGTGTTGCAAGTAAGATGTGTTAAAATCTCCCAGAGGGCAAAAAAAGGTACTATTACGTCTCCCAAATTGACTATGTGTTTGTCCAGTGCAGTACCAAGAACCTGTATCTTTCTTCCATCCACAAGTCTGGATATAACCTCGGCCCTTGGGCCACCAAGCCTCACAGGACTCATTTTTATTTGACCAAAATCCCTCAAAATTCTTGCTATGCCTAGCCTCATTAAGCCATGGCCATGCACCAACACAAAAATATGCTAATCTCTCTTTCTGTAACCTCTCTTGTTCCAAAGCTGCCACAGTATTGGTTACTATTCTCCTTTTGGATTTTCTCTTCTCTTCACTTTCCCTATACTACATGCTGAACAACACCTTTTTCAGCTTTCCTTTCCTTTCTTTCTTATTTTCTTTTTCCAAAGCTAACACCATAGGACCCTTGGGGCATATCGAATCACATTTTTCTGTCATTCAGGGTGATTGCAGAGGGTAAAGAATATATCTGCATATACCACTTCATCCCATTACTTTTTACTCAAACTTTCACTGGGTTTTTCTCCAATATCTTTCCAATGAAAAATCACACAACCCAGAGGGTTAAACAGTATTTACCTTCAGCGGGGAATTGGACTGGCCATGTTTCCAAGTCGTCCCAAGTGGTGTTACTGGTGTCACTGTAATTGCTCACAATTTGCCCCAGTGAGAGGGGTGTAGAGGTCCACGTCCAGCTTGGTAGCCCTAAAGGTCCACCACAAACCCAGCAATGGCTTAAAAATTAAAAGCTCCACTCACAGATTTGGCTAGCAAGACAAACTCATTACTCTCAAAAGGGGGGGAAATTTGCAGAGAAAAATATAGCTGACAAGAAGTCAAAAAGAAAGAAAACCAGATTCGCTTCTCGGTGAGAGGAAGAAAAAGTGGCAAGGGGGGCAAAGGGATGGGGAGCAGTGAGCCCTTAACATTAAAGGCAGCAACAAGGTAATTTCTTATAAAACTGTGCAAATAGCATCTTCTGTTCTAAATGCAGAGATTTGGGTTCCAGTGTCTACCAAAAATGTTATTGGTACTAACTTAGGTTCTACAAAGCACGTAATCAATAAATCACCTCGGTGGTTTTCAATGAGCTTTCTGATATATATCCACCCTTTGCCTCCCCACTCACTACAAGGGGGTGAAGGAGCTAGCCTCCCAGAGGCTTGGGGGAGAAGGTTAAGTCCAATAAAGGAGCACTATGAGCAGGATTCTCGACCTTGATTTGTGGATTTTCAGGCCATCCTAGTACTAACTTTTCCAATTTATCTCTCAGCAACCCTTTAATGAGTTCTCAGGGAATGCCTTTTCGCCATCCCATGGTCCACAGACTATTATGTTTGTTTCTTACACCTTTGTCACTAGATGTTAGAGGGAATGTTTCTTTACTGTTGCTCAGGGGAAATTTCAATTCTGTGTGTCTTAAGACTTTTGAATCTGGTTTGGCATGCAAAGCGGCCACAGGACCAATTTTTCACCCAGAATTGGTTCATTCTTGAGCAACTTTCTTTTCCTGAGGCTGACGATTAGGCGTCACAATTTCTTCTAATGCAGTGATAGCCCTTTCCCCCTGGGACATCACCTGTATTTTTCCTTGCAATTGAATGCCAATAGGTTTCAGAGAATTGGGGAGTCCTCTTATAAGAGGAGTCATTTGTTCTGGATCAACCGGCATCATCACTGGGGATAGGCCTAAGTTCCTGGTTGTACATCATTTGCAGACATGCTGCCTTTTGCACACTTTCTACTAACTGATCAACCATTCCTACAATTACAAGGGATTTCCAACCTTTCCAATGGATTAAGTCCTCCAGCCCAATAGGCTTCTCTCTGGGTTAGGGACCAAGGTGTGCTGCAGTTGCCCATGGTTAGAAACACTCCCGGCTCCCAATAACCCTCAGATTCTTTTTCATTTAACAATATCTGGTTCCCTCCAGACAATGACACTTTCCAAACATATTCTGTCTCCAACTCTTTAGGAGTATGGCTAAAATCTTTTTTCAATTTAGCTAATTCAGTAGCTGAATATGGAATCTCTTTAGTAGTAACTTGAGGAAATTCATCCTCATCATCCTCATATTTGAATTCAGTTTTGACCAAGGGTCACAAAAAAATGGTAGGAGCATTCAATTTGTCCAATCTTAGTTTTGTCTTCTCTAATTCCTGATGGGGTTATTCGGTCTTTTTCTCAGGAGGTTTAACATTCTCCTTGCCCACAAGGAGTTATTCTTTCAGAACAGATTGCAAGTAATTTACCTGAGTTCTTTCCCCTTCCAATTGTTCCTTTAAGATCTCTAATTGTCCTTGTCAGGACTGCACCAAATCTTGTAGAGACTGTATAATTTGTGATTCTGCCAGTTGACTCTGCTAGAGGCTGAAGTGAGCCTAACTGGGAAGGACTAGGAAAAACACCCCATTGTGACCGGCCCAGAGGCTGCATGCACCCTGGGCAAAGACTTCCTCTGGAGAGGATACTTTAAAGACTCAAAAGGTGGGCTTTTAGAATAGCTGCCTGGGAGATGGAGGAAACTGAGCAATTGTCTACTTTGTCTGGACTCTCAGAGAACCCTTCTGTTGTGGGGTTGCTGAAGGTCGAAGAATAACATGTGCCAACTGCTACTACAGTGGTACATAGACAACAGTACTGCACTAATCAAAACTCCCTGATCCCAATCCATAAGCTGATTCATCAACTGGAGAGTCAGGGAGTAATCAGCAGAATCCACTCACTCTTCAGTATGGCCAGTGTGAAAGTACAATGGAGAGTGGAGGCTGACAATAGATTATCATGGCCTGAATGAAGTTCACACCGCCCATGAGTGCTGCTGTGCCTGATATGCTGGAACTCTAATATGAGCTGGAGTCCAAGGGAGCTAAGCGGTATGCCACAATTGACATCGCTAATTTTTCTCAATCCCTTTGGCAGCAAAGTGCAGACTACAGTTTGCTTTCACTTGGAGGGGCCTCCAATACACCTGGAATCGACTGCCTCAGAGATGGAAACAGAACCCCGCCATCTGCCATGGACTGATACAGACTGTATTAAAACAGGGTGAAGCCTCAGAGCACCTGCAGTATATTGATGACATCATTGTATGGGGCGACACAGCAGAGGAAGTTTTTGAGAGAGGGAAGAATATAGTCCAAATCCTTTTGAAAGCCAGTTTTGCTATCAAATGAAGTAAGGTCAAGGGACCTACACAGGAGATCCAGTAAGACACGTCATCAGTTCCCAATGGATGTGATCGATAAGAGAGTAGCTATGTCTCCACTGACCAACAAAAAGGAGACACAAGCTTTTTTTAGGCATAGTGGGTTTTTGGAGAATGCATATCCTATACTACAGTCTCATTGTAAGCCCTCTACCATGTAACATGGAAAAAGAATGATTTCCAATGGGGCCCTGAGCAGCAACAAGCCTTTGAACAAATCAAACAGGAGATAGTCCATGCAGTGGCCCATGGGGCAGTCAGGACAGGACCAGATATAAAAAATGTACTGTACACCACAGCTGTGGAGAATGACCCTATCCGGAGTCTCTGGCAGAAAGTACCAGGGGAGACTGTAGGTCGAACCCTGGTGTTTTAGAGTGAGTCGGGGATACAGAGGGTCCAAGACCTGCTATACCCTAACTGAAAAGGAAATACTGGCAGTGTATGAAGGGTTTTGATCTCCTTCGAAAGTGATTGGCACTGAAGTCCAGCTCCTTCTGGCACCTCCACTGCCAGTGCTGGGGTGGATGTTCCAATGGAGGATCCCCTCTACACATCATGCAATTTATGCTACGTGAAGCAAATGGGCTGCACTAATTACACAGCAGGCTCAAATAGGAAACCCCTATTGCCCAGGAATCCTTGAAGTGATCACAGACTGGCCAGAAGGCAAAGATTTTGGAATGTCACTAGAGGAGGAGGTAACACATGCTGAAGAAGCCCCACCATACAAAAAACTGCCGGAGAATGAGAAGCAATATGCCCTGTTGACTGATGGGTCCTGTCACATTGTGGGAAAGCATCGGAGATGGAAGGCTACTATATGGATTCCTACAGGACAAGTCGCAGAAGCCTCTGAAGGAGAAGGTGAATCAAGCCAGTTTGCAGAGGTGAAAGCCATCCAGTTAGCTCTGGACATTGGCCACTTTTCTCTTTTGGCAATGTTCTACCTCTGTACTGACTCATGGATGGTGGGCAATGCGCTGTGGGGGTGGTTGCAGCAATGGAAGCAGAGCAACTGGCAGCACCTCAAAGGGAAATCCTTCTGGGCTGCTGAATTATGGCAAGATATTGCTGCCCAGCTGGAGAAGCTTGTTGTAAAAGTACATCATGTAGATGCCCATGTATCTAAGTGTCAGGCCATAGAGGAATATCAAAACAACCAGCAGGTGGATCAGGCTGCTCAGATTGAACAGGCTCAGGTAGATCTAAACTGGCAACAGAAGGGTGAATTATTTATAGCTCACTGGTCCCATGAAACCTCAGGTCATCAAGGAAGAGATGCAACCTATATAGATCAGCTTGTGATCGAGGGGTGGAATTGACCATGGGTGCAGTCTCACAGGTCAGCAATGAATGTGAGGACGTGTGCTGCAATCAAGGAAGCCAAGAGGTTAAAGCCTCTGATATGAAGGATGGTGGCTGAAATATAAATATGGGGTGGCCTGGCAGATTGGTTTCAAGACATTCCCCCAAACGATTGCTCCACCACAGACGTGCACACTAACGTGACTCAGCTCACCAGTGTTGGCTGATTGCGGAGGGCAACCCAGGCCTGGCCAGAACCAGGACATTATCCACCCCTTTGTCCACACCATCTACATCATGCCCAGATCTTATATTTCAGAGTATTGGGGAGTTTCATAACATCATTTATCTATTACGTAAAATCATCTACCATGGACTGATTTTATACACCAAGAATTTAGTGGCTATCCTCACCTAGAATTAAATCCCCTTGGGGTACACACTGGATTTCCCCATCCTTTTGCATCACCCACCAAGTGCACCCAGGTCCTTGAGCAAAAGAAATCCCACAAATGGGTTTACCTTTACCTGAAGCAGGAACAACCCATACTGTTTTCCCCAACAGGTTTCTCATGCACACTACAGGGACTCTATCCCCCTCCACAGTCTGTGGAACTTTTGATTGGGCTGGGCCAGCTCGATTGGTAGATCCCCTAGAATTAACTAGCCATGTGGCTTTGGCTAAATGCATATCCCAGTTTTTTAGGGTTCCACCACCCATTGCTTTAAGAGTAGTTTTTAACAGTCCATTGTACCTCTCGATCTTCCCGGAGGCTGGCGCATGGTAGGGTATATGATATACCCATTCAATGCCATGCTCTTTGGCCCAGGAGTCTATGAGCTTATTCCGGAAATGGGTTCCATTATCTGACTCGATTCTTTCTGGAGTGCCACATTGCCAGAGGACTTGCTTCTCGAGACCCAGGATGGTGTTCCGGGAGGTGGCATGGGTCACAGGATAAGTTTCTAGCCAACCGGTGGTTGCTTCTACCACTGTGAGCACATACCGCTTGCCTTGGCGTGTCTGTGGGAGAGTGATGTAATCAATCTGCCAGGCCTCTCCATATTTGTATTTCAGCCATCGTCCTCCATACCACAGAGGTTTTAACCGCTTGGCTTGCTTGATCGAGGCACATGTTTCACATTCATGGATGACCTGTGAGATGGTGTCCATGGTCAAATCCACCCCTCGATCACGAGCCCATCTGTATGTGGCATCTCTTCCTTGATGGCCTGAGGTGTCATGGGCCCAGCGGGCTATAAATAAATCACCCTTACGTTGCCAATCGAGGTCTATTTGAGCCACTTCAATCTTAGCAGCCTGATCAACTTGCCGGTTGTTATGATGTTCTTCAGTGGCTCGGCTCTTGGGTATGTGTGCATCTACATGCCGTACTTTTACAGTTAGGTTCTCTAACTGGGCAGAGATGTCTTGCCACAATGGAGCAGCCCAGATGGGTTTGCCTCTGTGCTGCCAGTTGCTTTGTTTCCATCGCTGCAAACACCCCCACAAGGCATTGGCCACCATCCAGGAGTCAGTATAGAGGTACAATTTTGGCCACTTTTCTCGTTTGGCAATGTTTAAAGCCAGCTGGATGGCTTTAACCTCTGCAAACTGTCTGGACTCACCTTCTCCTTCAGCAGCCTCTGCAACTTGTCGTGTGGGGCTCCATACAGCAGCTTTCCATCTCCGATGTTTGCCAACAAGACGACAGGACCCATCGGTGAACAGGGCATATTTTTTCTCATTTTCTGGCAGTTCATTATACAGAGGAGCCTCTTCAGAATGCGTCACCTCCTCCTCTGGTGATATACCAAAATCTTTGTCTTCTGGCCAATCTGTGATGACTTCCAGGATTCCTGGGCGACTGGGGTTTGTGGAGAGCCTGGCTCAGTGCTGGCTATCAGAGAAGGGACACAGCGGCCTGGATTTGCTTGAGATGGTGTAAGTAGGGTAAGTGTTAGCTCTAGGTCAGCTTGACCCAGTAGCTAGCACTAACTGGATATTGCTGGTGCTCGGACACCTGCAGGATGTGATAAAAGGATGTTTAAACTTCAGGAATGTGGAAACAGAACAAAGAGGGGATGGGCCGGCATTTATCTGCTTGACCAATAGTGAGCTTGATTTTCGCAACATGCATGAGCTAATTAAGCAGTGTATTTAACCAAGGCTTGCTTGAATAAAAATTGGGACTTGCTGATGAACCATATGGTGGTCGAAGTCTCCCTTCTCCGACAGGGGTTTCCTATTCGAGCCCGCTGCGTGATAAGTGCGACCCATTTGCTCCACGTAGCATCAGTGGCATGGTGCGTGGATGAGGCTTTTCCTTTGAACATCCACCCCAGTACTGGTAGTCGAGGTGCCAGAAGGAGCTGGGCTTCAGTTCCAATCACTTCTGAAGCGGCTCGAACCCCTTCATATGCAGCCAGTATTTCCTTTTCTGTTGGTGTATAACGGCCCTCAGATCCTCTGTAGCCCCGACTCCAGAACCACAGCGGTCGACCTCGAGTCTCCTCTGGTGTTTTCTGCCAGAGGCTCCAAGTAGGGCCATTCTCCCCGGCTGCGGTGTAGAGCACATTTTTTATACCTGGCCCTGTCCGGACAGGCCCAAGGGCTACTGCATGGACTATCTCCTGTTTGATCTGTTCAAAAGCTTGTCGTTGCTCAGGGCCCCACTGGAAATCATTCTTCTTCCGAGCTACATGATAGAGAGGACTGACAATTAGACTATAGTTGGGGATATGCATTCGCCAGAAACCCACAGTGCCTAAGAAAGCCTGTGTCTCCTTTTTGTTGGCTGGAGCAGACATTGCTGCTATTTTATTAATAACATCCATGGGGATCTGATGACACCCATCTTGCCATTTTATTCCTAAAAACTGAATTTCCTGAGCGGGACCCTTAACCTTACTTCGTTTGATGGCAAAGCCAGCTTTTAGCAGTATCTCAATTATTTTCTTTCCTTTCTCAAATACTTCATCTGCAGTGTTGTCCCATACAATGATGTCATCAATGTACTGTAGGTGCTCTGGGGCTTCACCCTGCTCTAATGTAGACTGTATCAGTCCATGGCAGATGGTGGGGCTATGTTTCCACCCCTGGGGCAGTCGATTCCAGGTGTACTGGATTCCTTTCCAAGTGAAAGCAAACTGTGGCCTGCACTCTGCCGCCAAAGGAATCGAGAAAAAAGCATTTGCTATGTCAATCATGCCGTACCACTTGGCTGCTTTTGACTCCAGTTCATACTGGAGTTCCAACATATCTGGCAGTGCAGCATTCATAGGGGGAGTGACTTCATTCAGGCCACGATAATCCACTGTCAGCCTCCACTCTCCACTGGACTTCTTCACTGGCCAGATTGGACTATTGAAGGGTGAGCGAGTTCTACCAATCACTCCCTGACTCTTCAGTTGATGAATCAGTTTCTGAATAGGAATCAGGGAGTCTCTGTTGGTGCGATATTGTCTTCTATGCACCGTCATGGTAGCAGTTGGCACCTGCTGTTCTTCAACCTTCAGCAGCCCCACAACAGAAGGGTCTTCCGATAATCCAGGCAGAAGAGACAGTTGTTCGGTTTCTTCTGTCTCTAACGCAGCTATTCCAAAAGCCCACCGGTACCCTTTTGGGTCTTTGAAGTACCCTGTCCGGAGGAAGTCTATACCCAAGATGCACGGAGCCTCTGGGCCAGTCACAATGGGGTGCTTTTCCCAGTCGTTCCCAGTTAGACTCACTTCAGCTTCCAATAGAGTCAACTGCTGGGTTCCCCCTGTCACTCCGGAAATATAGATAGGCTCAGACCCTTCATAATTTGATGGCATTAAGGTGCACTGGGCACCAGTGTCTACCAACGCTTGGTACTCTTGTGGATCTGATGTGCCAGGCCATCGGATCCACACAGTCCAATAGATCCGGTTATCCCTTTCCTCCACCTGGCTGGAGGCAGGGCCCCTCTAATTTTGCTCATCATTTTTGCTGTTTACTTCTTGCAAGAAGGACTTAGAGGTCCCGTCAAGAGGGTCACAGCAACAATGACAATTGCACGGTCTGATGGGCTGTCTACTGGAAACTGGTGCAGCATTTTTCTTGAAGGAATCTTTAACTGTTTTTCCTTGTAGTTCATTCACTCTAGCTTGGAGAGCTGAGGTGGGTTTCCCATCCCACCTCCTCATGTCTTCACCATGGTCGCGCAAGTAGAACCAAAGGATGACTCATGGGGTGTAGTTTTTCTTGGCTCTTTCTGAAACAGAGGAATGCCTACTTCTGATGGCTGAAATTGCAGTCTGTACAGGTGGGCAGTAGGACATACCCTCTTTGAGTTGCCGGACCTCTCGGGATAACTTCTCCACAGTTGAGACAGGGGAGGAAGAGAGGCTTTCTTCAAATAGACGTAGTCATACAGCCACCTCGTCCACTGTTGGTGCATCTTCCTTTCCCCAGTCTAGTATGGCCAGCGAGTTAGCATACGATGCTGGTGTACTTCGTATAAACCTGTGCCACATGGGTCGGGAACACAGGACTTCATCGGGATCGGTGGGCAGCTGTGGGTCATCAGGATCATAATAGACCATTTCTCGTACAGCTAGCTCCCTCAAATACTGGATACCCCGCTCCATGGTTGCCCATTTGCCTGGTCGACACACAACATCTTCAATGAACGGGTACCTCTCCCTTACACTTGATAGGAGTCGCCTCCAGAGGCTGAAGGCTTGGGACTTCTTCCCGATTGCCCTGTCAATGCCACCTTCTCTCGACAGGGATCCCAGCTGCCTGGCGTCCCTGCCTTCTAATTCCAGGCTGCTGGCTCCATTATCCCAGCATCGGAGTAGCCAAGTGATAATGTGCTCCTCTGGGAGGCGGCTGAAATCTTTTCTCATGTCTCTTAGCTCACTCAGAGACAAGGATCGAGTTACAACCTCTGGTATTGCTTCTTCTTCAGGGTCTCGTGATGGTCCTGGTTCACCATCATCATCTTTCACAATGCGGACTGATTTCTTTGTGTATTTCTTCTTCTGTATAGGGGCAACCGATACTGGTACTGGTTGGTTTCCTGACTCGACTACGTAGTCAGCCTCTGAGCTTTGAGTAGCTGCAGTGCTTGTCAGAGTTGGAGTTTCTGCACTCTCTGATGTCTGAATAGCTACAGTCATTGCCGTAGGAGTTCTTTCTGGCTCAGTTACAGCCTCAGTTTTTGAGGTTTGGGTAGCCATAGATTTCTTTTCTCTGTCTAGACATTTGCTTGTAGCATCCCATGAACCATGCCACTCCTGAAATCTCCTGGCAATATTCTTAAACCAATTTCTTGTAATACTTAAAACTTGAAGGACATTCAAGAGAGCGAGCAGCAGATACAAGCTAGTCTGAACATCCCAGGGAAAATCAAAGTTCTCAAAGGCTGTTGTAACAAGTCGGAAGGGAAAAGGGGATGAGGAAGCATCCCCGCCCCATTTTCTCCATGAGTTGAGTGACCTTATTGAATGAAGTCAAAAGTGACAGAAATGCCACATATAGATACTCTCTAAGGATGACAAACACGGATAATATCTTGTCATAAATTAGAAGCACAAAGTATGACAGGATTAAGAGCCTGACTACCCTTCCTGAGGTAATAAACAGCTGAGCAGGAATCACGTAAAGTGGGTGCGGGTTCATAAACCAAAGCCACGCAAACAGACAAAACATCATTGTTAATATCACCTCTTTGAATAAGGAGATAGACATTTTATCACAGCCTTTTAGCACAACTAAGTCCGATTTTACCGTTATCCCAACCCTTCGAGCCCCACGTTGGGCACCAAAAGGGACTGTGGTGGTTTGGCCCAGGCTGGAGGCCAAATGCCCACCAAGCCGCTCACTCACTCCCAGAGGAGAAACAGGCAGAGCCACCGTGGGTTGGGATAAGGACAGTTTACTGCCAAATATCAAAATAAATACAGAACAATAATGGCTTGTTACACAAACATCCAGTGCTAACACAGAGTAACTTATTGAACCAACGCTTACAGAGGGCTGCCCGACGGCAAGAACCGACCGACCCGATGTCCCTGCCGCACTCCAACTGTCCTAGAGGCAGAAAACCCAGCCCTCACCCTTCCCCAAACAGCTGCTTTTACAGGCAAGTGGTGTCAGGTGGTGTGGAAAACAGCTCCGGCTAACTCAGCTCACCTGGGCCGACTCAGGTCACCTGGGCTGACTCAGCTCACCTGTCTTGGCTGATTGAGGAGGTCAACGCAGGCCTGGCCAGAACCAGGACACTCTCCAATTAGTGCAATGGGCAAAACAGACTCAGCACAGAATAAAGTGATTTATTACTACTACAACTAATACACCCGGTGAACTGGAACGAGATAAGAAGCGGCCAGGTCTTAAAGCACCTTCCCTCCACCCCTCCCTTCTTAGCACACTTAAAACTCATCACGATATTACTCCCAACATGGCGTGGGGAGGGGCAGGGAATGGGCAGTAGGGTTTCGGCGATTCCTCACAAGCTGCTTTTCCTCCCAAGATCTTAACACTTCTACTTTCCCCCACCCCTCGCCTCTTCACACTCTTGACTTTAATCACAGATCTGCTCCCTTCATCCCTCCCCTCGCAGCACAGGGAGGGGCAGGGAATGGGGAATGGGGGTTTTCAGTCCGTTCCTCCCGAGTTGTTTTCCGTCTCAGCTCGGGGGGGGGGGTGGGGGTGGGATTCCACACACACGCATACTTCCCCTGCAGCGCCGTGGGGTCCCACCCACGCGAGAGTCGTGTCCACGAACTTCTACAGCGTGAGTCCTCCCTATTGGGGAGTCATCTCCTCACCACAGGCCTCTCAGCAGGACCCCCCTCTCATAGGGTGCTGACATCCGGGTCCAGACCCCCCAGCCTGGTCCCCCGCAAAGTCACAAGTCCCCCGGCAAACCTGCTGAGGCGTGGATCAATCTTCACAGAGCATAGGTGTCTCTGCTCCCCGTCCTCATCCATGGGCTTCGGAGGGACACCTGTTTCGCCATGGTCTTCACCACGAGCTGCAGGGGAAACTCTCTTTTTGCATTCTTCACACCCCCTCTCCTGCGGGCCTGGCCTTGGTGTCTGTGCAGCTTGTTACATCTTCTCTCTCCCGCTCTGGTGGCAAAGTGCTCCTGCCAGCAGGTTTTTTTTCCTCCTATATGTGATTCACAGAGGCACTACGACCAGCTCTGATCAGCCCAGTCTCGAATTTGGCCTTGAGTTGACCATGTTTTCAAAATATGGGGCTTGCAGAAAGCTGGAACTGCGGCTTACAAAGGCCACTGAAGCAGCACAGCTACACAAAACTGCAACAACTTGGTGTCTGCACGGTTTCTTACATCTTCTCACTCCCTTCCCTGGTGGCAAAAAGCGGCTGCTTGCTGTCCTAGCCTTCAGGGAGCCTTTAGGAAGCCTCAGTTAGGGACTTAACAAAAAGCACACTTAACGTGTGCTACAATCAAGGAAGCCAAGAGGTTAAAGCCTCTTTGATATGAAGGATGGTGGCTGAAATATAAATATGGGGTGGCCTGGCAGATTGGTTTCAAGACATTCCCACAAACCTCCATGGTAAACGCTACGTGTTTACAATGATGGAAGGAACTACCAGGTGGCTGGAAACATATTCTGTGCCCCATGCAGCTGCCTGGAACACAGTCCTGGCCCTTGAAAAGCAAGTCCCATGGCGACATGGCACCTTAGAAAGAATTGGGTCAGACGACAGGACTCATTTCCAAAATACTCATTGAGATCTGAGACAAAGAACATGGCAAGAAGTGAGCATATCACATTCCTTTTCATGCACCAGCCTCTGGGAAAATGGAATGATACAATGGACTGTTAAAGACTACGTGGAGAGCAATGGCTGGTGAAAACTTCAGACACTGGGATACGCATTTAGCAATGGCCTGCTTGTTAGTTAACTCCAAGGGGTCTACCAATTGAGCTGGCCGTACCCAGTCAAAACTTCTGCATACTGTAGAAGGAGATAAGATTCCCCATAGTGTGTATAAAGCATATGTTCAGGATTTTCCCTGCTTCAGGAAATTTCAAACCCTTTTTTGGGATTGTTTTTGCTGGATGATGCAGAAGGATGGGTAATCCTGATGTGTACCCTAAGGGTATCTGATTTTGGGTGACAATAGCTAATAAAGTAGAAATTGTATGATTTTAATTGCTAAACAACCCTGCTATTGTATATTATCATTACTACAATTGCTATATGCTATACCAACGATATTACAGTAAGAATCACACAAATAATGAAGGATGAGTGCCATGATGATGGGACTAGAACTGGCCTCAGCAGCTGGTGCCCAGAAACTGCTTTGAAAATCAACACCTTCAATCTGCGGACCACAAGCCTGGACCATGCCAGGTGCATCAGCTGAAAGTCCGGGATGCAGCATGCAACAATCCAATGGCACACATTGTCACTCCTGCCCTGAGAGACTGTTATGACAGATGGAACCCAAAGTCATGGACTAAATTAACTCAACAGACATTTTAGAGGGATGGCCCTTAGAATAAGGTAGATATCTGTGTGTATGTGTAAATATATATATATGTATGCGTCAATGACAGGAAACTGGTGGTGCCTAAGGGAAGTGTTGTATCTGAGCATAATGTAAATGGTCCTCGAGGCTCTAGGTCAGGCTGAGTGTGGTTGGGCATTGGGTCAGGTGTCCTGTTGGTGCAGTGCTCTGTGTTACCTCCTGGTTGGGTCAGTAAAGTGCTCAATGTTATCACCATATGTGTGTATTCTCTCAGGCCCTGTTGTTGTTTCCCTTTTGCAGTGTTTGTCAGTTAACTGTCCTTATACCAACCAGAGAAAGCTTCGTGTTTCTCCTCCTAGGGGTGCGGTGAGCAAGCGGTGCATGGGTGCTCAGCCACTGCCTTGGGGTGAACCGTGACAGGGGCTACCCAGGAAGCTGGGAGGGGTCACAGCCAGGACAGGTGACCCAAACTGGCTAAAGGGGCTGTCCCATACTAATTACATCGTGCTCAGCATAAAAGGGAGGCTAGCAGGGGAAAGAGTGCACGGCTACAGGGCACGCCATTTTGGGGATGGTCCGGCTTAGGGACAGCTCTGAGCTGTACAGCCTGAGTTGTGTGGTTTGGTGAGAAACTGCATTTTGTGAAACTTCATTATTATTCTTTGTCACAATATCAGAATAGGGACTGATTCCTTCTCTAAGTATATCCATAAGTATCTTGTTCCATAACAATTAAAAATGACTAGAAATATATTTGAGTCTGTTCTACAAACCTAGACGTAAGAACAACTAATGAAAAGTAAAAATATTGAAAGGCTTATTGTTGTGGTTTTGTGTGGCAAGGTTCTGGTGGAAGGGGGGGGAGCTGCAGGGGTGGCTTATGCAAGAAGCTACTAGAAGCTTTCCCTAGGTCCAACAGAGTAAATACCAGCCAGCTCAAGGACAGACCCACTGCTGACCAAGGCTGAGTCAATCAGCGATGCTGGTAGCACCTCTGTGAATCATATTTAATAGGGAAAAAAACCACCCTGCAAGTGGCGGTGCTTTGCTGCTAGAGAAGGGAGTGAGAAGATGTAAGAAAGATTGCAGACACCAAGGTCAGTGAAGAAGGGGGGGGAGGAGGTGCTCCAGGCACTGTAGTAGAGAGATTTCCCTGCAGCCAGTGGAACAGACCATGGTGGAGCCAGTTGTTCCCCTGCAGCCCATGGAAGACGGCGGGGAGCAGAGACCCCACCTGCAGCCTGTGGAGAGACCCCATGGTGGAACAGGTGGAAACATGCAGAAGACTTTGGTGGGCATCTGACCTCCAGCCAGGGTTAAACACTTACAAAACAAAAACCTTAGCCAGTGACTTAAGTGAATTCAGAATTTTTCCTCAGTTGAAGAGGTAAAGTAGGATTTATAATGTCAGTATCTTTTATGGCAGTGAAATGCTTGTTGACTTCTATTAATAGAGAGAAACACATAACATTTCAAGTGAGAGTAGAACTTTGAAGAAACTTTGGGAGAGAAAGGAGATGCTTGTCAGACAAGTAGCATAGTCAGGACCCTGAATTTTAGGAAAGCAAACTTCTAGTTCTTGAAGGAGTTAGTGAATAGGACTCCCTGGGAAACTGTCCTCGGGGATAAGGGAGCAGAGCTAAGTTGGCAGATCTTGAAGGATGCTTTCCATAGAGTGCAAGAGCTCTTGATCCCCAGGTGTAAGAAATCAAGCAAGGAAGGAAAGAAACCCGTTGGGACCTGCTGGTGAAACTTAAAGGCAAGAAGGAACTGCACAGGCAGTTCAAGCAGGATCCGGTATCCTGGGAAGAGTATAGGGATGCTGCCTGGTTATGTAGGGATGAGGTCAGGAAGACCAAGGCACAGATGGAGCTGAACTTGGCAACTTGAGTAACAAGAAGGGCTTCGACAGGAGTGTCAACGGAAAAAGGAACGTTTAAGAAAGCATCCTCCCCCGATGAGCAAGACTGGCAGACTGGTAGAAGAGAAGGCTGAGGTTCCCAACAACTTTATTGCCTCCATCTTCACTGCCAACCTTTCTCCTCATATCTTCCAAGTTGAAGGACTTCATGAAGGGGACCAGGGAGACAAAGTCCCTCCTACTGTAAGTGAACACAAGGTTTGTGACCACCTGAGGAACCTGAATGTCCATGAGGGGATTTGGGGATATTGGTCGACAGGAAGTTAAACATGAGTCAGCAGTTTGCCCAGGCAGCCAAGAGGGCCAACTGTATCCTGGGGTGCATCAAGCACGGCATTGCCAGCTGGTCCAGGGAAGTGAGTGTCCCGCTCTACCATGTACTGGTGCGGCCTCACCTCAAGTACTGTGTGCAGTTTTGGGTGCCACAGTACAAGAGGGACATAGAACTATTGGAGAGTGTCCAGAGGAGGGTAACAAGGATGGTGAAGGGTCTGGAGGGGAAGTCTTATGAGGAGAGGCTGAAGCCCCTTGGTTTGTTCAGCCTGGAGAAAAGGAGGCTGAGGGGAGACCTCGTCATGGTCTGTGGCTTCCTTATGAGAGAGAGTGAAGGGGCAGGTGCTGACTGAGTTCAAAAAGCATCTGGACAATGCAGTCAGTCACCTGCTCTGACTTGTCTGGTCCTGTGTGGAGCCAGGAGTTGGACTTGATCCTTATGGTTCCCTTTCAACTCAGTATATTCTGTGATCCCATGATTCTAAATCTATGGGACCTGATGAGATGCATTCCAGACTCCCGAGGGAATTGACTTATGTAGTTGCTATTATCTCCGTGATATTTGAAAAGTCATGGCTGTCAGGTGAAGTCCCCGGTGACTGGAAGAAGGTAAATATTACACCCATTTTAAAAAAGGTTAAAAAGGAGGACCCCAGGAACTACCATGCTAAGGCACGTGGGGGGCAGAGGGGTGGTTTGAGACTGGCAGCATGGATTCCCCAAGGGCAAGTCCTGCCTGACCAACCTAGTCACAGTGGAGCGACTGCATCAGTGGACAAGGTAAGAGGAATGGATATCATCTATCTAAATTTCTGCAATGCCTTTGACACGGTCGCCCACAACTTCCTTCTTTCTGAATTGAAGAAATACAGACTTGATGGGTGGACTGTCTGGTGGATAAGAAATTGGCTGGATGGCTGCATCCAGAGGGTAGTGGTCAATGGCTCAATGTACAGATGGTGACAAGTGGTGTTCCTCAAGGATCTGTACTGGGACCAGTGTTGTTTAGTATCTTCATCAACAACACAGAGATTGGGATCAAGTTCACCCTCAGCAAGTTTGCAGATGACACCAAGCGAGTGATGCGGTCGGCGTGCCAGAGGGACAGGATGTCATCCAAACAGACCTGGACAGGCTGGGTATGTGGGCCCATGCAAATCTCATTAAGTTCAATAAGGACATGTACAAAGTCCTGTACTTGGGTTGAGACAATCCTTGTTATCAGTACAGGCTGAGGGATGATGTGATAGAGAGCAGCCCTGTGGAAAAGGACTTGGGGGTTCTGATGGAGGAAAAGCTGGACATGAGCCAACAATGTGCACTTGTAGCCCAGAAGGCCAATCACATCCTGGGTTGCATCAAAAATTGTGGCCAGCAGATCGAGAGAGGCAATTATCTCCTTCTACTTCGCTCTGGTGGAACCCCACCTGGAGTACTGCATCCAGCTTTGGAGCCCTGAACACAAGAAGGACATGGACCTCTTGGAGCGTATCCAGAGGAGAGCCAAGAGGATGATCAGAGTGCTGGAGCACCTCTCCTATGAAGATAGGCTGAGAGAGTTGGGATTGTTCAGACTGGAGAAGAGAAGGCTCAGGGGAGACCTTATAGCAGCCGTCCAGTTGAAGGGAACCTACAGGAAATCTGGGGCAGGACTGTTCACAAGGGCATTGAGCAATAGGACAAGGGGTAATGGTTTTAAATTAAGAGTAGGGTAGGTTTCAATTAGACATTAGGAAGATGCTCTTTACTATGAGGGTGGTGAGACACTGGAACAGGTTGCCCAGAGAGGTAGTGGTTCCCCATATTGGAGATGGTCAGTCTTGATGAAGCTCTTGAGAAATTTGATCTAGTTAAAGGTGTGTCCCTGCTTACTGCAGGGGGTTTGGACTAGATGACCTTTAAAGGTCCCTTCAACCTAACACATTCTATGACTTTTAGTAAAGTACATTCTGGCGGTTTAACCCTGTCTGGAGGCCAGATGCCCACTGAAGTTGCTCTATCACTCCCCTTCTCAACTGGGCAGGGGAGAAAATACATGAGAGGCTTAGGAGTCTCAGGTACAGTTATCCTATCAGCCTGAGGCACCTGAGGCTGATAGAATAACTGTACCTGAGGCAGTGTTCCCTAGAACAAGACCCCCTAAGCAAACCATTAAAACAGCCTCTGTTAAGAAGAAAAGATGGGTCACTGTCTTAGGGGACTCCCTTTTGGAGGGAACTGAGGGCCCGACCTGTAGGCGGGACCCATTACATAGGGAGGTCTGCTGCCTTCAGGGAGCCTCAGTTAGGGACTTAACAAAAAGACTTTCAACCTTGGTCAGGCCCACGGATTATTATCCACTTTTAATTTTCCAAGTAGGTAGCAATGAAATCCATAAAAGAAAATTGAGGACCATTAAAAAAGATTTCAGGGCCCTGGGACATATGGTGCAAGGATCTGGGGCACAGGTAGTGTTTTCCTCCATCATTCCTACTACAGGGAATGGGGAGGGATGGAATGAGAAGAGCCAGGAAATGAATACCTGGCTCTGAACATGGTGTGAGGAGCAGAACTTTGTGTTCTTTGAAAGTAGGCTGGCCTGTGCATCACCAGACATGCTGTCTAGGGATGGGGAGCACTTGTCCTCAAGGGGAAGAAGGTTACTCTCAAAGAAGCTGGCAGGGCTCATTAATAGAGCTTTAAACTAGATGCGAAAGGGGAGAGGGACAGGGCCAGGCTTGATGGAAAAGAGCCTGGGAATGGCACTCCAGTGTCTGAGGGATGGTGTGCTGGCAATGACCTCTGGTCTGTTACCTTAGTAGATGAGGGGGGTGGTGCTTTAACTCTGAGTAGAGATGCAATTATTACTGATGGGCTAGATAACTTAACCATCTGTCACTTGGGAAGCAAGGCTCCCCTTAGGAGTGTAACAAGATCAATAGACTAGCTGAAGTGCACGCAGCATGGGCAACAAACAGGAGGAATTAGAAGTCCTTGTAAGGCAAGGAGACTATGATGTGATAGCCATCACAGAAATGTGGTGGGACAATTCACATGACTGGAGTGCTGCTATGGCTGGTTATAAACTCTTCAGACATGGCAGGCAGGGTAGGAGAGGAGATGGGGTAGCCCTCTATGTCAGAGAATGCTTTGACAGCCTGCAGCTGGAGTATGGTGAAGACAGGGTCAAGTGTCTGTGGATAAAAATCAGAGGAGCACTAAATCAGGCAGATATTGTGGTGGGAGTCTGCTATAGACCACCTGGCCAGGAGGAGGAGGCTGATAAGTTGCTTTTTAAACAACTGGGAGAAGTCTTGTGATCACTAGTCCTTGTCCTTATTGGGGACTTACTGGATGTCTCCTGGAAGTACAATACAGCAGGGAGGAAGCAGTCTAGCAGGTTCCCGGAGTGTTTGGAAGACAATTTCCTGACTCAACTGTTGAGTGAACTGACTAGGGAAGGTGCCCTGCTGGACTTGTTGCTTGTAAGCAGAGAAGGCCTAGTGGGGGATGTGTAGGTTGGAGGACGCCTGGGGCATAGTGATCATGAGTTGATAGAATTCTTAGTACTAGGAGAAGTAAGGAAGGGGGACAGCAGAACAGCCACCTTGGACTTCCATAGGGCAGCCTTTGGACTGTTCAGAAAGCTGCTTGATAAGATTCCATGGGAGGCAGCCTTTGAGGGCAAAGGAGCCCAAGAGGTTTGGATGCTCTTCAAGAAAGAAATCCTGGCAGCACAAGAACAGGCTGTGCCAGTGTGTCGGAAGAGGAGTCCGTGAGGAAGGAAGCCAGCTTGGCTGAGTGGAGAGATCTGGGAGGATATTAGGAAAAAGAGGGAAATCTATTAGCTTTGGAAGAAGGGGCAGGTGTCTTGGGATGGCTATAGGGATGTAGTAAGATAATGTAGGGAGTTGGGATAAAGCCGAACTGGAACTCAGACTGGCCAGTTCTGTGAAAGATAATAAAAAAAAATCCTTCTATAGATACATCAACAGCAAAAGGAGAGTCAAGGAGAATCTCCAACCCTTATTGGATGCAGGGGGGAACGTTAGTGATAAGGGATGAGGACAAAGCTGAGGTACTTAATTCCTTCTTTTCCTCAGTCTTTAATAGAAAGATAGGACGTTCCCTAGGTATTCAGCCTCATGAGCTGGATGACAGGGAGGGAGAGCAGAGCACAGCTCCCATGATCAGTGTGGAAATGATTAGTGATCAGGCCTAGTCAACATAGGTTTACAAAAGGTAGATCCTGTCAAACTAACCTGATCACCTTCTGTGACAATGTGACCTGTGGCGTCCAGCAGGGAGCAATACGCAATTCAATATATGAATTCTAGGTGAAGCCATGAAGCCATGAAGCCAGCCATCCATCCATTTATTAGGTGAAATCACACAGATTATATATCTTTCTTACTGCAAACGTGGCAAGCTAAAAAACTGCTAATTGGTTGCACACACTGTTCACACCATATTGATTGGTTAGTAATTATAACGAGTTCTGATAAACCTATCTTATAGCTAAATATTCTTAGTTTACCTTTAATACCTAAAAGCATCCACACACCTGCTGTTTTGACCATCTTGTTATGGTTGGTTCCTAACATGTTCTGTTACTCCCAAATACCTTCCCATAACTGCTTCTTGGTTTAGGGCAGCCTGCAGCCCTATCAACAAGGCCGCTGTGTTTTGAGAATGTGATTATTAGGATCCTCTCAGCATGAGTACCTTTTCCTTTCTCATGGGAACAGAAGAATATTGTCAGGGCCTATGTCTTGGGTGAAGAGAGCTAGGCTGCCGGCAGGCCTGCTGTCTTCCCTGACAATTCCCCCTTTTTGTATTTGTGTTACAAAAACGGCCTGTAGAGATCTCTGCAGGGCCCTTTGCAGGAAGCTCAACAAACATGGCAGTAAGAGTAAGACAACTACTACGATTGCTAAAATCAGCAATCCGGTTTTGGCCTTTGACAATATCCATCCTGAAATTCCCCACTCACGAAACCAATTGTCCAATCCAAAGAATCCATTTTCTTGTTGTATCTTTTGTGTTTGATCTATTAATTTCTGAATGCTGGCATGAATCCACTGAGAGTGGTCAGATAGATTCATGCAGCACATGCCATCAAAATCTTGACACCCATGTCCGTGAGCCAGTAAAAGGAAATCAATTGCTGCACGATTCTGTAAGGTGGCATCTCTCACAGAATCCACATTTGTAGCTAAGTGCCTTAGCTACCTTTGCTGTTGTATTTGTTTGCTTTGCCAATCAGGAGTGTCACGAGTGTTTGGGTGTATTTAACAGCAGCTTCTCTTCTGGTACAGACGCCCATTGTAGTCCATGGCCTTAGGCTGTGCGGAAGTCACTATTTCACTAATTTACAGGCATATTTCAGTTAAATAGTTCAGTATGTCCCATAGCAAAATTCAAGTCCACCGTGGCTGCAGTTGGAACACTTGACTTCAGTTACTGGGATCAGGATCTTGTCCTGGTTTATGCAGGCTTGCTTTCTTCTGGATCCACAGCTTTATCCACTTGGCTGGTATCCACTTGGTTCCTGTATCTGTAATGACATAGGCAGATCTCCTTCTCCAAGTTAGTACCTGTAACTTCAGTTTTTTTACCTAACAGCTGACATTGTCTTTCTTTGATCCCTTCCAAGCCTCCTCTTAAACCTACTCCATATTTCACCATTGGAGGTACCAAACTGTCCTGTGGCAGACTTTTTAAAGAGTTCAGAACTTTGTTTAGTCGATCAGCTGGAGAGATGTCCTTCTCTCCCCCTTTTTGTTTGTGAAGCAAACGCTTGAGAGTTTGATTCATACGTTCCACCTGTGGGCGAATGTGGTGTCCCTGTGACATGGGTAAAATGCCCCATAACTTGAAGAAGGTTTGTGTTGCCTGTGCTATATATCCTGGGCCATTGTTGGTTTTGATTTCACAGGGTACCACAAGTGCTGCTATGGCAGAGCACACGTGGTGTTGGATGTTTACTTGATTCCCCTGTTTGTGCAGTGGCCCACACTGCCAGAGAAAAAGTATCTATACAGACATGGACATACTTTTGGCAACCAAATTCTGGGACGTGTGTAACGACCATTTGTCAGGCTTCTAGTGGGCCTGTGCCATGAGGACTCACGCCAGGGGCAAGGCCACTAGTGAATTGCTGACAGTCTGGGCATGACTGTACAATCCCTTTTGCCTTGGCAACCAACAGGTGGTATTGTCACTGAAGCACCTTTGCAGATTGATGAAAGAATTCATGCGATCTCCGAGCTTGTGCAAAGTAGTCTGATGAGGGAGCAGTCCATGCTGGTGCTACCAGACTGTCTGCTCTCGGATTACCTTCTGCTAGACCTTGAGTTAGTCCAGTGTGGCTGCGAATATGGGTAATAAAATACTGATGCTGTCGGTTAGACAGTAGGAGCCATAATTCTTTAAACAACCTATACAATCTTTCATCTGAAATTCCTTTCAGTAGTGCACATTCCATTCTGGTCACTATTCCCACCACATACAGTGAATCACATACTATATTAACCGGTTCGTCTGTCCACTTATCAAACACTTTTCCAACCACCTGCAACTCCAACTGCTGAGTTGAGGCTTGGGCTCCTTTTAATGTCAAATCCTGCCATTTTCCATTCTCTTGCCATGTACTTGCAGCCTTCTGAATTCTACCTCCCGCATCAGTAAACACTGTAATACCCCGAACCGGATGCCCAGACAACAAGGGCTTTTCTTCTATTTGACAGTTATGTACTACTCTAAAGATTCTATGTGGTAGGTAATGCACTTTCACTTCCCCTGCATAGTCTAATAAAGCTATTTGCAGGTCAATACATGAATCCAGGGCTTTTGTCTTGGGAGAAGAGAGCTAGGCCGCCAGCAGGCCTGCTGTCTTCCCCGACAGTGACCCGCTTAATGGATGAGGGGAAGGCTTTTGTTCAATATCTTTATCAATGACCTCAATGAAGGGATTGAATGTTCCCTCAGTAAGTTTGCAGATGACACTAAACTAGGAGGAAGTGTTGATCTGCTTGAGGGTAAGGAGGTTCTTCAAAGAGACCTGAACAGACTGGACCGATGGGCTGAGACCAATGGGCTGAGGTTTTACAATGCCAAGTGCGGAGTCCTGCACCTGGGACATAACAACCCCATGCAGCACTACAGGCTTGGGGGCGACTGGCTGGAGAGCTGTCAGGCAGAGAAGGACCTGGGGGTGTTGGTTGACTGCAGGCTGAATACGAATCAGCAGTGTGCCCAGTTGGCCAAGAAGGCCAACGGCATCCTGGCTTGTATCAGAAATAGCATGGCCAGTAGGTCTAGGGAGGTGATTTTCTGCCCCTGTACTCAGCACTGGTGATGTCGCACCTCCAGTACTGTGTCCAGTTCTGGCCCCCTCACTACAAGAAGGACATTGAGGTCCTCGAGCGAGTCCAGAGAAGGACGACGAGGCTGGTGAAGGGGTGAAGGGGCTGGAGGGCAAATCTTATGAGCGGCTGAGGGAGCTGGGGATGTTTAGCCTGGAGAAGTGGAGGCTGAGGCGAGACCTTATCTCCGCCTACAGTTACCTGAAAGCAGATTGTAGAGAGGTGGGAGATGGTGTCTTCAGCCAGGTGATAGGACAAGGGGAAATGGCACAAAGCTCTGCCGGGACAGGTTCAGATTAGATGTTAGGAAAAAAAATTTCACTGAAAGAGAAATGTGTAATAGGCTGCCCAGGGAGGTGATTGAGTTACCATCCCTGGATGTGTTTAAAAGATGGGTAGATGAGGTACTTAGGGATTATGGTTTAGCATAGGACAGGAATGGTTGGACTCAGTGATCTTAAAGGACATTTCCAACCTAGTGATTCTGTGAGTTAAGGACAGGAAATTTTCATTTCCGCAAATGAAAAAAATGAAAAAAACAGACTCAACATGGAATTAAGAAGACCCATCTAATTATTTACACACACACACACAGTGAAACCAGAATAGGATAATGAGAATTAAAAACAGATCCCCCCTTCTTCATGGACTAATTTTTAGTGATGAATTTTCTCCCTTCTTTCCCCCCCGCCTTGTGGCATGGGGTGGGGGGAATAGGGGTTTCCATCAGTTCCTCACAAGTTGTTTTCCTTCTTAGATGGTGGGGGGGAGGGGGCATTCCTCACACTCTTCCCCTGCTCCAGCGTGGGGTCCCACCCACCAGAGACAGTCTTCCACAAACTTCTTCAATATGAGTCCTTTCCCATGGGGCTTCAGCTCTTCACCAACTGCCCCAGCATTGGTCACTTCTATGACGTTCAATCTCTCAGGCCCAGACTGCTCCAGTCTGGTGTGTGTGTGTGTGTGTCCCAGCAAACCTGCTCCTGCATGGGTCTCTCTCTCCCTCTCTCTGTCTTTCCCCCCTCTCTCCGTCTTTCCCCCCTCTCGCTCTCCATAGGCTGCAGGTCCTGCCAGGAGTTTGCTCCAATGCGTGTTGCCTCCACCCGCTCCAGCTTGGGGTGTCTCCATGGGCTGCAAGTGGGATCTCTGCTCCCCATCTTCTTGCATGGGCTGCGGGGGGACACCCGGTCCACCATGGTCTTTTCCAATGGCTTCAGGGGAATCTTTCTCTCTGGCACCTGGGGTGCCTCCTCCCCCCTTCTTCCCTGGACTTGGTGTCTGCATGGTTTCTTACATCTTCTCACTCCCTTCTCTGGTGGCAAAAAGCGGCTGCTTGCGATTTTTTTCTCCTAAATGAATCACCACAGAGGCTCTATGACCATCGCCAATTGGCTCGGCCTTGGTCAGCAACGACTCTGGCTTTGATTCGACTGATGTTTGAATCGGCTGACTCTCTTGGGCCTGCAGAGAGCTTCTAGCTGCTTATTGCAGAAGCCCCCCCTGCATTCCCCCTTCTCCACCAGGACCTAGCCACGCAAAACTGTGACAGAAGGAATAATCAATGATATATAGGTTAAAGCCTAGAATTTGAGCGAATATCTCTGAATGGAAACCGTGGCCTAGGCTCCTCTCTGAGGATTTTTGAAAGCAAGGGGTCCTTTCTGACCCTCGTGATTCGATGGGAGGGCTCCCCCTCAGCCACACCATTCTTACCCTTTACGTGACAATAATATAGAGGTGTTTTTGTTATTGGTGAGCAGTGCTTGCACAGAGTCAAGGCCTTTTCTACTTCTCATACCATCCCACCAGCAGGATAGCTGGGGGTGCACAAGAAGTTGGGAGGGGACACAGACAAGACAGATGACCCCAACTGACCATATGGATATTCCATACCATATGACATCATGCTCAGCCTATAAGGGGCTGGGGGGAGAGGAAGGAAGTGGAGAGGAGCATTCAGAGTGATGCTTGTCTTCCCAAGTAACCGTTACACATGATGGAGCCCTGCTTTCCTGGAGATGGCTGAACATCTGCTTGTCAATGGGAAGAGGTGAATTAATTCCTTCTCTTGCTTTCTGTTCTGGGTTTGGTTAGGACAGAGTTAATAAGTAGCTAGTGTAGTGCTGTGTTGGGGATTTAGGATAAGAGCGATGTTGAGAACACACTGATGTTTTTAGCTGTTGCCAAGCACTCAAGGACTTTTCCACTTCTCCTGCTGCCCTGCTAGCAAGAAGGCAGAGGGCACCCACGAAGCTGGGACATAGCCAGAACAGGTGACCCAAACTGGCCAAAGGGGGTATTCCATATCAATGCCGTCATGCTCAGCATAAAGGGAGGCTGGTGGGGGAGGAGGGCACAGCTGCTGGGGAAGAGCGAGCGAGTGGCTGTATGATGCTTAGATGTCGGCTGGGGTTAAACCATGACATACTACAATGTACAATGTTGAAAAACAATGTAATTCCATTGATGATGTATTTATAGTGCTTTAAACCTTGAATGAAATCAGAATTAGACTGTATATATGTTGCAGTTTTGTGTAGCTGTGCTGCTGAGATGGTTTTTGTAAGTAGCAGTTACAGTTTTTCTGCCAGCCTAACTCTAAACAATGCGCAATTCAAGGCCATAGCGCCTCTGAGAATCACATATAGGAGAAAACAACCCGGAAGCAGCTGCATTTTGCCACCGGAGAAGGGAGTGAGAAGATGTAACGAGCTGTGCAGACACGAGGGCGGGGTAGGAGGCACCCCAGGTGCCAGAGAGAAAGATGCCCCTGTAGCCCGTGGAGGGGCTCCATGCTGGATGGAGCAGGTGGAGACATAGAGAAGATGCTGTGACCCTACATTGGGATAAGCCCCTGCCAGCACTTGCAGCCCATGAAGAGAATCAGAGACACAGAGATGAGCGAGAGAGATATTTGCGCCGGAACAGGTTTGCTGGGGGGGCTGGTGATCCCATGGAAGACTGGGACTGAGAGACATTGTGATTTATGACTGCCCGTCATAGCAGTGACCCATGGCGGGGCAGCTGATGAAGAGATAAAGCCCTGGGGGAAGAGACTCACGTTGGAGAAAGTTCGTGGAGGACTGTCTCTCGTGGGTGGGACCCTACGGTGAAGCAGAGGGAGGGGATGTGTATGGAATGAATGCCCCCTCCAGGCCGAGAAGGAAGCCAACTTGCAAGGAACTGACTGAAGCCCCCATCTCCCAGTCCCTGCCCCGCTGTGCTGTTATCGGGGGGAGGAAGGGAGTGAAATCATGACTAGAGTGATGTCTGCTAAGAAGGGACTGGTGGGGAGAATGTGTTTTAAGATCTTGTTGCATTTGTTTTAAGATTTGGTCGCGCTCCCGACTCTGGTTTTCACTGTTCTTTTTAAGTGTAGTGTAATAAATTAGATAGTTTTTTCCTTCACTCTGTGTTGAGTCTGTTTTGCCCACATCGTTGCTGATAGAATGATCTCTCCTTGTCCTTATCTTGACTCCTAAGCCTCTCGATATGTATTTTCTCCCCTGTCCAACTAGGAATGAGAGTAATAGACTGATTTTGGTGGGCATCTGGCCTCCAGCCAGGGCTAAAACACCACAGTCAACAATGACTCTGGCCTTGAGTCAGCTGGTGTTTACTCTGTCGGGCCTACAGAAATCTTCTAGCTGATTCTTGCAGAAGCCACCCCTGCAGGTCCCCCCTCCTCCTCCACCAGAACCCAGCATACAAAAACTACGACGCATATTCATCACTTTTTCAGGAAGTCATTATCATTAGTTTCCACCCTTTCCTGCATGCCTACTACAGTATTGAGGTGGTCTTCAGGGACCCTGGTGGTTGTACTTTTCATCCATGTGCCCTTGTTGTGAACTATAGCCCTTATCTTCCTCTTTGTTTGCCAGAGCCGCAGGACTGGTCTTGGGTCCTCTTGCATCCTGGTCTAGGAAAGAAGTTCCTCTTAAAAGATTTGAAACGTGCTGATGTATACAATTCCATTGCTATGTTATCTAGTGTTGCCCCTTGCTTAAGGATTTTGGGTAGTAAATTTTCTACTATGCTAAATCTAGCTATTGTTCCAAAACTGTGTTTCATTCTCATTAAGAAATATTACAAACATGAGAAATTGGTCTCACTCCCCTTTTGCCCAGATGAGTTTATCATGTTAATTCACTTATCCGTTAAGTCAGAATATTTAATAACTTGTAAGCAGTAACTCTTAATATTGTACATGTATGAGCAGTGTAGTACCTTATAAGTACTTAAGGATTGTCAGCACAGCATTGTGCTTTAACCTTATATCACACTTCTTGTGAAATGCATTAGTCCAAAACACCTAAAAAATTACATAAAGCATAAGGCTTTCTTTGTTCTGGGAGCCAAATATTAGAGCATGAATGAGGAATGAAAATGTTATAAAAATGATCAAAATAAAATCAAGGCTGAAAGACTAAGAAGTACTACGCTAAGGTAAAGGTATTGCATTTATTAGGGGCCTAACTAGTTAGGGGAACATAAAGCATTCATGTGGCTGTGCAACTGTTCTAAAATTAATTTCTCCTTATAAATTATTAATCTGCTTTGTTTGCTTGGATAATCTCTTTTAATCACAGAGAAACTGAATTGGGCCAAAGGAAAAAATGCTGTGTAATATATTTGGTGCAAAATTCCCAACAAGCAGATTTTACCTTTAAATTTTTAAACATTTGTCACTCCTTGTATTATATATTAAAGAGCAGGCATTACTTTATTTGTATGATAAATGACTTGGTCCCAAACAGGATTATAACCAAATTGAACAATTTATTAAACGAAAAAAGCAAGCAAACGGCACTGGGGTGCACAAGTCGGTGCCAGGTGCGCCGGTAGTCTCCACTCCACCAAGACGCACCCTGAACAGTTCCAGTCCCTGGCATCTATATCTTCCAGGGATAGCACCGCCCGCCATCTTAAACTGAACAACCATATACTGACATGCTGGAGTGCCTTGCCAGGCGACCCCCACAAGACATCCTTTAGGTGAACTTTAGCTTTTGTCTTGCTAACAAAGTCAGGCAGCTGGTTCTGCAGACTTGAGGCAGATTTGAGGTGCCTTCCTATTCTTTTCTTCTTCTTCTTTATCACCTCCTTCTCAGAGACAAGTTGTTTCTCCTGAGGTATCACAATGCACATAACGCACTAACATTGTGGTCCCTTAGGCAAAGCTTTGCACATAAACACATATAGTTTGTTGCTGCTTCAACACACTTCATTCAGTACATGCAAAAATCTTAAACTGTCCCTCCCAGGCCCGTGGCCATACAAGGGCATGTCATTATGCACCCCCAACATTATTCCATATTAACACGAATCAAATGGACATATATCACAATCCTCCTTTTTTTTTTTATAGTATTGATTCATGTTTTCATTTCTAATTGATTCAACACTTCTCGAATTGGTATTAATTTTGGATCTTAAAACAAGGTATTAAACATGGAATTATTAACAATCCTCTGCATATCCCCAATACAATTATATCTTTCCAGTGTCCAACTTGTAAGCTCCGTTTATGGTGTCTTTCTTTTAGCAAGATTTACAAATAAATTTTTAACAACTGTGGGAATTTCATATTTTACTCCTGTTTCCATTTCTTGATAAAAAAAATCTAATAACAGTCTATGCTGTACCGATTCTTTCACCTGTTCTTTTATTTCAATATTTCCAATTAATCTCTCTACTTTCGAATTTGTTCTTATTTCTACCCAATATTGATAAGGAAGTTCTTTTGGATCATAGCATACGGTTGTGTTACCTTTTTTACATAGAGCATGCTGGGTTTGGTTATGCACCACACATTGACTACAATTGTTTGCTGTAGCCTGGGTTAAGGAACTCACTCCAAGTAGAATTAGAAGAGAGAGGTCCCATAAGGGCCATAGTATTCAGTGGTCACAGCCCGAAGGGGTTGCTGCCCTCAGCAGACCTTCCCAGCCGCAACACTGGTTCCCTATCCGGTCTTGCCCTCCTCTATGATCTCAGGGGTTGTTCTTTTTCCGAGTACCCAAATGAATTTATTCTAATTTGTATGCTATGTCCCAAAAGTTCTGTGCATTTACGGTACTATTCTTACAGGAGTAATCACAATAAAATTCCCACAGCAACTTAGCTTATACTAAAATAAAGTCACTGAAGACTCTAACCACCCAGGGGCACGGAGGTTTGGTTATAGAGGTGCGTAAGCCTCCCACCGGGGCAGGATACTGAATGGCAGCACTCAACCAGCACTGACGCTTCTCCTGAAGCAGCTGCTCTGTCTGTGTAGAAGCAATGGAAGTTAACCTACATGAACATCTCCCCAGGACATACACAGAAAAGAAACTGGTGACTCAGTCAATCTGAAAAGGCTGAAGCGCTTATCAACATTACTAATATTATAATTACACCAATCAACACCATTAAGACACCCTTTATAAACGCAAAAAGCCAACCAGAAATACAATACAGGCAACCAGCAATAACATAGTCATATGAAATGACAATGCATAAAAATCTTACACTTACACTTTTACAGTTCAGACTTTCTCAATCCCCATGAACAGTGCCACATACAAGGGCAGAAAAGACTAAATTGATCTCGAATTTAATCACCAATGCAAACTACATTTTAAGCTTTAAACCTAACTTACTACTGCATTGCAAACTATGAAGTGTGTGGCATGCATTTACAGATGTCATGAGAACCTACACGTGTTAACTCTTGAAGTGATGAGAATTTTTAAAATTTCTATCTTAAGCCATGTCACCAAGACCATCACTGCTATGTCCAGGAGTAACACATACATGCTTTCTTTGCTGCTTGCAACCCATGCAATGTACAAACCATTCCTATATAATCAGGACATCATGTTGGTTCAAAGCCAACTATATTCACAAGTAAACACATATATTCCACGTGACAGTAGGGAAAATTCTGTGGATTCCTCTGAGTACTCCTCAGTGGAGCCACTGTTGCCAGCCCCCGTCAGAAATCTCGCTGTGGGCTGTTGAGGATACCTGCATCTGCTGCCCCACTAAAATGCCTTTATATGAGTGCACATAGCATGGGGAACAAACAAGAAGAATTAGAGATCTTTGTGCGGTCGCAGGGCCACGATCTCATTGCAATCACAGAGACGTGGTGGGACAACCTGGACAACTGGCATGTCGTCATGGATGGCTATGTGCTTTTTAGGAAAGACAGGCTAGGGAGGCGAGGTGGAGGAGTTGCTCTTTATGTGAGAGAGCACCTAGAATGCATTGAGCTCCACCTGGGAAAGGATGAACCATCCGTCGAGTGCTTGTGGGTTAAAATCAAGGGGCAAACTGCTATGTGTGACATTGTTGTGGGAGTGTGCTATAGGCCCCCCGATCAAGAGGAGCAGGTTGATAGTGCATTCTATAAGCAGTTAGAAGCAGCCTCAAGATCCCGGGCACTGATCCTAATGGGGGACTTCAACTATCCAGATATTTGCTGGGCAAGCAACACGGCCAGTCGTATGCAGTCCAGACAATTTTTGCAGTGTGTTGAAGAAAATTTCCTGCTACAGACGGTGCAGGAGCCTACAAGGGGAGGGCGGGTGCTGGACCTTGTTTTCACTAAAAAGGACGGGCTCGTTAGGGAAGTGAAGGTCGGGGGCAGCTTAGGACAAAGCGACCATGAAATGGTTGAGTTCAAGATCCTGGGTGGAAGAAGCAAGCCAAAAAGTAGGATAGCTACCCTGAATTTTGGAAGAGCAAACTTTGATCTCCTCCGCAACTTAATAGGGGCTATCCCGTGGGCTATGCTGTTTGAAGGAATGGGAGCCTGTGAGAGCTAGCTAACATTTAAACAGCACTTCTTCCAAGCACAGGAACGATGCATCCCTTTGAGCAAGAAATTGGGAAGGTGAGGCAGAAGACCTGCATGGATGAACACGGAGCTATTGAGTAAACTGAAAGAGAAGCAGAAGATGTATGAATTGTGGAAAAAGGGTCTGAGCACCTGGGGAGAATACAGGAATGTGGTCAGGGCCTGTATGGATGCAACTAGGAAGGCTAAAGCCCTCTTGGAAATGAAGCTGGCAAGGGACATAAAGGATAATAAAATGGGGTTTTTTTAGATATGTGAATAGTAAGAGGATGACCAGGGATAATGTAGGTCCCTTGCTGAATGAGGTGGGTGTCCTGGTAACGGGGGATGCTGAGAAGGTGTGTTGCAGTTTTGTATAGCTGTGCTGCTTCGGAGGCTTTTGTAAGCTGCAGTTACAGCTTTCTGCAAGCTCCGTATTTTGAAACCATGGTCAACTCAAGGCCAAATTCGAGACTGGGCCTATCAGAGCTGGTCATAGCGCCTCTGTGAATCACATATAGGGGAAAACTGCTGGCAGGCACACTTTGCCACCAGAGCGTGAGAGAGAAGATGTAACAAGCTGCACAGACACCAAGGCCAGGCCCGCAGGAGGCGGGGGGGTATGTGTGTGTGAAGAATGCGAAAAAAGAGTTTCCCCTGCAGCTCGTGGTGAGACCATGGTGAAACGGGTGTCCCCCCAAAGCCCATGGATGAGGACAGGGAGCAGAGACACCTATACCCTGTGAAGATTGATCCACGCCTCAGCAGGTTTGCCGGTGGACTTGTGACTTTGTGGGGGACCAGGCTGGGGGGTCTGGACCCGAATGTCAGCACCCCATGGAGAGGTGTCCTGCTGAGAGGCCTGTGGTGAGGAGATGGCTCCCTGATAGAGAGGACTCACGCTGCAGAAGTTGCGGATACGACTTTCGCATGGGTGGGACCCCACGGTGCCGCCAGGGAAGTATGCGTGTGTGTGGAATGCCCCCCCCCCAGCAGAGATGGAAGACAACTCGGGAAGAATGGACCCCCACTCCCCATTCTCTGCCCCTCCCTGTGCTGCGAGGGGAGGGATGAAGGGAGCAGATCTGTGATTAAAGTCAAGTGTGCGAAGAGGGGAGGGGTGTCGGCAAGTAGAAGTGTTAAGATCTTGAGATGAAAAGCAGCTTGTGAGGGATTGCCGGAACCCCACTGCCCATTCCCTGCCCCTCCCCGTGCCATGTTGGGGGAGGAAGAAGGGAGTAACATCGTGATGAGTTTTAAGTGTGTTAAGAAGGGAGGGGTGGGGGGAAAGTGCTTTAAGACCTGGCTGCTTCTTATCTCGTTCCGATTCACCGGGTGTATTAGTTATTGTAGTAATAAATCACTTTATTCTGTGCTGAGTCTGTTTTGCCCATTGCACTAATTTGAGAGCGATCCCTCTGTCCTTATCTCAGTTCCTAAGCCTCATAATATCTATTTTCTCCCCTGTTCTGCTGAAGAGGGGAGTGAGCGAGTAGCTTGGTGGGTATTTGGCCTCTGGCCAGGGCCAAACCACCACAAGGTGGAGATACTGAATGCTGCCTTTGCTTCGTTCTTCACTTCAAAGGCCCCCCGGGACCCACAGATCCTGTATGAAAGTTGGAGTGTTTGGGAAATGAAGAATTTCCCTCTGGTTGTGGTAGGAGAGGTCCAGGAGCAGCTCAAAGCGATTAATGCACACAAATCCATGGGCCCTGATGGGTTACATCCACGTGTGCTGAGGGTGCTGGCGGAGGTGATTGCTGAGCCGCTCTCTATCATCTTCGACAGGTCTTGGAGGACAGGTGAAGTGCCTGAAGACTGGAGGATAGCCAATGTCACTCCAGTCTTTTAAAAGGGCAAGAAAGAGGAACCTAGTAACTATAGGCCAGTCAGCCTCACCTCTGTCCCAGGAAAGGTAATGGAACAGCTTGTTCTGGATGCCATCTCCAAGCAATTGGAAGAGAAGAAGGTCATGAGGAGTAGTCAGCATGGATTCACCAAGGGGAAACCATGCTTGACCAATCTCATAGCCTTCTACGATCTCATAACAGGCTGGGTAGATGGAGGGAGATCAGTGGATGTCATCTACCTTGACTTTAGAAGGGCCTTTGTTACTGTCTCCCATGACACCCTGATAGCAAAGCTGAGAAAGCATGGGATAGATGAGTGGACAGTGAGGTGGGTTGAGAATTGGCTGTCGGACCGAGCTCAGAGGGTAGTGATCAGTGGAGCAGAATCTGACTGGAGACCTGTGACTAGCGGTGTTCCCCAGGGCTCGGTGTTGGGTCCAGTCCTGTTTAATATCTTCATCGACGGCCTTGATGAGGGAATAGCATCCACCCTCAGCAAGTACGGCGATGATACAAAGCTGGGAGGAGTGGCTAACACGCAGGAACATTGCGCTGCCATCCAGCAAGACCTGGACAGACTGGAGAGCTGGGCAGTTAGAAACCGGATGAAATTCAACAAAAGCAAGTGTAGAGTCTTGCACCTGGGAAGGAATAACCACTGGAATCAGTACAGGCTGGGGGATGACCTGCTGGAGAAGAGCTCAGTGGAGAAGGACCTGGGGGTCCTGGTTGATGACAGGTTGGCCATGAGCCAGCAATGTGCCCTGGAGGCTAAGAGAGCCAATGGGATCCTGGGATGCATCAGGAGGAGTGTGGCCAGCAGGTCAAAGGAGGTGATCCTCCCCCTCTACTCTGCCCTGGTCAGGCCCCACCTGGAGTATTGTGTCCAGTTCTGGGCTCCCTGGTATAAAAAGGACAGGGATCTCCTGGACGCCTATATGAGTGATATGTCCTAGGGAGCCTGCTTTGGCAGAGGGGTTTGACCCGATGATCTCTCGAGGTCCCTTCCAACCCCTACAATTCTATGATTCTATATCCCCTTGCCAGACAACCTGACCTCGTCGGGTCCTTCCCACTGTCCTGTGCTTACTTTACTTTTCTAAAGTTTGTCCAAATAGATTTGGTGACTCTGTAAACCCCAGTGATACCACAGCTCATCTTAATTGTTGTTTTCGTCCCATATCGGGATCCTCCCATTCAAAAGCAAAATAATCTCTGGATGCCTCATCCAGAGGACAAGTCCAAAAGGCATCTTTTTCAAATCTACTACACTATACCAAGTGTATTTGGGAGATATATGTTACTGGTGTACTGCTCTTAAGTCCTGCACCATCCGGTATGACCCATCTGGGTTTCTTATAGGGAGAATTGGCATGTTGTGAGGTGACATACATGGTTCTAGGGTTCCTTGTTCCAAAAGTCTGTTAAGTACAGATTTTAATCCTTTCCGGCCCTCCACAGGTATAGGGTATTGCTTGATTCTGATTGGGCGGAGCGGGTCTATTATTTGAATGCTTATGGGGTCTATTTTTAATTTTCCATTTTCCCCTTCTTTATACCACACTGATTTGTGACTGCCCGCCATAGCAGTGACCCACGGCGGAGCAGCTGATGAAGAGATAAAGCCCTGGGGGAAGAGATTCATGTTGGAGAAAGTTCGTGGAGGACTGTCTCTCATGGGTGGGAATCTACGGTGCAGCAGGGGGAGGGTGTGTGGAACGAATACCCCCCCTCCCTGCAGGCCGAGAAGGAAACCAACTTGCAAGGAACTGACCGAAGCTCCCATCTCCCAGTCCCTGCCCCCCTGTGCTGTGATTGGGGGGGGAGGAAGGGAGTGAAATCATGACTAGAGTGAAGTCTACTAAGAAGGGAGTGAGGGGGGGAGGTAGAGGTGTTTTAAGATCTGGAAAAGGAAAACAGCACCTGAGGAAGAAACCGAGAACCCCATTTTCCCAGTCCCTGCCCCCCTGTGCCACAATCGGGGGAAAGAAGGGAGCAAAAAACCCTGACTAAAAGTCTGCTAAGGAGGGAGTGGTGGGTGGAAAGTGTTTTAAGATCTGGTCACGTTTTAAAATCTGGTCGCACTCCTGACTCCGGTTTTCACTGTTCTTTTTAGTGTAGTGTAATAAATTAGATAGTTTTCTTTCCTTCAGTCTGTGTTGAGTCTGTTTTGCCCATGTCATTGATGACAGGATGATCTCTCCCTGTCCTTACACTGATTCCCAAGCCTCTCAATATATATTTTCTCCCCTGTCTAACTAAAAAGGGGAGTGATAGACCGACTTTGGTGGGCGTCTGGCCTCCAGCCAGGGCTAAACCACCACAAATGTATATATACTGTATACTATATACAAGGCTCCCTGATGATCCTGATGATGTCCGATGCACCCCAGACATGTGGCGTAAGGTGATACGAAGTGCACCATCAGGGCACACGAATTCACTGGCAGTGATGGAATACGAGGAGATGTTTCCACCAACCGTATATGAAGTGGCCCGCCGACCCCGGACTTATCAAGACAACGTTGCACGCTCTGTCACTGCAGCAGTAGAGCAACTGGTTAAACTTAAACTTGACGACCACATGGTCGACTCCCAACCTGTACGGAGCGATGTTGCAGCTATACGGAAAAGCCATCCATCGTCCCAAGAGAGAGAATACAGCAGGTACCCACCACGACCCACACCACGAGCCACGCCACGAGCCACTCCACGAGCAACACTGTGGTTTTACCTGCGTGATCATGGAGAGGACATGAGAAAGTGGGATAAGAAGCCCACTTCAGCCCTCCAAGCACGAGTAAATGAGTTGCAAGGTAGAGTAAGTGCACGAGGTTCTGCCAGGAGGAATGTTGCACCAGTTTCCATCCAGGAGCAATAGAGGAGCCCTGCCTCCAGCCAGGTGGAGGAGAGGGATAATCGGACTTATTGGACCGTGTGGATCCGATGGCCTGGAACATCAGACCCACAAGAGTATGAGGCTCTAGTGGATACTGGTGCCCAGTGTACTCTAATGCCATCAAATTATGAAGGGACAGAACCCGTTTACATTTCTGGAGTCACAGGGGGCTCCCAACAGTTGACTGTGCTAGAGGCTGAGGTGAGCCTAACTGGAAAGGACTGGGAGAAACACCCCATTGTGACTGGCCCAGAAGCTCCGTGCATTTTAGGTATGGACTATCTCCGTAGAGGGTATTTTAAAGACCCAAAAGGATACCGGTGGGCTTTTGGAATAGCTGCTGTGGAGACTGAAGAAACTAAACAGTTGTGTGCCTTGCCTGGACTTTCGGAAGATCCAGCTGTTGTGGGGGTGTTGAAGGTCGAAGAACAGCGAGTGCCAATCGCTACGACGACAGTGCACAGGCGGCAATATCGTACAAACCGAGATTCTTTGATCCCCATCCATAAATTGATTCGTCAACTGGAGAGTCAGGGAGTGATCAGCCGAACCCACTCACCATTTAACAGTCCCATATGGCCAGTGCGGAAGTCCGATGGAGAGTGGAGGCTAACAGTAGATTATCATGGCCTAAATGAAGTTACTCCAAATATGAGTGCCGCTGTGCCGGACATGCTAGAGCTCCAGTATGAACTGGAATCAAAGACAGCCAAGTGGTATGCCACAATTGACATTGCAAATGCTTTCTTCTCAATCCCACTGGCACCAGAGTGCAGACCACAGTTTGCTTTCACTTGGAGAGGTGTCCAATACACATGGAATCATCTGCCTCAGGGGTGGAAACACAGTCCCACCATCTGTCATGGACTAATCCAGAATACATTAGAAAAGGGTGGAGCCCCAGAGCACTTGCAATATATTGATGACATCATTGTATGGGGCGACACAGCAAAGGAAGTTTTTGAAAAAGGGGAAAAGATAATTCAAATCCTTTTAGAAGCTGGTTTTGCTATAAAACAAAGTAAAGTCAAGGGGCCTGAGCGAGAAATCCAGATTTAGGAATAAGATGGCAGGATGGGCGTCGTCAGATCCCAATGGACGTTATTAATAAAATTGCAGCTATGTCCCCACCAAGTAACAAAAAGGAAACACAAGCTTTCTTAGGTGTTATAGGATTTTGGAGAATGCATATCCCAAACTATAGTCTCATTGTGAGCCCACTCTACTATGTAACTCGGAAGAAAAATAATTTTGAATGGGGCCCTGAGCAGCAGCAAGCCTTTGAGCAGATCAAACATGAAATAGTCCGTGCAGTAGCCCTTGGACCTGTCCGTACAGGGACAGATATTAAAAATGTGCTCTATACCGCAGCTGGTGACAATGGTCCTACCTGGAGTCTCTGGCAGAAAACACAAGGGGAGACTCAAGGGCGACCGTTAGGGTTTTGGAGTCAGGCCTACAAAGGATCTGAGGCCAATTACACTCCAACAGAAAAGGAAATACTGGCCGCTTATGAAGGGGTTCAAGCTGCCTAGGAGGTAATTGGAACTGAAGCTCAGCTTTTCCTAGCACCCCGACTGCCGGTGCTGGGCTGGATGTTTAAAGGGAAGGTCCCTTCCACACACCACGCCACTGATGCTACATGGAGCAAGTGGATTGCACTAATTACACAACGAGCTCGAATAAGAAACCCCAATCGCCCAGGAATTGTGGAGGTGATTACAGACTGGCCAGAAGGCAAAGACTTTGGGATGTCACCAGAGGATGAGGAGGTAACACGCGCAGAAGAAGCTCCACCATATAACCAACTGCCAGAAAATGAAAAGCAGTATGCCCTGTTCACTGATGGGTCTTGTCGCATTGTGGGTAAGCATCGGAAATGGAAAGCTGCTGTGTGGAGTCCTATGAGGCAAGTAGCAGAAGCCACTGAAGGAAAAGGTGAATCAAGCCAATTTGCTGAGGTAAAGGCTATCCAATTAGCCCTGGACATCGCTGAGAGAGAGGAGTGGCCGATGCTATATCTTTATACTGACTCATGGATGGTAGCTAATGCCCTATGGGGGTGGTTGCAGCAGTGGAAAAAGAACAATTGGCAGCGTAGAGGCAAACCCATATGGGCTGCTGACTTATGGCAAGATATTGCTACCCGATTAGAGAAGCTTACTTTAAAGTTACGTCATGTGGACGCCCATGCACCTAAGAGTCGGGACATGGAGGAACATGAGAACAACCAGCAGGCAGATAAGGCTGCTAAGATTGAAGTGGCTCAGGTAGATTTGGACTGGCAACATAAGGGTGAGTTATTCCTAGCCCGATGGGCTCATGATACTTCAGGTCATCAAGGAAGAGATGCAACATATAGATGGGCTCGAGATCGAGGGGTGGACTTAACCATGGATGCTATTGCACAAGTTATCCATGAATGTGAGACATGTGCTGCAATCAAGCAGGCTAAGCGGTTAAAGCCCCTCTGGTATAGAGGACGGTGGATGAAATATAAATATGGGGAGGCTTGGCAGGTTGATTACATCACTCTCCCACAAACTCGCCATGGCAAACGGTACGTACTTACAATGGTTGAGGCAACCACTGGCTGGTTGGAGTCATATCCTGTACCCCATGCCACTGCCCGGAATACAATTCTGGGCCTGGAGAGGCAAGTCCTATGGCGACACGGCACCCCAGAAAGAATTGAGTCAGATAATGGGACTCATTTCCGAAATACTCTCATAGACACTTGTGCCAAAGAGCATGGAATTGAGTGGGTGTACCACATTCCTTATCATGCACCCGCCTCTGGGAAAATTGAACGCTACAATGGGCTTTTAAAGACTACACTGAAAGCAATGGGTGGTGGAACATTTAAACATTGGGATACACATTTAGCAGAAGCTACGTGGTTGGTTAACTCTAGGGGATCTACCAATCGGGCTGGTCCAGCCCAGTCAGAATTCTCACATACTGTAGAAGGAGACAGAGTCCCAGTAGTGCACATGAAAAGTATTTTGGGAAAGACAGTTTGGGTCATTCCTGCTGCAGGCAAAGGTAAACCCATATCTGGAATTGTTTTTGCTCAAGGACCGTGTTGTACCTGGTGGGTAATGCAGAAGGATGGAGAAGCTCGATGTGTACCTCAAGGGGATTTGATTTTGGGTGAGAATAGTCAATATCATGCTAAATAATTCACTACTGTTTTATTGTTGTTATAGATACTGTATGTTATACTAATGACATTACAGCCAGGGTCATCAGTGCCGTGATGATGGAATGAAGACCAGCCTCCCAAGAACTCTTTCTTTTCTCTTTCGTAATAAACACCTCTGACCCACGGACTATGAGCATGGATCATGCCAGGTGCAGTGTTCGAGAGCCTGAGATACAGCATTCAACGATCCAGTGGCACGTACGACTCTTCATACCCTGAGAGACTGTTGTGACAGAGGGACCAGTGGAGCCTTAGAATCGTGGACTGAATGAAACCGACAGACTCGGAGGGAAGGTCCACAGACTGAATCTATATGCACATACATGTGTGTGCATGTGTACACGCATGTGTGTGGATGCGAGAGACTCCCTGGACCCAAAGAAGATTGCTGGACCTGCTCATGACATAAATGGTATGGAATAAGGGGTGGATAATGTCCTGGGTTCAGCCCAGCAACAGGCTATGTTAGCCCTGAGAGTATTCCATACCAATTGTGTCATGATCAGGCAGTCTGCCCCCCCCCCTGCAGGGGCGACTCCGGACCCGGGCACGGGAGGTTCCGGTCTGGGCAGGCACAGTGCCAGTTCCGGGGGCGACTCCGGACCCATCAGAAACTGCTCCGGGCACGGGAAGTCCCGGTCTGGGCAGACGCAGTGCCAGTTCCGGCTTCTCTCGCTCTCTCTTTTTTGGATCGGCGCGGCAGGCAGTGGTGAGGGGGGTGCTCTGGGGTGCCGGGCTCGGGGAGTGCCGCGTTCGGGGCTCGGAATCGGTTTGGGCACGGCTCAAATTACATAGTGGAGTGAGAGGTTTGCACTGTATATAATAGCACTGTAGTTAGTTGTTTTCATACTTTTCCCTGTTGTTTAGTAAACTATCCTTATCCCAACCCGCGGGCCTTTGGTTTTTTTTCCCTTGCTCGCAGCTCCTCGGTTACCTCCGTTCGCCCATCCCCCACCTCTTAAAGAGGCAGGGGGCTTCTTTTTCTGACCTTTGTGGCCCCAGCTTTCCGCTGAGGTTTAAACCACAACATATAGTTGGAGTGAATTAGATAGATGTGGTACAGCTATATACACATGGCCAGACCTTTCTGGAGTTGTTCACTTTCTCTGTGTAAAAATACTTTGACTGAAAGTGAGTCTTTGTGCTCAGCAACTTCATAAGCATTCCCATCAGTTCTAATAGGGCTAGGTGCAGAATAAAGCAAAACTTGCCAGAGTTGTCAGGTTCTAGATGCAATTCCTTTAAATTTTAATTATTTTTAATTCAGGGGAATTAAAAAATACAAACTTGTCTTTTTTTTTTTTCCCATCCCCTTTTTTTCCCATTGAAAGCAAACTCTTTTTCCTTGCAACCTAAAAAACACACGAAGGGCACTTCCTATTAATTTGAATCTCATATCAGGAAATTCAGTCTCTGGAGAAATCTCAGAGTTTGAGTAACAGCATATTTTTTAGCACAGTACTTGTTTTGCACAATAGCTTAGAAAACTACAACTCAAGATGATTATGTGGCTGAACCTAAAGAGAGTGAAGTGACTTCTCAAATTCAAAAAGTTAAGTAGGCAGTTGGCATCTTTGTACAGTGTAAAAAAATGACATCTAGGCTGGGTTATTTTAATATCATCAATGTAGGAAGAGGCATGTTTAAAATTAAGTTAGTTCTTCCCCCCTTGTGCTGGCTTCAAAGTCACCAATATAATTAAAGAAGCAGAGTCTGAAATGTAGTCCTATATTATAATAATTTAGCCTCTTTGAAAGTTTTATTACCAGAATAGTGAAAGTCAATCAAGAAATATAAATATTAGTGTTTACATTTTAATGTCTCAGAACTGATGGCAGGGCATTTTATAATACTTCTTTCATCACACTTTTCATCAAATTTCTTTCTCTTGTCAGCTCCAGAATGAGCTCTACTGAGGTTTAAGATTATGGGTGAGGGTTATCTTTTCTCTTATGGATGTGACGTAGGAAATGGTGCCTTCTTTACTGGTTTTTAGTTTCCTTTTGAGTAAATATTACTGTGTTTCCATTATTTTTTTAACCAGAAATTGAAGTTTTATATGCATCTTGAATTTTGGAGAAACAGTTTATAAAACACATAAAAGCCTTAGGGTTTTTTGATTTGTTCTGTTTTTTACAGAAATAGACTTGAGCAGTTCTTAAGGTTGCCTGTCTGCAAAATTGCTAAATAAATCTACTACCGTACTAAAGGACTACTACAACTTTTACCCCTTATTGTTTCCTTTCAATGTAATTTCCAGAAGACAGTTGTCTTCCTGACAGTTTATAAGAAGGTGTCAGTAGTAGTTAGCAAACAGGAAATCTTACTTGAATTCATGCCCATAATTTCCTGTGAGATTTCTTAAATATTTATAACAAGATGCCTAATGCTAACAAGACAGTAACAGAACAGGTTAAAAGAAAATATAGAGACTGAAAAACATAAAATTTACATCTTCTTGTAAACCAAGAAGTTTTCTGTAAGTTTTAAAGTTTAGATCCATTGCTGAGGTTGTTTCTATATTTAATCATATTTCTTATAAGGAATATTTGAAAAAAATACAGCAAGCAGATATGGTAAAATGCTTTTAAAGTCCAAAAAAATCTTACTAACATCATCTCTAAGGCCAAGTTTACTTTGTTGATAACTGCTTCTCCCCCATAAGTCAGATGAATCTACCATAACAGACAAAAGACATCAAGATCAGGTATGGAGTAAACAATTTGGAGTCTTAAATGTTTGGGATTCTTCTGTGAAATTTCATGCTGAATAAACATAGTTTATAGAAAAGGACCTCCCTCATATACCTCACCAGGTATGCAAAGAGTATGAAGGACTGAAGCAAGCTCTGTGTGAGGTTCATTGACTCTCAAATGTGGGATTTCTTTTTTAAAAAGAATTATATTCTTGGGTTGTTGAAATGAAATGCTTCTAAAGAATAGCTTATTGGTCTGGAGTATGCATAATAAAATGGCTATTCAGGCAGATTGAGAAAGTGAACTGTGCCATCTGTATAAACAATATTCTTCAATGTTTCAAACTTGAAGTGGAGAGCTTAAAAGCAGGTTGCAGGAAAAAGATTCATGACTAGAGTGAAGTCTACTAAGAAGGGAGTGAGGGGGGGAGGTAGAGGTGTTTTAAGATCTGGAAAAGGAAAACAGCTCATAAAGAAGTAACCGAGAACCCCATTTTTTCCTAGTCCCTGCCCCTCTGTTCCGTGAGCGGGAGGGGAAGAAGGGAGTAAAATCATGGCTAAAGGGAAGTCTGCTTAAAATGGAGGTGTGGGGGGAAGGTACTACTGAGAACCCCATTTTCCCCAGTCCCTGCTCCCCCTGTGCTGCAAATGGGAGGGAAGAAGGGAGCAAAATTCTGACTAAAGTCTGCTAAGAAGGGAGTGGTGGGGGGAATGTGTTTTAAGATCTGGTTGCATTTGTTTTAAGATTTGGTTGCGCTCCCGACTCCAGTTTCACTGTTTCTTTTTAGTGTTGAGTCTGTTTCGCCCATATCGTTGCTGATAAAAGGATTTCTCCTTGTCCTTATCTTGACTCCTAAGCCTCTCGATATATATATTTTCTCCCCTGTCCAACTAAGAAGGGGAGCAATAGACTGGCTTTGGTGGGCATCTGGCCTCCAGCCAGGGCTAAACCACCACAATATACCAAATAATATATTGTAGAAGGAGCAAAAAGCTACAGCTGGAAAAGAATGTTTGAGGTCTTAGATACATATCCCAAACATCTAACGTTGTTAATAAAAAAACTTTAGGGGTTTCAATAAAGCCATGAACAATTTCTTCCTCAGTGATTCATAAACACTGGTGGTTTAGGCCTGGCTGGAGGCCAGATGCCCATCAAAGTCGGTCTATCACTCCCCTTTGTAGATGGACAGGGGATAAAATATATATTGAGAGACTTAGGAGTCAAGATAAGGACAGGGAGAGATCATTCCACAATGAGCATCATGGGCAAAATAGACTCAACTCAGAGTGAAGGAAAAAAATAATTTATTATGCTACACAGTGAAACCAGAGTCAGATAATGAGAAGCGCGACCAGATCTTAATGCACCTCCTCCCCTCGCCTCCCTTCTTAGCAGACTTTAGTAATGATTTCACTCCCTTCTTCCCCCCAATTGTGGCGCAGGGAGGGGAAGGGACTGGGAAAAGGGGGCTTCCGTCAGTTCCTTCCAAGTTGGTCTCCTTCTTGTCCAGGGGGGCATTAATTCCACACACCCTTCCCCTGCTGCACCGTGGAGTCTCACCCACGGGAGACAGTCCTTCACAATCTTCTCCAATGTGAGTCTTTTCCCACAGGGCTCTAGCTCTTCACCAGTTGCCCTGGCATGGGTCACTGCTATGGCAGGCAGTAATAAATCACAATGTCTCAACATTCCAGTGCAAATCTCTGTCTTGCTCATCTCTGTGTCTCTGTCTCTCTCCATGTGCTGCAAGTTCTGGCAGGGGCTTGCTCCAACACAGTTCACAGCATCTCCTCTATGTCTCCACTTGCTCCATCCAGCGTGGGGCCTCTCCACAGGTGAGGGTCTCAGCCTTTTCCATGGGTTGCAGGGGACACAACCGCTCCACCATGGGTTTCTCCAGGGGCTGCAGGGGCATCTTTCTCTCTGGCACCTGGGGTGCCTCCTCCCCCCCTTCACTGGCCTTGGTGTCTGCACAGTTCCTTACATCTTCTCACTCCCTCCTCTAGGGGAAAATGCCGACTGCCAGAGAAAAAATTAACTATCCCTGACAAAAAAGGAACAGTATCCACCCATTATTCTACACCATATACATCATGACCAGGCCTAACACTTTCCAATAAATTGCAATTAATCACTGCTTTTCCTGTCTTTTAATATATATACACAGATATCATTCCCTTAGTAAATGGATCATTGCTATGAAATGTCTGTTCATAAATGTCCATTCGGTTCATTTAGTCCATGACTTAGGGCTCCATCTGTCATAACAGATTGTTCCATGCTGCATCTGGAGCATGTATCTGTCATAATCCATCCTCATGGTATGTAAGTTGAATATGTCAGTCTCAAGGAAGTTTATGGACACTTCTTGCTGAAAGCAGTTCTGGTTTCATCAAAGTTCTTTCTTTGTTAATCTGGATAGTTCATACTATAAAAATGTTAATATGACCTATAGCGATCATAATAATGATGACATGCATTGTTTTCTATAAATTTCCATCATACAATTTAAATCAATGGCTATTCTCACACAAACTCAACTCCCCTTACAAATTGTACTGTCCCATCCTTCTGCATCACCCACCAACTGCACCCAGGTCCTTGAGCAAAAACAATCCCACAAATGAGTTTGCTTTTGTCTGAAGCAGGGATGATCCAAACTATTTTCCCCAATATACTTTTCAGCATATGAAGCCTATCATTAGGCAACACAGCATTTCGAGACGCAAGATACCAGTGTGATTGGTTTTTTTTTTTTGTAAATCAAAGGCTTTGCTCACAGTCATAGCAATGAAGTTATAGAGACTTATGGTATTTGTTAGAAATGACACAAGGTCCTAAACCAAGGACTCAAGGTAGAAACGTTAGCGAAGCAGTAATTTATTATACGGTCTTGCAAGAGCGGGTGACCCAAAAAGTAGGCACACTTTTGGTCAGAGCCCGCAACCTTTTTATACCATGTTCTTGTACATTATTCATTACTTGTCCCGCTTCGTATTAAGATGAGTTCTAGGAAATGATTTCCATAAACTCCTCCCAATCATGTCTGCGTGTTGCCTCATGGTGGTAGTCGTCAGGTGTCTTAGTGATGAAGGCTTGATGTTTTCCTCCTTCCCCCGTTTAACTATGGATTTTCACGGGATTAACCACGGCGCCTTACAATGCTCATTGCATGTCTGGCAGATTCCTTTCCCATAGGTGAAGAAAATTAAAATGCATGAATCTCTTTGTCTAGGACAACTGCTTACTGGCAAACATTTGTTCTTGTCTTAACCCTTCCCGGCAACTGGGCAACTGACATGGCCTAGGGCTGAGGGAAGTCAAAGCTCAATACAGGTTTTAGATTAGGTAAACCCCACGTTGTCTTGCCAGTTTGCGTTAATGTGGCAATTTTGGTGCCCCAGTATGAATAAGCACTGTGGAAACCTGTTGGTTGAGCTGTTTCCCTCAGCTACCTTTTATTGGAGAGAATGGTTTTTGCCATAACAGCAAAACTTATATTAATAGTACTCCCTTCTAGTTCTCCACTTTACAAGTCAGCACAAAGAATTACAGCAACCCATTTTGGTTTGCAAAAGCAACATTTCCAATATTTCCCACAGTATTTATGGTGTATTAGTTATGCTTCTACTTTTTTGTAATGGAGGTCTGGAGTTATTTAAGTTACTGAGATGTCATAGTCTTGGAGCAATTCAGCTGTGACTATTGCCGATTGGCTCGGCCTTGGCCAACAGCAACTCTGGTCTTCAAGTGGCTGATATTTACTTTCTGGGGCCTGCAGAGAGCTTTTAGCTGTTTTTTGCAGCAGCCATCTTTGCAGACCCCGTTCTCTAACAGCACCCAGCTACACAAAACTGCAACAATGAACTTACACAGTCCTAAATAGATCTCAGACTCTCCCCAACTGTTTTTCTCTTCTTTTTAACTGTCTTCCTCTGTCAGTTATTTATTCCTCTTGTGCCTAGCTGATCTCTCTCCTGCATTTTTACATTTGACATTGTAAAGTTTTTCCCTGTATTGACCTTGGCTGGAGGCCAGATGCCCCCCAAAGCCACTCTATAATGAGAAATAAAACCAAATCTTAAAACACCTTTCCCCCACCCCTCTCTTCTTACTTTTCTGTTGGAGTATAAAGGGCTACAGATCCTCTGTAGCTCAGACTCCAAAAACCCAGTGGTCGACCTCATGAACAGTGCCACATACAAGGCAGAAAAGAAACAAACTATTAACTCCTGAAGTGATGAAAATCACCAAGATCATCACTGCTATATCCAGGAGTAACACATATGTGCTCTCTCTGCTGCTTGCATCCCATGCAATGTACAAACCATTCCTATATAATCAGGGCATCATGTTGTTTAAACACATATATCCCCTTACCAGACAACCTGACCTCGTCCGGTCCTTCCCACTGTCCTGTGCTTACTTTGAGCCAGTCTTTCAGTAAAAGCATACCCCAATTTTGGCAAAACTAGCAGCGTATTTGCTGATTGGTGGACAGCACTTGGGTGTTTGACAAAGCAGTAAGGTATTTCAGGAAATAAATTGTCAAAGAATTAGGTGACAGGCTCTTTCCTAGTGCTCTTCCAAATAAGAAGCTAGTAAGCACGGCTCAATCTGAGGTACAGTATTTCCCAAGACTGTAAGAACAGTTCCTGCTTCAGAAAACAAATGCATCTGGCTACATGCGTTTGGCCTTTACATCAGAGGATGTCCCTTTCTTAAAAATAAACTAAACACTAAACATAGAGACATGCTGATATTAGATTTCAGAATTTGAGAATTTTTATCTGCCTCCAGTTCCCAAATCAAAGGCACTACCCAAGGCAGTTCCCAAATCAAAGGCAGTGAGCATAAAGTCACTTCACTCTACACAAGTTTAAACCTCAGAGTGAAGTGCTCTTGTCAGGCCTGTAGGATGAGACAAGTATATGCTCCAGGTTCCGACATGACTTTCCACTCCTTTACTGGACCTTTCACTCGTGACACATGCATCCATCCTTTTTCAGCAGTTCTCACAGCTGTTTCTGTAGTTAATAAAACAAGAAAAGGTCCTTCCCAGAGAGGGTATAAGCTTTCTTCCTTCCATGTTTTTATTAGAACTTTATCTCCTGGCTCCAACTGATGGATTGCAAACCCCAAAGGTGGTGTTTGGGCCGTCATCCCAAACTCTCTTAATTCTTTAAATCTTTTTCCAATGGTAATTACATATTTTGGATTTTGTGATCCTCAATTATATTATTCCCCAATGGCATTCCTTGGAAATAAGGCATACCATATAACATTTCATATGGCGACAATCCAGTTTCACTATGTGGTTTTGTTCTTATGTTTCTACCTTCCCCGAGCTTTGTGGGTGCCACGGAGTGTGGGATTCCCACTTAATACCCAATGATTGTTTATTACTTTCGAAGTAATCAATATACTGGATTATCCCATATCTAGGTATTAAATGTTCCAATGAAATTTTAACCACAACTTGTGCCGTAGCTCGTGCTACAGGGTAAGCTTCTACCCAGTGTGTTAAATGGTCCACTATTACCAATATATATTTTATTCTCCCTACTTTAGGCAATTCAGTGAAATCAACTTGTATTTTCTCAAAAGGTCTGTAAGTGGTTTTCCCTTCCACCCATGGCCGCTTGTCAAAATACTTTCTTATTTAATTTGCTTTACTATCTTGAAAATTCCAATACAACCAAGTTGTTTAAGAAAATGTTTGCTTAATGCCTTTGTACCCCAGTGTGTTTGTGTATGCAAACGTTTCACTATCTGCCTGATGTATGCTTTTGGCAACATTTCTCGCCCATCGGGCAGTACCCATTCTCTATTTCTTTTGTCCTTAAAATTTTTACTATTAATTCTTCATGTATTAGATTCCTCCCTTGAGTATTAATCAAACCTCTTTCTTCCCAAATTTCTCCAAAAGTGTAGACCGCCCCATACGCATATTTAGAATCCGTAAATATAGTTCCACTTTTTTCTTTTAATAATTCCAGGGCTCTGCATAAGGCATACAGTTCCCAAGCCTGAGCTGACCATGATGGGCTCAGAGGTCTTGATTCCACAAGTTTTAAGTTTTTATTTATTACTGCATATCCCGATTTTCTTTTTCCTTCTATTACTCGTGAGGAGCCATCTATAAACAATTCGTCCCCATTTTCCAACTCAGTATCTCTTAAGTCTGGCCTCACTTTTGTCTGGGTCTCAATTACTTCTAAGCAATTATGTTGCAATTCCTCCAGGGGTTCTCCAAACAAAAATTGTGCTGGACTCTGGGCCTAGTCTCCTTTTTAGTTTGTGGAGGTCTTAAAGATAGTATCCCGGATACTCCATCAGGATCTAACTTTTTCTTCCCCTTACTTAGCCAATGTCCTAAGGTTTTTACTTCCTGCTCTACAAACTGTAGCTTAGATCGGGACACCTTTAAACCCCTTTCCCCCCCCAAATTGAACAATTTAATGTTGGTGTTTCGGGTCCCCTCTTCAGTTTCTTCCGCTATTAATAGATCTTCTACATATTGTAATAATTTTACTTTCTTGGGTATAGTGAAATCTTTTAGAACTTTTTCTAAAGTTTGTCCAAATAGATTTGGTGACTGTAAACCCCTGTGATAACACAGTCCATCTTAATTGTTGTTTTCGTCCCGTATCGGGGTCCTCCCATTCAAAAGCAACATAATCTCTGGATGCCTCATCCAGAGGACATGTCCTTCAAATCTCCTACACTATACCTGGTGTATTTGGGAGATATATGACTCAATAAGGTATATGGATTTGCCACCACAGGGAATTTGGTAATTGTTAAATTTGTCCCCTTGACTGAATGCCCAACTTTAATTTAAAAATGAAATCCCTTCCTAATAAATTATATTCTGCTTCCGGGAGCAAAAGTGCAGGCTTCTGCACCTTCTTTAGCATGACAAAGCACATCGTGCCACCTCTCCCTGCTAAAGGAGGAACAAATTTACATCTCTGTTTGGCACAAAATGCTGGTAATTAACAATTAACCCCTCTCTTCTTACTTTTCTGTTGGAGTATAAAGGGCTACAGATCCTCTGTAGCTCAGAGTCCAAAAACCCAGTGGTCGACCTCAAAACTCCTCTGGTGATTTCTGCCAGACACTCCAAGTAGGACCTGTGGTGGTTCAGCCCCAAGCAGTGGCTGAGCATCACACACATCTTGCTCACTCCCAGAGAAAAAAACCCCAGAGCCTCAATAGGTTGGGAAAAGGACAGTTTACTGACAAAAGCACCGTGAAAGGGGAACAATAACAGCCCCTGGCAAGTTACACTCACAGGTGCCTTACCACCCAACAATAAACCTAAGCACTGCATGCAAAGACCAACTGAAATCCCCAGCCACATTCAGACCACTTTGGAGATAAACAGGAGCACCCCTCCCTTGACCAGCCCATCTGATGGGAGAGTGATGTCAAGTGGTGTGGAAAACAGCCACAGCCAACTACAACTCCACTCGCCTGTGCTGGCTGGTTCGGGAAGTTAACTCTCCACACTATCTACATCATGCCCAGATCTTACATTTTAAATTGATATAGGTGGTTCATAACATATCATTTAATGGACTGATTTGTTATACAGCAACAATTTAGCAGCTGTCCTCACCTAAAATTAAATCCCCTTGGGGTACACACTAGACTTCCCCATCCTTTCACATCACCCACCAAGCGCACCCGGGTCCTTGAGCAAAAACAATCCCATGAATAGGTTTGCCTTTGCCTGAAGCAGGAATAACGCAGGCTGTCTTCACCAACAGGTTTATCATGCCCACTACAGGGACCTTATCCTCTTCTACAGTCTGGGAGTTTGGATTGGGCAGGGCCAGCGCGATTGGTGCACATCCCAGTTTTTTAGGGTTCCACCACCCATTGCTTTTAGCATAGTTTTTAACAGTCCATTATACCTCTCAATTTTCCTGGAGGCTGGTGCGTGGTAGGGTATATGATATACCCATTCAATGCCATGCTCTTTGCCCCAGGTGTCTATGAGATTATTTTGAAAATGAGTTCCATTGTCCGACTCAATTCCTTCTGGAGTGCCATGTCGCCAGAGGACCTGCTTCTCAAGACCCAGGATGGTGTTCCAGGCGGTGGCATAGGACACAGGATAAGTTTCTAGCCAGCCGGTGGTTGCTTCTACCATTGTGAGCACACACCACTTGCCTTGGCAGTGGTGCGTGCTCACAATCAGCTATCATCTATAGCAGAGAGGTTTTAACCACTTGGCTTGCTTGATCAAGGCACATGTCTCACATTCATGGATGACCTGTGAGATAGCATCCATGGTCAAATCCACCCCTCGATCATGAGCCCATCTATATGTTGCATCTCTTCCTTGATGGCCTGAGGTGTCATGGGCCCAGTGAGCTATAAATAATTCACCCTTACTTTGCCAATCAAGATCCACTTGAGCCACTTAAATCTTAGCAGCCTGATCAACTTGCTGGTTGTTTTGATGTTCTTCAGTGGATCAACTCTTGGGTATGTGGGCATGTCCATGACATACTTTTACAGTTAGGGTCTGTAGCTGGGTAGAAATATCTTGTCACGATGGAGCAGCCCAGATGGGTTTGGCTCTGCACTACCAGTTGCTTTGTTTCCATTGCTGACAGACACCACCCCCACAGGGCATTGCCCATAATCCATGAGTCACTACAGAGGTACAGTTTTGGCCACTTTTCTCATTTGGCAATGTTTCAAGATAGCTGGATGACTTTTACCTCTGCAAACTGGCTGGATTTGCCTTCTCCATCAGCAGCTTCTGCAACTTGTTGTGTAGGACTCCATACAGCAGCCTTCCACCTCCAATGTTTACCAACAAGGTGACAGGACCCATCGGTGAACAGGGCATATTTTTTCTTATTTTCCAGCCATTCACTATACAGTGGGGCCTCTTCAGAACGCATCACTTCCTCCTCTGGTGATATTCCAAAATCTTTGCCTTCTGGCCAGTCTGTGAATACTTACAGGATTCCTGGGCAATTGGGGTTTCCTTTTTGAGCCCCCTGCACAATTAGCTGTTTCTGACTCTCATTCATACTGTAGTTCTAGCATGCCTGGCACTGCAGCACTCAGGGGTGGTATGATTTACACCCAGGCCACAATAGTCCACTATCAGCCTCCACTCTCCATTAGACTTCTGCACTCACCATATGGGACTGTTGAAGGGTGAGCACATTCTACCAGTCACTCCCTAACTCTCCAGTTGATGAATCAGTTTCTGAATAGGAGTCAGGGAATCTCTGTTGGTGCGATATTGTCATCTATACACTGTCATGGTAGCAATTGGCACCCAACTCTTTGATGTTATATGCAGACCAATAACAGCCCATGGAACACTTCACTTACACCCAATTACACAGATTACCCCACCCATCTAAAGACAAACCAGACACCCTGACCACATTCAGAGCACTTCCCCAACCAGCCCCTTTTATGGGGGAGTTATGTCAGGTGGTGTGGAAAACACTCTGGGCTAACTCGGCTCACCTGTGCTGACTGCTTGGGGAGGTTAACTCTGGCCTGTCCAGAACCAGGACAGATTTTTTTTTTTTCCCAAATGTAGAAAAAATGATTGTGTATCAGAGGTAAGGTCATTTAAAGAGCTGAGAATATCTTTCTTAAAAATAAATACAGAAATATGCAAGGAAATATATATCACATTCTCAGTAAAATTATAAGTAATTTCACCTTTATGAAATGTGGAGACTGTCTAAGCCTGCAGTTCTGCAAATTTACTTAAAAATTCACATTTTAGAACAGCTGCAAGCTGTTGAATTAAATTTCAATTAATTTCAATTTAATTCTATTTCAGTGAATTAATAACATTTAAGTTCATGCATGAGATAACATGTTGTTTTGAAAAGAGTGGACCTTGATTATGGAATATATATTCCAGATATAGGATGCTGTAGACATAAATTTGAAAAGTCAGTGTTCACTACTCATTTTTCAGTCCATTAAAATTTCTTCATTCTTCCTTTTATATTTAAGAGAAACACTTTATTTTTTTAAAATAATTTTTAAAGTGAATAACTACTCTTTGCCAATTGGAAGTGATGTCATATACAAAAGCATATGTGTTGGGTGTGATGTCCATGTTTTATCTTTCCAATTCCACCATTTTCCTGCTAGCAGAGAGAATAGGTAGTGAAAATGCTTTCACAGATGCCTTAGATTTTGTGATTGCTTCTGCAGGTATAGAGGATAATAACTATAGGAATATGTCTCTAGTTTTCTTTTGTCATTGTTGGGGTTTTTTTTACAAGTATTGTTTCTCTTTTACTTCAGATACACTTGTCACATTTTCCTTATTCTGTGTCTGAAAAAAACTACATGAGCATGCATTCTGACAATTAAAATGTGAAATACTCTCAGGGCAACTTTTCTATGTAATGGAAGTGTGGAGTTTTTTAAGGTACTGAGATGTCACAGTCTTGGAACAATTCTGACTTTTTCCTTTATTAACAGTAGTTATATCACTATAGGGTATATAATCAATATATAAATACATATGTAATTTTACTTTATAAAAAAGTTAAAAATAACTTCCTAATTAGTTCGTTCATTTGCACAAGTTAAGTGTTTAGATAAGTCAACAATTAATTCTGAATTAATTTCAGATAGAAATATTGTCTTAAAATTCCTCTGAAACTTTAAGAAAATATTTCTTTACTGTGGTGGATTGACCCTGGATGGAGGCCAGATACCCATCAAAGCCATTCTATCACTCCCCTTCTCAGTTAGACAGGGAGAAAATATATAATGAGGCTTATGAGTGGAGATGAGTCATCTTCTTCAATCGCTGTACCAACATGGAGGAAGGGTCTTCACCTGGGCAAGGGTCTTGACCTATGGGTGTGGGTTTTAGTATTATACTGAAGACAGTTCAGTTAGGTACGCCTGAACTTCGGTTTTCACTGCCAAATTGGCTGTGTGTGTATTAGATGTTCTTAGTGTTCCGGGACAGTTAGTTTAGAGGTGTTCCTTTAAACAATTCCCTTTGATCCTTTTCTTAGCAACCACCTAGCAACTATCTACATTCTTAATTATAGGGCCATTGTAATACAGAAGCATGGTTAAGTTTAAAAATAGATATCAGTTTCACAGTTAAAGAAGCAAAAGGTCTCACTCTGTCTCAAATCTGGTGGTTAATTTAGCAATATACACACAGAGCAGAGGTATTTTATTGCATATTTTGCAGATATGGGTGTATGTCCCAACATGGTACATCAAAGCTCCATTGCAGTGATTATCTATACACTTAATATTAACATATTTATGTTTATACTACATATGCATTATTTATCATGATATGATTGGATAAAAAGCCTTTGCCTCCTATGTAAATTAGTGTGCATGCCTAATAGTTCTTTCTTTTGAGTCAGTTGTGTAATTACAGGGGGTGGTCCATGAGTCCGTGGTCAGTTGGAATTACCTTTCCCTTGATTTCTTTCTTCTTTGGCAATCTTTAGCGGTTCTTCAAGGTTTGTTGTTCAAACTAATGATATATCAGTTATGCTTCTACTTTTTGACAATCATATATATTGTTTGGATAAACATTAACTAACACGGAGGCAGGGCTATACAATGGACATCTTTAGCAGCAATAGTCTTGGTTTGAATTACATGCTGCGTTTGATCTAGTTGTGACGGTGTAAGGAATACATTTGCTACCTGCAAGCAATCGATTGGAATCAATAGGCATCATGTAAATGGAAAAGGAGAGAAAAGAAAGAGAAAAAAAAAAAAAGCAGTTTGGCAATTTTGAGGCTCTAGCCCTGCTACCAGCACCTCTTTTGCCCTAGGTGTTTTTCTCACTCCCTCTTCCCCTATTTCCCTTCTCCGTGCTTCCAACTCCTCCAATCTCCTTTCTTGCCAGTCTATTTTTGGTCTCCCGGGGGTCCTGCCTGATTCTTTCTCAAATTCTCATTTTAATGGGACTGCCATAAACACAATGCCTCCCTTATTGCCTCCGAGGGGTACCTCTCGTGAGAGATATGGAGAAGTTCCCTCAGATACGGTAGTCCTACTTCTTGTGCAACAGTGTTACTGGTGTACATACCACGACTCCTGGAGAGGGGGGAGCCGCCGCCGAGGCTGGACCACTAAGATACGGAAGTGGTATATTATCCAATGGCTCCCATTTATCATCTTTTTCCTGTTCATTTTCTTCCAGTCCTTCTCCTGCTTTTAGTGCAAACATTGAAGCTGGAAAAGGATGGAAAGTCCTGATTGCACGATCACTCTCCTCCTGAATAAAAGGCCTTTTTGAATTTACATGCATGTTTGTACATCTTGGTGTTTCAAAGGATCCAAAACCAGGCCAAAAGATACATAGTCTTAAAAGCTCCTTTGGCCATTCTATCACACAACACTGAACTAATTTTAATTTTCTTTTTCCTTTTCTGGGGCCCCTATCGTTCCTTTACTGGGGCCCCTATCATTCCAATTTCTAGTCATTATCCAATAATTTGCTCCCTTTTCTTTAGTCCTCGGGTCTGTCGTCTGACCCACCTAGGAATTTTGCTGTGGCAATTCCTACAGCCCTTGGTTCCAGTAAGAGTGTCTTGCAGAGGGTTTAGGACCTATCACCCACCAACAAATCCTATAGGAATCGCTTCGGTCCTTCACCGGCCAAGTCCCTTGTGGGATGTTATAAATTGAGACCACAAAGGATCATAATCCAATTAAAATTTTATTAATTATAGCAAGTAGAATATGAGCAAATACAGCGCTGGACGACAGGGGAGTCTGTGCTCCGCCAACCGCCGTGCTGAGCAGTTCAAACAGTCCCTTTTTATACATCTTTACTTCCGTGTTTGTGAAATAGTGGAAGTACTCTGCGCATGCTTCAATTGTTGTTAGGGGGTCGTTTTCTGCCTCCCGGTGGTCGTCAGGAGGTCTTCAGGATGAAGGCCTGTAGTCTTCATCAGGCTAAACTTTTCACCTCTTCCTCCTGACGCATGCGTAGTCACCAGTATCCCAGCTGGACACTGTCGCTATCAGAGGTTATCTCCTCTAACAACCTCCAAGTGCCAAATGGTCCTTTGTAATTGGCATTAAAGTTGATTTAGTCCTTGGAAATGTTTCCTCCTTAAATTCCATGCACAGGGCTTCTATTGATTAAGACTAAGGTCTGTTCTTTGTCCAGACCTTGGAAATGTAACTCCTTAAACCCGTGTCTGCAAAGCATCCTATTATTTATGGATGCTCATCCCACCATCAGTCAGAGACAGGCATCTACAGAAGGATTTACAGTTTTCGAAACTTTGTGGCTGGTACCAAGGAATTTCCTTGTTGCTGTTTTCTGTAGTTGTGCTTCCCAGCACAAAACCCTTACATTCCGCCCCGTGGCTCTGACTGAAAACGTATTGTGGTGGCAGCAGAGAAGACAGAAATAGAAAGAGGAAAAGAGGGAGAAAGAAAATAGTACAGACTACGATTTTAATCTGATAATCAATAATAGAATTGATAAAAGTCACTATATAGTAATATAACAGAAAACAAAAAGCAATTTGATTATAATAATCCTAACAGCTGCGTGTTTGGTTGGCTTTATCAATCTGATATGTTTTAGTTTGTGTAAGCGATTTCTTATCTTTTGTGGTTTGACCTTTACATTGGGCTTAACATAAATCTTAATAAACAATACCCTAGTCCATAGTTTCTCACATGGGAGATTGGAACCGCGGTTAGAAGATCTCCGCACTCACTTCGGAACTATGTTCCGTCTCAGTCACACACTCTTACACACACAGGCAACCGAACAGAATACGCAAAATGCTTACGACTCTGTCGTCTTCACTCGGATCCAACCAAATGGTATACGCCTATGCACATGTCGCTCAACTCCGTCGTCTTCATTCGGGCACTCGAACGGTATTCGCCTATGCTTTACGACTGTTGTTCTTCGTTCAGGTCTTTGCGCACAGAATTACGGGCAACAAAACTGCTGCAGCCGGCAAGGGAGCTCAAAAAATCAAATTCTTTGCTTGCCCTTATTCAGGTTCAGGATGGTGTTAGTCCCTATCTGACCTGAACAGGAGCCACCAAATGGTGGGGCGCCCCTCCTAGATCAAGTCAGAATTCAGGAACTATAGCCCTCCCAGACAAGCCCACATTTGTTATAAATGACTTGTTTCCAAACAGGATTTTAGCCATATTGAACAATTTATTAAACGAATAAAGGCAAGCAAACAGTGCTGGGGTGCACGGTCAGCACCGGGTGTGCCAGGAGTCTCCGCTCCACCAAAACGCACACCGAACAGCTCCAGTCCCTGGCTTATATACCTTCCAGTCCTAAACTAAACTGACAGGCTGGAGTGCTGCCAGGCGATCCCCACAAGACATAACCATATACATCTTAAACTGACATGCTGGAGTGCCCGCTGGTTGTTTCTCCAGAGGTATCACAATGCATGCTATGTGCTGCACTGTGGTCCTTTAGGCGAAGATTTGCACATCCTTTATATAGTTTGTTGCTGCTTCAACATACTTCATTCAGTACATGCAAAATCTCAAACTCCCAGGCCCGTGACCATACAAGGGTATGTCATTATGCACTCCCAACATTATTCCATATAAACACGAATCAGAGGAACATATATCACACTCGTCTTCCTCGAGGGTTTCAGCTTCATCCCATCACACTCTTTCAGTTCATTAAAGTTCATGGTTGGTCCAATTTCTGCATTCCAATCCATTCACAGCAAGAATTCCTCTTCTGCTTACATACAAAGTGTCCTCCTCAAAGCCCTGTTTATCTACAAAGTTTCCTCCTTGAGGCCTTTCTTTTGCTAAACTAAATGTTCTTATTCATAGCTTTCTTGTCAGTACTTTAACAATCGATTTAAGTGGGATCTTTCTCAAGGATGCCCTGCATGCTCAGGGCTCTTGTTACATTCTGGCTACAGCTGGTTTCACAAAGGTCTTTAACCCTTTGCATCCCTTCATAAACAAGATAATTTTTTTCTTACCCTATGAATTTTTATGATAGAACATCTCGTAATAATTCCCTGAAGTTAGTTGTTGAGAACTATATCTTCAGAAATTGAAATTTATGCTTATAATTATAAATACGCATTCTATATATTTTGGGGTGTACATTTTGGTTTAGTTATTACCTCATTGCTAGCTTTTTTTTTACTTTGTCTTCAAAATAAAAATTTTAACTCATGTTGCCACAGTTACTGTGTTACTGCTGTTTTGCTATAGAACTGGTCCTTGTAGCAAGCACCTTGCAAGCACTGTAACCACTTCACAGTGTTCTGCCCTGCACAGAACAAGCTGTCTGCTTTGTGCAGAAAAGTCATGTTTGTGTCCAGTGGCTGATGTCTGTTCTTATTTTCTATTCTTATTTGTCTTGCAGGCACTGGAGAGAGCGGCAAAAGCACATTCATCAAACAGATGAGAATCATTCATGGATCAGGTTACTCTGATGAAGACAAAAGGGGCTTTACAAAATTGGTGTACCAGAATATATTTACAGCAATGCAGGCTATGATCAGAGCCATGGATACCCTCAAAATCCCATACAAGTATGAACATAACAAGGTGAGATTTTTTGGTTCTTTCCATAGATGAAACTTTTCCTCTTTTATGTTTAGGAAATGCACTGAAGGTTATACATTATATACAAATTCTACCTAAAGTTTAGAAGAAAAGGGCTGCTTCTATTCCTGTGATGGTGTGAAAAGCAAAATCAAAACTCAGTAGCCTTGGTGACTATTAAGTGGGTGTTCTTTACTGCAGCGCTGTGTGCACAGGGGATTGCTCCTCCTAAAGTGTTAGTTACACAGCTTTTATACAAGACATACGTATACTCGTAGAGTTTCCAAAGAAATGGTTAGTTTTTCCATTATGAGAACTCAGTAACACCCACTCCCCCATGCCCATTATAATCTCTCTGTGGGCTTCAAAGACATTTGATGGTCGTTTACTTCATTCACTCTTCTTCATTACATGTCCTTTTGATGAGCTTTAGCCATGGAGCTGGTTCTGCAGCCTTGAGGTATTCTCCTGTTCTTTATCACTCCCTCTTCCTCCCATTTTCAGAGATGTTCTTCCTCCTGAAGTATCACAACGCACACAATGTGCTAACATTGCAGTCCTTTAGGAGGAACTTTGCACATTTTTACATAGCTTATGCTTATTTGACAAGATTAATTAATACATATGTTTTTTTGTTTCACCTGCCCTTTGTACTGCTCTGACAACACAGGTACTGTTCTTAACAAGATCTCTGGGGTTCTGTCATAATGAGAGGGTACAGGGCAGACTGGTGTTTGTGATTTTAGTTATCTTTTTTCCTTTCCTCCCAGCCCATGTTCTGTCCAGAGCACAGTTAAGCCATTTTTATGGTTTGTACCAGTATGCATAAGGTTTTTCATTAATATTATGGGAGGGAAAAAAATTTTTTTGAAAAATAGGTGGGGATATCGGCTTATGAGTGAGTATATTATGAAATAAAACTTTAAATACAAGGCCTTAGAATAAGCAAATTCTTATGAAAGTGATGATATAATTGAAATTTAGAAAGAGAAAATACATTTAACCGATATAAGTACTATTAATAAGCAAATTTGCATATTTATTTCAGCTCAATTGCTGAATTTTCTAACAAGCTGACTTGAAAAGTTAGTTTATTGTCAGCACACATTATTCTTCAGAATTGATATTGACTGTCACTTTACTGTAGTACATGAAAGTCCTAGTCATAAATCAGTAATTTTTTTCCTTGTATTATATTACAAAGTACATCTTCAGTTATTGTTCAAATTGAGTACTTAATGTGGTTGCAATTTTGTGTAGCTGTGCTGCTTAGATGGCTTTTGCAAGCAGCAGTTACAGTTTTCCCAGACTGTAAATGGAAAAGACCAAGACCCCACCTGTAGCCCGTGGAGAGGCTCCATGCTGGATGGAGCAGGTGGAGACATAGAGAAGATGCTGTGAACACCGTTGGAGCAAGCCTCAGCCAGCACTTGCAGCCCATGGAGAGAGACAGAGACACAGAGATGAGCGAGAGAGATATTTGCACTGGAACAGGTTTGCTCGGGGGAGGCTTGTAACCACGTGGAGGACTGGAGAGACATTGAGGTTTATGACTGCCCGCCATAGCAGTGACCCACAGCGGGGCAGCTGATGAAGCCATAAATCCCTGTGGGAAGAGACTCATGTTGGAGAAAGTTCGTGGAGGATTGTCTCCCGTGGGTGGGACTCCATGGTGCAGCAGGGGGAGGGTGTGTGTGTGGAATGAATGCCCCCACCCCAGCCGAGAAGGAAACCAACTTGCAAGGAACTGACCGAAGCTCCCATCTCCCAGTCCCTGCCCCCCTGTGCTGTGATTGGGGGGGGAGGAAGGGAGTGAAATCATGACTAGAGTGAAGTCTACTAAGAAGGGAGTGAGGGGGGGAGGTAGAGGTGTTTTAAGATCTGGAAAAGGAAAACAGCACCTGAGGAAGAAACCGAGAACCCCATTTTCCCAGTCCCTGCCCCCCTGTGCCACAATCGGGGGAAAGAAGGGAGCAAAAAACCCTGACTAAAAGTCTGCTAAGGAGGGAGTGGTGGGTGGAAAGTGTTTTAAGATCTGGTCACGTTTTAAAATCTGGTCGCACTCCTGACTCCGGTTTTCACTGTTCTTTTTAGTGTAGTGTAATAAATTAGATAGTTTTCTTTCCTTCAGTCTGTGTTGAGTCTGTTTTGCCCATGTCATTGATGACAGGATGATCTCTCCCTGTCCTTACACTGATTCCCAAGCCTCTCAATATATATTTTCTCCCCTGTCTAACTAAAAAGGGGAGTGATAGACCGACTTTGGTGGGCGTCTGGCCTCCAGCCAGGGCTAAACCACCACAAATGTATATATACTGTATACTATATACAAGGCTCCCTGATGATCCTGATGATGTCCGATGCACCCCAGACATGTGGCGTAAGGTGATACGAAGTGCACCATCAGGGCACACGAATTCACTGGCAGTGATGGAATACGAGGAGATGTTTCCACCAACCGTATATGAAGTGGCCCGCCGACCCCGGACTTATCAAGACAACGTTGCACGCTCTGTCACTGCAGCAGTAGAGCAACTGGTTAAACTTAAACTTGACGACCACATGGTCGACTCCCAACCTGTACGGAGCGATGTTGCAGCTATACGGAAAAGCCATCCATCGTCCCAAGAGAGAGAATACAGCAGGTACCCACCACGACCCACACCACGAGCCACGCCACGAGCCACTCCACGAGCAACACTGTGGTTTTACCTGCGTGATCATGGAGAGGACATGAGAAAGTGGGATAAGAAGCCCACTTCAGCCCTCCAAGCACGAGTAAATGAGTTGCAAGGTAGAGTAAGTGCACGAGGTTCTGCCAGGAGGAATGTTGCACCAGTTTCCATCCAGGAGCAATAGAGGAGCCCTGCCTCCAGCCAGGTGGAGGAGAGGGATAATCGGACTTATTGGACCGTGTGGATCCGATGGCCTGGAACATCAGACCCACAAGAGTATGAGGCTCTAGTGGATACTGGTGCCCAGTGTACTCTAATGCCATCAAATTATGAAGGGACAGAACCCGTTTACATTTCTGGAGTCACAGGGGGCTCCCAACAGTTGACTGTGCTAGAGGCTGAGGTGAGCCTAACTGGAAAGGACTGGGAGAAACACCCCATTGTGACTGGCCCAGAAGCTCCGTGCATTTTAGGTATGGACTATCTCCGTAGAGGGTATTTTAAAGACCCAAAAGGATACCGGTGGGCTTTTGGAATAGCTGCTGTGGAGACTGAAGAAACTAAACAGTTGTGTGCCTTGCCTGGACTTTCGGAAGATCCAGCTGTTGTGGGGGTGTTGAAGGTCGAAGAACAGCGAGTGCCAATCGCTACGACGACAGTGCACAGGCGGCAATATCGTACAAACCGAGATTCTTTGATCCCCATCCATAAATTGATTCGTCAACTGGAGAGTCAGGGAGTGATCAGCCGAACCCACTCACCATTTAACAGTCCCATATGGCCAGTGCGGAAGTCCGATGGAGAGTGGAGGCTAACAGTAGATTATCATGGCCTAAATGAAGTTACTCCAAATATGAGTGCCGCTGTGCCGGACATGCTAGAGCTCCAGTATGAACTGGAATCAAAGACAGCCAAGTGGTATGCCACAATTGACATTGCAAATGCTTTCTTCTCAATCCCACTGGCACCAGAGTGCAGACCACAGTTTGCTTTCACTTGGAGAGGTGTCCAATACACATGGAATCATCTGCCTCAGGGGTGGAAACACAGTCCCACCATCTGTCATGGACTAATCCAGAATACATTAGAAAAGGGTGGAGCCCCAGAGCACTTGCAATATATTGATGACATCATTGTATGGGGCGACACAGCAAAGGAAGTTTTTGAAAAAGGGGAAAAGATAATTCAAATCCTTTTAGAAGCTGGTTTTGCTATAAAACAAAGTAAAGTCAAGGGGCCTGAGCGAGAAATCCAGATTTAGGAATAAGATGGCAGGATGGGCGTCGTCAGATCCCAATGGACGTTATTAATAAAATTGCAGCTATGTCCCCACCAAGTAACAAAAAGGAAACACAAGCTTTCTTAGGTGTTATAGGATTTTGGAGAATGCATATCCCAAACTATAGTCTCATTGTGAGCCCACTCTACTATGTAACTCGGAAGAAAAATAATTTTGAATGGGGCCCTGAGCAGCAGCAAGCCTTTGAGCAGATCAAACATGAAATAGTCCGTGCAGTAGCCCTTGGACCTGTCCGTACAGGGACAGATATTAAAAATGTGCTCTATACCGCAGCTGGTGACAATGGTCCTACCTGGAGTCTCTGGCAGAAAACACAAGGGGAGACTCAAGGGCGACCGTTAGGGTTTTGGAGTCAGGCCTACAAAGGATCTGAGGCCAATTACACTCCAACAGAAAAGGAAATACTGGCCGCTTATGAAGGGGTTCAAGCTGCCTAGGAGGTAATTGGAACTGAAGCTCAGCTTTTCCTAGCACCCCGACTGCCGGTGCTGGGCTGGATGTTTAAAGGGAAGGTCCCTTCCACACACCACGCCACTGATGCTACATGGAGCAAGTGGATTGCACTAATTACACAACGAGCTCGAATAAGAAACCCCAATCGCCCAGGAATTGTGGAGGTGATTACAGACTGGCCAGAAGGCAAAGACTTTGGGATGTCACCAGAGGATGAGGAGGTAACACGCGCAGAAGAAGCTCCACCATATAACCAACTGCCAGAAAATGAAAAGCAGTATGCCCTGTTCACTGATGGGTCTTGTCGCATTGTGGGTAAGCATCGGAAATGGAAAGCTGCTGTGTGGAGTCCTATGAGGCAAGTAGCAGAAGCCACTGAAGGAAAAGGTGAATCAAGCCAATTTGCTGAGGTAAAGGCTATCCAATTAGCCCTGGACATCGCTGAGAGAGAGGAGTGGCCGATGCTATATCTTTATACTGACTCATGGATGGTAGCTAATGCCCTATGGGGGTGGTTGCAGCAGTGGAAAAAGAACAATTGGCAGCGTAGAGGCAAACCCATATGGGCTGCTGACTTATGGCAAGATATTGCTACCCGATTAGAGAAGCTTACTTTAAAGTTACGTCATGTGGACGCCCATGCACCTAAGAGTCGGGACATGGAGGAACATGAGAACAACCAGCAGGCAGATAAGGCTGCTAAGATTGAAGTGGCTCAGGTAGATTTGGACTGGCAACATAAGGGTGAGTTATTCCTAGCCCGATGGGCTCATGATACTTCAGGTCATCAAGGAAGAGATGCAACATATAGATGGGCTCGAGATCGAGGGGTGGACTTAACCATGGATGCTATTGCACAAGTTATCCATGAATGTGAGACATGTGCTGCAATCAAGCAGGCTAAGCGGTTAAAGCCCCTCTGGTATAGAGGACGGTGGATGAAATATAAATATGGGGAGGCTTGGCAGGTTGATTACATCACTCTCCCACAAACTCGCCATGGCAAACGGTACGTACTTACAATGGTTGAGGCAACCACTGGCTGGTTGGAGACATATCCTGTACCCCATGCCACTGCCCGGAATACAATTCTGGGCCTGGAGAGGCAAGTCCTATGGCGACACGGCACCCCAGAAAGAATTGAGTCAGATAATGGGACTCATTTCCGAAATACTCTCATAGACACTTGTGCCAAAGAGCATGGAATTGAGTGGGTGTACCACATTCCTTATCATGCACCCGCCTCTGGGAAAATTGAACGCTACAATGGGCTTTTAAAGACTACACTGAAAGCAATGGGTGGTGGAACATTTAAACATTGGGATACACATTTAGCAGAAGCTACGTGGTTGGTTAACTCTAGGGGATCTACCAATCGGGCTGGTCCAGCCCAGTCAGAATTCTCACATACTGTAGAAGGAGACAGAGTCCCAGTAGTGCACATGAAAAGTATTTTGGGAAAGACAGTTTGGGTCATTCCTGCTGCAGGCAAAGGTAAACCCATATCTGGAATTGTTTTTGCTCAAGGACCGTGTTGTACCTGGTGGGTAATGCAGAAGGATGGAGAAGCTCGATGTGTACCTCAAGGGGATTTGATTTTGGGTGAGAATAGTCAATATCATGCTAAATAATTCACTACTGTTTTATTGTTGTTATAGATACTGTATGTTATACTAATGACATTACAGCCAGGGTCATCAGTGCCGTGATGATGGAATGAAGACCAGCCTCCCAAGAACTCTTTCTTTTCTCTTTCGTAATAAACACCTCTGACCCACGGACTATGAGCATGGATCATGCCAGGTGCAGTGTTCGAGAGCCTGAGATACAGCATTCAACGATCCAGTGGCACGTACGACTCTTCATACCCTGAGAGACTGTTGTGACAGAGGGACCAGTGGAGCCTTAGAATCGTGGACTGAATGAAACCGACAGACTCGGAGGGAAGGTCCACAGACTGAATCTATATGCACATACATGTGTGTGCATGTGTACACGCATGTGTGTGGATGCGAGAGACTCCCTGGACCCAAAGAAGATTGCTGGACCTGCTCATGACATAAATGGTATGGAATAAGGGGTGGATAATGTCCTGGGTTCAGCCCAGCAACAGGCTATGTTAGCCCTGAGAGTATTCCATACCAATTGTGTCATGATCAGGCAGTCTGCCCCCCCCCCTGCAGGGGCGACTCCGGACCCGGGCACGGGAGGTTCCGGTCTGGGCAGGCACAGTGCCAGTTCCGGGGGCGACTCCGGACCCATCAGAAACTGCTCCGGGCACGGGAAGTCCCGGTCTGGGCAGACGCAGTGCCAGTTCCGGCTTCTCTCGCTCTCTCTTTTTTGGATCGGCGCGGCAGGCAGTGGTGAGGGGGGTGCTCTGGGGTGCCGGGCTCGGGGAGTGCCGCGTTCGGGGCTCGGAATCGGTTTGGGCACGGCTCAAATTACATAGTGGAGTGAGAGGTTTGCACTGTATATAATAGCACTGTAGTTAGTTGTTTTCATACTTTTCCCTGTTGTTTAGTAAACTATCCTTATCCCAACCCGCGGGCCTTTGGTTTTTTTTCCCTTGCTCGCAGCTCCTCGGTTACCTCCGTTCGCCCATCCCCCACCTCTTAAAGAGGCAGGGGGCTTCTTTTTCTGACCTTTGTGGCCCCAGCTTTCCGCTGAGGTTTAAACCACAACATATAGTTGGAGTGAATTAGATAGATGTGGTACAGCTATATACACATGGCCAGACCTTTCTGGAGTTGTTCACTTTCTCTGTGTAAAAATACTTTGACTGAAAGTGAGTCTTTGTGCTCAGCAACTTCATAAGCATTCCCATCAGTTCTAATAGGGCTAGGTGCAGAATAAAGCAAAACTTGCCAGAGTTGTCAGGTTCTAGATGCAATTCCTTTAAATTTTAATTATTTTTAATTCAGGGGAATTAAAAAATACAAACTTGTCTTTTTTTTTTTCCCCATCCCCTTTTTTTCCCATTGAAAGCAAACTCTTTTTCCTTGCAACCTAAAAAACACACGAAGGGCACTTCCTATTAATTTGAATCTCATATCAGGAAATTCAGTCTCTGGAGAAATCTCAGAGTTTGAGTAACAGCATATTTTTTAGCACAGTACTTGTTTTGCACAATAGCTTAGAAAACTACAACTCAAGATGATTATGTGGCTGAACCTAAAGAGAGTGAAGTGACTTCTCAAATTCAAAAAGTTAAGTAGGCAGTTGGCATCTTTGTACAGTGTAAAAAAATGACATCTAGGCTGGGTTATTTTAATATCATCAATGTAGGAAGAGGCATGTTTAAAATTAAGTTAGTTCTTCCCCCCTTGTGCTGGCTTCAAAGTCACCAATATAATTAAAGAAGCAGAGTCTGAAATGTAGTCCTATATTATAATAATTTAGCCTCTTTGAAAGTTTTATTACCAGAATAGTGAAAGTCAATCAAGAAATATAAATATTAGTGTTTACATTTTAATGTCTCAGAACTGATGGCAGGGCATTTTATAATACTTCTTTCATCACACTTTTCATCAAATTTCTTTCTCTTGTCAGCTCCAGAATGAGCTCTACTGAGGTTTAAGATTATGGGTGAGGGTTATCTTTTCTCTTATGGATGTGACGTAGGAAATGGTGCCTTCTTTACTGGTTTTTAGTTTCCTTTTGAGTAAATATTACTGTGTTTCCATTATTTTTTTAACCAGAAATTGAAGTTTTATATGCATCTTGAATTTTGGAGAAACAGTTTATAAAACACATAAAAGCCTTAGGGTTTTTTGATTTGTTCTGTTTTTTACAGAAATAGACTTGAGCAGTTCTTAAGGTTGCCTGTCTGCAAAATTGCTAAATAAATCTACTACCGTACTAAAGGACTACTACAACTTTTACCCCTTATTGTTTCCTTTCAATGTAATTTCCAGAAGACAGTTGTCTTCCTGACAGTTTATAAGAAGGTGTCAGTAGTAGTTAGCAAACAGGAAATCTTACTTGAATTCATGCCCATAATTTCCTGTGAGATTTCTTAAATATTTATAACAAGATGCCTAATGCTAACAAGACAGTAACAGAACAGGTTAAAAGAAAATATAGAGACTGAAAAACATAAAATTTACATCTTCTTGTAAACCAAGAAGTTTTCTGTAAGTTTTAAAGTTTAGATCCATTGCTGAGGTTGTTTCTATATTTAATCATATTTCTTATAAGGAATATTTGAAAAAAATACAGCAAGCAGATATGGTAAAATGCTTTTAAAGTCCAAAAAAATCTTACTAACATCATCTCTAAGGCCAAGTTTACTTTGTTGATAACTGCTTCTCCCCCATAAGTCAGATGAATCTACCATAACAGACAAAAGACATCAAGATCAGGTATGGAGTAAACAATTTGGAGTCTTAAATGTTTGGGATTCTTCTGTGAAATTTCATGCTGAATAAACATAGTTTATAGAAAAGGACCTCCCTCATATACCTCACCAGGTATGCAAAGAGTATGAAGGACTGAAGCAAGCTCTGTGTGAGGTTCATTGACTCTCAAATGTGGGATTTCTTTTTTAAAAAGAATTATATTCTTGGGTTGTTGAAATGAAATGCTTCTAAAGAATAGCTTATTGGTCTGGAGTATGCATAATAAAATGGCTATTCAGGCAGATTGAGAAAGTGAACTGTGCCATCTGTATAAACAATATTCTTCAATGTTTCAAACTTGAAGTGGAGAGCTTAAAAGCAGGTTGCAGGAAAAAGATTCATGACTAGAGTGAAGTCTACTAAGAAGGGAGTGAGGGGGGGAGGTAGAGGTGTTTTAAGATCTGGAAAAGGAAAACAGCTCATAAAGAAGTAACCGAGAACCCCATTTTTTCCTAGTCCCTGCCCCTCTGTTCCGTGAGCGGGAGGGGAAGAAGGGAGTAAAATCATGGCTAAAGGGAAGTCTGCTTAAAATGGAGGTGTGGGGGGAAGGTACTACTGAGAACCCCATTTTCCCCAGTCCCTGCTCCCCCTGTGCTGCAAATGGGAGGGAAGAAGGGAGCAAAATTCTGACTAAAGTCTGCTAAGAAGGGAGTGGTGGGGGGAATGTGTTTTAAGATCTGGTTGCATTTGTTTTAAGATTTGGTTGCGCTCCCGACTCCAGTTTCACTGTTTCTTTTTAGTGTTGAGTCTGTTTCGCCCATATCGTTGCTGATAAAAGGATTTCTCCTTGTCCTTATCTTGACTCCTAAGCCTCTCGATATATATATTTTCTCCCCTGTCCAACTAAGAAGGGGAGCAATAGACTGGCTTTGGTGGGCATCTGGCCTCCAGCCAGGGCTAAACCACCACAATATACCAAATAATATATTGTAGAAGGAGCAAAAAGCTACAGCTGGAAAAGAATGTTTGAGGTCTTAGATACATATCCCAAACATCTAACGTTGTTAATAAAAAAACTTTAGGGGTTTCAATAAAGCCATGAACAATTTCTTCCTCAGTGATTCATAAACACTGGTGGTTTAGGCCTGGCTGGAGGCCAGATGCCCATCAAAGTCGGTCTATCACTCCCCTTTGTAGATGGACAGGGGATAAAATATATATTGAGAGACTTAGGAGTCAAGATAAGGACAGGGAGAGATCATTCCACAATGAGCATCATGGGCAAAATAGACTCAACTCAGAGTGAAGGAAAAAAATAATTTATTATGCTACACAGTGAAACCAGAGTCAGATAATGAGAAGCGCGACCAGATCTTAATGCACCTCCTCCCCTCGCCTCCCTTCTTAGCAGACTTTAGTAATGATTTCACTCCTTTCTTCCCCCCAATTGTGGCGCAGGGAGGGGAAGGGACTGGGAAAAGGGGGCTTCCGTCAGTTCCTTCCAAGTTGGTCTCCTTCTTGTCCAGGGGGGCATTAATTCCACACACCCTTCCCCTGCTGCACCGTGGAGTCTCACCCACGGGAGACAGTCCTTCACAATCTTCTCCAATGTGAGTCTTTTCCCACAGGGCTCTAGCTCTTCACCAGTTGCCCTGGCATGGGTCACTGCTATGGCAGGCAGTAATAAATCACAATGTCTCAACATTCCAGTGCAAATCTCTGTCTTGCTCATCTCTGTGTCTCTGTCTCTCTCCATGTGCTGCAAGTTCTGGCAGGGGCTTGCTCCAACACAGTTCACAGCATCTCCTCTATGTCTCCACTTGCTCCATCCAGCGTGGGGCCTCTCCACAGGTGAGGGTCTCAGCCTTTTCCATGGGTTGCAGGGGACACAACCGCTCCACCATGGGTTTCTCCAGGGGCTGCAGGGGCATCTTTCTCTCTGGCACCTGGGGTGCCTCCTCCCCCCCTTCACTGGCCTTGGTGTCTGCACAGTTCCTTACATCTTCTCACTCCCTCCTCTAGGGGAAAATGCCGACTGCCAGAGAAAAAATTAACTATCCCTGACAAAAAAGGAACAGTATCCACCCATTATTCTACACCATATACATCATGACCAGGCCTAACACTTTCCAATAAATTGCAATTAATCACTGCTTTTCCTGTCTTTTAATATATATACACAGATATCATTCCCTTAGTAAATGGATCATTGCTATGAAATGTCTGTTCATAAATGTCCATTCGGTTCATTTAGTCCATGACTTAGGGCTCCATCTGTCATAACAGATTGTTCCATGCTGCATCTGGAGCATGTATCTGTCATAATCCATCCTCATGGTATGTAAGTTGAATATGTCAGTCTCAAGGAAGTTTATGGACACTTCTTGCTGAAAGCAGTTCTGGTTTCATCAAAGTTCTTTCTTTGTTAATCTGGATAGTTCATACTATAAAAATGTTAATATGACCTATAGCGATCATAATAATGATGACATGCATTGTTTTCTATAAATTTCCATCATACAATTTAAATCAATGGCTATTCTCACACAAACTCAACTCCCCTTACAAATTGTACTGTCCCATCCTTCTGCATCACCCACCAACTGCACCCAGGTCCTTGAGCAAAAACAATCCCACAAATGAGTTTGCTTTTGTCTGAAGCAGGGATGATCCAAACTATTTTCCCCAATATACTTTTCAGCATATGAAGCCTATCATTAGGCAACACAGCATTTCGAGACGCAAGATACCAGTGTGATTGGTTTTTTTTTTTTGTAAATCAAAGGCTTTGCTCACAGTCATAGCAATGAAGTTATAGAGACTTATGGTATTTGTTAGAAATGACACAAGGTCCTAAACCAAGGACTCAAGGTAGAAACGTTAGCGAAGCAGTAATTTATTATACGGTCTTGCAAGAGCGGGTGACCCAAAAAGTAGGCACACTTTTGGTCAGAGCCCGCAACCTTTTTATACCATGTTCTTGTACATTATTCATTACTTGTCCCGCTTCGTATTAAGATGAGTTCTAGGAAATGATTTCCATAAACTCCTCCCAATCATGTCTGCGTGTTGCCTCATGGTGGTAGTCGTCAGGTGTCTTAGTGATGAAGGCTTGATGTTTTCCTCCTTCCCCCGTTTAACTATGGATTTTCACGGGATTAACCACGGCGCCTTACAATGCTCATTGCATGTCTGGCAGATTCCTTTCCCATAGGTGAAGAAAATTAAAATGCATGAATCTCTTTGTCTAGGACAACTGCTTACTGGCAAACATTTGTTCTTGTCTTAACCCTTCCCGGCAACTGGGCAACTGACATGGCCTAGGGCTGAGGGAAGTCAAAGCTCAATACAGGTTTTAGATTAGGTAAACCCCACGTTGTCTTGCCAGTTTGCGTTAATGTGGCAATTTTGGTGCCCCAGTATGAATAAGCACTGTGGAAACCTGTTGGTTGAGCTGTTTCCCTCAGCTACCTTTTATTGGAGAGAATGGTTTTTGCCATAACAGCAAAACTTATATTAATAGTACTCCCTTCTAGTTCTCCACTTTACAAGTCAGCACAAAGAATTACAGCAACCCATTTTGGTTTGCAAAAGCAACATTTCCAATATTTCCCACAGTATTTATGGTGTATTAGTTATGCTTCTACTTTTTTGTAATGGAGGTCTGGAGTTATTTAAGTTACTGAGATGTCATAGTCTTGGAGCAATTCAGCTGTGACTATTGCCGATTGGCTCGGCCTTGGCCAACAGCAACTCTGGTCTTCAAGTGGCTGATATTTACTTTCTGGGGCCTGCAGAGAGCTTTTAGCTGTTTTTTGCAGCAGCCATCTTTGCAGACCCCGTTCTCTAACAGCACCCAGCTACACAAAACTGCAACAATGAACTTACACAGTCCTAAATAGATCTCAGACTCTCCCCAACTGTTTTTCTCTTCTTTTTAACTGTCTTCCTCTGTCAGTTATTTATTCCTCTTGTGCCTAGCTGATCTCTCTCCTGCATTTTTACATTTGACATTGTAAAGTTTTTCCCTGTATTGACCTTGGCTGGAGGCCAGATGCCCCCCAAAGCCACTCTATAATGAGAAATAAAACCAAATCTTAAAACACCTTTCCCCCACCCCTCTCTTCTTACTTTTCTGTTGGAGTATAAAGGGCTACAGATCCTCTGTAGCTCAGACTCCAAAAACCCAGTGGTCGACCTCATGAACAGTGCCACATACAAGGCAGAAAAGAAACAAACTATTAACTCCTGAAGTGATGAAAATCACCAAGATCATCACTGCTATATCCAGGAGTAACACATATGTGCTCTCTCTGCTGCTTGCATCCCATGCAATGTACAAACCATTCCTATATAATCAGGGCATCATGTTGTTTAAACACATATATCCCCTTACCAGACAACCTGACCTCGTCCGGTCCTTCCCACTGTCCTGTGCTTACTTTGAGCCAGTCTTTCAGTAAAAGCATACCCCAATTTTGGCAAAACTAGCAGCGTATTTGCTGATTGGTGGACAGCACTTGGGTGTTTGACAAAGCAGTAAGGTATTTCAGGAAATAAATTGTCAAAGAATTAGGTGACAGGCTCTTTCCTAGTGCTCTTCCAAATAAGAAGCTAGTAAGCACGGCTCAATCTGAGGTACAGTATTTCCCAAGACTGTAAGAACAGTTCCTGCTTCAGAAAACAAATGCATCTGGCTACATGCGTTTGGCCTTTACATCAGAGGATGTCCCTTTCTTAAAAATAAACTAAACACTAAACATAGAGACATGCTGATATTAGATTTCAGAATTTGAGAATTTTTATCTGCCTCCAGTTCCCAAATCAAAGGCACTACCCAAGGCAGTTCCCAAATCAAAGGCAGTGAGCATAAAGTCACTTCACTCTACACAAGTTTAAACCTCAGAGTGAAGTGCTCTTGTCAGGCCTGTAGGATGAGACAAGTATATGCTCCAGGTTCCGACATGACTTTCCACTCCTTTACTGGACCTTTCACTCGTGACACATGCATCCATCCTTTTTCAGCAGTTCTCACAGCTGTTTCTGTAGTTAATAAAACAAGAAAAGGTCCTTCCCAGAGAGGGTATAAGCTTTCTTCCTTCCATGTTTTTATTAGAACTTTATCTCCTGGCTCCAACTGATGGATTGCAAACCCCAAAGGTGGTGTTTGGGCCGTCATCCCAAACTCTCTTAATTCTTTAAATCTTTTTCCAATGGTAATTACATATTTTGGATTTTGTGATCCTCAATTATATTATTCCCCAATGGCATTCCTTGGAAATAAGGCATACCATATAACATTTCATATGGCGACAATCCAGTTTCACTATGTGGTTTTGTTCTTATGTTTCTACCTTCCCCGAGCTTTGTGGGTGCCACGGAGTGTGGGATTCCCACTTAATACCCAATGATTGTTTATTACTTTCGAAGTAATCAATATACTGGATTATCCCATATCTAGGTATTAAATGTTCCAATGAAATTTTAACCACAACTTATGTTGCCTTTCGCAACTGCACGGCGGCCTGTTTCAGGAACGGCACATCGACCAAACCCAGGTCGCGCGGACCACTTGCACACAGACATCAATATGATGGATGGCAAAATGGAGTTTATTAACAGGTAACACAGCCTTATATAGCTGAGGTTCGGGACGTCACTTCCGCCTGCTTGCTACCGGCTATAGGGGAGGGGCCTTACCTACCCGCATATCACGTGATCTTCCGACCGCCAGGCCCTAGCTAGCAACATTTCTGCAACATATCCCCCCTCCCTATGCCTAACCAAATTACAATAATAACAATGGGGTGTAACCTGAGGTAGCTTAGGGATAACATTAAACTTGAGTGCACAGTGAACCGGTACTGGGGTTAACATTGAATTGGTATATGGGGTCCCGGCAGGATCACACAAAGGCGTTGCAGCCCCCACCCCCGCGGAGGCTATTTTGCCATCATCTGGATTCTGCCAGTGCGGGACTCCCAGGCTTGGACGGGACACTTGCCACTGGGGTGTACAGGTTACGGGGGTGTCCGACGGTCCAGTCCTGTAAACAGAAACTCATAACTTTTGTTAAAGAAAGTTGAACAAAAACCTCAGTCCTTATTTAACTAACACTGAAAGTTGTACTACAAAATGTGGCAATCTGAAAACGTTATCTGCACGCCTGCTATGACATGTTCACTTACTTCCTTGTTTGAGGCGGTCTGTCCACCTGCCTTCAGGGGTTAACAAATACTTCTAATTTTTCTGTTTCATGGGAATTTCAAGGATACTGTCAGGGCCTGTGTCTTTGCGAGGAGAGCCTGGTTGCCGGCAGGCCGGCTGTCCTCCTTGACAATTTTTCTTTTTTTTTTTTTTTTTTTTGTATCTGCACAAAAGCTGCTTTTGGAGGTTTCAGCAAGGGCCCTTTGCTGAAAGCTCAACAAGCATGGCAGTAAATGTACCGAATTGCCAAATCCAATAATCCAAATTTGACCACTGACAATATCCATCCTGAAATTTCCCACTCCTGAAACCCATTGTCCAAATTCCCCCCGCTTTCTGCCAATCAGGAGTGTCAGAGGTGCAGATAACTTCAGCCTCACATTTCTGTGTTGGCACAGATTGCAGCCTGAGACCTTCGTCTGTGCAGATCACAAGCATACAGATAAACTCACAGTTTTTCGTTAGTTTTATCCTGAAGGTCTGGCTTGATGGATTTGAGTGGACACCACCTAACCCTGTCGTCCTTTCTTACAGCGGCATACCCTCGCCCCGTTAGAACTAGTTTCCACCCTTGTTCCCATTCTCCCAACTCATTTCTAATTACGACCAACGGGCCTTCTTCTAATGCCCGAGTGGCCCAATGTTTTTGGGTGGGGCTATTTACCTCCTCCCCTCTGGGAAATTGGTTTAGTGCTAGTAGGGCAGTTGCTAATAGACGTGCTTGGTCTCCCGGGGGAATGGCATTAACAAAACCTTCTGTTTTTGCCAATACCTCCAATTTGGATTTCAGGGTGTGGTTTGCTCGTTCCACTATGGCTTGTCCTGTACTGTTATATGGGATTGTCCTGGGTTCAGCCCAGCAGCAGGCTATGTTACCCCTGAGAGTATTCCATGCCAATTGCATCATGATCCGACAGGCTGCCCCCCCCCCTTTGCAGGGGCGACTTCGGACCCAGGCACGGGAAGTCCCGGTCTGGGCAGACGCAGTGCCAGTTCCGGGGGAGACTCCAGACCTATCGGAAACTGCTGGGCTCGGGAAGTGCCGGTCTGAGCAGGCGTGTGGGAGTTCCGGGTTCTCCCTCTCTCTCTCTCTCGGGGATCGGCGTGGCAGGAGGTGGTGAGGGGGGTGCTCGGGGGTGCTGGGCTCGGGGAGTGCTGCGTTCGGGAATCTGAATCAGTTCGGGCACGGCTCAAATGGCATAGTGTGGTGAGAGGTTTGCACTGTATATAATAATAGCACTGTAGTTAGTTGTTTTCATACTTTTCCCTGTTGTTTAGTAAACTATCCTTATCCTAACCTTGCAAGCCTGTGGTTTTTTTTCCTCTGGCTTTGCAGCTAGCTCCGTTCGTCCATCCTCCACCTCTTAAAGAGGTAGGGGGGCTTTTTGGTCTGACCTTTGTGGCCTCAGCTTTCCGCTGAGGGTTAAACCACAACAACTTTTGGCGCCCAACGTGGGGCGCGAAGGGGGACCCCCAAGGGGGGCAAAAAAGGTTGGGATAACGATAGATTTGACCTTAACTCAATTGCAGTTAAGATAGAGTTGTGATAGGTACGGTTATTGAAGTAATTTCTGTGTACAATGTTGTGGCATTTACTCTTAAGGATGCTGCCATGGTTGCCAACTCGTGGTATGCTGCTGCATTTAATCCTGCCAGGATTCGTTGCCATCCCATACGTGTGTTTAGTATATGTTGTGATAACAGTCTATGATTGGATAACGTTTAAGTTCATGAACTTAAAAGAGTACTTGTATCAGCTCTTGCTGTTCGGTACAAGGAGGGATAAAACAGGCCTTGTAAGAGTGTTTAACAATTTCCAATATCCCTGGGAAATTCTAACTAGCATTTTCCTACTGTTGGTTTTGGTGCAAATGGTTCTGCTTTCGATATATATATGTATATATATTAGGCGCAGGTTTATGAATACCACCCAAGAGTTTTCCCTGAGGCTGGATAAGCTTGAGTGGCAGGGCAAATGGCGAAATATGAGCAGGTACCTAGGCACTTTCTTACCCCCAGTGGTTTGGAACTTCACTCCTGAACAGCTACAGGATCCTAATAAGGTGACTGCATATTTGAAAAAGAACTGCAGTGGGCTCCCCAGAGAAATACGCCCTACTGCACTGTGCTGGGGCTTGGCTACCATCTACCAAACACTGCTTGATAGCAAGCAGCACTGTCAGTACTGTCAGCACTGCCAAGGGGAACAAGGAATTGGATTGGCGAATACTGCAGACGCTGCAACCTCTACAATAGACCTTGCCCCTAATTCAGAGCATCAGCACTGTCAGGGGGAAAGAGGAAATGGATTGGCGAACACTGTAGATGCTGCAACCTCTACAATAGACCTTGCCCCTAATTCAGAGCGTCAGTACTGTCAGGGGGAAAGAGGAAATGGATCGGTGAATACTGCAGATGCTGCAACCTCTACAATAGACCTTGGTCAACCCACACCAATGTCTGTTGCTCCCATTCAAGAGAGGTGTCAGCACTGTCAGTGCTGTCAGCACTGTCAGGGAGGAAAAGGAAATAGACTAGTACATACTGCAGATGCTGCAATGTCTACAATAGACCTTGCCCATAATTCAGAGAACCAACCCACACCAAAGCCTGTTGTTCCCATTCAAGAGAGGTGTCAGCACTGTCAGTGCTGTCGGCACTGTCAGGGAGGAAAAGGAAATAGACTAGTACATACTGTAGATACTGCAACCTCTACAATAGACCTTGGCCAACCCACAACAAAGTCTGTGGCTCCCATTCAAAAGAGGAAACACACCAGGAAGTTAGCTCGCGTAGTGCCAGATGATGATGGTGAACAACCGGGGCCATCTCAAGAATGTCGGGATGAGGATGATGGTGAAAAACCATTATCTCAAGAATGGCCGGATGAGGATGAGGATGAAAAGTCAGGGCCATCATGGAAAAGTCAGAATGGAGCAGGGCCATCTCAGACAAGTCAGAATGGGGCAGGGCCATCTCAGAAAAGTAAGAATGGGGCAAAGCCATCTCGAGCAGATCAGGATGTAGTAGAACCAGAGATTGTTACCCGATCCCTGACCCTGAGTGAATTGCGTGAGGTGCGAAAAGATTTTGGCCGCCGCCCAGGTGAGCACATTATCACTTGGTTGCTCAGATGCTGGGATAGCGGGGCCAATAGTCTGGAATTAGACGGCAGGGAGGCCAGGCAGTTGGGATCCCTGGCTAGAGAAGGAGGTATTGACAAGGCACTTGGCGAGGGGTCACAAATCCTCAGCCTTTGGAGGCGATTGCTGTCAAGTGTGCGGGAAAGATACCCCATGAAAGAATATATTACCTGTCTGAAACCCAAGAGCGACAGCATAGAGACAGTTATCCAGTACCTGAGAGAATTAGCTGTACGAGAGTTGATTTATTATGAGTCGGACAACAGGAGGCTCCCTGATGATCCTGATGATGTCCGATGCACCCCAGACATGTGGCGTAAGGTGATACAAAGTGCACCACCAGGGCACATGAATTCACTGGCAGTGATGGAATACGAGGAGATGTTTCCACCAACCGTGTATGAAGTGACCCGCCGACTCCGGACTTATCAAGACAATGTTGCACGCTCTGTCATTGCAGCAGTAGAGCAACTGGTTAAACTTAAACTTGATGAACGCATGGCCGACTCCCAACCTGTACAGAGCGATGTTGCAGCTATCCGGAAAAGTCATCCACCGTCCCAAGAGAGAGAACACAGCAGGGACACACCACGAGCCACACCACGAGCCACACGGCGAGCCACACCCCGAGCCAAATTGTGGTTTTACCTGCGTGATCATGGAGAAGACATGAGAAAGTGGGATAAGAAGCCCACTTCAGCCCTTCAAGCACGAGTAAATGAGTTGCAGGGTAGAGCAAGCGCACGAGGTTCTGCCAAGAGGAATGTTGCACCAGTTTCTATCCAGGAGCAATAGAGGAGCCCTGCCTCCAGCCAGGTGGAGGAGAGGGATAATCGGACTTATTGGACTGTGTGGATCCGATGGCCTGGAACATCAGACCCACAAGAGTATGAGGCTCTAGTGGATACCGGTGCCCAGTGTACTCTAATACCATCAAATTATGAAGGGACAGAATCTGTTTACATTTCTGGAGTCACAGGGGGCTCCCAACAGTTGACTGTGCTAGAGGCTGAGGTGAGCCTAACTGGAAAGGATTGGGAGAAACACCCCATTGTGACTGGCCCAGAAGCTCCGTGCATTTTAGGTATAGACTATCTCCGTAGAGGGTATTTTAAAGACCCTAAAGGATACCGGTGGGCTTTTGGAATAGCTGCTGTGGAGACAGAAGAAACTAAACAGTTGTGTGCCTTGCCTGGACTTTCGGAAGATCCAGCTGTTGTGGGGTTGTTGAAGGTCGACGAACAGCGAGTGCCAATCGCTACGACGACAGTGCACAGGCGGCAGTATCGTACAAACCGGGATTCTTTGATCCCCATCCATAAACTGATTCGTCAACTGGAGAGTCAGGGAGTGATCAGCCGAACCCACTCACCATTTAACAGTCCCATATGGCCAGTGCGGAAGTCCGATGGAGAGTGGAGGCTGACAGTAGATTATCGTGGCCTAAATGAAGTCACTCCAAATATGAGTGCTGCTGTGCCGGACATGCTAGAGCTCCAGTATGAACTGGAATCAAAGGCAGCCAAGTGGTACGCCACAATTGACATTGCAAATGCTTTCTTCTCAATTCCACTGGCACCAGAGTGCAGACCACAGTTTGCTTTCACCTGGAGAGGTGTCCAATACACATGGAATCGTCTGCCCCAGGGGTGGAAACACAGTCCCACCATCTGTCATGGACTAATCCAGAGTACATTAGAAAAGGGTGAAGCCCCAGAGCACTTGCAGTATATTGATGACATCATTGTATGGGGCGATACAGCAAAGGAAGTTTTTGAAAAAGGAGAAAGGATAATTCAAATCCTTTTAGAAGCTGGTTTTGCTATAAAACAAAGTAAAGTCAAGGGGCCTAAGCGAGAAATCCAGTTTTTAGGAATAAGATGGCAGGATGGGCGTCGCCAGATCCCAATGGACGTTATTAATAAAATTGCAGCCATGTCTCCACCAAGTAACAAAAAGGAAACACAAGCTTTCTTAGGTGTTATAGGATTTTGGAGAATGCATATCCCAAACTATAGTCTCATTGTGAGCCCACTCTACTATGTAACTCGGAAGAAAAATGATTTTGAATGGGGCCCTGAGCAACAGCAAGCCTTTGAGCAGATCAAATGCGAAATAGTCCATGCTGTAGCCCTTGGACCTGTCCGTACAGGTACAGACATTAAAAATGTGCTCTATACCGCAGCTGGTGACAATGGTCCTACCTGGAGTCTCTGGCAGAAAACACAAGGGGAGACTCGAGGGCGACCGTTAGGGTTTTGGAGTCGGGCCTACAAAGGATCTGAGGCCAATTACACTCCAACAGAAAAGGAAATACTGGCCGCCTATGAAGGGGTTCGAGCTGCTTCAGAGGTAATTGGAACTGAAGCTCAGCTTTTCCTAGCACCCCGACTGCTGGTGCTGGGCTGGATGTTTAAAGGGAAAGTCCCTTCCACACACCATGCAACTGATGCTACATGGAGCAAGTGGGTTGCACTAATTACGCAACGAGCCCGAATAGGAAACCCCAATCGCCCAGGAATTTTGGAGGTGATTACAGACTGGCCAGAAGGCAAAGACTTTGGGATGTCACCAGAGGATGAGGAGGTAACACGCGCAGAAGAAGCTCCACCATATAACCAATTGCCAGAAAATGAAAAGCAGTATGCCCTGTTCACTGATGGATCTTGTCGTATTGTGGGTAAACATCGGAAATGGAAAGCTGCTGTGTGGAGTCCTATGAGGCAAGTAGCAGAAGTCACTGAAGGAAAAGGTGAATCAAGCCAATTTGCCGAGGTAAAGGCTATCCAATTAGCCCTGGACATTGCTGAGAGAGAGAAGTGGCCTATGCTATATCTTTATACTGACTCATGGATGGTAGCTAATGCCTTGTGGGGGTGGTTGCAGCAGTGGAAAAAGAACAATTGGCAGCGTAGAGGCAAACCCATATGGGCTGCTGACTTATGGCAAGATATTGCTACCCGATTGGAGAAGCTGACTGTAAAGGTACGTCATGTGAACGCCCATGTACCTAAGAGTCGGGCCATGGAGGAACATGAAAACAACCAGCAGGCCGATAAGGCTGCTAAGATTGAAGTGGCCCAGGTAGATTTGGACTGGCAACATAAGGGTGAGTTGTTCCTAGCCCGATGGGCTCATGATACCTCAGGTCATCAAGGAAGAGATGCAACATATAGATGGGCTCGAGATCGAGGGGTGGACTTAACCATGGATGCTATTGCACAAGTTATCCATGAATGTGAGACATGTGCCGCAATCAAGCAGGCTAAGCGGCTAAAACCCCTCTGGTATAGAGGACGGTGGATGAAATATAAATATGGGGAGGCTTGGCAGGTTGATTACATCACTCTCCCACAAACTCGCCATGGTAAACGGTATGTACTTACAATGGTTGAGGCAACCACTGGCTGGTTGGAGACATATCCTGTACCCCATGCCACTGCCCGGAATACAATTCTGGGCCTGGAAAGGCAAGTCCTATGGCGACACGGCACCCCAGAAAGAATTGAGTCAGATAATGGGACTCATTTCCGAAATACTCTCATAGACACTTGGGCCAAAGAGCATGGCATTGAGTGGGTGTACCACATTCCTTATCATGCACCCGCTTCTGGAAAAATTGAACGATACAATGGGCTTTTAAAGACCACACTGAAAGCAATGGGTGGTGGAACATTTAAACATTGGGATACACGTTTAGCAGAAGCCACATGGTTAGTTAACTCTAGGGGATCTACCAAACGGGCTGGTCCAGCTCAGTCAGAATTCTCACATACTGTAGAAGGTGACAGAGTCCCAGTAGTGCACATGAAAAGTATTTTGGGAAAGACAGTTTGGGTCATTCCTGCTACAGGCAAAGGCAAACCCAAATCTGGGATTGTTTTTGCTCAAGGACCTGGTTGTACCTGGTGGGTAATGCAGAAGGATGGAGAAACTCGATGTGTACCTCAAGGGGACTTGATTTTGGGTGAGAATTGCCAATATCATGCTAAATAATTCACTACTGTTTTATTGTTGTTATAGATACTGTATGTTATACTAATGACATTACAGCTAGGGTCATCGGTGCCGTGATGATGGAGTGAAGATCAGCCTCCCAAGAACTCTTTCTTTTCTCTTTTGTAACAAACACCTCTGACCCACGGACTATGAGCACGGATCATGCCAGGTGCAGCGTTTGAGAGTCCGAGATACAGCATTCAACGATCCAGTGGCACGTACGGCTCTTCATACCCTGAGAGACTGTTGTGACAGAGGGACCAGTGAGCCTGAGAATCGTGGACTGAATGAAACCGACCGACTCGGAGGAAACGTCCACAGACTGAATCTATACGCACATACATGTGTGTGCATGTGTACATGCATGTGTGTGGATGCGAGAGACTCCCTGGACCCAAAGAAGGTTGCTGGTCCTGCTCATGATGTAAATGGTATGGAATAAGGGGTGGATAATGTCCTGGGTTCAGCCCAGCAGCAGGCTATGTTAGCCCTGAGAGTATTCCATGCCAATTGCATCATGATCCGACAGGCTGCCCCCCCCCCTTTGCAGGGGCGACTTCGGACCCAGGCACGGGAAGTCCCGGTCTGGGCAGACGCAGTGCCAGTTCCGGGGGAGACTCCAGACCTATCGGAAACTGCTGGGCTCGGGAAGTGCCGGTCTGAGCAGGCGTGTGGGAGTTCCGGGTTCTCCCTCTCTCTCTCTCTCGGGGATCGGCGTGGCAGGAGGTGGTGAGGGGGGTGCTCGGGGGGTGCTGGGCTCGGGGAGTGCTGCGTTCGGGAATCTGAATCAGTTCGGGCACGGCTCAAATGGCATAGTGTGGTGAGAGGTTTGCACTGTATATAATAATAGCACTGTAGTTAGTTGTTTTCATACTTTTCCCTGTTGTTTAGTAAACTATCCTTATCCTAACCTTGCAAGCCTGTGGTTTTTTTTCCTCTGGCTTTGCAGCTAGCTCCGTTCGTCCATCCTCCACCTCTTAAAGAGGTAGGGGGGCTTTTTGGTCTGACCTTTGTGGCCTCAGCTTTCCGCTGAGGGTTAAACCACAACAGGGATACCGTGTGTTAGGGTAATACCCCATTTCTGAACAAATGTCTGAACCGATTTAGCAACAAAGTTTGGACCATTGTCTGTTTTGATCTGGTTAGGGATGCCAAGCCACGCCATGGCTGTCAGCCAGTGTTGGATGGTTGCTTTGGAGTCAGCCCTAAGATGTTGAGTGGCTACAATCACCCCGCTATACTTGTCAGCAGTTACCGCTAGCCACGCCCGAGGTTTCATCAACTGGCAGAGTGTAAAATCCGTCTGCCATACTTCAGAGGCTTTAAGACCTCTGGGGTTTACTCCGCTGGACCACAGTGGTGCTTTCTGACAGTGGGGGCATGTAGCTACTATGTGTTTCGCATCTATGGCTGAAATCCCGCATCTCCTTACTAATGCTTTAGCTCCGATGTGGAGAGACTCATGTAGCTGACGGGCATCTCTTAGTGTCCACAGTCCTTTTGCGGCGGCATCTGCTCTGTCATTACCAGTTTGGAAAAACCCTTTAATTGGGCTGTGGCTGTTGACATGAATAACCGATATAGTGCCCTTTCGAGAAAAAAGCACTTCTTCAAACATTAGGGCTGTTGTGGATGTTGACACGCCAGGCCCCGACATGGCCGAGCAAAGTTTGGCCACGAACATTGAATCAGTTATGATGTTGAGATGTTCCGTTAGGAACAGTCCGCTTGCCAGTACTACGGCCATCGCTTCTAGCTGCTGGACTGAAAGAGCTCGGTCGGTCATCCTAATACAGTGCCATTCTCCCCTCGACTGCCATACTGCTGCTGCGGTTGAAGTGGCTGAAGATGCGTCGGTGAAGGTCGATGTTAACAATTGTTAGCATTTGAACCCAGGGGGGCTTTACAGAGTACCGGACTTCTCCAAATCCAACGAGAGCTATGGCCAGATACTCCGACATTGCTACTGATTGCGTTGGGAGCTGTTTACGAAAAGGTAGATATATATTGGCGGGTTCGATGCCTAGGTGTCTGAGGGCGAGTTTTCTGCCTTTCATGATAAGGTTACCAAGGCATTCGACCCCTGGAGAAAATGCACGTGTTGGTTTTCCTAGGACTATCCATTGCACTGGCTGGGCTTTTTCAGGGGGGCCTTGAGCTAGTGCTCCTACTCCCCCCCCTTTTGTGAAGTGTACATATAGATCGAGCGGTATATTTGGGTTCCACCTGGCGAGTGTGCTTGATGACAACTGCTGTTCGATGAAGTCTAGAGCGTTCATTGCTTCCGTTGTCAGAATTTTTTGCTCCCATGGGTTCTTCCCTTTCAGAAGATCGTGCAGGGGGACCATGATTTCTGGAGGGATCAAGACAATGTTGCGGAGCCACTGCAAAGACCCCACTAGCCGTTGCATATCATGAAGTGTCTTAATGTTCCGACAGATTTTTATTTGGGGGGGCGTTATGTAGGAACTTGTGATTCCCACTCCCAAAAAACTTACACAGGGTCCCCTTTTAATTTTCGCACTTGCGATTTCAAACCCATTTATTTTTAGAGCTTCTGAAACCTCTGACACCAGCTGGTCCACTTGACTTCCTAATGGTGCAGCGATCAAAATGTCATCCATGTACTGAATGATGGTCGCGGTTGGGTCACTGCACCGGACCGGCGCCAACACCCGATCCACTGTAATTTGGCAGATAGTGGGCGAATTGATCATTCCTTGGGGCAGCACTTTCCACTGGAAGCGTAGGTTTGGGCGTTGGCTGTTTGGAAACACAACAGAAAAAGCAAACCGTTCCTTGTCTTCCTCATGCAGGGGTATTGAGAAGAAACAATCTTTAATATCAAGGACAGCACATGGTTGTCCTTCCGGTATCATAGAGTTCATAGGCAACAGCGTTTGGACAGGACCCATTGGCTGGATTGTCTTGTTCACTTCACGTAGGTCATGGAGGAGGCGAAATCCCTCTCCAGTTCGTTTGGGTATTACAAAAATTGGGGTGTTCCACGGGCTCGTGGAGGGCTCTATGTGACCTCGCTGTAATTCGCAGTCGACTAGCTCGAGAAGAGCATCCATTCGAGGCTTTGATAGGGGCCACTGCTCAACCCACACTGGATCAAACGATTTCCATGTCAGTTTTATTGGTGGAAGTGGGTGTGCGGCAGTGGCCCTTAGGGTAAATTTGTCACCCTGGCTTTTAATTGGGCTAAAGCATCCCTTCCCAACAGGGGTGGGGTTCCCGACATAACATATGGAAAAAGGGTAATGGTTTTCTCTGGCCCTTTTTCAGTGTGAAGAGTGATCGCTACCAATTGAACACTCTTCCGGGCTCGGGTTAGTCCCCCAACTCCACCCACCATGGGGGCATCTTCCAATTTCCAGTGTGGGGGCCAATTTGCCTCTGGAATAACTGTAACATCTGCTCCGGTGTCAATCAAAAAGGGGACTCTGATGGTAGTGCCATTTGAGCTATCATTGAGGGAGCAGTTCCCCCACACCACTGGCGGGTCATCGCACTTTACTACCAGGGCCACCCTGGGATCTTGTCCCCATGGAGTGGTTCTTGCTGTCCCTGAGATAGGGGCGGATTTGGCTGGACCGTCGGTTGAACCATAAAGTTGGTCACTTCTTGGGGGGGTAGTGAGTTTGAGAGCGCCTCGCCCCATCCGGTGTTGGCATAGTTGGGCTGCCTCATGCTCCAAGCGGGAGAGGGCTGTGTGCGGCCCAAGTGTCCTCTCCCTTCCCCGTTTCCCGGAGTTTTAAATTTGCATTCTTTAGCAAAATGTCCTTTCTTTTTACAGGTCCAACACGGTCCTTTGCCTTGAGTTTGTTGGGGGGGGTGCATTGTTGGTGGGTACCCCAGCTGGGGGCAGTTTGCCACCACGTGGCCTGCCTGGCCACATTTAAAACATGCCAAAACATCAGTTATTGCGGTGCGAACTGCCACCTGAATTGGGGTCAGATGCTCCTCATTTGCAACATGTTTAATCATATCCGCAATACTTGACCCCACTGGCAGTGATCGTAGGATATCCTTGGTTTTTAAATTACACTGCTGACGTAAGCAGTCTGCAACAACTGGGCCTTTTGCTTCCATGGGCAGGGTCGAGGAGTCGACCGCTGCTTGGAGGCGATCTACAAACTGGGTGAAGCTCTCACTCTCATTTTGCCTAATTGTGGACCATGGTGATGGCTTGGCAATAACTCTGGAAGCTGTGTGAATAGCTTCTCTAGCTGCACGAGTAGTTGTTGTTACCTCATGGGCCCGCAGGCCTTGGGCTTGTGCCTGGGGGGTAATCATAGTTGGGTCTGTACCCATTAGCCGCTGCAGGCTAGAGCTGTGTAGCGGGTGATCTGCCCCGGTTACTTGGGCTAGTTTCCTCGTGCAGTTATCCTCCCATTCCTGCTTAAAAACAATCATTCCTGCCCCATCAAAAATCAATCTGCAGGTTTGTTTTATATCAAATGGGAGCATATCGTCTCCCCCAAAAATCCCATCGATGAGGGTAGAAACCATGGCAGAGTTGAGTCCCTTGTCCGCAATTGCTTTAACGACCGCTTGTATATCCTTAGGGTTTATTGGTGAATGGACCCTTTGGCCCCCGTCTGTCACCCGGACCGGGAACGCTAGTGTGGCTGATGGAGCCCAGTCGGCGCATGCAATCTGTATTTTCCTCCAATCCGTGAGAGGTACTTTTTCCCCTCTCGGTCTCTCTTTATTGCGGCTTTTGACTCTGTTTACCCCTATCTCCTCCTCTGAATTTGAATCGGTTGTAAGCCGTTTGTCCCCACTAGTGTCTGATCCGGAGTCTGAACCTGACTGACTGGTTCCCTGAAACCTTAGACTCCAGTCCCGCCCACTTCCCCTGCGGGCTAGCCGTTTGCTATGATCCCGGCTTGTATCTGTTTCGGAGCCAGAACTCGACCGGCTGGTTACTTCTGGGCCCCGGTAATTTTTTGTTCGGGTCCAGTCCCGCCCACTTCCCCTGCGGGCTAGCCGTTTGCTATGATCCCGGCTTGTATCTGTTTCGGAGCCAGAACTCGACTGGCTGGTTACTTCCGGGCCCCGGTAAGTTTTTGTTCGGCTCCGGTCCCGCCCACTTCCTTTGTGGGCTAGCCGCCCCCCCCTTTTTGGCTCATCCCGCCTTTTGCTCTGGGCGGGGGGTGCGCTTGCCCTATTCAAATAGCCGCTCTGATCGGCTCTCCGCCCCTCACTTGCGCTCCCCTCCCAATCCAGTTTGTGCGCTTTCTCCCTGTTCCCGCCGAAGGCATCCTCGCTCCGCCCTTCCCCTTGCCACTCGGCGCCATCTTGGGGCGAATACGGCGGTGGTCTATAACACGCGTCCTCGAACTCTACGGCATCTCTGGCCTCATTAGTCGACCCGTTCCGCCAGCGGTACTGGTCCATGCCATATTTTTTCCAGGCATCTCTAGCCTCATCCGCCGACCCGTTCCGCCAGCGGTACTGGTCCATGCCATATTTTTTCCTGGCATTTCTGGCCTCATCGGCTGACTCATCCCGCCAGCAGCGGTGGTCCCTGCCATGCATCTCCGGGGCATCCCTGGCCTCCTCCGCAGACCCGCCCCACCACTTATATAACTTAGATACGACCTTCGCAAGGGCTTCCATCCTCCTTGCAGGTCCGGGAGTGTCCTCCCCGCCGGGCTGGTCCAGCCGCTCCGGCCGCCGTTCACCCGAATCCAGGCGAAATCCCGTTCCCGGGTTTTATTCCCGGGTTTCGGCACCATTATGTTGCCTTTCGCAACTGCACGGCGGCCTGTTTCAGGAACGGCACATCGACCAAACCCAGGTCGCGCGGACCACTTGCACACAGACATCAATATGATGGATGGCAAAATGGCGTTTATTAACAGGTAACACAGCCTTATATAGCTGAGGTTCGGGACGTCACTTCCGCCTGCTTGCTACCGGCTATAGGGGAGGGGCCTTACCTACCCGCATATCACGTGATCTTCCGACCGCCAGGCCCTAGCTAGCAACATTTCTGCAACAACTTGTGCCGTAGCTCGTGCTACAGGGTAAGCTTCTACCCAGTGTGTTAAATGGTCCACTATTACCAATATATATTTTATTCTCCCTACTTTAGGCAATTCAGTGAAATCAACTTGTATTTTCTCAAAAGGTCTGTAAGTGGTTTTCCCTTCCACCCATGGCCGCTTGTCAAAATACTTTCTTATTTAATTTGCTTTACTATCTTGAAAATTCCAATACAACCAAATTGTTTAAGAAAATGTTTGCTTAATGCCTTTGTACCCCAGTGTGTTTGTGTATGCAAACGTTTCACTATCTGCCTGATGTATGCTTTTGGCAACATTTCTCGCCCATCGGGCAGTACCCATTCTCTATTTCTTTTGTCCTTAAAATTTTTACTATTAATTCTTCATGTATTAGATTCCTCCCTTGAGTATTAATCAAACCTCTTTCTTCCCAAATTTCCCCAAAAGTGTAGACCGCCCCATACGCATATTTAGAATCCGTAAATATAGTTCCACTTTTTTCTTTTAATAATTCCAGGGCTCTGCATAAGGCATACAGTTCCCAAGCCTGAGCTGACCATGATGGGCTCAGAGGTCCTGATTCCACAAGTTTTAAGTTTTTATTTATTACTGCATATCCCGATTTTCTTTTTCCTTCTATTACTCGTGAGGAGCCATCTATAAACAATTCGTCCCCATTTTCCAACTCAGTATCTCTTAAGTCTGGCCTCACTTTTGTCTGGGTCTCAATTACTTCTAAGCAATTATGTTGCAATTCCTCCAGGGGTTCTCCAAACAAAAATTGTGCTGGACTCTGGGCCTAGTCTCCTTTTTAGTTTGTGGAGGTCTTAAAGATAGTATCCCGGATACTCCATCAGGATCTAACTTTTTCTTCCCCTTACTTAGCCAATGTCCTAAGGTTTTTACTTCCTGCTCTACAAACTGTAGCTTAGATCGGGACACCTTTAAACCCCTTTCCCCCCCCAAATTGAACAATTTAATGTTGGTGTTTCGGGTCCCCTCTTCAGTTTCTTCCGCTATTAATTGATCTTCTACATATTGTAATAATTTTACTTTCTTGGGTATAGTGAAATCTTTTAGAACTTTTTCTAAAGTTTGTCCAAATAGATTTGGTGACTGTTGTTGTGGTTTAACCTCAGCGGAAAGCTGGGGCCACAAAGGTCAAAAAAGAAGCCCCCTACCACTTTAAGAGGTGGAGGATGGGCGAACGGAGCTAAGAAAGGGGCTGCAGAGCCAGAGGAAAAAAAAACCCAAGGCCTGCAAGGTTAGGATAAGGATAGTTTACTAAACAACAGGGAAAAGAATGAAAACAACTAACTACAGTGCTATTATATACAGTGCAAACCTCTCCCCACACTATATCATTTGAGCCGTGCCCGAACCGATTCAGATTCCCGAACGCAGCACTCCCCGAGCCCAGCACCCCCGAGCACCCCCCTCACCACCTCCTGCCACGCCGATCCCGAAAGAGAGAGAGAGAAGCCGGAACTCCCACACGCCTGCTCAGACCGGCACTTCCCGTGCCCGGAGCAGGTTCTGATAGGTCTGGAGTCTCCCCCGGAACTGGCACTGCGGCTGCCCAGACCGGGACTTCCCGTGCCTGGGTCCGAAGTCGCCCCTGCAAAGGGGGGGGGGCAGCCTGTCGGATCATGATGCAATTGGTATGGAATACTCTCAGGGCTAACACAGCCTTGCTGCTGGGCTGAACCCAGGACATTATCCACCCCTTATTCCATACCATTTACATCATGAGCAGGACCAGCAACCTTTTTTGGGTCCAGGGAGTCTCTCGCATCCACACACATGCATGTACACATGCACACACATGTATGTGCGTATAGATTCAGTCTGTGGACGTTTCCTCCAAGTCTGTTGGTTTCATTCAGTCCACGATTCTTAGGCTCACTGGTCCCTCTGTCACAACAGTCTCTCAGGGTATGAAGAGTCGTACGTGCCACTGGATCGTTGAATGCTGTATCTCAGGCTCTCGAACACTGCACCTGGCATGATCCATGCTCATAGTCCGTGGGTCAGAGGTGTTTATTACAAAAGAGAAAAGAAAGAGTTCTTGGGAGGCTGGTCTTCGCTCCATCATCACGGCACCAATGACCCTAGCTGTAATGTCATTAGTATAACATACAGTATCTATAACAACAATAAAACAGTAGTGAATTATTTAGCATGATATTGGCTATTCTCACCCAAAATCAAGTCCCCTTGAGGTACACATCGAGTTTCTCCATCCTTCTGCATTACCCACCAGGTACAACCAGGTCCTTGAGCAAAAGCAATCCCAGATATGGGTTTACCTTTGCCTGTAGCAGGAATGACCCAAACTGTCTTTCCCAAAATACTCTTCATGTGCACTACTGGGACTCTGTCACCTTCTACAGTATGTGAGAATTCTGACTGGGCTGGACCAGCCCGATTGGCAGATCCCCTAGAGTTAACCAACCACGTAGCTTCAGCTAAATGTGTATCCCAATTTTTAAATGTTCCACCACCCATTGCTTTCAGTGTGGTCTTTAAAAGCCCATTGTATCGTTCAATTTTCCCAGAGGCGGGTGCATGATAAGGAATGTGGTACACCCACTCAATGCCATGCTCTTTGGCCCAAGTGTCTATGAGAGTATTTCGGAAATGAGTCCCATTGTCTGACTCAATTCTTTCTGGGGTGCCGTGTCGCCATAGGACTTGCCTTTCCAGGCCCAGAATTGTATTCCGGGCAGTGGCATGGGGTACAGGATATGTCTCCAACCAGCCAGTGGTTGCCTCAACCATTGTAAGTACGTACCGTTTACCATGGCGAGTCTGTGGGAGAGTGATGTAATCAACCTGCCAAGCCTCCCCATATTTATATTTCATCCACCGTCCTCTATACCAGAGGGGTTTTAGCCGCTTAGCTTGCTTGATTGCGGCACATGTCTCACATTCATGGATAACCTGTGCAATAGCATCCATGGTTAAGTCCACCCCTCGATCTCGAGCCCATCTATATGTTGCATCTCTTCCTTGATGACCTGAAGTATCATGAGCCCATCGGGCTAGGAACAACTCACCCTTATGTTGCCAGTCCAAATCTACTTGGGCCACTTCAATCTTAGCAGCCTTATCTGCCTGCTGGTTGTTTTCATGTTCCTCCATGGCCCGACTCCTAGGTACATGGGCGTTCACATGACGTACCTTTACAGTAAGCTTCTCTAATCGGGTAGCAATATCTTGCCATAAGTCAGCAGCCCATATGGGTTTGCCTCTACGCTGCCAATTGTTCTTTTTCCACTGCTGCAACCACCCCCATAAGGCATTAGCTACCATCCATGAGTCAGTATAAAGATATAGCATAGGCCACTCCTCTCTCTCAGCAATGTCCAGGGCTAATTGGATAGCCTTTACCTCGGCAAATTGGCTTGATTCACCTTTTCCTTCTGTGGCTTCTGCTACTTGCCTCATAGGACTCCATACAGCAGCTTTCCATTTCCGATGCTTACCCACAATGCGACAAGATCCATCAGTGAACAAGGCATACTGCTTTTCATTTTCTGGCAATTGGTTATATGGTGGAGCTTCTTCTGCACGTGTTACCTCCTCATCCTCTGGTGACATCCCAAAGTCTTTGCTTTCTGGCCAGTCTGTAATCACCTCCACAATTCCTGGGCGATTGGGGTTTCCTATTCGAGCTCGTTGCGTAATTAGTGCAACCCACTTGCTCCATGTAGCATCAGTTGCATGGTGTGTGGAAGGGACCTTCCCTTTAAACATCCAGCCCAGCACCGGCAGTCGGGGTGCTAGGAAAAGCTGAGCTTCAGTTCCAATTACCTCTGAAGCAGCTCGAACCCCTTCATAAGCGGCCAGTATTTCCTTTTCTGTTGGAGTGTAATTGGCCTCAGATCCTTTGTAGGCCCGACTCCAAAACCCTAACGGTCGCCCTCGAGTCTCCCCTTGTGTTTTCTGCCAGAGACTCCAGGTAGGACCATTGTCACCAGCTGCGGTATAGAGCACATTTTTAATGTCTGTACCTGTACGGAGGGGTCCAAGGGCTACAGCATGGACTATTTCGCGTTTGATCTGCTCAAAGGCTTGCTGCTGCTCAGGGCCCCATTCAAAATCATTTTTCTTCCGAGTTACATAGTAGAGTGGGCTCACAATGAGACTATAGTTTGGAATGTGCATTCTCCAAAATCCTATAACACCTAAGAAAGCTTGTGTTTCCTTTTTGTTACTTGGTGGGGACATAGCTGCAATTTTATTAATAACGTCCATTGGGATCTGGCGACGCCCATCCTGCCATCTTATTCCTAAAAACTGGATTTCTCGCTTAGGGCCCTTGACTTTACTTTGTTTTATAGCAAAACCAGCTTCTAGCAAGATTTGAATTATCTTTTCTCCTTTTTCAAAAACTTCCTTTGCTGTATCGCCCCATACAATGATGTCATCAATATATTGCAAGTGCTCTGGGGCTCCACCCTTTTCTAATGTACTCTGGATTAGTCCATGACAGATGGTGGGACTGTGTTTCCACACCTGGGGCAGACGATTCCATGTGTATTGGACACCTCTCCAAGTGAAAGCAAACTGTGGCCTGCACTCTGGTGCCAGTGGGATTGAGAAGAAAGCATTTGCAATGTCAATTGTGGCGTACCACTTGGCTGCCTTTGATTCCAGTTCATACTGGAGCTCTAGCATGTCCGGCACAGCGGCACTCATGTTTGTAGTGACTTCATTTAGGCCACGATAATCTACTGTCAGCCTCCACTCTCCATCGGACTTCCGCACTGGCCATATGGGACTGTTAAATGGTGAGTGGATTCGGCTGATCACTCCCTGACTCTCCAGTTGACGAATCAGTTTATGGATGGGGATCAAAGAGTCTCGGTTTGTACGATACTGCAGCCTGTGCACTGTCGTCGTAGCGATTGGCACTCGCTGTTCTTCGACCTTCAGCAACCCCACAACAGCTGGAGCTTCCGAAAGTCCAGGCAAGGCACACAACTGTTCAGTTTCTTCAGTCTCCACAGCAGCTATTCCAAAAGCCCACCGGTATCCTTTAGGGTCTTTAAAATACCCTCTACGGAGATAGTCCATACCTAAAATGCACGGAGCTTCTGGGCCAGTCACAATGGGGTGTTTCTCCCAGTCCTTCCCAGTTAGGCTCACCTCACCCTCTAGCACAGTCAACTGTTGGGAGCCCCCTGTGACACCAGAAATGTAAACAGATTCTGTCCCTTCATAATTTGATGGTATTAGAGTACACTGAGCACCGGTATCCACTAGAGCCTCATACTCTTGTGGGTCTGATGTTCCAGGCCATCGGATCCACACAGTCCAATAAGTCCGATTATCCCTCTCCTCCACCTGGCTGGAGGCAGGGCTCCTCTATTGCTCCTGGATAGAAACCGGTGCAACATTCCTCTTGGCAGAACCTCGTGCACTTGCTTTACCTTGCAACTCATTTACTCGTGCTTGAAGGGCTGAAGTGGGCTTCTTATCCCACTTTCTCATGTCTTCTCCATGATCACGCAGGTAAAACCACAGTTTGGCTCGGGGTGTGGCTCGCCGTGTGGCTCGTGGTGTGGCTCGTGGTGTGTCCCTGCTGTGTTCTCTCTCTTGGGACGATGGATGACTTTTCCGGATAGCTGCAACATCGCTCTGTACAGGTTGGGAGGCGACCCTGTGGTCGTCAAGTTTAAGTTTAACCAGTTGCTCTTCTGCTGCAATGACAGAGTGTGCAACGTTGTCTTGATAAGTCCGGAGTCGGCGGGTCACTTCATATACGGTTGGTGGAAACATCTCCTCGTATTCCATCACTGCCAGTGAATTTGTGTGCCCTGATGGTGCACTTCGTATCACCTTACGCCACATGTCTGGGGTGCATCGGACGTCATCAGGATCATCAGGGAGCCTTCTGTTGTCCGACTCATAATAAATCAACTCTCGTACAGCTAATTCTCTCAGGTACTGGATAACTGTCTCTATGCTGTCGCTCTTGGGTTTCAGACAGGTAATATATTCTTTCATGGGGTATCTTTCCCGCACACGTGACAGCAATCGCCTCCAAAGGCTGAGGATTTGTGACCCCTCCCCAAGTGCCTTATCAATACCTCCTTCTCTCGCCAGGGATCCCAACTGCCTGGCCTCCCTACCGTCTAATTCCAGACTATTGGCCCCGCTATCCCAGCATCTGAGCAACCAAGTGATAATGTGTTCACCTGGGCGGCGGCCAAAATCTTTTCGCACCTCACGCAGTTCACTCAGGGTCAGGGATCGGGTAACAATCTCTGGTTCTCCTACATCCTGATCTGCTCGAGATGGCTTTGCCCCATTCTTACTTTTCTGAGATGGCCCTGCCCCATTCTGACTTTTCTGAGGTGGCCCTGCTCCATTCTGACTTTTCCATGATGGCCCTGACTTTTCATCCTCATCCTCATCCGGCCATTCTTGAGATAATGGTTTTTCACCATCATCCTCATCCTGACATTCTTGAGATGGCCCCGGTTGTTCACCATCATCATCTGGCACTGTGCGAGCTAATTTCCTGGTGTGTTTCCTCTTTTGAATGGGAGCCACAGACTTTGGTGTGGGTTGGCCAAGATCTATTGTAGAGGTTGCAGTATCTACAGTATGTACTAGTCTATTTCCTTTTCCTCCCTGACAGTGCCGACAGCACTGACAGTGCTGACACCTCTCTTGAATGGGAACAACAGGCTTTGGTGTGGGTTGGTTCTCTGAATTATGGGCAAGGTCTATTGTAGACGTTGCAGCATCTGCAGTATGTACTAGTCTTTTTCCCCTTTCTTCCTGACAGCACTGACACCCTTTTTGAATGGGAGCAACAGACATTGGGGTGGGTTGGCCAAGATCTATTGTAGAGGTTGCAATTTCTGCAGTATGTACTAGTCTTTTTCCCCTTTCTTCCTGACAGCGCTGACACCCCTTTTGAACGGGAGCAACAGACATTGGTGTGGGCTGACCAAGGTCTCTTGTAGAGGTTGCAATATCTGCAGTATATACTAGTCTTTTTCCTACAGTATTCGCCAATCCAATTCCTCTTTCCCCCTGACAGTACTGACGCTCTGAATTAGGGGCAAGGTCTACTGTAGAGGTTGCAGTAGCTGCAGTATTTGCCAATCCATTTCCTTGTTCCCCTTGGCAATGCTGACAGTACTGACAGTGCTGCTTGCTATCAAGCAGTGTTTGGTAGATGGTAGCCAAGCCCCAGCACAATGCAGTAGGGCGTATCTCTCTGGGGAGCCCACTACAGTTCTTTTTCAAATATGCAGCCACCTTATTAGGATCCTGTAACTGTTCAGGAGTGAAGTTCCAAACCACTGGGGGTAAGAAAGTGCCTAGGTACCTGCTCATATTTCGCCATTTGCCCTGCCACTCAAGGTTATCCAGCCTCAGGGAAAACTCTTGGGTGGTATTCATAAACCTGTGCCTAATATATATACATATATATATCGAAAGCAAAACCATTTGCACCAAAACCAACAGTAGGAAAATGCTAGTTAGAATTTCCCAGGGATATTGGAAATTGTTAAACACTCTTACAAGGCCTGTTCTATCCCTCCTTGTACCGAACAGCAAAAACTGATACAAGTACTCTTTTAAGTTCATGAACTTCAACGTTATCCAATCATAGACTATTATCACAACATACACTAAACACACGTATGGGATGGCAACGAATCCTGGCAGGATTAAATGCAGCAGCATACCATGAGTTGGCAACCATGGCAGCATCCTTAAGAGTAAATGCCACAACATTGTACATAGAAATTACTTAAATAACCGTACCTATCACAACTCTAACTTAACTGCAATTGAGTTAAGGTCAAATCTATCGTTATCCCAACCTTTTTGCCCCCCTTGGGGGTCCCCCGTCGAGCCCCACGTTGGGCGCCATAAGTTGTTGTGGTTTAACCTCAGCGGAAAGCTGGGGCCACAAAGGTCAAAAAAGAAGCCCCCTACCACTTTAAGAGGTGGAGGATGGGCGAACGGAGCTAAGAAAGGGGCTGCAGAGCCAGAGGAAAAAAAACCCCAAGGCCTGCAAGGTTAGGATAAGGATAGTTTACTAAACAACAGGGAAAAGTATGAAAACAACTAATTACAGTGCTATTATATACAGTGCAAACCTCTCCCCACACTATATCATTTGAGCCGTGCCCGAACCGATTCAGATTCCCGAACGCAGCACTCCCCGAGCCCAGCACCCCCGAGCACCCCCCTCACCACCTCCTGCCACGCCGATCCCGAAAGAGAGAGAGAGAAGCCGGAACTCCCACACGCCTGCTCAGACCAGCACTTCCCGTGCCCGGAGCAGGTTCTGATAGGTCTGGAGTCTCCCCCGGAACTGGCACTGCGGCTGCCCAGACCGGGACTTCCCGTGCCTGGGTCCGAAGTCGCCCCTGCAAAGGGGGGGGGGCAGCCTGTCGGATCATGATGCAATTGGTATGGAATACTCTCAGGGCTAACACAGCCTTGCTGCTGGGCTGAACCCAGGACAACTGTAAACCCCTGTGATAACACAGTCCATCTTAATTGTTGTTTTCGTCCCGTATCGGGGTCCTCCCATTCAAAAGCAACATAATCTCTGGATGCCTCATCCAGAGGACATGTCCTTCAAATCTCCTACACTATACCTGGTGTATTTGGGAGATATATGACTCAATAAGGTATATGGATTTGCCACCACAGGGAATTTGGTAATTGTTAAATTTGTCCCCTTGACTGAATGCCCAACTTTAATTTAAAAATGAAATCCCTTCCTAATAAATTATATTCTGCTTCCGGGAGCAAAAGTGCAGGCTTCTGCACCTTCTTTAGCATGACAAAGCACATCGTGCCACCTCTCCCTGCTAAAGGAGGAACAAATTTACATCTCTGTTTGGCACAAAATGCTGGTAATTAACAATTAACCCCTCTCTTCTTACTTTTCTGTTGGAGTATAAAGGGCTACAGATCCTCTGTAGCTCAGAGTCCAAAAACCCAGTGGTCGACCTCAAAACTCCTCTGGTGATTTCTGCCAGACACTCCAAGTAGGACCTGTGGTGGTTCAGCCCCAAGCAGTGGCTGAGCATCACACACATCTTGCTCACTCCCAGAGAAAAAAACCCCAGAGCCTCAATAGGTTGGGAAAAGGACAGTTTACTGACAAAAGCACCGTGAAAGGGGAACAATAACAGCCCCTGGCAAGTTACACTCACAGGTGCCTTACCACCCAACAATAAACCTAAGCACTGCATGCAAAGACCAACTGAAATCCCCAGCCACATTCAGACCACTTTGGAGATAAACAGGAGCACCCCTCCCTTGACCAGCCCATCTGATGGGAGAGTGATGTCAAGTGGTGTGGAAAACAGCCACAGCCAACTACAACTCCACTCGCCTGTGCTGGCTGGTTCGGGAAGTTAACTCTCCACACTATCTACATCATGCCCAGATCTTACATTTTAAATTGATATAGGTGGTTCATAACATATCATTTAATGGACTGATTTGTTATACAGCAACAATTTAGCAGCTGTCCTCACCTAAAATTAAATCCCCTTGGGGTACACACTAGACTTCCCCATCCTTTCACATCACCCACCAAGCGCACCCGGGTCCTTGAGCAAAAACAATCCCATGAATAGGTTTGCCTTTGCCTGAAGCAGGAATAACGCAGGCTGTCTTCACCAACAGGTTTATCATGCCCACTACAGGGACCTTATCCTCTTCTACAGTCTGGGAGTTTGGATTGGGCAGGGCCAGCGCGATTGGTGCACATCCCAGTTTTTTAGGGTTCCACCACCCATTGCTTTTAGCATAGTTTTTAACAGTCCATTATACCTCTCAATTTTCCTGGAGGCTGGTGCGTGGTAGGGTATATGATATACCCATTCAATGCCATGCTCTTTGCCCCAGGTGTCTATGAGATTATTTTGAAAATGAGTTCCATTGTCCGACTCAATTCCTTCTGGAGTGCCATGTCGCCAGAGGACCTGCTTCTCAAGACCCAGGATGGTGTTCCAGGCGGTGGCATAGGACACAGGATAAGTTTCTAGCCAGCCGGTGGTTGCTTCTACCATTGTGAGCACACACCACTTGCCTTGGCAGTGGTGCGTGCTCACAATCAGCTATCATCTATAGCAGAGAGGTTTTAACCACTTGGCTTGCTTGATCAAGGCACATGTCTCACATTCATGGATGACCTGTGAGATAGCATCCATGGTCAAATCCACCCCTCGATCATGAGCCCATCTATATGTTGCATCTCTTCCTTGATGGCCTGAGGTGTCATGGGCCCAGTGAGCTATAAATAATTCACCCTTACTTTGCCAATCAAGATCCACTTGAGCCACTTAAATCTTAGCAGCCTGATCAACTTGCTGGTTGTTTTGATGTTCTTCAGTGGATCAACTCTTGGGTATGTGGGCATGTCCATGACATACTTTTACAGTTAGGGTCTGTAGCTGGGTAGAAATATCTTGTCACGATGGAGCAGCCCAGATGGGTTTGGCTCTGCACTACCAGTTGCTTTGTTTCCATTGCTGACAGACACCACCCCCACAGGGCATTGCCCATAATCCATGAGTCACTACAGAGGTACAGTTTTGGCCACTTTTCTCATTTGGCAATGTTTCAAGATAGCTGGATGACTTTTACCTCTGCAAACTGGCTGGATTTGCCTTCTCCATCAGCAGCTTCTGCAACTTGTTGTGTAGGACTCCATACAGCAGCCTTCCACCTCCAATGTTTACCAACAAGGTGACAGGACCCATCGGTGAACAGGGCATATTTTTTCTTATTTTCCAGCCATTCACTATACAGTGGGGCCTCTTCAGAACGCATCACTTCCTCCTCTGGTGATATTCCAAAATCTTTGCCTTCTGGCCAGTCTGTGAATACTTACAGGATTCCTGGGCAATTGGGGTTTCCTTTTTGAGCCCCCTGCACAATTAGCTGTTTCTGACTCTCATTCATACTGTAGTTCTAGCATGCCTGGCACTGCAGCACTCAGGGGTGGTATGATTTACACCCAGGCCACAATAGTCCACTATCAGCCTCCACTCTCCATTAGACTTCTGCACTCACCATATGGGACTGTTGAAGGGTGAGCACATTCTACCAGTCACTCCCTAACTCTCCAGTTGATGAATCAGTTTCTGAATAGGAGTCAGGGAATCTCTGTTGGTGCGATATTGTCATCTATACACTGTCATGGTAGCAATTGGCACCCAACTCTTTGATGTTATATGCAGACCAATAACAGCCCATGGAACACTTCACTTACACCCAATTACACAGATTACCCCACCCATCTAAAGACAAACCAGACACCCTGACCACATTCAGAGCACTTCCCCAACCAGCCCCTTTTATGGGGGAGTTATGTCAGGTGGTGTGGAAAACACTCTGGGCTAACTCGGCTCACCTGTGCTGACTGCTTGGGGAGGTTAACTCTGGCCTGTCCAGAACCAGGACAGATTTTTTTTTTTTCCCAAATGTAGAAAAAATGATTGTGTATCAGAGGTAAGGTCATTTAAAGAGCTGAGAATATCTTTCTTAAAAATAAATACAGAAATATGCAAGGAAATATATATCACATTCTCAGTAAAATTATAAGTAATTTCACCTTTATGAAATGTGGAGACTGTCTAAGCCTGCAGTTCTGCAAATTTACTTAAAAATTCACATTTTAGAACAGCTGCAAGCTGTTGAATTAAATTTCAATTAATTTCAATTTAATTCTATTTCAGTGAATTAATAACATTTAAGTTCATGCATGAGATAACATGTTGTTTTGAAAAGAGTGGACCTTGATTATGGAATATATATTCCAGATATAGGATGCTGTAGACATAAATTTGAAAAGTCAGTGTTCACTACTCATTTTTCAGTCCATTAAAATTTCTTCATTCTTCCTTTTATATTTAAGAGAAACACTTTATTTTTTTAAAATAATTTTTAAAGTGAATAACTACTCTTTGCCAATTGGAAGTGATGTCATATACAAAAGCATATGTGTTGGGTGTGATGTCCATGTTTTATCTTTCCAATTCCACCATTTTCCTGCTAGCAGAGAGAATAGGTAGTGAAAATGCTTTCACAGATGCCTTAGATTTTGTGATTGCTTCTGCAGGTATAGAGGATAATAACTATAGGAATATGTCTCTAGTTTTCTTTTGTCATTGTTGGGGTTTTTTTTACAAGTATTGTTTCTCTTTTACTTCAGATACACTTGTCACATTTTCCTTATTCTGTGTCTGAAAAAAACTACATGAGCATGCATTCTGACAATTAAAATGTGAAATACTCTCAGGGCAACTTTTCTATGTAATGGAAGTGTGGAGTTTTTTAAGGTACTGAGATGTCACAGTCTTGGAACAATTCTGACTTTTTCCTTTATTAACAGTAGTTATATCACTATAGGGTATATAATCAATATATAAATACATATGTAATTTTACTTTATAAAAAAGTTAAAAATAACTTCCTAATTAGTTCGTTCATTTGCACAAGTTAAGTGTTTAGATAAGTCAACAATTAATTCTGAATTAATTTCAGATAGAAATATTGTCTCTGAAACTCTGAAACTTTAAGAAAATATTTCTTTACTGTGGTGGATTGACCCTGGATGGAGGCCAGATACCCATCAAAGCCATTCTATCACTCCCCTTCTCAGTTAGACAGGGAGAAAATATATAATGAGGCTTATGAGTGGAGATGAGTCATCTTCTTCAATCGCTGTACCAACATGGAGGAAGGGTCTTCACCTGGGCAAGGGTCTTGACCTATGGGTGTGGGTTTTAGTATTATACTGAAGACAGTTCAGTTAGGTACGCCTGAACTTCGGTTTTCACTGCCAAATTGGCTGTGTGTGTATTAGATGTTCTTAGTGTTCCGGGACAGTTAGTTTAGAGGTGTTCCTTTAAACAATTCCCTTTGATCCTTTTCTTAGCAACCACCTAGCAACTATCTACATTCTTAATTATAGGGCCATTGTAATACAGAAGCATGGTTAAGTTTAAAAATAGATATCAGTTTCACAGTTAAAGAAGCAAAAGGTCTCACTCTGTCTCAAATCTGGTGGTTAATTTAGCAATATACACACAGAGCAGAGGTATTTTATTGCATATTTTGCAGATATGGGTGTATGTCCCAACATGGTACATCAAAGCTCCATTGCAGTGATTATCTATACACTTAATATTAACATATTTATGTTTATACTACATATGCATTATTTATCATGATATGATTGGATAAAAAGCCTTTGCCTCCTATGTAAATTAGTGTGCATGCCTAATAGTTCTTTCTTTTGAGTCAGTTGTGTAATTACAGGGGGTGGTCCATGAGTCCGTGGTCAGTTGGAATTACCTTTCCCTTGATTTCTTTCTTCTTTGGCAATCTTTAGCGGTTCTTCAAGGTTTGTTGTTCAAACTAATGATATATCAGTTATGCTTCTACTTTTTGACAATCATATATATTGTTTGGATAAACATTAACTAACACGGAGGCAGGGCTATACAATGGACATCTTTAGCAGCAATAGTCTTGGTTTGAATTACATGCTGCGTTTGATTTCACTGTAACATGGGTACTGTGGCCTTCAAACTCATGTGTAGAAACCATCTATCTGTTTATCCCATATTCTCTAACCAAAACAGGGCTGTCTTGCCACCATAAGACTCCCTTTTTCATTGCTTATCTGGATGGTTTGCCCTGTTGCCACAGTGGCAGTTAAGCTCTCAGGTTGGATCTCAGAGAGATTCGCTCCAGCGGTTTTGCATCTTGTGAATGTTTGAGACATTCCTCAGACAGGCTCAGGGGATCTTCACCCCCTGTTCCCTTATCAAGTTTTATCTCTTACCATTGTCCATGCTCTTCTGAGAAAATGTCCTTTGTTTCAAAGGGTCAAATTAGCTTTGATATTTGAACTATTTGTTTGGATAGTTTGTTCTTCCAATTGGTCTCTGACAACCTGGCACTTTAACCTTGTTGAATCTCATACAGTTGACCTTGTCCCATTAATCCAGCCTGTCCATATCCCTCTGTAGAACCTTCCTACCCTTAAGCAGATCAGCACTCCTGCCCAACTTGGTGTCATCTGCAAACCTGAGGGTGCACTCGATGACTTCATCTAGATCACTGATAAAAATAATAAACAGAACTGGCCTCAATACTGTTCCTTGGGGAACACCACTTGTGACCATCTCCACTGGATTTAACTGCATTCACAACTGTTTGGGCCCAGCTAACCATCCAGTTTTTTACCCAGTGAAGGGTGTGCCAGTCTAAGCCATGAGCAGCCAGCTTCTCCAGGAGAATGCTGTGGGAAACGGTTTCCAAGGCTTTACTAGAGTCCAGGTAAACAATATCCACAGCCTTTCCGTCATTCTCTAAGAGGATAACTTTGTCATAGAAGGCCATCATGTTAGTCAAGCATGACCTGCCTTTCATAAACCCCTGCCAAATGGGCTTGATCACCTCTTGTCCTGTTCATGCCATGCGATGGCACTCAAGATGATCACCTCCAGAACCTTCCCTGGCACTGATGTCAGACTGACAGGCCTATAGATCCCCAGATCTCCATCTGTCCCTTCTTGCTAACCTCCAGTCAACTGAGACCTCCCCAGTTAGACAGGACTGCTGATAAATGATAGAAAGTGGCTCAGTGAGCACTTCTGCCAGCTCTATCAGTAGCCAAAGTGCTTGTTGCTCTGTTTTTCTTCTTTTTCCCCTCAGAGTTCTGCCCAATATCGAGCAGTATTTGGTAGATACTGGCCAGGGCCCAGTGCGGAGATCGGCGATGGGCAACGCGCAATTCGATAGGAATTTTAGGTGAAGCCGTTTATTGGGTGAAATCACACAGATTATATACATTTGTTACTGCAAGCGTGGCAAGCTAAAAAGCTGCCAACTGGTTACACACACTGTTCACAGCAAACTGATTGGTTAGTAATTAGAACAATTTCTGATAAGCATATCTTATAGCTAAACACTGTTAGTTTACCTTTGATGTCTAAAAGCATCCGCACACCTGCTGTTTTGACCATCTATTATGGCTGGTTCTTAACATGTTCCGTTACTCCCAAGTACCTTCCCATAACTCCTTCTTGGTTTAGGGCAATGATTATCAAGATCCTCTCAGCATGAGTAACTTTCCTGTCTCACGGGAACACGAGGATATTGTCAGGGCCTATGTCTTCTGTGAGGAGAGTCAGGCTGCTGGCAGGCCTGCTGCCTTCCCTGACAACCCAGCACAGTGCAGTAAGTTGTGCCGCATTTCAAATATTCTTCTAAAACAGTGTTTTAGGAATGATTTTAATACTGGTTTTAAGATATACAGCCTTCCTTTTATAATTTTACTCCCAGGACAGTAAGAGAGAGCACTGCCCATGGGATATCCTCTTTAAAGAAGTCACTACCTTTCCCATCTCTTCTTCCATGTTGCCATCACGTTTTTATGCACATACAATGTACTGAGTAGCAGTATTTTGTGTTATACTAATAAAAGTAGATTTGTTGTGAATTAAGGCTACTGAATAAACCTTACAGAAGATTGCAGGGCACTTTTCAGCATATGAAGCCTATAATTAGGCAGCACAGCATTTTGAGCCAGTTATCATAATTTATCAAGTATGTATGGTTTGGATTTCCATTATGGTCTGATATCAAGGCAAGGAGAAAAAACACAGTGTCCACATCTTCGTATGACCCTTACGGAATTTATTTAATTTATCTGGTACATGTGATGGCTCATGCTCATTCATTACTAACATATTGATGAATGATGCTAACATATTTACCCAAGTATTAGACGCAAGATACCAGTGTGATTGGTTCTTTTTTTTGTAAATCACAGGCTTTGCTCACAGTCATAGCAGTGAAATTATAGAGACTTATGGTATTTATGATGTATCGGGACTGATGGACAGAATTCCTGGGCTCCTGTGAATCTAGTAGGTTATATGGAAGAAAAACTAACAATGAGATCTCTGATAACATTAAGAGGCTGACCAGAAATGTATGCTTGCTTCAATTTGATAAAACTGATTGTTGCGCCCTTGGTCTTTATGGAATCAAAATATGATTGGACAGGGCTCTGAGGAATATGATCTAGTTGAAGATGTCCCTGTTCATTGCAGAGAGCGTTGGACTAGATGGCCATTAAAGGTTCCTTCCAACTCAAACTATTCTACGATTCTATGATTTCTAATTAAACTTTTGTTTTCTCCTTCAGACCCCACTTTTAAAAAACATTTGGTACTTTTTTCTTCACTAGTGGGTCGTGCAAATATCCTGCACAGAGACCAGTTATTAGAGTTGAAACAGACCCTCACAACACCGCAATATGTGACAGTGTAGTGCAGGAGGCTGAGACAGCTTCTGCAGAGCAGCAGCCATGGTAATGTGCATAGGCAGTGCCTTCTGTACTTATCCAGCGGTTGGGGTTTTTTTGTTTTCATGTTTAGGATTTTGTTCCCCACACACAATACTGTACTGGAGCTTTGCACTGACTCTCAGGAGGAGATGCTGAAAACTCTTTTTTTTGATGCTTAAATTGAACAGGGGGTGACCTACAAAGAGCAAAAGACTTTCTGACCTATTTTTCAGAATGAAAATACTTATTTTCCAGGTCCAAAAAAAAATAATTATGATAAATCTCTTACTGAAAGGGAGTTTAAAACTCACTGAAGACAATAGAAATCTTAATAATAACATCAGTTGGTACTGGGTCAGGTCAGTACTGTTTTGTTGGCTTTTTGAAGGTTGTTTTCTTGTCTTTTCTTATTCCTTAAGGTGAATTAATGCTAGCTTCTGTTTTAACTTGCAGGCTATTTTGCTAACTATCTAGTTCAATCTTAATTTGCATTAAAACTGTAATTCCAGTTCAAAGTGCTTGTGTGTGTGTGTGTGTGTGTGGTAGCGGCATGCTGATTTCTTAAGTAGTTGTCACTCTCTGATGGCACTTATGAACAGAGTGGGTGGGTCTTATTAGTACACTTATTTCTGGATAGGAAAAGTTAACAAACAGCCTGTCTTTTCTGCAACAACACTTTCCCTAAATAACTTGATTAATTTATCTCCCAGGTTTTCTGGGAAACTGCACTGCGCATTTGTAAAAGAATTATTATGGGGGTATATTCAGAAAACTTATGGCTAAGTAGAACCTTTTGACTCCAGGAGATTTGATAGAATATGTCAGAATTTTGCTGTTCAATTTGTCCCAACATCTTCAGCTCCTCGTTTCATCTCCAGAGTATATTGCACAGATTGATTAAGCAATTTAGTATAGATGTCTTGCTATATTAATAATGAAAATATATAGTTTTCCTCAATTGGCTATGTTGTCACTTTTCTACGCTTTTCATTCAGTTCCCAGAAGCTTTTCCAGATAAAATTTCTATTTCAAGAAATATCAGTTTGAAATTACTGCTTTATTTTCTATGTGTTAGCCAGCAGGTGGCAATCTCTTTGAAAATACAGTTTAAAAGTACACAGAATAAATGCCTCATTTTGCATTGCTTTTATTTTATTTATCTCCATTTTCAATTTCATAAATATAGTTTACAAGTACAATATTAATGCAGTACTTCATCTTCTAAATTGAAACAGATTTTTTAAAGAATCTTCCAGTTGTTTCCCTCTGCCTATCCTATATACAACTTAGGCTCTTCTCAAGGTATTAAAGGAAGAAAAATGTGGTGGTTTGACCCTAGCCGGAGGCCACCAAAATCGCTCTATCACTCCCCTTTACAGCTGGACAGCAATTGCTCTACAAGCAATTAAATTAATTTTTAAAATAGAAGCAGCTAACTGGTGCAACAAGAACCAGCAAATGAACTTATAGACAGTAGTCAAACTTACTTTTGCCTTTTTAAGTTACATTACTGTTGCTTAAAATTTTAAACTTTATTTCAAATCTTGCAATGGATGAGTTTGGCCTCAAACAAACCAATACCTTAATTTGACTTCTTGGCTAATAGGGACATGGGATTTCACTTGAATTTCTCCATCAAACCTAAGCTTTAAGCTAACCAAAAGCATTCCTTTGAGATAGCTAAGAAAAAGTGTTTTCTTCTAAATACCTCAAGGGTTGTCGAAATCCAGGCTCCAGAACCAAGCCCTCTCAGGGCTTATCTGTCATCCATGGCCAGGATGACATATAATATGACCAGGAGTTACCTAAGGTCATTGCCCTCAGTTACAAATTTCATCTCATCTCTGATTTAAACTCAGTTTCTAGATCCAGCACATCCTTAAGATTTGCTAGTTAGGTTCTATCTTTCAGTTTACTTTCCCGTATTTTTTTACTGAAATCGTATTTGTCGCAGTTTTGCGTGACTAGGTTCTAATGGAGAAGGGGGCGTCCTGCAGGGATGGCTCCTGCAAGAAGTAGCTAGAAGCTCTCTGCAAGCCCCAGAGAGTAAACATCAGCCGATTCAAGGCCAGAGTCATTGCTGATCAAGGCCGTGACAATCGGCGATGGTCACAGCACCTCTGTGAATCACATTTAGGAGGAAAAAAAATGCAGACAGCTGCATTTTGCCACCAGAGAAGGGAGTGAGAAGATGTAAGAAGCCGTGCAGACACCAAGGCCAGGGAAGAAGGAAGGGGGGGGAGAATGAGGCACTCCAGGTGCTGGAGAGAGAGATTCCCCTGCAGCCCATGGAGAAGACCATGGTGAAGCAGGCTGTCTCCCTGCAGCCCGTGGATAATGACAGGGAACAGAGATTCCATCTACAGCCTGTGGAGAGACCGACTCATGCTGCAGCAGGTTTGCCGGGGGACTTGTGACTCTGTGGGAGACCAGGCTGGAGCAGTCTGGGCCCGAAGGTCAGCACCCCATTGAAGGGAGCTGCGCTGATGTAATTGGTGAGGAGATGACGCCCCAATAGAAAGGACTCACGCTGGAGAAGTTCGTGGAGAACTGCCTCCCACGGGTGGGACCCCATGGTGCAGCAGGGGAAGGGTGTGTGTGGAATGCCCCCCCCCCAGCTAAGAAGGAAGATAACTCGTGAGGAACTAGCTGAAACCCCCACTCCCCATTCCCTGCCCCTCCCCATGCCACAATGGGGGGGGCCCTCCATGTGCCGCGATGGGGGTGGAAGAAGGGAGTGAAATTATGACTGAAGTCTGCTAAGAAGGGAGGGGTGGGGGGAGGTGCTTTAAGATCTGGCCGCGCTTCTCATTACCCGACTCTGGTTTCACTGGATGTGTAGTGTAGTTTTAATAAATTAGTTTTCTTTCCTTTATTCTGTGTTCAGCCTGTTTTGCCCATGACACTAATTGCAGAGTGATCTCTCCCTGTTCTTATCTCATCTCCTAAGCCTCTCAATATATATTTTCTCCCCTTTCCAGCTGAGAAGGGGAGTGATAGACTGGCTTTGGTGGGCATTTGGCCTCTAGCCAGGGCGAAACCATCACAGCACTGAGAATCTATTAATTCTTGTTCAAAGACCTCAAAATTATGCTTGGCCCCAAACCATAAGTAGAGATTATTTGTATATTCTGTATATAAAAAATGGTTGTTAAACTGTTTTTTTTATGAAATATCATGAATGGACTAAACAGTTTTTCATAAATACTCACACTGCTGTGCGATATCCCAGAATCAAACAAAAGAGAAAGTGTGAAAGTAGTTAACGCTAAAGTTTAAATTGTATAAAGGTAGAGCATTATATAACAGAAAAGTAAATTAGAATAAAAGTTTATATATATGCATGTGTGTGAACATGCATGAAAAGATATAATACATAGAGCAAATAATTTTGGCACAGAAGATAAATGTGTTATTTTCTTTAGTTTCCGGATAAACAATGAGAAGTGGAGATTTTATTTTTCATTGAAATCATATTTTAATTATATCTGGGACTTCATATTATTTCTCTGCTCCATGTCCAATTTTTCTGGACTGCTGAAAGCAAATAAAAAAACCCCAATGGTTTACATGTTTTTTTACACAATGCAGAAAAAAAAGTGCTCTGATCTCAACATTGTTTTCTTTCAGCCTTCATGGTAAGTTATGTAGGAGTAGCCTGTGAATAGGGAACTCAAAGTGCTGGAAGAAAAGTGGAAAAATGAAATACATTCTTCAGATAATTGTCTCCATGAAGAGTGAAAATATCTTGGCCTCTGTGTCCTCATGACATTTCATATTTTTGGCCCACATCAAAATAAAGTATGACTGGAACAGTCTACCAGTTTGTCAGAGCACACTGATGAATGCTACAGAAGTTCCATCTAGACTTTGGATACTCCTCTATTTTCAGAAGTATTTTGTCCAGATGCAAAACATGAGCATATAGGCCTGCATCTAGATAGCTGCATACAAGCACAAATGAATAGACCGTATTCATGTATTTAATTTAATTTTAATACAACAGTCTTTAACTTGAATATTTTTTAACAGTCCAAACAACTTTAATCTATACTGCCTAGGACGACTTAAAGATATTGTTTAAAAACACCAAACATTTTAGCTAAGCTGAGTAATTTATTAAAGATGCAATATGACATTTCAAACCCAAACAAAGGCTTAGAAAAAGGAGCAATACTCTTTATTTGGAAAGAACATTTCCCTTCTCTAATTAATTGGAATCAATAATGTAAAAAACTCTCTTAAGAGGATTATAAATTACCTGTCTGAATAGGACATATAAATGAATCAGACTGTAAAAATAAAGATGATTACTTATATTTGTTCTGTTACTCAGTGAAAACCCCAGCAAGTAAACCTCCTATGAAATGAAAGCGTTTAAAATTCTATTAATGTTAATATTAAAACGTCTGTTTCAACAGAGGCCTTTCAATTATTCTTTTATATGTGGTTTCATTTATCAATGAAAAGAAATCACTTAACAAGTAAAATAATGGAGAAAATATTGTTTTCCTAAGGCATAAAGATAGATATGCATGTGCATATATGTATATAGAGTACATATTATGTATATATAGGGCACTAGTGAAATTCCTTACTCAAAAGTCAAAGTGGAAAGGATATTAAAGTTCTAAATGCTAGTGAAATTTATCTGCAACCAAGTTATAAACTCACATTTTACAATCATATTTTGTATATATATATATTTAACAAAAATCTATTAACTCTGACCAAAATTATTTAAACTGGCATTTCTTCCCCAATTATTTTGGGCAATGGATGTTCTGCTTTACTTCTAAAAATCGTCCTTTATCAATCAATATTTTATGCCATCTCTAGCTTTTCAGTGTCCAGTGATACCTCAGAAAATACTTTTGATTTTTGATCGATTCAAAATTTTCAAAATTTAATTTAGCTTATTATAAATTTAGCAATGTTTAATCCGTTCATTTAGCTGAACTGTTCTGTTTTCCTTTGTGAATACACATGTAAAAAAGATCCCTCTATATAAAAAGCCCATACTTATATAGACCACCATAGACCTGCAGAAGTTATATGAAATCATGTAACTCTTAGACTTTTAGTGTGTTAACATGGAAAAGACCCTTGTCTAAGCATCAATAAATACCATTCTTTGTTTTGCCATTCCTATTAGTACTAACTACATAACAAGCTCTGCAAAGGTCATTAAAAATCTCTTTTCTATGAACCTAGATTTTACAACTATATTCTACTGTCTCAAGCAAATGATATTACTAGTTGTCCTGGAAAACTGGAACTCATTTCTATATTTATTGCCTGAGACCATGAGATTTTATATATTTAGAAGAGCTACTGGTGATCACTGAATGCAGCTTCTCCTTGAATATGGAATAATAATATAATTTCTATAGTACTTATTTTTTTTTAAGGAAAGAAGTTGAATTAAATAAATTTATTTATTGATAAAGATGTTAAAGAGTACTGGTCCCAAGACAGACCCCTGGGGGACACCGCTTGTCACTGGCCTCCACCTGGACATAGACCCATTGACCACCACCCTTTGGTTATGGTCTACGTGCTGTCAACCAGTTTCTTATCCACTGGATGATCCATCCATCAAATCCACATCTCTCCAGTTTAGAGATAAGGATGTGGTGGGGGACTGTGTCAAAGGCCTTGCACAAGTCCAGGTAGATGACATCGGTTGCCTTCCCTTTATCTACCGATGCTGTCACTCCATCATAGAAAGTCACCAGATTGGTAAGGCACGACCTTCCCTTGGTGAAGCCGTGCTGGCTGTCCCGGATCACACGCTCATCCCTCATGTGCTCCCACATGTCATCCAGGAGGATGTGTTCCATGATCTTCCCAGGCACAGAGGTGAGGCTCACCGGCCTGTAATTCCCTGGGTCTTCCTTGCTCCCTTTCTTATAAATGGGAGTGACATGACCTTTTTTCCAGACCCGGGGACCTCTCCCGACAGCCACGATTTTTCAAATATGATGGAGAGCGGCTCGGCAACCATATCAGCCAGCTCCTTCAGGACCCTGGGATGCATGTCATTCGGCCCCATAGACTTGTAGACATTCAGTCTCATGAGGCGGTCTCGGACTTGCTCTGCCCTTACAGTGGGGGGGGATTTACTCCCCCAGTTCCCACCTAGAGGTCCAGGGATGCAAGGTTCTGGGACTTGAGAATTATGAGAATCCTGGCTGCCAGAGAAGACCCGAGGCAAAGAACTCATTCAGTACCTCAGCCTTCTCCACATCAGTTGCAGCCAGTTCTCCTTTCTCATGGGGGTTTCAGTCAGTTCCTCACGAGTTGTTTTCCTTCTTAGTCGGGGTGGGGTGAGGTTGGGGGGCGGGGGGGGGGGGGCATTCCTCTCACTCTTCCCTTGCTCCAATGTGGGGTCCCACCCACCGGAGACAGTCCTTCACGAACTTCTCCAACATGGGTCCTTTCCCACAGGGCTTCAGCTCCTCGCCAGCTGCCCCAGCGTGGGTCACTTCTGTGGGGTGCAGTCATAAATTCATAGAATGTCTCTCAGTCTCTCAAGCCCAGACTGCTCTAGCCTGGTCCTCCATGGAGTCACAAGTCCTCCCCCCAGAAAACCTGCTCCACCATGGATTTCTCATTTCTATCTCATTCATCTCTGTGTCTCAATCTCTCTCCACGGGCTGCAAGTGCTGGCAGAAGCTTGCTCCAACTCTGGTCACAGCGTCCTCTGTATGCCTCCACCTGCTCCAGCACGGGGCCTCTCCATGGGCTGCAGGTGCGGTCTCGTCCTTTTCCATGGGCTGCGGAGGGACACCCGCTTCACCATGGTCTTTTCCACGGGCTGCAGGGGAGTCTTTCTCTCTGGCACATGGGGCACCTCCTCCTCCCCCTTCTTCATTGACCTTGGTGTCTGCACAGTTTCTTACATCTTCTCACTCCCTTCTCTGGTGGCAAAAAGCAGCTGCTTTCTTTTTTTTTTTTTTTTTTTTTTTCCTAAATGTGATTCACAGAGTTGCTATGACCATCGCTGATTGGCTCGGCCTTGGTCAACAGCGACTCCGGCCTTGAGTCGGCTGGTGTTTACTCTGTCGGGCCTACAGAAATCTTCTAGCTGCTTCTTGCAGAAGCCACCCCTGCAGGCCCCCCCTCCTCCTCCACCAGAACCCAGCATACAAAAACTACAACACATAGTCATTACTTTTCCGGTAAGTCATTATCATTGTTTTCCACCCTTTCCCACATGCGTACTGCAGTATTGAGGTAGTCTTCAACTCAGTTCACCTGTGCTAACTCAGCTCACCTGTGCTGACTGCTTGGAGAGGTTAACTCTGGCCTGGCCAGAACCAGGACACTCTTCTCTTTGTCCCTGAGGACAGTTTCCCAGGGGGTCCTATTGACCAACTCCTTGAAGAAATGGAAGTTTGCTTTCCTAAAATTCAGGGTGCTGACTACGCTCCTTGCCTGACACATACCTTCTTAGGACGCTGAACTCCACCAGTGTGTGATCACTGCAGCCCAGGCTGCCTCCAATCTTGACATCCCAGATGAGTTCACTTGCATTGGTGACTATCAGGTCCAGTATCGCATCCCCTCGGGTAGGTCTGTCTATTTCCCGACTTAGGAAGTTGTCATGAGGCACTCCAGGAACTTCCTGGATTGTCTACAGCTCAACATGTTCCTTTTCCAGTAGATGTTGGGGCGGTTGACATCCCCCAGCAGGACAAGAGCCTTTGAGCACGACACCTCCTGTAGCTGGAGTAAGAATGCTTCATCAGCAGCTTCTCCTTGGTCAGGCAGTCTGTAGTAGACACCAACCACAAAGCTCCCCTTGCTGCTTCAGTCCTACCCATAAGCTTTCAACTTCCTCTTAGCCATTCTTTAGGGACATCTCTTCACACTCTATCCATTCCTTAACATAGATGACCACACCTCCACCCCTCCTTCCTCACCTGTCCCTTCTGAACAGCTTGTAGCCATTGATAGCCACACTCCAGTCATAGGATTAATCCCACCAATTTTCACTGATGGCCACTAGGTCATAACTTTCCAGCAGCACAGTAGCTTGCAACTCCTTCTGTTTGTTGCCCATGCTGCGTGCCTTCATGTAGAGGCACTTGAGCTGGGTTGCTAGCCATGTTACCTTTCTAGAGGAACATCCCTTGAGGTGTTTCACGGGTGTTTCCCTGTCACTCTGACAGCATGCCTCAGGGCAACGTGTTGAAGCCCCCTACTAGCACCCCATCCCTGCTATGTCACCGCACAGCTTTTCAAAGACAAGCCTTGTATTATTATCCGCCTCCCCCTTCACATCTAGTTTAAAGCCCTGTTGATCATTCCCACAATTTCTTGGGCAAACACCCTCTTCCCCCTTTGAGAAAGGTGGTTCCTATCTGACACCGGCAAGCCATCCCACTGTCAAAGAAACCAAAATATTTGAGCTGACACCAGCCATGAAGCCACGTACTAATAGACTGAAGTCCACCCATCGATCATGAGCCCCTCTATATGTTGCATCTCTTCCTTGATGGCCTGAAGTATCATGGGCCCATCGAGTTATAAATAATTCACCCTTATGTGGCCAGTCCAAATCCACCTGAACCGCTTCACTCTTAGTAGCCTAAGACTGAATACATGGGCACCTACGTGATGTACTTTTACAATCAGCTTCTCCAGATGGGCAGCAATATCTTGCCACAATGGGACAGCCCACAGCCCACAGATGGGTTTGCTTCTGCGTTGAGAGTTGCTCTGTTTCCATTTCTGCAACCACCCCCACAGGGCACTGGCCACCATCCATGAGTCAGTATGACTCATGGTAGAGCATTGGCCACTTTTCTCTATTGGCAATGTCCAGAGCTATTTGGATGGCTTTCGCCTCTACAAACTGGCTGGATTCACCTTCTCCTTCAGTGGCTTCTGCAACATAGAGTTGCTATGACCATCGCTGATTGGCTCAGCCTTGGTCAACAACGACTCCGGCCTTGAGTCGGCTATCTTCACCATACTCCAGCTCCAGGCTGTCAATGCTGTTATTTGTATAGAAATATGCTTATGCTTTCATCACTGAAAATGATTGAGCTGTATATTGTGGTAATATTATATTACTGCACTTCCTAGTGGTATTTATAAACTTTGTAAAGTGTTTTGAGATTTTTAGGTAAAAAATACTATATTCTATAATACACAACATAAATGTTAATATTTGTTTTGTAGAGTCGTCAATTCAGGAAGACTTTTATCATACTGAATGAGAAGTTATTGATTCTCTTTTCAGAGTTTTTTTTCTCTGCTTAGACTTACCACAAGCAACATAATTAGGATGCTCACCCAAATTCTAGCCTTCTTTTGAGAGAAAGAAATAGAAGAGACTGTAACAGTTGAACTTATCTAAGATCACAGAAAGACTGATTCAATTTAACTTCATCTGCCTGTTTGTCCTCTTAGTAGAGAGCATATAACTCATGGATGCTTCAGTTCTCTTTTTCTCCCTGTTTTGTTTTGCAAATGTGTTTTGTGAGGTTAATTGTCAACAGCATTTGTTTAAGAAGTTTCATTAATGGAAATATGGATATGAGCTTTTGTGAGGGAAGGGGTGAATTGAGATAAAAGTGATAATTCAGGCCTTTACAATTAGATATTCCATCAAAATGACAGTAATGAGCATTTTGATAAATTTATGTTTCTTTTATTTGTTAGTCAATAGCTTAAATGATAGCCAGATAATCTGGTTTATATATGGGAAATATGAAACCTGGATAGTAAGTGACAAAATAGTCACATCCCTTTTTTTTTTTTGCCCTACAGTGTGGCTAGTGTTTATTGTCTTTGTGTCTGATGTAACTTAAAAGTAAAAAAGAAATCAGGAAAATTCAGGGTACTGATTTCAGTGAAGACTGGAAAAACAATATTTTAAAATCTTAGCACTCTTTTGTAGTTGTCCTGGTTCTGGCCAGGGCAGAGTTAACCTCCCCAAGCAGTCAGCTCAGGTGAGCTGAGTTAACTGGGGCTGTTTTCCACACCACCTGATATCACTCCCCCATGAAAAGGGCTGGTCAGTGAGGGGTGCTCTGGGGTGCCTTCAGGGTGGCTTGGGTGTGGCTCTCTCATTGTGCAGTACTCTGTTGGGTCAATAAGGTATCACAGGGTGTAAGTTAAATTTGCTGTGGGCTGTTATTGTTCCACTTTCAGGGTGTTGTTTTGTCAGTAGACTGTCCTCATCCCAACCCAGAGAGACTCTGTCTGTTTCTCCTTTGGGAGTGAGGGAGTGGTGTGTGGTGCTCAGCCGCTCTTTGTGGCTGAACCACCACAGTAGTAATTATACATCTAAATGGATGACTGAATAAAGTAATTAACTTTTATGATTTTCTGTATTGCTGATGTAGAATACCCGAGCATATGCTAGAGACTGTTTAGAGAACTGCTAGAGAAATATTTCACTTATGATGAAGTTCTGATGAAAGTTTAGGAGCAACTTCTGAATATTGAGTCAGTCTTTTACCTCTGTTAGTATTTTGATATCAGCTGGTGATAATTTCAGAGCTCAAGAACAACAAAAATATCTGAATATATTTTTGTATCAGTTTGTCTTAAGTAGTGAGAAAATACTTGGGGTGTCTTTCTTTTGGAGGAATGCAAAGCAAAATGAACACATAACTGAGCTTGAGGAAGAAAACTCTTCTGGGAAAAAAGCCACCTTTCTTCTTCACAAGAGTATTGGCTTGTACTTAGTACAATACCTTTTTCTTTTTGTTGTGAGACAGTAGAGACCCTTCATGATTTCTCCACTTTTGTGATGGGTGCATGCGACGATACAGAAGAAAATATACTTTGTTAGAACTTGGAGACTTAGGCCCTTATAATAGAGCACGTATGTTCTCCATATCTCAAAGACAAACATTTTTCACATTGAACTTGGAGTTCTTGATTTGCATGTACATAAACAATAGTTGCAGGTATAAAATTTTGTTAAATAATGAATAGTAGCATTCTCCTGGACTTTCTTACAAGGCAGGTGATGGGTTGTATGTGAGTGAACACAATGAAATACAGTCCTTTCTGTATGCATTTATCTAATTTAAAATGCAAAGAGGTTTGTGTCCTTGCTGAAACATCTCTAGTCTTAAATGCAGACTGGATTTGAGAATAGAATCCCTTGGGTTTTCTGTTTGACTAAGTTTTCATCTGTTCTTTTTCTCTCTTAGTGTATGTACATATAAATCGATCTCTTCAAAAAACAAACTTCCTCCTTTTTTCTCATTCTGCTCCAATCAGTCTAACTGCCAAGTTGATTAACTGGTTGTCATTTAAAAAGCAAAGATATTATATGCCTTAAAATTGTACCTGAAAAATGAAAGCTTTCTTTAAAATTAGCTTAATTAAATAAAAAATTTAATGTGAACATTTTACCCTTTTCAGCTAAATAATGTTGAATTAGGATAAGTTTATTCTGAAATAAGAGCCCATATGCACGTTTATTAATTCACCTTCTCTCATATCATCCCTATTACTTTTTATTCGTTTGAACACACCTTAGCGTCATTCATTTATAGTCTCACATTGGTGAGATGGCCAGTCTGAAAAATTATTATTCCTGTTAATCACGTTTACTGTATATGAACTATTTGTAAACATAGAATACAAAGTAAATTTTATTTTCTTTGTTTAAAATTAGGCTCATGCACAGTTAGTTCGAGAAGTCGATGTAGAGAAGGTGTCGACTTTTGAGAACTCCTATGTAGATGCGATAAGAAGTTTATGGAATGACCCTGGAATCCAGGAATGTTATGATAGACGTCGAGAATATCAGTTATCTGATTCAACTAAATAGTAAGTATATAGTGGTTACAAAGATCTCTATTATTTTCTGTTCTTTCTAGCAAAGTAATTCTTAGGTTTTGTCTCTTATACTATATTTTTCTCTACATGCATGTACAGTTTGTGTGTGTGTGTGTGTGTGTGTGTACAAGTATCTGTGTGTGCATGCATAGAATCATAGAATGGTAAGTTTTATTGAAGGGGTCACTAATCTTTGGGTAGGAGTTGAGCAATGGTGGTTATCTGGCAGAGGGTCAAGACCCCAACACCTACTGGAGTGGACATGGGAACCCAGATGGATCAATGACAGAAACATACAGCTGTCCAAGTCACAGGCTGCAGGGAACAACCTCTGCTTGGGGACCCAGATAGAGCTCCTATGTGTGGATACAGCTGTGCAGGCCATAGGCTGCAGGGAATGCCATAGCCTCTCCCTGCTAGCAGGGGGCAGCTATGATCAGGGCTGTGTGCAATGTGAGCAGATAGGTGATTTCCTCATCCAAGCAGTGCAGCTGCAAGATAGGGTGGAAAAGCTCAAAGATGAAATAAGAAGACTTAGGAGTAGCGAGGCCGAAATGCAGATAGATCAGTGGAGACAGACTCTGCCCTCTCTTCAGTTGAAACAGGACCACCTCCTAGATAGTACCCAGGATCAAAGAGACCCTGTATCCTGCCCCAGGAAGGGCATTTAGAGTTATAGTTGTTGGAGATTCACTTCTAAAGGGAACAGAGGTGGGTGGGGGAGGAAGCTGCATCCTGTAGCCTGAAGGGATTGAAAAGAAACTTCAAGGCCTTGGGACGGTTGGTGAAAGACTCTGGGGCGCATTTTCTCTTCCCTCCTTCCAGTTCTGGAAGATGACATGGGATGTAATAGAAGGATCCAGTCTGTAAATACATGGCTCAGAGACTGGTACTACAGGCAGGGCTTTGGCTTCTTTGGTAATGGTTGGTTTTATCATAGAATCATAGAATGGCAAGGGTTGGAAGGGACCCCGAGGATCATAAAGCTCCAACCCCCCTGCCACAGGCAGGGCCACCAACCTAAGGCCTGGATCTACACAAGGTTGCCCAGGGCCCCATCCAACCTGGCCTTGAACACTTCCAGGGATGGGGCATCCACCACCTCTCTGGGCAGCCTGTTCCAGGACCTCACCACTCTTTCCGTAAAAAACTTCCCCCTAATATTCAATCTAAACCTTCCCTCCTTCAGCTTTAAACCATTCCCCCTTGTCCTGCCATTATCTGCCCTTTTAAAAAGTTGATTCCCCTCCTGTTTGTATGCTCCCTTCAGGTACTGGAAGGCTGCAATGAGGTCCCCCCGCAGCCTTCTCTTCTCCAGGCTGAACAAGCCCAGCTCCCTCAGCCTCTCCTTGTAGGGCAGGTGCTCCAGCCCTCTAATCATCCTTGTGGCCCTCCTCTGAACCCTCTCCAACAGTTCTACATCCTTCTTGTATTGGGGGCCCCAGATCTGGACACAGTACTCCAGGTGGGGCCTCACGAGGGCAGAGTAGAGAGGGACAATCACCTCCCTGTCCCTGCTGGCCACCCCTCTTCTGATGGAGCCCAGGATACCATTGGCCTTGCGAGCTGGCTCATGTTAAGTTTCTCATCCACTATGACACCCAGGTCCTTCTCAGCAGGGCTACTGTCAAGGAGCTCTTCTCCCAGTCTGTATCTATGTCTGGGATTCTTCCGACCCAAGTGCAAGACCTTACACTTGGCAGTGTTGAACCTCATTAGGTTCACCCGGGCCCATTTTTCCAGCCTGTCAAGATCCCTCTGGATGGCTTCCTTTCCTTCTAGGGTGTCAACCACAGCACTCAGCTTGGTGTCATCTGCAAACTTGCTGAGGGTGCACTCAATCCCATCATCGATGTCATTGATAAAGATGTTAAAGAGTACTGGTCCCAAGACAGGCCCCTGGGGGACACTGCTTGTCACCGGCCTCCACCTGGACATAGACCCATTGGCCACCACCCTTTGTCTACGTTCTTTCAACCAGTTTCTTATCCACTGGATGGTCCACCCATCAAATCCACATCTCTCCAGTTTAGAGATAAGGATGTGGTGGGGGACTGTGTCAAAGGCCTTGCACAAGTCCAGGTAGATGACATCGGTCGCCTTCCCTTTATCTACTGATGCTGTTACTCCATCATAGAAAGTCACCAGATTGGTAAGGCACGACCTTCCCTTGGTGAAGCCGTGCTGGCTGTCCCGGATCACATGCTCTTCCCTCATGTGCTCCAGCATGTCATCCAGGAGGATGTGTTCCATGATCTTCCCAGGCACAGAGGTGAGGCTCACCAGCCTGTAATTCCCTGGGTCTTCCTTGCTCCCTTTCTTATAAATGGGAGTGACATGACCTTTTTTCCAGTCCCCAGGGACCTCTCCTGACAGCCACGATTTTTCAAATATTATGGAGAGTGGCTCAGTGTTGTGGTTTCACCGGAGCTCGGGACCACGCGTTCAGATTTCCCCCGGAGCGGGGGGGAGAGAAAACCAAAACAGCAGAGCCCCGCAGGTTGGGATAAGGGTATTTTTACTGGAAATAACAGGGGAAGAACAGATAACAATGAACAATACAACCTTTTGCTGAGATGAGCAGTTCAGATCGCGCACTCCCCGTAACGGACACCGCGCCGCAGCCCGCGCAAACCCCAGCCACAACACAAAGGACCGGAGCTCGCGCCTCGAGTAAACAAAGCCCCGAGCCCAGAGCACACTCCCGCCCGGTCCCTGCTGTTTGCGCGCCAACACTGCAACACCCCCTGCTTTTATACTCGGCATGATGTAACTGGCATGGAATGATCCTATTGGTCAATTTGAGTTACTTGTCCCGAGCCCAGCAGGTTAACCCCTTCCTGGCTGAAGCCCCTGGCTGAAACCAGGACACTCAGCAACCACATCAGCCAGCTCCTTCAGGACCCTGGGATGCATGTCATTCGGCCCCATAGACTTGTAGACACTCAGTCTCATGAGGCGGTCTCGGACTTGCTCTGCCCTTACAGTGGGGGGGGATTTTCTCCCCCTGTTTCCACCTAGAGGTCCAGGGATGCAAGGTTCTGTGATTTGAGAATTATGAGAATCCTGGCTGCCAGAGAAGACTGAGGCAAAGAACTCATTCAGTACCTCAGCCTTCTCCTCATCAGTTGCAGCCAGTTCTCCTTTCTCATTTACCAAGGGAGGTACATTCTCTTTGACCTGTCTCTTCTGGCCAATGTACCTGTAAAATCCCTTCTTGTTGTTTTTAACATCCCTTGCCAAGTTCAGTTCCATCTGCGCCTTGGCTTTCCTGACCCCGTCTCTGCAAGTCCGAACAGCATCCCTGTATTCTTTCCAGGCTACACACCCTTTCTTCCAGAGCTTGTGTTTTCCTTTCTTTTCTCTCAATTTGACCAGCAGGTCCTTACTTAGCCATGCTGGCTTCCTGCCCCTCCTGCCCACTTTCTTATTCAGAGGGACAGAGAGCCCTTGAGCTCTCAGAAAGGCATCCTTAAAGAGTAGCCAGCTGTCCTCAACATTTCTGTCTCTAAGGACCACCTCCCAGGAGATCTTGGTCAACAGGTCCTTGAACAGCCTAAAGTTTACTCTCTTAATGTTCAGTGTCCTGATCCCACTCTTCGCCAGGCCCACATTCTTTGAGATCACAAAATCAACTAGGGCATGGTCGCTGCAGCCCAGGCTGTCTCCAACCTTAACACCTTTAATGATCTCCCCCACATTGGTGAGCACCAGGTCCAGCAATGCATCTCCTCTGGTTGGTCTATCAAGTATTTGAACCAGAAAGTTGTCATCTACAGACTCCAGGAGTCTCCTGGATCTCTTGCAGGTCACTGTGTGGTTTTCCCAACAGATGTCTGTGTGGTTCAAGTCCCCCATCAGAATGAGTGCCTGTGACCGCGATAAGACAACAGGCCTGACAGGAGTACATGGGAAGGGCTTATCATCCAGGGGGAGTAGGGATTTAGGAAGAGAATTAGCTGGCCTCATTCATAGGGCTTAAAACTAGATTTGAAGGGGGATGAGGTTGTTGCTGGGTTCCCACCAATGGGGCAGTGTTTTGGTAATAATGAGAACCAGAAGACCTCACACCCCCTAAGGCAGAAATAGTGTGCTCGGCTTGCTCCCTGAAATGCATACAGTATGGGGAATAAACAGGACGAGTTGGAAATCTCGTGCAGTCTAGGGGTTATGATCTAGTTGCAATTACAGAGACTTGGTGGGACAACTCACATGACTGAAATGTGACCATGGATTACTATGTCCTTTTTAGGAAAGATAGGCCAAAAAGGAAAGGAGGTGGAGTTGCTCTTTATGTGAGAGAACAACTAGAATGTATTGATCTCTGTCCAGGGGCAGATGAAGATCGAGTTGAGTTTTTCTGGGTGAGAACTAAGGGACAGGCTAGCATGGGAGATGCTGTTGTGTGTGTCTATTACAGGTCGTGTGATCAAGAGGAGGAAGTTGATGAGGCCTTCTACAGGCAAGCTGATAGTAGCCTTGCAATCGCAGGCCCTGGTTCTTATGGGGGATTTTAACTACCCAGATATTTGCTGGGAGGCTGGCACAGCCAGCTGCTCACAGTCCAGGAGGTTCCTACAGTGCGTTGATCATAACTTCCTAATGCAAATGGTGGATGAGCCTACTAGGAGAGGAGCATTGCTGGATCTTGTAGTTACTAACAAAGGGAGACTGGTGGAAGTGGTGAAGATTGAGGGGTAGACTTGGCTGCAGCGGCCATGAGATTGTGGAGCTCAGGATCTTATGCAAGTAGGACTGCAACCCTGGACTTCAGCAAGGACAACTTTGGCCTCTTCAGGCAATTACTGGGGGAAATCCTATGGGACAGGGTACTGGAAGGAAAGGGGGCCCAAGATAGTTAGTCCATATTCAAGGACCACTTCTTCCAAGCTCATGATCAGAGCATCCCAATGGGAAAGAAGTCAGGAAAGGGAGGCAGAAAACCTGCGTGGGTAAGCAGGGGACTGCTGGGCAAACTTAAGTTAAAGAAGACTCTACAGGTCATGGAAGGAAGGGATAGCCACTTGGGAGGAATATAAGACTGTTGTCAGGGACTGTAGGGTGGAAACTAGGAAAGCTAAGGCCTCTTTGGAATTGAACCTTGCAAGGCAGGCCAAGGACAACAGAAAGGGCTTCTTCAAATACATTGGAGACTAAACTAATGCTAGAGGCAATGTAGGCCCTCTGTTGAATGAGGTGGGGGCCCTGGTGACTGAGGATAGTAAGAAGGCAAAGTTCTTACTTTGAGCACCTGCTGGGATACTGAGACCAATAGCCTGGAATTAGAGCGTAGGGAAGTCAAGCAACTGGGATCCCTGTCTAGGAAAGGGGTCATTGACAAGGCAATTGGGAAAAAGACGTAAGCCCTCAGCCTCTGGAGGCAGCTCCTTTCAAGAGTGAGCAAAAGTTATCTCTTCGGTGAAGATATATGTCACCCAGGAAAGTGGACCACCATGGAGGGAGGTATTGAGTACCCGAGGGAATTTTCTGTGCAGGGGATGGTTCATTATGATCCAGACAATGTGCAGTTACCCACTGATCCTGATGAAGTCCAATGGACACTGCCCATGTAGTGGAAGTTTGTACAGAGCGCATCATTGTACACCAACTCATTTGCAGCAATGGACCAGGAAGACAAATTGGTACCAACATGAGGTGAGGGGGCTGGCGACTCTGGCAATACAAAGAAAGCATCCCTCATCTCAGCTGAAGACAAACTACCACAGAAGGTCCAGCAACTCAGAGAGAATATGTCCTATTCCCCACCTGGATGGACCAGTATCTTTGCTATTAAGAGTAAACATTCCTCTGCTCAAGAGAAAGGTACACACCTTGAGGCACTCTGTGGTTTTATCTGCATGACCATAGAGAGGACATGAGAAAGCCGGTTGGAAAGCCTACCTCAAACCCAGAGGCATGAGTACATGAGCTGTAAGGCAGAACAGTCAAAAAAAGGTATTCCAGAAAAAATGCTGCTCTAATTTCCAGCGGGTAGTTCCTCAGATGGAGTAAAAGGCCTGAACATACTTATGATCCTCTTGAAGAGACATCTAAGTCTTTCTTGCAAAAGGTGAGTAACGAATATGATGACCAGGATTAGAGGGGCCCTACCTCCAGCCAGGTGGAGGAAAGAGTCAATCAGGATTATTGGACTGTTTGGATCTGATAGCCTGGCATGTCAGACCCAGAAGTGTATATGGCTCTAGTGGACACTGGTGCACAATGCATAGAATCATAGAATGGTCTGGGTTGGAAGGGACCCCACGGATCATAGAGTTCTAACCCCCAGCCACAGGCAGGGCCACCAACCTCCTGGCCTGGATCTAGACAAAGTTGCCCAGGGCCCCATCCAACCTGGCCACAAACATAGAGTTAATAACTTGAACCCTGTATGTGGGGGCTGACTGATAAAGCAAAAGCACAATGTGGTGTGGTAATAACAAAGCATTGGAGCAAATCTAAGCAGACCTAATTAATGCACTAATAGCTCTCTAGCTGCCTACATTGCATCAGTGTTTCAGGTTTTCATGGCAAGGATTTGGTAACTGGGGAGCTACAGGGGTGGCTTCTACAAGAAACTGCTAGAATCCCTAGGTCCAATAGAACTAAGAACAGCCAGCTCCAAGACACACCCACTGCTAGCTAAGGCAATCAGTCACAGTGGTAGCACCTCTGTGACAACATATTTAAGAAGGAAAAAAACACAAGTAGCAGCAGCTATTTTGCAGCCAGAGAAAGGAGTGAGAAGATTTAAGAAACTTTGCAGACACCATGGTCAGTGAAGAAGGGGGAAGAAGTGCTCTCGCTGTTCCTGCAGCCCATGGAGAAGACCATAGCAAAGCATACAGTCCCCCTGCATCCCATGAAGGATGATGGGGGGGTAGAAGTTCCACATGCAGCCCATGGAGGATGCCATGCTGGAGCAGGTGGAGACACCCAAAGAAAGCTGTGAACTGGTGAGAAGCCTATGCTGGAGCAAGCTCCTGGCAGGACACACAAACAGTGATAACGCAATGCACGTTACCAACCAGACAAACAACCAGCTACTCCACTCAGACCATCCAGGAGCCAAACAGACCCACACCTCCCCTGACTAGCCCCCTTTTATGGGTAGTGTGACATCATGTGGTGTGGAAAACAACCTTGTCCAGCTGGCCTCACCTGTGCTGGCTCCTTGTAAGAATCAACTCTGTCCTAGATGAAACCAGGACATGGGGCCAACTCGATTGGTAGACCCTCTAGAGTTAACCAACCAGATGGCCTTCACTAAATGTGTATCCCAATGTATGAGGGTCTGTTGCAGTTTTGCATAGCTGGTTTCTAATGGAGAAGGGGGTGCTGCAGAGATGGCCTGCAGGTCCCAGAGAGTAAACATCAGCTGATTCAAGGCCAGAGTCATTGCTGACCAAGGCTGAGACAATTGGCAATGGTCACAGTGCCTCTGTGAATCACATTTAGGAGGAAAAAAAATGCAGGCAGCTGTGTTTTGGCACCAGAGAAGGGAGTGAGAAGATGTAAGAAGCAATGCAGACACCAAGGCCAGGGAAGAAGGAAGTGTGTGGGGGGGGGGGGGGGGGGGGGGGGAGTATGAGGTGCTGGAGAATGAGGTGCTACCCAACTCTTGTTTCACTGGGCGTGTAGTGTACTTGTAATAAATTAGGTTTCTTTCATAGAATGGCATGGGTTGGAAGGGACCCCAAGGATCATAGAGCTCCAACCCCCCTGCCACAGGCAGGGCCACCAACCTCCAGGCCTGGATCTACACAAGGTTGCCCAGGGCCCCATCCAACCTGGCCTTGAACACCTCCAGGGATGGGGCATCCACCACCTCTCTGGGCAGCCTGTTCCAGCACCTCACCACTCTCTCTGTAAAAAACTTCCCCCTAATATCTAATTTAAACCTTCCTTCCTTTAGCTTTAATCCATTCCCCCTTTACTCTGTTTGAGTCTGTTTTGCCCATGACACTAATTGCAGAGTGATCTCTCTCTGTCCGTATCTCGAATCCTAAACCTCTCAATATATATTTTCTCCCCTTTCCGGCTGAAAAGGGGAGTAATATAGTGGCTTTGGTGGGCATTTGGCCTCTAGCCAGGGCCAAACCACCTCAGGGTTCCATCACCCATTGCTCTCAGTGTAGTCTTTAGCAGTCATTTAGTATCATTTGATTTTCGTAAAGTCTGGTACTTGGTAGAGAATGTGATACACCCACTCAATGCCATATTCTTTGGCCCAGGTATCTATGAGGGTATTTCAGAAATGATTACTGGTGGCTGGCTCAATTTTTTCTGGGCTGCCATGTAGTCCCAGGAGTTTCTTTTCAAGGCCCGGGATTGTGTTCCGAGCAGTGGCGTAGGATATGTTTCCCACCATCTGATGGTTGTTTTCATTATTGTAAGCACTTGGCACTTGCTTTGGCATGCTATTGGGTGTGTAGTGTAATCAATCGGCCAGGCCTCTCCACATTTTTTTGTTCAGCTGTTGTCCTCCATACCATAGAGGCTTTAACAGCTTGGCTTGCTTCCATGTCTCACGTTCGTGGATGACCTGTGAGATAGCATCCGTGGTCAAGTTCACCCATCAATCACAAGTCCATCTATATGTTGGGTCTCTTCCTAGATGGCCTGAGGTGTCATGAGTCCAATGAGCTATAAATAACTCACCCATATGTTGCCAACTGAGATCTACTTGAGCCGCTTCAATTGTGGCAGCCTCATCCACCTGCCAGTTTTTTTTATGTTCTTCCATGGACCAACACTTGTGTATGTGTGTTACCGAAAAACAGGAATAAACCTCGTAACACCACTGTAGTTTTAAAAGTTTTTTTTTATTGCAGTGCTGGATGCACAGGGGATATCTCCACCTAACAAGCAACCAAAAGCATACAGGTTGTATAGAATAAATTTATACATACTCATGTATAAATAAGTAATAATATCATGTAGGGAGAAAGTCAGAAAGGCTAAAGCCAAACTGGAACTCAGACTGGCCAGTTATGTAAAAGATAATAAAAACACTTCTATAGATATATTAACAGAAAAAGGAAGGTCAAGGAGAATCTCCAGCCCTTATTAGATGCTGAGGGAACATTAGTGACAAGGGATGAGTACAAGGCTGAGGTACTTAATTCCTTCTTTGCCTCAGTCTTTAATAGAAAAGTAGGATATTCCCTGAGTACTCATCCTCAGGAACTGGCTGACAGGGAGGGGATGAATAACAAAGCTCCTATGATTCATGAGGAAATTATTACTGACCTACTTGGCCAATTAGACACCTACAAATCAATGGGGCCAGATGGGATCCACCTGAGGGTACTGAGAGAACTGACTGATGTACTAGCCAAACCCCTTTACATGATCTTTCAGCAATCCTGGCAGACTGGGGAAGTTTCACTCGAGTGGAGGCTGGCAGATGTTATACCCATATACAAGAAGGGTTGGAAGGAGGATCCGGGGAACTACAGGCCTGTCAGTCTGACCTCAGTCCCAGGGAAGATCATGGAGAGGCTCATCTTGGGAGCTATCATGCAGCACATGCATGATGGCCAGGGGATCAGGCCTAGTCACCATTGGTTTACAAAAGGTAGATCCTGTCAAACTAACCTGATCACCTTCTGTGACAAGGTGACCCGCTTAATGGATGAGGGGAAGGCTGTGGATGTGGTCTACCTGGATTTCAGTAAAGCCTTTGACACGGTTTCTCACAGCATTCTGATTGAGAAACTGGTTACCGCTGGCCTGGACAGGTGGACCCTCTGCTGGGTTAAAAACTGGCTGGATGGCCAGGCCCAAATGGTGGTGGTAAATGGAACAAAACCCAGCTGGAGTCCAGTCACGAGTGGCGTCCCCCAGGGCTCAGTCCTGGGTCCAGTTTTGTTCAATATCTTTATCAATAACCTTGATGAAGGGATTGAATGTTCCCTCAGTAAGTTTGCAGATGACACTAAACTAGGAAGAAGTGTTGATCTTCTTGAGGGTAGGAAGATTCTTCAAAGAGACCTGAACAGACTGGACCGATGGGCTGAGACCAATGGGATGAAGTTTAACAATGCCAAGTGCAGAGTGCTGCACCTGGGACATAACAACCCCATGCAGCACTACAGGCTTGGGGGAGACTGGCTGGAGAGTTGTCAGGCAGAGAAGGACCTGGGGGTGTTGGTTGACTGCAGGCTGAATACGAATCAGCAGTGTGCCCAGGCATCCAGGAAGGCCAACGGCATCCTGGCTTGTATCACAAATAGCGTGGCCAGTAGGTCTAGGGAGATGATTGTGCCCCTGTGCTCAGCACTGGTGATGCCGCACCTCCAGTACTGTGTCCAGTTCTGGGCTCCTCACTACAAGAAGGACATTGAGGTCCTCGAGCGAGTCCAGAGAAGGGCAACCAGGCTGGTGAAGGGGCTGGAGGGAAAATCCTATGAGGAGTGGCTGAGGGAGCTGGGGATGTTTAGTCTTGAGAAGAGGAAGCTGAGGGGAGACCTTATCACTGCTTACAACTACCTGAAGGGAGGTTGTAGAGAGGTGGGCGATGGTCTCTTCAGCCAAGTAACAGGAGATAGGAGAAGGGGAAATGGCACAAAGCTCTGCCAGGACAGGTTCAGATTAGATGTTAGAAAAAAATTTTTTACTGAAAGAGTTGTTGGGGCCTGGAACAGGCTGCCCAGGGAGGTGATTGAGTCACCATCCTTGGATGTGTTTAAAAAAAGGGTAGATGAGGTACTTAGGGATATGGTTTAGCATAGGATGGGAACGGTTGAACTTGATGATCTTAAAGGTTTTTTCCAACCTTGTGATTCTGTGTGATTCTGTGATAATGGTTTCTTGGAAGCTATCTTCATATTCTCCTTCCTGTCATACCTGCTCGGTGACTTGAATCACTGGTTCTTGAGGAGTTATGGTGGTTCCTGCTGGTCGCACACCTGTGTTCATGGGCATGCACAGGATCACCAACTTTAGGCAATGTAATTCTGTAATTATGTAACCAATAACTACCTGCTTCATGATCAATGTTCCTTCCCCTGTTATCAAGATGGGGTAGGGCTGTACAAGAATAGCAGCAGCAGCATTGTTCATTGCCATGGTCAGTTAGCTTCACCACCCATTATCTCATCCACCATCATCTATTACCTTGGTTAACAAATCACACATCAAACAAGTTAATTTCAATAGCTTTGGTTACACGTGAGCATCTACAATGGTATATGTTTGTAACCAGCTTCTCCATTCAGACAGCAATATCTTGCCATAACTCAGCAGCCCAGCTGGATTTGCCCCTTAGTATAGAGGAAGAGCACTGGCCACTTTTTCAGCAATGTCAAGAGCTAACTGGATGGCTTTCACCTTATTATCCACCCCTTATTACATGCCATCTACATCATGCCCAGATCCTACATTTTCACTTAATCACTACCGCTTTCCCCTCCTTTGAGATATACATACAGATGTCATTCTTTTAGTCCATGGGCAATCCCTCTAAAATGTTCAGTTAGTTTATGTAGTCCATGACTTCAGATTCAATTTGTCATAAGTCTCTCAGAGCAGGAGTGGTGGTGTGTGATGTTGGTACATCATATACATGATGTACTTTTACAGTTAGGTTTTCTAGCTGGGTAGAAATATTTTACCACAGTGGGGCAGCCCAGATGGCTTTGCTTCTGCACTGCCAGTTGCTTTGTTTCCATTGCTGACAGACACCACCCCCACAGGGCATTGCCCATAATCCATGAGTTACTATAGAGGTACAGTTTTGGCCACTTTTCTCATTTGGCAATGTTTCAAGATAGCTGGATGGCTTTTACCTCTGCAAACCGGCTGGATTTGCCTTCTCCATTGGCAGCTTCTGCAACTTGTCGTGTAGGACTCCATACAGCAGCCTTCCACCACTGATGTTTTCCTACAATTGGACAGGACCCATCGGTGAACAAGGCATATTTTTTCTCATTTTCCATCCATTCACTATTTCTTCAGAAAGCGTCATGTCCTCCTCTGGTGATATTCCAAAATCTTTGCCTTCTGGCCAGTCTGTGATTGCTGGCGTATTGCTGCAAAGTGTTGTTTTCTCTTTTTTTTTTTTTACCCGCTGTCCTTGATGCGCTGTATGGCTGCTGAAGTGATTGTTTCCAGCTGCTTTTTCTCCAGAGTTTTGCTGACTCCCTCGGTCGCGGTTTCAGGAGTTCGTCGGTTGTAGGTTCAGGTCAAGTCAGCCTCAATCTCGGGATCACGTCGCGGGGGTCACCATTTGCAGTGACCGGCAGAGAGCAATACGCAATTCGATATGAATTTTAGGTGAAGCCTACACTTCCTACACTCCTGTATAGTGTAGTACCTACTACACTACACTTCCTCTAGCAGGAAAAAATCCTGCTACAGCTACTTTAATATTTTTCTTATATGGAGCTGGAAGATAATGAATTTGTATGTATCTTTTAAAAGTGCATAAAAAGCCCCTTTCAGAGCTTATTGTTTTCTAGCACATGATCAAAATTACTGCTTCTTTTGGGCAGTCTCATCAGCCAGTTAAGTTTTTTGCAAAAAGGAATCTTAACAGAACTACCCCATCAAATTTAAACAGTAACTCAGTAAGGGTAGCTCCACACAGTTTCAGAAGAAACAGGCCTCAAATGCCAGAAATATAGCAAATAGAATTAACCAAAGATTATGAAGAAGGCTGTTTAATCAGGCTAATTAATTTTAACTTGAATTGTCAGTGTATGTCTATAAGACGGACCATTTTGTAAAGGGTCATGCTCATGAACTTCCAAGAAAAAGCATGTTTGCATTAAACCTAACAGCTTTAGGGGAGAAAATATTTAAATATTTATTACAGTTATCATATCTGGAAAAAGTCAGGCATACTATGTCAATCTATGCATGTGACTGAATACACTTGTACATGAAATGTTGCTGGTAGGCATTGCCTTTGTAGCTGTGGTTATAGAATCATAGAATCGGTTAGAATAGAAAAGACCATAAAGAACATTGACTTCAACCATAAACCTAACACTACCAAGCCCACCACTAAACCCTGTGTCACAAAAAGACACTCGACTGCAGGGTTCAAATAAATAATTTATTTTAGCACCACTTGCAGATTCAATACGTCACTATTACAGGTTTTATGGATACAGTGAAGAAATTCACTATTGCAGTTTAAAAGTAATGCTACCCTACTGCAACCACAACAGTCATGAAATGCAGTATTGACCTGCAACAGTCAAAAAACTCACTATTACCTCCAGCAGGCAATTCACAAAATTCAATACTACAACCACAGCAGATTCATGGAACACACAATCACAACTCACAAATGCACTAAATACTACATGTGTGTTAGTCAATCACCTGAGACTACAAACTTAAAGCATATAAAATATTCACTTGCCCATCTCTCCAGATAAGGGTTCTCAATACATTACCTTAGCCAGCATCCTGGTCAAGTGTCCTGGGTTCAGCCCAGCAGCAGGCTATGTTAGCCCTGAGAGTATTCCATACCAATTGCATCATGATCAGGCAGGCTGCCCCCCCCCCCTTGCAGGGGCGACTCCGGACCCAGGCACGGGAGGTTCCGGTCTGGGCAGGCACAGTGCCAGTTCCGGGGGCGACGCCGGACCTATCAGAAACTGCTCCGGGCATGGGAAGTCCAGGTCTGGGCAGGCGCAGTGCCAGTTCCGGGGGAGACTCCAGACCCATCAGAAACTGCTCTGGGCACGGGAAGTCCCGGGCTGAGCAGGCGTGTGGGAGTTCCAGCTTCTCTCTCTCTCTCTCTTTTGGATCGGCGTGGCAGGCGGTGGTGAGGGGGTGCTCGGGGGTGCTGGGCTCGGGGAGTGCTGTGTTCGGGGCTCTGAATCTGGATCGGTTCGGGCACGGCTCAAATGACATAGTGTGGTGAGAGGTTTGCACTGTATATAATAGCACTGTAGTTAGTTGTTTTCATACTTTTCCCTGTTGTTTAGTAAACTATCCTTATCCCAACTCTGCAAGCCTTTGTTTTTTTTCCTCTGGCTCTGCAGCTCCTCGCTTAGCTCCATTCGCCCATCCTCCACCTCTTAAAGAGGTAGGGGGCTTCTGTTGTCTGACCTTTGTGGCCCCAGCTTTCCGCTGAGGTTTAAACCACAACATCAGGGGGGAAGAGTCTCCTGGCCTGACAGCTGCAGAGTTGGAGAAGATACTCTGAATTCTCAGCCCAGAATCTTGGGGGTTTTATTCCTTGATCTACGTGACAGCAGGCAGGACTATGCCTGAGTGGATAATAGCACCTGGTGTGTTTGTCTTTAGCAGTGTTCCCCCTTATCTTATGTCCTATCTGTTGCATATCTGGGCCCACTGAAGCCAAATGGGGACCCTCTCGCTTGCTTTTATCTTACTTCTAGGCAACTGAATAGTGGTTTGATTTGGACTCAGGGCATATTGTTTGTTGAACGAATTCAAGGCTCAATCCAGGTTTCCATTCTTTGACTTATGCCCTGTTTAGTCTCAGTTTACAGGACAACTCAAGTTTGAGCTATCTACACAACTCCCCATGAGTTATCTCCGTGGAGACTTGGCCTCAAGGCAATCCAAGCCTGAGTCACATTTACAACCCCCCATGAGTTGCCTGGTGCATTAGATATTACCGAAACCTTTTGGTGAACTCTGAGCCATATGATCCTTACACCATGACTAAGCACCACAGATACATGTCTTTTAAATACCTCCAGTGATGGAGACAACCACTTACCTGGGCAACCTGCTCCAGCGCATGATAACTCCTTTAGTGAAGAATTTTTTCCTAATATCCAGTCTAAACCTCCCCTGATACAACTTGAAGCCATTTCCTCTTGTCCGGTTGCTTGCTACTTGGGAGAAGAGACTGATAGCTACTTCACTGCAACTACAGTTGTAGACAACAATAAAACAGCCTCCTTTTCTCCAGACTAACAACCCCCAATTCCCTCAGCTGGTCCTCATAAGTGAAACAAAGAGGTTTGCTCAACAGTTAGAATCCAATGTAATTGTTAAGCAGGTATTCTTTATTGCAGCACTGGGGATCACTCCACCACAAGTACTCCAACAAATCAGCAAGACAACAGAGAATATGTTACAAAATTTTACATATTTAATATATTTTCCAAGAGCTAATCTACATAAACATTAGATTTCCAGGAACTCATTTTTATATGTCAAAAGTCTATGCTGCATGCGCAATAGTTCTTTCTGGTGGGCTTCGGGAGGCCTCTGGTGGTTGACGGATATACTCTTCCTCAGATGTTCGCTGTTTGACCCTCATCTGTTATTCATTGTTCTCAGTGGCTTGGCTCCACTTGTAGCTCAGGAACTGGCTTTCTCCAGTTATGCAGTTAAACATTAAAAGGTTTAATGGTTAGGCTGCATGCTAGATAAGTTTGTACAATGGTTTCCCCTTTTTGTTTAAGCTGTTCATCTATCTACATGACTTAGGGTAAACTGTAGACTTGACCTTTGACGTGGTCTCAATTTCCTTCATAAGACTCTTAAGACCCTTCATTGCTCTTCATTGGGCATCCTCCAGTGCCATAATGCCCTTTTTCTAGTGAGGGGCCCAGAATAGAATACAGTACTCGAGGTGCAGCCTCACCAGTGCTGAGTACAGGAGCACAATCACTCCCCTAGTCTTGCTGGCCACACTGTTCCTGATACAAGCCAGGATGCTGTTGGCCACCTGGGCACGCTGCTAGCTCATGTTCAACTGGCTATCAACCAGCACCCCCAGGTCCTTTTCTGCCAGGCAGCTTTCCAGCCACTCTTCCCCAGGCCTGTAGCATTGTACTTTCCAATTACCAACACCACTCTTCCTGTCTTTGACATATATATGTATATACACAGAGAGGCACAGATATCATTCTCTTAGTCTATGGGTCATCCCTCTAAAATATCTGTTGAGTTCATTTACACCATGATTTTCAGCTCCATCTGTCATACCAGTATTTTAGGACATAAGAAATGGTGCATGATGGTTGATTGTTGCATGCTGCATCCAAAGCTTGCAGCTGGTGTAACTGTCATGGCCCATGCCCACAGTCTCCAGGTTGAACATGTCAACCTTGAGGAAGTATCTGGGCAGCAGTTGTTGAAGTCAGCTCAATTTACATCAACAATGCAGTTTTCTTGTTTTCGTCAAAGTTAATCTTTGATTAATATGGGTAATTCTTACTGTAATACCATTTATACAGCATGTAGCAATGATAATATACAATAGCAGGGTCATTTAGCAATATCATGCAATTTAAATCATTGATATTTCTCACCCCAAATCAAGTCCCCTTGAAGTACATATCAGACTTCCCCATCCTTTCGCATCATCCACCAATTGTACCCAGGTCCTCGAACAAAAGCAATCCTGCCTCTGACTGAAACAGGATTAACCTGGACCATGTTCCCTAAATAACCTTCATGCACACTACAGGGACTTTATCCTCTTCTACAGTATGTGTGAGTTTTGATTGGGCAGAGCCAGCTTGATTGGTAGACCATCTAGAGTTAACTAACCATGTGGCTTTTGCTAAATGTGTATCCCAATGTTTGAAGTCCAACCACCCATTGCCCTCAATGTAGTCAGTAGTCCATTGTATCATTTGATTTTTAAGGCTGGTGCATGACAAGGAATGTGATACAGCCAGTTAATGCCATACTCTTTCGCCCAGGCGTCTATGAGGGTGTTTCAGAAATGAGTCCCATTGTCTGACCCAATTCTTTTTGGAGTGCCATGTCACCATAGAACTAACTTTTCAAGGGCCAGGGTAGGGTTCCATGTGGTGGCATAGAGCACGATATACATTTCCAAACTTCCAGTGGATGATTCCACCATTCTAAATACATAGTGCTTTCCTTGTCATATTTGTGGGAGTGGGATGTAATCACTGCAGGGCCTCCCCACATTTATATTCTGGCCATCACGCTCCATATCAGAGAGCCTTTATCTGTTTGGCTTACTTCATTTCAGCCAATGTTTCACATTCATGGACAACCTATTCAATAGCGTCCATGGTCTAATTATGGGCATACCGAGCTATAAATAATTCACCTTTTTGTTGCCAGTCTAGATTTACCTGAGCCACTTCAATCTTAGCAATCTGACCCACCTGCTGGTTGCTTTGATGTTTATCCACGGCCCAACTCCTGGGTACACGGGTATCTACATGACAAATGTTTACAACCAGCTTCTCTAGCCAGGCAGCAATATCATGCCACAATGGAGCAACCCAGATGCTCTTGTTTGCTTCTGCAGTGCCAATTGCTCTGTTTCCATTGTTGTAACCCACACAGGGTTTCTCACCATCCATTACTGTGCAGTCACATGTGATGATTTCATCAATGTATTAGGTGTTCTAGAGTTTCACCCTGTTACAGGGTAGGCTGAAATTGTCCATGGTTAATAGGGCTCCTAGCCAAAACCAGGACACAGACTCTCACCATGATATCCAACTTGTTGGCCTTTTCACTGATTCTTATCCATAAACAGTTAACCTTATCATTACCACTATGATGCTCTAGTCAATCAAAACTCTCAGTACCATACAGGGCTACCCTGTGAAATCTCCTTCCTTTCCTATGACTCCTGAAGGTTTTATAGCCATCTACCGTGGTTTAATCCCAGATAGCAACTAAGCAGCCACAGATCCACTTGTTCACTCATCCCCAGCGGGATGTGGTAGAGTGGAAGAGTGAAAATGAGAAAAATCATGGGTTGAGATGAAGACAGTTTAATAGGTAAATCAAAAGCCACATGCACAAGCAAAGGAAAACAATTTTCAGAGTATTTGGGAGGAGTTGCTCTTTATGTGAGAGAGCACCGAGAATGTATTGAACTCCACCTGTGGAAGGATGAACCATCCGTCGAGTGCTTGTGGGTTAAAATCAAGGGGCAAACTGCTATGTGTGACATTGTTGTGGGAGTGTGCTACAGGCCCCTGATCAGGAGGAGCGAGTTGATAGTGCATTCTACAAGCAGCTAAAAGTAGCCTCAAGATCCCAGGTGCTGGTCCTTATGGGTGACTTCAATTACCCAGATATTTGCTGGGCAAGCAACAGGGCCAGTCGTATGCAGTCCGGACAATTTCTGCATTGTGTAGAAGACAATTTCCTGCTACAGATGGTGCAGGAACCTACAAGGGGAGGGCGGGTACTGGACCTTGTTTTATCCAACAAGGATGGGCTTGTTAGGGAAGTGAAGGTCAGGGGCAGCTTGGGACAAAGTGACCATGAAATGGTAGAGTTCAGGATCCTGGGTGGAAGAAGCAAGCTAAAAAGTAGGATAGCTACCCTGAATTTTGGAAGAGCTAACTTTGATCTCTTCCTCAACATAATAGGAGCGAACCCATAGGCTACACTGTTAGAAGGTAAGGGGACCTGTGAGAGCTGGCTAGCATTTAAAAAACGCTTCTTCCAAGCCCAGGACCAGTGCATCCCTTTGAGAAAAAAAATCGGGAAAGAGAGGCAGAAGACCTGTGTGGATGAGCAGGGAGCTAATGAGTAAACTCAAAGGGAAGCAGAAGGTCTATGAATTGTGGAAAAAGGGTCTGAGCACCTGGGAAGAATATAGGAATGTTGTCAGGGCCTGTAGGGACGTGACTAGGAAGGCTAAAGCCCACTTGGAAATGAAACTGGCAAGGGACATAAAGGATAATAAAAAGGGTTTTTTTAGATATGTGAACAGTAAGAGGATGACCAGGGATAATGTGGGTCCCCTGCTGAATGAGGTGGGTGTCCTGGTGATGGGAGATGCTGAGAAGGTGGAGATACTGAACGCCTTCTTTGCTTCGGTCTTCACTTCAAAGGCCCCTTGGGACCCACGGACACTGGAAGAAAGTAATAGATTTGGGGAAATGAAGAGCTTCCCTCTGGTTGAGGTGGGGGTGGTCCAGGAGCATCTCAAAGGGATTAATGCACATAAATCCATGGGCCCAGATGGGATGCATCCACGTGTGCTGAGGGAGCTGGCGGAAGTGATTGCTGAGCCGTTCTCTATCATCTTCAACAGGTCTTGGAGAACAGGAGAAGTGCCTGAAGACTGGAGGATAGCCAATGTCACTCTGGTCTTCAAAAATGGCAAGAAGGAGGATCTGAGCAACTATAGGCCAGTCAGCCTCACTTCTGTCCTTGGAAAGGTGATGGAACAGCTTGTTCTGGATGCCATCTCCAAGCAATTGGAAGAGAAGAAGGTCATGAGGAGTAGTCAGCATGGATTCACCAAGGGGAGATCATGCTCGACCAATCTCATAGCCTTCTATGATCTCATCACTGGCTGGGTAGATGGAGGGAGAGCAGTGGATGCTGTCTACCTTGACTTCAGCAAGGCTTTCGATACTGTCTCCTATGACATCCTGATAGCAAATTTGAGAGAGCATGGGATAGATGAGTGGACAGTGAGGTGGGTTGAGAATTGGCTGTCGGACCGAGCTCAGAGGGTAGTGATCAGTGGAGCAGAGTCTGACTGGAGACCTGTAACTAGCAGTGTTCCCCAGGGTTCAGTGTTGGGTCCAGTCCTGTTTAATATCTTCATCGATGACCTTGATGAGGGAATAGCATCCACCCTCAGCAAGTACGGCGATGATACAAAGCCGGGAGGAGTGGCTGACACGCAGGAACACTGCGCTGCCTTTCAGCGAGACCTTGACAGGCTGGAAATCTGTGCAGGGAGAAACCAAATGAGGTTCAACAAAAGCAAGTGTAGAGTCTTGCACCTGGGAAGGAATAACCACTGGAATCAGTACAGGCTGGGGGATGACCTGCTGGAGAAGAGCTCAGTGGAGAAGGACCTGGGGGTCCTGGTTGATGACAGGTTGGCCATGAGCCAGCAATGTGCCCTGGAGGCTAAGAGAGCCAATGGGATCCTGGGATGCATCAGGAGGAGTGTGGCCAGCAGGTCAAAGGAGGTGATCCTCCCCCTCTACTCTGCCCTGGTCAGGCCCCACCTGGAGTACTGTGTCCAGTTCTGGGCTCCCTGGTATAAAAAAGACAGGGATCTCCTGGAGAGAGTCCAGAGGAGGGCTACAAAGATGATTAAGGGCCTGGAGCATCTCCCCTATGAGGAAAGGCTAGGTGAGCTGGGACGGTTCAGCCTTGAGAAAAGAAGACTAAAGGGGGACCTTATTCATGTTTATAATTATCTTAAGTATGGGATGCAGGAGGAAATGGCCAGCCCCTTTTCAGTGGTCTGTGGAGGCAGGACAAGGGGCAATGGCTGCAATTTAGAGCATAGGAAGTTCCGCACCAACATGCGGAAGAACTTTTACACAGTGAGGGCGACAGAGTACTGGAATAGGCTGCCCAGGAAGGTGGTGGAGTCTCCATCTCTGGAGATATTCAAGACCTGTCTGGACACCTATCTATGCAATATGAGCTAGGGAGCCTGCTTTGGCAGGGAGGTTGGACCCAATGATCTCCTGAGGTCCCTTCCAACACCTATGATTCTATATCTTTTATCTATTATTTAGACCATCTGCAGTGGACTGATTTGTTATACAGCAACAATTTAATGGCTGTCCTTATCTAAAATTAAATCCCCTTGGGGTACACACTAGACTTCCCCATCCTTTCACTTCACCCACCAAGTGCACTTGGGTCCCTGAGCAAAAGCAATCCCATGAATGGCTTTGCCTTTGCCTGAAGCAGGGATAACCTGGACTGTCTTCCCCAACAGGTTTGTCATGTGCGCTACAGGGACTTTATCCCCTTCTACAGTCTGTGGGAGTTTGGATTGGGCAGGGCCAGGTTGATTGGTAGCCCCCCTGGAGTTAACTAGCCACGTGGCTTTGGCTAAATGAATATCCCAGTTTTTTAGGGTTCCACCAGCCATTGCTTTCAGTGTAGTTTTTAACAGTCCATTGTACCTCTCGATTTTCCCGGAGGCTGGTGCATGGTAGAGTATATGATATACCCATTCAATGCCATGTTCTTTGACACAGGTGTCTATGAGATTATTTTGAAAATGAGTTCCATTTTCCGACTCAATTCCTTCTGGAGTGCCATGTCGCCAGAAGACCTGCTTCTCAAGACCCAGGGTGGTGTTCCAGGCAGTGGCATGGGACACAGGATAAGTTTCTAGCCAGCCGGTGGTTGCTTCTACCATTGTGAGTGCATGTTTAAAGCCAGCTGTATGGCTTTTACCTCTGCAAACTGGCTGGATTCGCCTTCTTTGTCTGCAGCTTCTGCAACTTGTTGTGTAGGATTCCTTGTGGCAGCCTTCACCCTCCGATGTTTACCGACAGGACCGACTGGTAAACAGGGAATTTTTTTTCTCATTTTCCATCCATTCACTATATAGTGGGGCCTCTTCAGAACACATCACGTCCTCCTCTCATGATATTCCAAAATCTTTGCCTTCTAGCCAGTTTGTGACTACTTCGAGAATTCCTGGGTGATTGGAGTTTCCTATTCAAGCCAGCTGCGTGCTTAGTGCAACCCACTTGCTCCACATAGTATCTGGGCCATGGTGCATAGAACATCCCTTTGAACATCCACCCCAACACCAGCAGTCAGGGTGGGACTCCAGGTAGGGCCATTCTCCCCAGCTGCAGTGTAGAGCACATTTTTTACATCTGGCACTGTCCGGACAGGCCCAAGAGCTACTGTGTGGACTATTTCCTGTTTGATCTGTTCAAAGGCTTGTTGCTGCTCAGGGCCCCATTGGAAATTATTCTTCTTCTGGGTTACATGGTAGAGAGGGCTCACAATGAGACTGTAGTTTGGGATATGCATTCAACAGAAACCCACTATGCCTAAAAAAGCTTTTGTCTCCTTTTTGTTGATTGGTGGAGGCATAGCTGCTATTTAACGATAACATCTGTTGGTATCTGACAATGCACATCTTGCCATTTTATTCCTAAAAACTGGATTTCTTAAACAGCTCCCTTGACCTTAGTTTGTTTGATAGCAAAACCAGCTTTTAGTAGAATTTGGATTAATCTCTCAAAATCTTCTACTACTGTGTTGCCCCATACAATGATGTCATCAATATACTGCAGGTGCTCTAGGGCTTCACACTGTTGCAAACGCAGTCTGGATCAGTCCATGGCAGATGGTGGGGCTGTGTTTCCACCCCTGGGGCAGATGATTCCAGGTATACTGAATTCCCTTACAAGTGAAAGCAAACTGTGGCCTGCACTCTGCCGCCAAAGGAATTGAGAAGAAAGCATTTGCAATGTCAATTGTGGCGTACCACTTGGCTGGTTTTGACTCCAGTTCATACTGGAGTTCTAGTATGTCCGGCACTGCAGCACTCATAGGTGGCGTGACTTCATTCAGCCCACGATAGTCCCCTGCCAGCCTCCACTCTCCATTGGAATTTTGCAGTGGCCATATTGGACTGTTGAAGGGTGAGCAGGTTCTACCAATCACTCCCTGACTCTCCAGTTGATGAATACGTTCTGAATGGGAGTCAAGGTGTCTCGGTTGGTGTGGTGTTGTAATCTGTGCATCATCATGGTAGCAGTTGGTACCTGCTGTTCTTCAACCTGTAGCAGCCCCACAACAGAAGGGTCTTCTGAGAGTCTGAGCAGAAGAGACAGTTGTTCGGTTTCCTCTGTCTTCAAGGCAGCTATTCGAAAAGCCCACTGGTACCTTTTGGGTATTTGAAATACCCTCTCTGGAGGAAGGCTATGCCCAGGATGCACGGATCCTCTGGGCCAGTTACAGTGGGGTGTTTTTCCCAGTCATTCCCAGTTTAACTCACTTCAGCTTCCAATAGAGTCAATTGCTGGGATCCCCCTGTCTCTTCGGAAATACAGATGGATTCTGACCCTTCATAGTTCAGTGGTATTAGGATACATTGGGCACCAGTCTCTACTAAAGCTTGGTACTTCTCTGGATCTGATGTTCCAGGCCATTGGATGCACACAGTCCAATAAATCCAATTATCCCTTTTTGTCCACTTAGCTGGAGGCAGGGTCCCTCTCATTTTGCTCAGCATATTTGCTGTTCACTTGTTGCATAAAGGACTTAGAGGTCCCTTCAAGTGGATCACAAGTACCATTACAATCACACAGTCTGGTGGGCTGTCTACTAGAAACTGGCACAGCATTCTCCTGGAGAAATCTGTTTTTTTATCTGTTTTTCCTTCCAGCTTGTTCTCTCATGTTCAGAGGACTGAGGTGGGTTTCCTATCCTACCTCCTCATGTCTTTGCCATGGTTGCACAGATAGAACCACAGAATCACAGAATCACAGAACCACAGAACCACAGAATCTTAGGGGTTGGAAGGGACCTCAAGAGATCTTCGGGTCCAACCCCCCTGCCAAAGCAGGCTCCCTATCTCATATTACATAGATAGGCGTCCAGACGAGACTTGAATATCTCCAGAGAAGGAGACTCCACCACCTCCCTGGGCAGCCTATTCCACTGCTCCGTCACCCTCACTGTGAAAAAGTTCTTCCGCATGTTGGTGCGGAACTTCCTGTGCTCCAGCTTACAGCCATTGCCCCTAGTCCTGTCCCCACTGACCACTGAAAAGGGGCTGGCCAATTCCCCCTGCCACCCATGTCTAAGATATTTGTAAACACTAATTAGGTCCCCCCTAAGTCTTCTTTTTTCCAAGCTGAACAGACCCAGCTCACTCAGCCTTTCCTCATAGGGGAGATGTTCCAGACCCCTAATCATCTTTGTCGCCCTTCTCTGGACTCTCTCCAGAAGGTCCCTGTCTTTTCTATACCAGGGAGCCCAGAACTGGACACAGTATTCCAGGTGGGGCCTGACCAATGCAGAGTAGAGGGGGAGGATCACCTCCTTCGACCTGCTGGACACACTCTTCCTGATGCATCCCAGGATCCCATTGGCTCTCTTGGCCACCAGGGCACACTGCTGGCTCATAGCCAACCTGTCATCAACCAGGACCCCCAGGTCCTTCTCCATAGAGCTCTTCTCCAACAGGTCATCCCCCAGCCTGTACTGATACAGTCGGTTATTCCTCCCCAGGTGCAAGACTTTGCACTTGCTTTTGTTGAATTTCATTAGATTTCTCCCTGCCCAGCTCTCCAGTCTGTCCAGATCTCGCTGAATGGCAGCGCAGTGTTCCTGCGTGTCAGCCACTCCTCCCAGCTTTGTATCATTGGCATACTTGCCGAGGGTGGATGCTATTCCCTCATCAAGGTCGTCAATGAAGATATTAAACAGGACTGGACCCAACACTGAGCCCTGGGGAACACCGCTAGTCACAGGCCTCCATTCAGATTCTACTCCACTGATCACGACCCTCTGAGCCCGGTCTGACAGCCAATTCTCAACCCACCTCACTGTCCACTCGTCTATCCCTTGTTTCCTCAGCTTCTCTATCAGGATGTTGTGGGAGACAGTATCGAAAGCTTTGCTAAAGTCGAGGTAGATGACATCCACTGCTCTCCCTCCATCCACCCAGTTGGTAATAACATCTTTGAAGGCTATGAGATTGGTCGAGCACGATCTCCCCTTGGTGAATCCATGCTGACTATTCCTCATGACCTTCTTCTCTTCCAGTTGTTTGGAGATGGCATCCAAAACAAGCTGTTCCATCACCTTTCTAGGAACAGAAGTGAGGCTGACTGGCCTATAGTTACTGGGATCCTCCTTCTTGCCTTTTTTAAAGACTGGAGTGACATTGGCTATCCTCCAATCTTCAGGCACTTCTCCTGTAGTCCAGGATCTGTCAAAGATGATAGAGAGCAGCTCCGCAATCACCTCCGCCAGCTCTCTCAGCACACGTGGGTGTATCCCATCCGGGCCCATGGATTTGTGTGCATCCATTCCTTTGAGTCGCTCCTGGACCACCCCTACCTCTACTAGAGGGGAGCCATTCGTTCCCCAACCACTCCTACTTACATCTGGGATCTGTGAGTCCTGAGAAGCCTTCGGAGTAAAGACCGAGGCAAAGAAGGCATTAAGTATCTCCACCTTCTCATCATCTCCCGTCACCAAGACACCCGCCTTAGCCCTCCTAGTTGCATCCCTACAGGCCCTGGCCACATCCTTATATTCATCCCATGATCTCAGACCCTGTTTCCACAGTTTATAGGTCTTCTGCTTCCCTTTGAGTTTACTCATAAGTTCCCTGCTTATCCACACAGGTCTTCTACCTCTCTTTCCCAATTTCTTACTCAAAGGGATGCACCTATTCTGTGCTTGGAAGAAGTGCTGTTTGAATGTTAGCCAGCACTCGCAGGCTCCCATTCCTTCAAACAGAGCAGCCCATGGGATAGCCCCTATTTGATTTCGGAGGAGATCAAAGTTAGCTCTTCCAAAATTCAGGGTAGCTATCCTACTTTTTGGCTTGCCTCTTCCACTCAGGATCTTGAACTCGACCATTTCATGGTCGCTTTGTCCTAAGCAGCCCCCGACCTTCACTTCACTGACGAGCCCGTCCTTGTTAGTAAAAACAAGGTCAAGCATCCGCCCTCCCCTAGTAGGTTCCTGCACCATCTGTATCAGGAAGTTGTCTTCCATATACTGCAGAAGTTGTCTGGACTGCCTACGACTGGCCGTATTGCTTGCCCAGCAAATATCTGGGTAGTTGAAGTCCCCCATAAGGACCAGCGCCTGCGATCTTGAGGCTACTTCCAATTGCTTATAAAATTCATTATCTACCCGCTCCTCTTGATCAGGGGGCCTGTAGTACACACCCACGACTATGTCACCCAAACTGGCCTGCCTTTTAATTCTTACCCACAAGCTCTCGACAGATGGTCCATCCCTACCCAGGTGGAGCTCAATACATTCTAGGTGCTCTCTAACATAAAGAGCAACTCCTCCACCTCGTCTCCCTAGTCTATCTTTCCTAAAAAGCACGTAGCCATCCATGGTAGCATGCCAGTCATCCAGGCTGTCCCACCACGTCTCAGTGATCGCAATGAGATCGTGGCCCTGTGACCGCACAAAGATCTCTAATTCTTCTTGTTTGTTCCCCATGCTACGTGCGTTTGTGTATAGGCATTTTAGTGGGGCAGCAGATCCAGATATCCCCAACAGCTCACTGCGAGATTTTCGATAGGGGGTGGGCAAAAACTGCTCCACCGAGGAGTTCATGGGGTAGTCCACAGAGTTATCCCTACTCTCGTGTGGAGCAACATCCCCAAGTCTGCAATTGTGCTGTTGGCATTTATCTATTTCCCCCAGCAACTCGTGCTGTGTCTCCCAAAGCATCTGCCTTACCCCAGCAGCCTTTGTAATATCCCCTTCCTAACTAGTTTTAAGCCCTATCAATGAGCCCTGCCATCTCCTGAGCAAGGATCCGCTTTCCTCTATGGGACAGGTAAGCCCCATTAGCAGTACTCATGTCCGGAGCAGAGTACACCATCCCTTGGTCAAAAAACCCAAATTTCTTGTGCAGGCACCAGCCTTTCAACCACTGATTCAATTCATGGGTTCTCCTGACCTGCTCCGAACCCCACCTCCCACAAGTGGGAATAGAAGAAAATATTATTTGGGCACCTGCCCCCCCAACAAAGCGACCTAGGTCACGAAATTCACTCTTGATAGTGCGCAGGCTACACTTCATGATTGCATCTTTACCTGCTTGAACTATCAAGAGTGGGTAATAATCAGAGGGACTAACCAGCCCTGGGAGCCTTCTGGTAATATCCCTGATCCTGGCACCAGGAAGGCAGCACACCTCCCTACGTGTAGGGTCTGGTCTGCATATGGGGCCCTCCGTCCCACTAAGGAGGGAATCCCCAACTACAACTACTCTTCTTACTCGCTTTTCTGAGGCCGTCTCAAGGCGTGCAGATACTCTCCTTGCTCTGGGCTTTTGCTTCCTCTGAGGTAGAGGGATTGTATTCGTCTCCTCACATACCTCACCTTCAACTCCCAGGGCCCCATATCTGTTGCTTATGGGGACCTGAGGGGGTGGGGTAGGGAGGCAGGGGGAGCGTCTATGGCAGCGAGTAGGGACCAGCTTCCAGCCCTCCTCAGGGTGTGGGTTGCTCCCATTTACCTGGCTAGGGCAGGGCAGGGGGACCGCCTTCAGTAGTGTGGAATCTTCCTGGCACTCTTCCCTCTTGGATGCCAGGGAGCTACTCCACCAGTCAATTTCCATCTCGCATTCTCGAATGGCTTTCAGCCTTTTGAGCTCTTCTCGCTCCCTTTCCCGAATGGCTTTCAGCCTTTCGAGCTCTTCACGCTCCCTTTCCCGAATGGCTTTCAGCCTTTCGAGCTCTTCTCGCTCCCTTTCCCGAATGGCTTTCAGCCTTTTGAGCTCTTCTCACTCCCTTTCCCGAATGGCTTTCAGCCTTTCAAGCTCTTCACGCTCCCTTTCCCGAATGGCTTTCAGCCTTTCGAGCTCTTCACGCTCCCTTACCCGGGTGGCTTTTACCCTCGCAAGCTCATCCTCTAGCCTAGCAACTAAGCAGAGGAGGTCATCCACCTGCTCACACCTCACACAGGTGAGGCCCTTGCCTCTTTCCCTTGGCAGCAGTAGACTCAGACATTCCCTGCAGCCAGTGACCTGGACCGAGGCATCCCTAGCCACGTCCCTCATTGGGGTTTCCCCAAATTTGTAGGGGGATGGTCTCCGCCTGGTAGACACCATGGTTCAAATATCTGGAAAAAAAAAAAAAACAACAACCAAAAACAAACAGGGAACCCTTGGCTCAACCTGTGTTCTCTGAGCTGGTGTGCTCAATTTCCCCTCTGAGCTGGGAGGGAAGGCTCACCCTGCCCGCTCGCGCTGCCTGCGCGAACTGCCGTGCAAACTGCCGTGCAAACTGCCGTGCAAACTGCCGTGCAAACTGCCGTGCCACGCCCTGTTTGCCCGTCCTGTTCGCTGGCGCTCCCAGAGGCCCCTCTTGACTGGGGAGGGATAATTGCCGTCGCCCCTAGCTCCGCCCTCGATGAGTCACCACCACAGTGGCAGTGCAAGGGAGGAACAATGGCAGCTGATGGGGGCTAACGACCACTGATGGGTGCGCCCGCTGCCTCTCTCCTTCTGATCTTCGGTGCTCTAAGTTAGTTTCCCACTGTGATCTATGCCCGGGGGATGCTGCTTGCAGAGAGGGGTCCCTCGACGAAGAGTCCGCTTCAGAGCCCTTCTCCCCAGCAACTGAACTGGGAGGCAGTCGCGGTGGGCTTTTTATACTGCCTCTGTCGCCCCTAGCTCCGCCCTCGATGAGTCACCACCACTGTGGCAGTGCAAGGGAGGAACAATGGCAGCTGATGGGGGCTGATCTTCGGTGCTCTAAGTTAGTTTCCCACGGTGATCTATGCCCGGGGGATGCTGCTTGCAGAGAGGGGTCCCTCGACGAAGAGTCCGCTTCAGAGCCCTTCTCCCCAGCAACTGGGATGCCTCGTGGTTTGTACTTTTTATAAGCTCTTTCTGGAACATGGGACCACCTACTTCTGATGGCTGAAATCATCATCCTCACAGCTGGGCAGTAGGAAAACTTTTCTTGAAGTTGCTGGATCTTCCAGGACAGATTCTCCACAGTTAAGACGAGGGAGGAAGAAAGACTTTCTTCAAATAGACAGAGTTGGCCAGCCACCTCATCCACTGTTGGTGCTTCTTCCTTTCCCTAGTCTATTATGGCCAGTGAGTTGGCATACGACCCCAATGTACTCAGCACAAATTTATGCCACATGGATCAGGAACACTGGACTTCATCAGGATCAGTGGGTAGCTGTAAATTGTCCGAGTTGTAGTAAACCATCTCTCACGTGGGTAACTCCCTAAAGTACTGTCCTGGGTTCAGCCCAGCAGCAGGCTATGTTAGCCCTGAGAGTATTCCATGCCAATTGCATCATGATCAGACAGGCTGCCCCCCCCCCCCTTTGCAGGGGTGACTTCGGACCCAGGCACGGGAAGTCCCGGTCTGGGCAGGCGCAGTGCCAGTTCCGGGGGAGACTCCGGACCTATCAGAAACTGCTCCCAGCACGGGAAGTCCCGGGCTGAGCAGGCGTGTGGGAGTTCTGGTTTCTCTCTCTCTCTCTCTCTCTTTGGGATCGGCGTGGCAGGCGGTGGCGAAGGGGGTGCTCGGGGGTGCTGGGCTCGGGGAGTGCTGCGTTCAGGGCTCTGAATCTGAATCGGTGCGGGCATGGCTCAAATGACATAGTGTGGTGAGAGGTTTGCACTGTATATAATAGCACTGTAGTTAGTTGTTTTCATACTTTTCCCTGTTGTTTAGTAAACTATCCTTATCCCAACTCTGCAAGACTTTGGTTTTTTTCCTCTGGCTCTGCAGCTCCTCGATTAGCTCCGTTCGCCCATCCTCCACCTCTTAAAGTGGTAGGGGGCTTCTTTGTCTGACCTTTGTGGCCCCAGCTTTCTGCTGAGGTGTAAACCACAACAACTTTTGGCGCCCAACGTGGGGCTCGACGGGGGACCCCCAAGGGGGGCAAAAAGGTTGGGGTAACAATAGATTTGACCTTAACTCAATTGCAGTTAAGATAGAGTTGTGATAGGTACAGTTATTTAAGTAATTTCTATGTACAATGTTGTGGCATTTACTCTTAAGGATGCTGCCATGGTTGCCAACTCGTGGCATGCTGCATTTAATCCTGCCAGGATTCGTTGCCATCCCGTACGTGTGTTTAGTATATGTTGTGATAACAGTCTATGATTGGATAACGTTGAGGTTCATGAACTTAAAAGAGTACTTGTATCAGCTTTTGCTGTTCGGTACAAAGAGGGATAAAACAGGCCTTGTAAGAGTGTTTCACAATTTCCAATATCCCTGGGAAATTCTAGCTAGCATTTTCCTACTGTTGGTTTTGGTGCAAATGGTTTTGCTTTCGATATATATAGGTATATATATTAGGCACAGGTTTATGAATACTACCCAAGAGTTTTCCCTGAGGCTGGATAAGCTTGAGTGGCAGGGCAAATGGCGAAATATGAGCAGGTACCTAGGCACTTTCTTACCCCCAGTGGTTTGGAACTTCACTCCTGAACAGCTACAGGACCCTAATAAGGTGACTGCATATTTGAAAAAGAACTGCAGTGGGCTCCCCAGAGAGATACGCCCTACTGCACTGTGCTGGGGCTTGGCTACCATCTACCAAACACTGCTTGATAGCAAGCAGCACTGTCAGTACTGTCAGCACTGTCAAGGGGAACAAGGAAATGGACTGGCAAATGCTGCAGCTACTGCAACCCCTACAGTAGACACTGCCCATAGTCCAGACTGTCAGTACTGTCAGGGGGAAAAAGGAAATGGATTAGCGAATACTGCAGCTACTGCAACCTCTACAATAGACCTTGCCCCTAATCCAGACCATCAGCACTGTCAGGGGGAAAGAGGAAATGGATTAGTGAATACTGCGGATGCTGCAACCTCTACAATAGACCTCGGCCAACCCACACCAATGTCTGTTGCTCCCATTCAAGAGAGGTGTCAGTGCTGTCAGGGAGAAAGGGGAAATAGACTAGTACATACTGCAGATGCTGCAACGTCTACAATAGACCTTGCCCATAATTCAGAGAATCAGCCCACACCAATGTCTGTTGCTTCCATTCAAGAGAGGTGTCAGCACTGTCAGTGCTGTTGGCACTGTCAGGGAGGAAAAGGAAATAGACTAGTGCATACTGTAGATACTGCAACCTCTACAATAGACCTTGGCCAACCCACACCAAAGTCTGTGGCTCCCATTCAAAAGAGGAAACACACCAGATGCTCCCCATCATCATCCGTGGGTTGTGGGGGGACAACTTGTTTCACCATGGTCTTCTCTACAGGGTGCAGGGAAATCTGTCTCCAGCTGTCCTGGTTCTGGACATGTCAGAGTTAACCTTCCCAAGCAGTCAGCACACGTGAGCTGAGTTAGCCTAGGCCATTTTCTACACCACCTGACATCACTCTCCCAAAAAAGGGGCTGGTCTGGGAGGAATGCTCCTGGGTGCCTTCAGGGAAGCCTGAGTGTGACTGGGGTGTTGGGTTGGTCGGTCTTTTTGTCAGTGTGGTACTCTGTGTTATCACTAGGCATGAGTAAAATTTGCCACATTGTTTTAAGAACGTTGCCAAGAGATCTGTCTGGGGCCTGAAGGGTTGGGGTGGTAAGGCATATGGGATGGTATGAGCAAATACTTAGAAAAGAAAAACAGATCCATAGGAACTGCAGCTACTCTATACCCTGCAACAGACACTGTGGCCACCCAGTCTTCAGAAAACTATACTGTAGCTGAGCTGAAAAGAACCCTTACAGCAGGCACTGTAGCTATTCAGACCTCAGAGACTGTAGCTCTTCCAGTCCCCACAATAAGCACTGTGACTACTCAAACCTCAGAAGCCAAAACTTTAGATTAGCGAGAAACCAAACAGGACTGATATCAGTTGCCCCTATATAAAAGAAGAAATACACAGAAAAATCAGTCTGCACTATGAAAGATGATGATGAACTAGGACCATCACAAGAACCTGAAGAAGAGGCAATACCAGAGGTTATAACCCAATCCTTGTCCTTGACTGAGCTGAGAGACATGAGAAAAGATTTCACCCGCCTTCCAGGGGAGCACATCATCATCTGGCTACTCTGATGCTGGGACAATGGGGCTAGAGGTCTGGAATTAGAAGGCAGGGAGGTCATGCAGCTGGGATCCTTGTCCAGAGAAGGAGGCATTGACAAAGCAATTGGAAAGAAGTCCCAAGCCCTCAGCCTCTGGAGGTGACTTCTATCAAGTGTAAGGGAAAGGTACCAGTTCACTGAAGATGTCGTGTGTCAGCCAAGCAAATGGACCACCACTGAAAGGGGTATTCAGTACTTGTTGTGGTTTACACCTCAGCAGAAAGCTGAGGCCACAAAGGTCAGACAAAGAAGCCCCCTACCACTTTAAGAGGTGGAGGATGGGTGAACGGAGCTAATCGAGGAGCTGCAGAGCCAGAGGAAAAAAAACAAAGGCTTGCAGAGTTGGGATAAGGATAGTTTACTAAACAACAGGGAAAAGTATGAAAACAACTAACTACAGTGCTATTATATACAGTGCAAACCTCTCACCACACTATGTCATTTGAGCCATGCCCGCACCGATTCAGATTCAGAGCCCCGAACGCAGCACTCCCTGAGCCCAGCACCCCCGAGCACCCCCCTCACCACCGCCTGCCACGCCGATCCCAAAGAGAGAGAGAGAGAGAGAGAAACCGGAACTCCCACACGCCTGCTCAGCTCGGGACTTCCCGTGCTGGGAGCAGTTTCTGATAGGTCCAGAGTCTCCCCCGGAACTGGCACTGCGCCTGCCCAGACCGGGACTTCCCGTGCCCGGGTCCGGAGTCGCCCCTGCAAAGGGGGGGGGGGGGGGGCAGCCTGTCTGATCATGATGCAATTGGCATGGAATACTCTCAGGGCTAACATAGCCTGCTGCTGGGCTGAACCCAGGACAAGACCTCATCATGGTCTATGGCTTCCTTACAAGGGGGAGCAAAGGGGCTAGCGCCTATCTCCTCTCTTTGGTGTCCTGGGGTACAAGCATGGCATTTCACTTTGAATGGAAAACCTGACAATTAAGTCTCCCCACTGATAAACCTTAACTTTAGTGTTCATGGAAAATGTTAAAATTGTCTAAGAAATTTTCCATATGTTTCCTTTTTAAAAACAAAAAGCATATATCAACAATGTGGTCACAGCTAGTCAACTCTAGGAGGCCCTGCTGGTGACCTCTCAGAGTCTGGGCCAGGTGGATTTTCAGTGGCTGACTTTTCTCTAGTCCTTTCTTTTCTAGATCAAGGAAGAACTAATATTCAGAAAGCTACCACTTGTTTCTGATGCCCGTGCTGGAGTAGGTGAAGACACCTGAAGGACACTGTGATCCCCTGTGGGAAGCTCATGTTGGAGCAAGCAGGACCTGTTGCCTATGGATAGACCAACCCATGCAAGGCAGGTTTGCTGGGGGGGACTTGTGACTCAGTGGGGGGACCAGCCTGAAGCAGTCTGGGCCTGAAGGTTGGCACCCCATGGAAGGGATCCATGCTGTGGCAGTTGGTGAAGAGCTGAAGCCTGGTGGGAAAGGACTCATATTGGAGAAGTTTGTGAAGGACTGTTTCCCATGGGTGGGACCCCATGCTGGAGCAGGGGAAGAGTATGAGGAATGCTGTGCCGCCCCTCGCCATCCTGGGAGGCATAACTGAGAGAAATCATGAATAAAGTTAGGTCTGTGAAGACTTAAGGGAGAGGTGGGGGGAGTTGTTTTAAGATGTGGTTGTACTTCTTATTATCCTACTCTGGTTTCTGTGTGTGTAGTGTAGTGTAATAAATTAGAGAGTTTTCTTTATTCTGTGTTGAGTCTGTTTTGCCCATGACGCTAATTGCGGAATGATCTCTCCCTGTCCTTAACTCCTAAGCCTCTCAGTATATATTTTCTCCCCTGTCCAGCTGAAAAGGAGAATGATAGAGCAACTTTGGTGGGCATCTGGCCTCTAGCCAGGGTCAAACCACCACAGGTTGGAAGGAATATTTAATATTATCTAGTTCCACTTCCTCTGCTATTGGCAGGGGCATCATTCACTGCCTCAGGTTCCTCAAAGCCCCATCCAAACTGACCATGAACACTTCCATAGAGGGGGCATCCACCACTTCTCTGAGCAAACTGTTCCAGTGTCTCACCACCCTCACTGTAAAAAAATTATTCCTCGTGCCCAATCTAAATCTACCCTCTTTGATTTTAAAACCATTACCCCTTGTCCTTTCACTCTTGGCCTCGGTTAAAAGTCTCACTCTGTCTTTCTCATAAGGCCCCTTTATATATTGAAAGGCCACAATAAGATCTCCCTATGCTTTATCTTCTTCAGGCTGAAAAAAACCAACTCTCTCAGCCTTTCCTCATAGGAGAGGTTTTCCTGCCCTCTGATCATCTCCAGGTGGGGTCACACTAGAGCAGATTAGAGGACCAGTGTCACTTCCCTCAACCTGCTGGTCACACTTCCTTGTATGCAGCCCAGGATACAATTGGCTTTCTGGGCTGTGAAAGCACATTGCTGGCTCATATACAAGTTTTGCTCACCAGAATCACCAATCCTTCTCAGGTCTACTCTCAATCCATTCATTCCTCAGTCTGTATTGATACTAGGGATTGCACTGACCACCAAGGTACAGAACTTTGCACTTGGCCCTGTTGAACTTCATGAAGTTTGCATGCGTCCACTCCTCAAGCTTGTCAAGGTCCCTCTGGATGGCAACCCTTCCCTCTAGCAAATCAATTGCACCACTCAGTGTCATCTGCAAACTTGCTGAGGGTGCACACAGTCCCACTGTCCATGTCATTAATAAAGATATTGAACAGTGCCTGTCCCATTACACACCCCGAGGGACACCGCTTGTTACTGATTTCTATTTAGGTGAGATGACATAACTACAATATGTCTCATCAAAATAAGATGCTTCATAGCAGGTGGTAAAATAAAATCATAGTGCCATTTAGTTCCGTCCTAAATTGTTTGCACAGTTGCTTCTAACCATATAACAGACTTCCAAGTAATAGCTGTGAATATCTGGTTTTGGAATCCACCTTAAGACAACGGCCAGGATATTTCCAATATCCATATAATTAGTATGATTTAAAATTTTAAATTAATAAACTAATTAAACATCTCATTTTGGAAATTGTTGAAACACTTTTTGTTTAAAGTTCATTTTTATGACAAGTTTCCTGCTTTTTTCTGCAATAGTACAGGTGTGTAGCAATTTCTAGTGTATACTTGTGGTGGTTTGGCCCTAGCCAGAGGTCAAATACCCACCAAGCCGCTCGCTTACTCCCCTCTTCAGCCAAAGAGGGGAGAAAATAGATATTAGGAGGCTTAGGAACTGAGATAAGGACAGAGGGATCGCTCTCCAGTTAGTGCAATGGGCAAAACAGACTCAGCACAGAATAAAGGAAAGACAAGTGATTTATTACTACTATAACTAATACACCCGGTGAACCAGAACGAGATAAGAAGCGGCTAGGTCTTAAAGCACCTTCCCCCCACCCCTCCCTTCTTAGCACACTTAAAACTCATCGAGATTTTACTCCCTTCTTCCCCCCCCAACGTGGCGCGGGGAGGGGCAGGGAATGGGCAGCGGGGTTCCGGCGATTCCTCACAAGCTGCTTTTCCTCCCAAGATCTTAACACTTCTCCTTCCCCCCACCCCTCGCCTCTTCGCACTCTTGACTTTAATCATAGATCTGACCCTTTCATCCCTCGCCTCGCAGCACAGGGAGGGGCAGGGAATGGGGAGTGGAGGGTTTCAGTCCATTCTTCCCAAGTTGTCTTCTGTCTCGGCGGGGGAGGGGGGGGGCATTACACACGCACACATACTTCCCTGGCAGCACCATGGGGTCCCACCCACGCGAGAGTCGTATCCACAACTACTGCAGCGTGAGTCCTCTCTATCAGGGAGCCATCTCCTCACCACAGGCTTCTCAGCAGGGCTCCTCTCCATGGGGTGCTGACATTCGGGTCCAGACCCCCTGGCCTGGTCCCCCGCAAAGTCACAAGTCCCCCGGCAAACCTGCTGAGGCGTGGATCAATCTTCACAGGGTATAGATGTCTCTGCTCCCCGTCCTCATCCATGGGCTTCGGGGGGACACCCGTTTCACCATGGTCTCACCATGAGCTACCGGGAAAACTCTCTGTTTCGCATTCTTCACACACACCGCCCCCACCCCCCACCCCCGCCTCCTGCAGGCCTGGCCTTGGTGTCTGTGCAGCTTGTTACACCTTCTCTCTCCTGCTCCGGTGGCAAAGCGCGCCTGCCAGCAGTTTTGTTTTCTCCTATATGTGATTCACAGAGGCGCTATGACCAGCTCTGATAGGCCCAGTCTCGAATTTGGCCTTGAATTCACCATGCTTTCAAAATATGGGGCTTGCAGATGCTGTAACTGCAGCTTACAAAAGCCTCTGAAGCAGCACAGCTACACAAAACTGCAACAATACTGAAGAGTCTGACCGCAGAATTTGTGCATGCATGCATGTGGTGAAGCTTCTATTTTATTTGGGTATGTTTTTTTTTAGTTAGACCCTTATCCTAAAATCATGCATCCTGTCATGCGCTTAAAATTTTTGTATGTGCACATGATTTGTTTGTCCACATGAGCAATGTATTTGTCAGTAGGTTGATAAGAACTGCAGTAGATGAGTGCTTAAAAGCCATGGTGAATTGTGTCTTAAATAAGTAATTTGACAAAGAAATAAATCAAAATCTTCTATCTTTCTGATAGTACTCACTTTTACTCTTCATCAAGAGCAGTCTGAATTCAGAGACTCTCAAGACATCTCATGTAGCCCTATGATTTTGTTAGTTGTCTTGTAAATTGAATGTCTTCGCAGGTCCTCTTCTGATTGCAGACAAAACAGGGGAAGACATAACTGCATTCTGCTTCCCTGCTGGAGGTTACAGGTTTCACAAACCCTGGTCTATGTCAGTCAACCAGGCTCGATTAATTTGAACAATTGATGCTGGAGGCCAGGTGCCCACCAAAGCTGCTCTGTCACTCCCCTCTTCAGCTGGACAGGAGAGAGAAAATATAATGAAAGGGTTGTGAGTCAAGATAAGAACAGGGAGAGATCATTCGGCAATTACCATCATGGGCAAAACAGACTCAATGTAGAAAAAAACCATCTAATTTATTAACAAGCAAAACAGAGTAATGAGAAATAAAACCAAAACTTTAAAAACTCTCCCCCCACCCCTCCCTTCTTTCTCGGCTTAACTTTACTGCCAATTTTCTCTACCTCCTCCCCCTGAACAGCACAGGAGTACAGGGAATGGGGGTTGCAGTCAGTTTATCACTTTCTCTCTGCCTCTCCTACCTGCTCAGGGGGAGAACTCCTTACACTTTTCCCCTTCTCCAGCAGGAGACAGTCCTCCACAAACTTCTCCCATGTGAGTCCTTCCCACACGCTGCAATTCTTCATGAACTGCTCCAGCATGGGTCTCTTTCACAGGGTGCAGACGTTCGGGACCAGACTGTTCCAGCATGGGTCCCCCATGAGGTCAGAAGTCCTCCCAGAAAATCTGTTCTGGCACGGGGTCCTCTCTTCACGGGTCCACAGGTCCTGCCAGGAGCTTGCTCCAGTGTAAGCTTCCCACAGGGGTCAAAACCTCCTTCAGGCACATCCACCTGCTATGGCATGGGGTCCTCCATGGGCTGCAGGTGGATGGCCTGCCTCACCATGGTCTTCCCCACAGGCTGCAGGGGAATCTCAGCTCTGGAGCCCTCCTTCTTCACTGACCTTGGTGTCTTCAGAGTTGTTCCTGTCACATATTCTCATGCCTATATTTGACTGCAAAAAGCTGATGTTTTAGGTTTTTTTGCTTTTCTTCTTAAATATGTTATCGCAAAGGCACTACCACCATCACTAATTGGCTTGGCCTTTGCCACTTGCAGTTTCATCTTGGAACCGGCTGGCATTGGCTCAATCGGACATGGGGGAAGCTTTTAGCAGCTTCTCACAGAAGCCACCTCCCAGCCTGTCTTCATAGGAGAGGAGCTCCACCCCCCTGATCATCTTTGTGGCCCTCCTCTGGACTCCAACAGTTCTATGTCTTTCCTGTATGAGAGACCCCAGAGCTGGACACAGTACTCCATATGGGGTCTCATGAGAGCAGAGTAGAGGGGCAGAATCACCTCCCTCGACCTGATGGCCACGCTGTTCTTGATGCAGCACAGGACATGGTTGGCCTTCTGAGCTGCTAGTGCACACACTGCCAGCTCATGCTGAGCTTGTCATCAATCAGCACCCCCAAGTCCTTCTCCTCAGGGCTGCTCTCAATCCATTCTCCGCCCAGCCTGTAGTTGTGCTTGGGATTGCACCAACCCACATGCAGGACCTTGCACTTGGCCACGTTGAACTTCATGCAGTTCACATGGGCCCATCTCTCAGCCTGTCAAGGTCCCTCTGGATGGCATCCCTTCCCTCCAGCATGTTGACCTCACCACACAGCTTGGTGTCATCGGCAAATTTGCTCAGGGTGCACTTGATCCCACTGTCCATGTCACTGACAAGGATATTGAACAGTGCTGGTCCCAGTACTGACCACTGAGGAACACCAGTTCTCACAGACCTCCATGTGGACATTGAGCAATTGACCACAACTCTTTGAGTGCGACCATTCAGCCAGTTTCTTATCTACCAAGTGGTCCATCTGTTGAATTCATGTCTCTCCCATTTAGAGACAAGGATGTCATGCTGGACAGTGCCAAAGGGCTTGTACAAGTCCAGGAAGATGATGTCCATCATCCTTCCCTTGCCCACCATCTCTGTTACTCCATCATAAAATGCCACCAGATTTGTCAGGCATGATTTGCCCTTAGTGAAGCCATGTTGTTTATCACCAATCACCTCCTTATTCTCCATGTGCCTGAGCATAGTCTCCAGGAGGATCTGCTTCATGATCTTGCCAGGCACAGAGGTGAAATTGACTGGTCTGTAGTTCCCTGGGTCTTTCTTTTTCTCCTTTTGAAAAATGGGGGTTATATTTCCCCTTTTCCAGTCAGTGGGGACTTGACCAGACTGCCAGGACCTCTCAAATATGATGGAGAGTGGCTTGGCGACTTGGTCCGCCAGTTCCTTCAGGACACGCGGATGCACCTCATCAGGTTCCATGGACTTGTGCACCTTCAGGTTCCTTAAGTGTTCTCAAACCTGATCTTCTCTTACAGTGGGCAGTTCCTCGTACTCCCAGTCCCTGCCTTTGCCTTCCGTGACTTGGGCGGTGTGATTAGAGCTCTTGCCAGTGAAGAGTGAGGCAAAAAAGTCATTGAGTACTTCAGCTTTCTCCATGCCCTGGTTAACCAATTCACCTGTTCCATTCCAGAGAGGGCCCACATTTTCCCTCATCATCCTTTTCTCATTGATATACCTGTAAAACTTTTCTTGTTTCCCTTTACATCCCTGGCCAGATTTAGTTCTATCAGGGCTTTAGCTTTTCTAACCTGATCCCTGGCTGCTTAGACAGCTTCCCTGTATTCCTCGCAAGCTACTTGTCCTTCCTTCCACCCTCAGTAGGCTTTCTTTTTTTGTTTGGGTTTGCCCAGGAGCTCCTTTTTCATCCATGCAGGCCTCTTGGTGTTTTTGCCTAATTTCCTCTTTGTTGAGATGCATCACTCCTGGGGTCGGAGGAGGTGACCTTTGAATACTAGCCAGTTGCCTTGGGCCCCTCTTCCCTCCAGGGTTTTGTCCCATTGTACTCTACCCAGAAGTTCCCTGCAGAGGCCAAAGTCCACTCTCCTGAAATCCAGGATAGCAAGCTTGCTGTGCACCCTCCTCGCTGCCCTGAGGATCCAGAACGCCACCATTTCTTGGTCGCTGCATCCAAGACTGCCCTTGATCCTCACATCCCCTACCAGTCCCTCCTTGTTGGTGAGAACAAGGTCCAGCATGGAATTTCTCCTCAGTTGGCTCCTCTATCACCTGGGGGAGGAAGTTATCATCAACACATTCCAGGAACCTCCTACATTGCTTGTGCCCAGCTGTGTTGTCCCACCAACAGGTGTCCGGGTGATTGAAGTCCCCTATAAGGACCAAGGCTTGTGAACATGAAGCTGTTCCTACCCTTTCTATAGAGGGCCTCATCCGCTCTGTCTCCCTGGTCGGGTGGCCTGCAGCAGACCCCACTATGATGTTCCCCACACTCCCTTTGATCCGAACCCATAGGCTCTCGGTCAGCTTTTCATCCATGCCCAGGTGGAGCTCCATGCACTCCAGCTGGTCATTGACATAGAGGGCCACACTCCCTCCTCACCTTTCCTGTTTCTCCTTCTTAAAGAGCCTGTATCCTTCTATCCTGAAGCTCCAGTTATGGGAGTCATTCCATCATGTGTCCGTAATGCCAATAAGATCATAGCCCTGCAGGCGTGCGCATGTCTCCAACTCCTCCTGTTTATTCCCCATGCTACATGAGTTTTCATAGAGACATTTCAGCTGGGCCCTCACTGATGCTGACTTACTAGTTGGAGTTCCTTTGAAGAATTTCCCCAGTGGTTCCCTGTTGGTTCTTGGTGCCTCAGGAGCCCCTGGGTCATCACCCCTATACTTCCAACGTGCCACGGTGTGTCCAACATGCCCCTGAGCAACAGACTGGAAGTTTTGTGGACTCAACTCAGATCAATGTGATCAAGTGCTGAGCTCGTTTATTGAAACACACACAGAGCTTATATAGGTTTCTATATCAGTACACGAGTTACATTACATTGCTATTGGTTAGATGCTCCATTCACCCGCCTTACATGCGTCTCACTATTGCTAATAATCGGTTGAGGCTACACAGTCACATTGTTCCTTTTTAAAAGGCAGTTGTTAACATTCTTGCAGTTTCTTATCTTGTTCTCAGACTTCTGCTCTTTTCCTACTGCATTCCAATTGTGCCTTTACATATCTTCGCTCGACCCCCAGGCCTGATTTTATGGGAGTCAGAAATAAATCTGGATGGGCCAAAAACCCTATTCCTCTCAAAAAGCATTGCTACATTACCCCTATACTTCCAACGTGCTACAGTGTGTCCAACATGCCCCTGAGCAACATACTGGACCCTGTCCAGCACCCTCAACTTTTGAAGATCCCTTGTCCTGGTTTCAGCCAGTGGCTTCAGCCAGGAAGGGGTTAACCTGCTGGGCTCGGGACAAATGACTCAAATTGGCCAACAGGATCATTCCATGCCAGTTACATCATGCCGAGTATAAAAAGCAGGGGGTTTTGCAGTGTTTGCGCGTGAACAGCAGGGACCGGGAGGAGCGTGCTCTCGGCTCCGGGCTTTGTTTACTCGCGGCGCGAGCTCGGGTCCTTTGTGTTGCGGCTGGGGTTTGCGCGGGCTGCGGCGCGGCGTCCGTTACGGGGAGTGCGCGATCTGAACTGCTCATCTCGGCAAAAGGTTGTATTGTTCACTGTTATCTGTTCTTCCCCTGTTATTTCCAGTAAAGAAATACCCTTATCCCAACCTGCGGGGTTCTGGTGTTTTGGTTTCCCCCCCTCCCCCCCGCTCCGGGGGAAATCTGAACGCGTGGTCCCCGGCTCCGGTGAAACCACAACATCCCTCCAACTTGGGCACGTCCCACAGCCTGCCATAGGCAAGGCTGATGCCTTCCCCTTAGAGCCTAGTTTAAAACTATGTCAATAAGCCCCGCAAGCTCCTGGGCAAAGACCCTTTTTCCCCTTTGAGAGGGTTCATTAAACCGGTGCTGTGTAGGCATTCCCATTGTCGAAGGACCCAATGTTGTGGTGGTGACACCAGACGTAGCCAGGTGTTAATCGACTGTGTCTGCCTGTGCATCTCAACATCACTGCCCACAACCGGAAGGAGGAATGAAAATATAACCTGAGCTCATGATCCCTTCAAAGACTGTTCCAAGTCCCTGAAGTCCCTTTTGATGGCTTTGCAATTGTGTGTTGTGGCCTCATTCCCACCCACATGGATATGGAGTAGCAGATAGCAAGAGTGCCGCACCAGGCTAGGGAGTTTCCTGGTGACATCTTTAACACACGCACTGGGCAGGCAGCAGACCTCTCGAAGGGGAGGGTCTGCCCTGCATATTTGGCCTCCTGTTCCCCTCTGATGGGAGTCCTCTTTTGGGGAAGACGGCAGGCCTGCTGGCGGCCTAGCTCTCTTCACCGACGACATAGGCCCTGACAATATCCTCATGTTCCCATGAGATAGGAAAAGTTACTCATGCTGAGAGGATTTTAATAATCACATTCTCAAAACACAGCGGCCTTGATGACAGGGGTACAAACTTCCCTGAACCAAGAAGAAGTTATGGGAGGGTACTTGGGAGTAACAGAACATGTTAAGAACCAGCCATAATAAGATGGTCAAAACAGCAGGTGTGCAGATGCTTTTTAGACATCAAAGGTAAACTAACGATATTTAGCTATAAGATATGTTTATCAGAACTCGTTATAATCACTAACCAATTAGTGCGGTATAAACAGTGTATGTAATCAATTAGCAGTTTTTTAGCTTGCCACGTTTGCAGTAACAAATGTATATAATCTGTGTGATTTCACCCAATAAATGGCTTCACCTAAGATTCATACTGAATTGCGTGTTGCCCATTGCCGATCTCTGAAAATGGTGACCCCGACGTGATCCTGAGATCGATGCCAAAATAAAGTCACGAAATAAAGTCACAAAATAAAGACAATGTTTTTGGTGGTGTGGGAGGGAAAAAGATACCAATTAGTCTTTCAACATGTCTTCAGATTTCCTGTTATGGTGCTTATGGATTTACCCCACCCCAGTAAACTGATGCTTTGTGTGTACAACAACTACAGATAGATGAAATTCTCAGATTTTCAAGCCTTTTTTCCTGTTGGCAGAAACTATTCATGTTTCTGAGAAAATATTTTCAGAGTACTAACTTCTGAATATGATTTTTTTCCTGAGGTATAGGATTCAATGCATCTTTCTGAATATGTGTAATATCCTCACATTTAGCATGGACTATTACCTTAATCTTTCATTAATAAAATCATTGTGAGGAAATTTTGATAATATTTTTGTCTCCCTATCAGAGTTGACAAGTTATTTCTTATGTATTTTTGCTGTGAAGTAGAACTCAAATCCTTTTTATTCTGTCATTGTGCATAACTTACTTTTACTATTGAAAAACAAATCATTCTGAGTAACTAGAAGTAGTCTAATTTTCTCTTGTGTGGATTTATTTAAAAAAGAACATCTTGGATAATACCTATGAAGAAAAGAATACATTCAGAGCTTAGTTATATTTAATGATTTGTTAAATTGCAGAGAGCAGGTTACTATCTTACCCTTAGGTTATTTTGCCAGTACCTAACTGTAACCAACTAGGTCATTCTTGTGCTTGGAAGTAATCAGATATAGAAAAACTTAATTTTCTGCAGCAGTCTTTTTCCCAGACATCTACCCTGGGGAGACCCCAAGCTTCCTGGTACACTGAATTCATGGAATGTTCAATTCTTGGACCCAAACAGTCTATCACACATTGGTATATTATCCCTCTTTTTTTGAAGTATCTCTGATGAAAGTTAATTAAAACCTCCAGTACACTGCTGCTTTATACTTGAAAACCACCATTAAACAATAGCCGAAGAGTTGTGTGTTATAGTTAACCAGGCCTTACAAGCAATATTTTGCAGTTTCAGATTATTTGTTAACTGACTGGGATGTATTTCATGTACTGCAGGCCTATTAATTTGATCAAATGTTTCAATCTGGATGGAGGAATATCAAATAGAGAGCTTTTTAATTTGTATGATTAAATTATCTTCTTATATTTCTTATGCATTTTATATTACTTATGATTAAATTTATCAGAACTGAATAACTGAAAAATTTAAATTGTTGGTTATTCAACATGTGAAAGCCAAGCAAATTTATATGAAAATCATAATAATCATGCTGTCCTTTTGGAGAATTTTTGAGAATGGAAGGGAGAATAGAGTATTCCTTTATATTTCCTTCCCTCTCTTATGTCAATATTGCTTTTTTCCTGTTGCGCTTTTACCTATCCCACACCCCATTTCTTTTCCCAAGTCTTTTTTTCTCTTTTCCTTGGTGGGATTATGGTATCACTGACTGGCATTCCTGTTGTTTCTCCCCATCTATAGCTATCTTAATGACTTGGACCGCATAGCGGATTTGGCCTATCTGCCAACTCAGCAAGATGTGCTCAGAGTTCGAGTCCCAACAACGGGGATCATTGAATATCCTTTTGACTTACAAAGCATCATTTTCAGGTAGAAAAAAGTTTAGCACCCTTTTGCTTTGTTTCTTTTGTTTCCTTTTACATTAGTAATACCATGTATAGGATATTGGTTAAAAGTAAAAATTATTCAACCGTTTTAAAATTTGAGCTTGCTCATTTTATTTTCATGCTTTTGCCCATATATGATTAGCAGCAGTTGTTAAAGGTGACAAGAGTATGAGAGACAAAGAGATTCGTCTTTTTCTGAAGGAAAAATTGATAGAAAAACTGGAAGTAATCTCTCAATAAAATGAGTATGTCAGTTTTATTATGAATAATAAATTACTAAATATTAAGGTACCGCTTCTGTACTTAATTTTGAGAGAGAAGTGATGTATTGCAAGTTTAATACCACCCCACAGCTCATTTTGAGTGCAAATAAAATTGCTTGAAGAATTACTATGCAATTAAAATTTCAAGTAAGACACCCGAATCTCTAGTTACATTGAGACCCATAATGTATTGGGAGTACACTCTGCCAGCAAATTTCAATTTTTATTTTGACTATTAGCAACTAACAACTTTACTAATCTGTATTGATTGTGTTCCATTTATACTTTTAAAATTAGGCAACCTTGACAAGTTTGGAATTTTGACTCTCATAATTTCTTCAGATAAAGGCAGGCTGTCCTGGTTTCAGCCAGTGGCTTCAGCCAGGAAGGGGTTAACCTGCTGGGCTCGGGACAAATGACTCAGATTGGCCAATAGGATCATTCCATGCCAGTTACATCATGCCGAGTATAAAAAGCAGGGGGTGTTGCAGTGTTGGCGCGCGAACAGCAGGGACCGGGAGGGAGCGTGCTCTCGGCTCCGGGCTTTGTTTACTCGCGGCGCGAGCTCGGGTCCTTTGTGTTGCGGCTGGGGTTTGCGCGGCCTGCGGCGCGGTGTCCGTTACGGGGAGTGCGCGATCTGAACTGCTCATCTCGGCAAAAGGTTGTATTGTTCACTGTTATCTGTTCTTCCCCTGTTATTTCCAGTAAAGAAATACCCTTATCCCAACCTGCGGGGTTCTGGTGTTTTGGTTTCCCCCCCCCCCCCCCTGCTCCAGGGGAAATCTGAACGCGTGGTCCCCGGCTCCGGTGAAACCACCACATATTTTGGCGCCCGAACGGGGACGGAAGAAAGGTTGGGATAACGGTAGATCTGACTGACCCGGTTGCAATTACGGTAAAAGTTGTAAGGATGCTGTTTAAGATGCTGTGGGTATTATTTACAAAGGTGTGGTCCTGGCTATGGAAAAAAAACCTCAGCAGGCTGTTTGCAGTCCTGGCAGGATGTTGTATCATCTCGGGGCTGCAGCTTCCCTGCCTGTTCCCATACTTAGCTCTAGTGTGCTTTATGACAATGGTTTATGATACAGTTATATTAGTGACCATGTGTTTAATCTGGAAAGTGTATGAGGTTTTGCTGTCCTGTCTAGTCCCTGGGCAGAGAGGGGCTGGTGGTGGTGGCCATTTTGGTGAGAGCACAGAGGGAGAGAACTACACTGTTTTTTTCCTTTCTGGGCTAAACATAACAGCTCTTATGAGAGTTTTTGAAAACTTTCACCATCACCTTGACATGCAAACTATCGCCACACTGCTAGAAGTTTTTCTGCACTTGATCCTGCTTTCATCATATATTAATAGCAGGTTTATGAATACTGCTCAAGAGGTTTCCCAAAGGCAGGATAACCACGAGGGGCAGGACAACCACGAGGGGCAGGACATGGGCCAGTACCTAAGTACTTTCTCACCCCTGATGACTTGGAGCTTCACTCCTGAGCAGCTGCATGACTCTAATAAAATGGCCGCATTTCTGAAAAAAAGTTGTTGTAGGCTTCCCAAGGAGGTGCAAAGCACTGCACTGTGCTGGGCTCTGGCCACTTGGGCTCAAACACTGCTTGATATGCTTGATAGCAGACAGCGCTGTCAGGGGGGTGGGGAAGAAAACAGATTGTCAGATACTACAGCAACCCCTGTAATTGGCACTGCAGCTGTGGCAACCCCTGTAACTGGCACTGCAGCTACTGCAATCCCCGCAGCAGACACCACAGATGATCAAAAGAAACAACCCCCACCAGTGTCTGTCGCCCCGGTACAAAAGAGGAAATACACAAAAAAATCAGTTCGTACAACAACTGATGATGATGATCAACCAGGGCCATCAGGGGGATATCAAGATGAGGCAGAACCAGAGGTTGTCACCCGATCCCTGTCCCTGAGTGAGCTTCGTGATGTTAGAAGGGATTTTAGCTGCCAACCTAGTGAGCCCATTGTCACCTGGTTGCTTCGGTGCTGGGATCATGGGGCTAATAGCTTGGAGTTAGATGGTAGGGAGGCCAAGCAGTTGGGATCCCTTGCCAGAGAAGGAGGCATTGATAAAGCCGTTGGAAAAAGGCCAGGAATCCTCAGCCTCTGGAAACGGTTACTGTCAAGTGTGAAGGAAAGGTACCCCATAAAAGAATACATTACATGCCAGATGCCCAAGTGCAACAGTATGGAAAGAGCTGTCCAGTACCTTAGAGAATTAGCTGTACGGGAGATAATCAGTTATGATTTGAACAATTCACAACTCCCTGCCGATCCTGATGAAGTCCCGTGCACCCCAGGCATGTGGCGAAAGGTTGTACAAAGTGTACCATCAGGGCATGTCAATTCACTGGCAGCAATAGACTGGAGTGATACGGATCTACCAACTGTAGCTGATGTGTCTTGTAGGCTCCGCAAATACCAAGACAATGTTTCCCTCTCTGTCATCGCAGCGGTAGAGAAACTGGTCCAACGCCTTGACAACAACGTGTGCAGCTCCCGACCCTTGCAGAGCAGTGTGGCAGCTTTTGGAAGAAGGCGTCCATCATCCCGAGAGGGAGAAAACCGAGGGTACTCACCACGAGGTAAACTGTGGTTTTACCTGGTTGACCAAGGGGAGGACATGAGGAAGTGGGATATGCAGCCCACTTCAGCCCTTCGAGCACGAGTAAACGAGCTGCAAGGTAAAACAATCGCACGTCGAGATTTCACCAGGAAGAACGCTGCACCAGTTACCACCGAACAGAACCCTCGACCAAGCAGAAGGCCTATCTACACTCCTGATATGTCTGATCCTCTTGAGGGAACCTCCAAGTCCTTCATGCACTCAATGAACGGCAAGTATGATCAGCAGCAATAAAGGGGCCCTGCCTTCAGCCAGGTGGAGGAGAGGGATAACAGAGTTTACTGGACGGTGTGGATTCGATGGCCTGGCACGTCAGACCCACAAGAGTACAAGGCTCTAGTGGATACTGGTGCCCAGTGTACTTTAATGCCGTCAAATTATAAAGGCACAGAACCTGTTTGCATTTCTGGAGTCACAGGGGGATCCCAACAATTGACTGTACTAGAGGCTGAGGTAAGCCTGACTGGAAAGGACTGGGAGAAACACCCCATTGTGACTGGCCCAGAAGCTCCATGCATTCTAGGTATAGACTATCTCCGTAGAGGGTATTTCAAAGACCCAAAAGGGTACCGGTGGGCTTTTGGAATAGCTGCTGTGGAGACAGAGGAAATTGAACAATTGTGTAACTTGCCTGGACTCTCAGAGGATCCTTCTGTTGTGGGGTTGTTGAAAGTTGAAGAACAGCAAGTGCCAATTGCTACAACAACAGTACACAGACGACAGTACCGAACCAACCGAGATTCTCTGATCCCCATCCACAACCTGATTCGTCAACTGGAGAGTCAGGGAGTGATCAGCCGGACTCGCTCACCCTTTAACAGTCCCATATGGCCAGTGTGGAAGTCCAGTGGAGAGTGGAGGCTGACAGTAGATTATCGTGGCCTAAATGAAGTCACTCCAGGTATGAGTGCTGCTGTGCCGGACATGCTGGAACTCCAATATGAATTGGAATCGAAAGCAGCCAAGTGGTATGCCACGATTGACATTGCCAATGCCTTCTTCTCAATCCCACTGGCGCCAGAGTGCAGGCCACAGTTTGCTTTCACTTGGAGAGGTACACAATATACGTGGAATCGTCTGCCCCAGGGGTTGAAACACAGTCCCACCATCTGCCATGGACTAGTCCAGACCACTTTGGAAAAGGGTGAAGCACCAGAGCATTTACAGTACATTGACGACATCATTGTATGGGGCAACACAGCAGAAGAAGTGTTTAAGAAAGGAGAAAAGATAATTCAAATCCTCTTAAAGGCTGGCCTTGCCATAAAACAAAGTAAAGTCAAGGGTCCTGCACAAGAGATCCAGTTTTTAGGAATAAAATGGCAGGATGGATGTCGTCAGATCCCCATGGACATTATCAATAAAATAGCAGCCATGTCACCACCAAACAATAAAAAGGATACACAGGCTTTCTTGGGCGTTATAGGTTTTTGGCGAATGCATGTGCCAAACTACAGTTTTATTGTGAGTCCACTCTACCATGTGACTCGAAAGAAGAATGACTTCCAATGGGGCCCTGAGCAGCATCAAGCCTTTGAGCAGATTAAACGTGAGATAGTCCACGCAGTAGCCCTTGGACCTGTCTGGACAGGGACGGATATTAAAAACGTGCTCTACACTGCAGCGGGGGAGAATGGCCCTACTTGGAGTCTCTGGCAGAAAGCACAAGGGGAGACTCGGGGTCGACCGCTGGGGTTTTGGAGTCGGGGCTACAAAGGATCAGAGGCCAATTACACTCCAACAGAAAAAGAAATATTGGCCGCCTATGAAGGAGTTCGAGCTGCTTCAGAGGTGATCGGAACTGAAGCCCAGCTCCTCCTGGCACCCCGACTGCCAGTGCTGGGCTGGATTTTCAAAGGGAAGGTCCCTTCTACGCATCACGCCACTGATGCTACATGGAGCAAGTGGGTTGCATTAATTACACAGCGAGCTCGAATAGGAAATCCCAATCGCCCCGGAATCGTGGAAGTAATCACAGACTGGACAGAAGGCAAAGATTTTGGAATGTCACCAGAGGATGAGGAGGTAACACGTGCTGAAGAAGCCCCACCTTACAACACACTGCCAGAAAATGAGAAGCAATATGCTCTCTTCACCGATGGTTCCTGTTGCCTTGTGGGAAAGAATCGCATGTGGAAAGCTGCTGTATGGAGTCCAACAAGACAAGTAGCAGAAGCTACTGAAGGAAAAGGCGAATCAAGCCAGTTCGCTGAGATTAAGGCTATTCAGCTAGCCCTGGACATTGCTGAAAGAGAGAAGTGGCCAATGCTCTATCTCTACACTGATTCATGGATGGTGGCCAATGCCCTGTGGGGGTGGCTGCAGCAATGGAAGAAGAACAACTGGCAGCGGAGAGGCAAACCCATATGGGCTGCTGATCTATGGCAAGACATTGCTGCTCGGGTAGAGAAGTTTGTCGTAAAGGTACGTCATGTTGATGCCCATGTACCTAAGAGTCGGGCCACGGAAGAACATCAAAACAACCATCAGGTGGATAAGGCCGCTAGGATTGGAGCAGCTCAGGTAGATCTAGACTGGCAACGTAAGGGTGAGCTATTCATAGCTCGATAGGCTCATGATACTTCAGGTCAACAGGGGTGAGATGCGACATATAGATGGGCACGCGATCGAGGGGTGGATTTGACCATGGATGCTATTGCACAAGTCATCCATGAATGTGAGACATGTGCTGTAATTAAACAAGCCAAGCGGTTAAAGCCCCTTTGGTATGGAGGGCGGTGGATGAAATATAAATATGGGGAGGCCTGGCAGATTGATTACATCACTCTCCCACAAACCCGCCAGGGAAAGCATTATGTACTTACAATGGTGGAGGCAACAACTGGCTGGCTAGAGACATACCCTGTGCCCCATGCTACTGCCCGGAATACAATCCTGGGCCTTGAAAGGCAAATCCTGTGGCGACATGGTACCCCTGAAAGAATTGAATCCGACAACGGGACTCACTTCCGGAACACCCTAATAGACACCTGGGCCAAAGAGCATGGCATTGAGTGGGTGTACCATATTCCGTACCATGCACCAGCTTCTGGGAAAATTGAGCGATATAATGGACTTTTAAAAGCTACATTGAGAGCAATGGGAGGTGGAACATTCAAGCATTGGGACACACACCTAGCCGAAGCCACCTGGTTAGTCAACTCTAGAGGATCTACCAATCGGGATGGCCCTGTCCAAACAAAGTTTCCACATACTGTAGATGGAAATAGAGTCCCAGTAGTGCATCTGAAGAGCATACTGGGAAAGACAGTTTGGGTCATCCCTGCTTCGGGCAAAGGCAAACCCATATCTGGAGTTGTTTTTGCACAAGGACCTGGTTGTACCTGGTGGGTAATGCAGAGAGATGGAGAAGTTCGGTGTGTACTTCAACGGGATTTGATTTTGGGGGAGAATAACCAATATAATTACTAAGTAGGAATTGTAGTATAATGACTGTTGAATAACATGTTGTTGTATATTCATTATAACCAGAATTATAATTGTTATATATTGTATAAAATATTTTGTTGGTTTTGGTTATGACGTAAATGGCATGGAATGAGGGGTGGATGATGTCCTGGTTTCAGCCAGGGGCTTCAGCCAGGAAGGGGTTAACCTGCTGGGCTCGGGACAAATGACTCAGATTGGCCAATAGGATCATTCCATGCCAGTTACATCATGCCGAGTATAAAAAAGCAGGGGGTGTTGCAGTGTTGGCGCGCGAACAGCAGGGACCGGGAGGGAGCGTGCTCTCGGCTCCGGGCTTTGTTTACTCGCGGCGCGAGCTCGGGTCCTTTGTGTTGCGGCTGGGGTTTGCGCGGGCTGCGGCGCGGTGTCCGTTACGGGGAGTGCGCGATCTGAACTGCTCATCTCGGCAAAAGGTTGTATTGTTCATTGCTATCTGTTCTTCCCCTGTTATTTCCAGTAAAGAAATACCCTTATCCCAACCTGCGGGGTTCTGGTGTTTTGGTTTCCCCCCCCCCTGCTCCAGGGGAAATCTGAACGCGTGGTCCCCGGCTCCGGTGAAACCACCACACAGGCCATCAACTTCATTCTGTGGAAATGTGTTTCTGCTGAATGTACAGGGCATGCATTCTAGGATGGTGTTTCAGAATCATCAGAGTTTTTAATATCATAAACATGAGGGCTTTTAGAAAAGTAATAGTTCAAATTCAGAAAGCACATCAGACTAAAAAGGAAATACAATAACCTGTTTACTTAAAACACATTCCATTAGTCTGCAATATAAATGGTAAACTTTTTAACAAAAATAAAACAAATTGTATTTTCATCTAAATTCTTGAATTCAGTGCTCCATATGTAATTATATTCTTATCTTGTAAGATCTTTGTGGAGTTGATGTGGTTATTGTTAATTTTGCAGAATGGTGGATGTAGGAGGCCAACGATCGGAAAGAAGAAAATGGATACACTGCTTTGAAAATGTCACATCTATCATGTTCCTAGTAGCTCTTAGTGAATATGATCAAGTACTTGTGGAGTCAGACAATGAGGTAAGCAAGTATCAGCATAAATCACTAGTTTTTAAGAAAAAATAATTTATCAAAAAATAACTTTACATTTTCATAGAATAATAGAATGCTTTGGGTTGGAAAGAACCTTAGACATCATCTAGTTCCAATCCCCCTGCCACTTCCCAGTGGGATGGGGGAGAGAATTTAAAATGGAAAAAAAACGTAACCCAGACCCATGGACTGAGATAAAGACAGATTAATAGGACAGAAAAGGGAAATTAATAACTGTTGTTATTATTGTTATTGTTGTTGGGTTTATTTTTATATACAAGTGATGAACACCACAATTTCTCTGCAAGACCTCAAGTTGCTCCGCCTCCCGGCCCATCCCCCAGTTATATGTGGAACATGATGTCATATGCTATGATATATATACCTTAGGTTAGTTTGGGTCACCTGTCCTGGCTGTGTCCCCTCCCATATTCTTTGGTGTCCTCCACCTTCTTGTTGGCAGGCCAGAATGAGAAGCTGAAAAGTCCTTGACTGCTTGGCAACAACTAAAAACATCAATGTGTTATCAACATTATTCTCATCCTAAAGCCAAAACACAGCGCTTTTCCTGTCTTTTAATATATATACACAGATATCATTCCCTTAGTAAATGGATCATTGCTATGAAATGTCTGTTCATAAATGTCCATTCGGTTCATTTAGTCCATGACTTAGGGCTCCATCTGTCATAACAGATTGTTCCATGCTGCATCTGGAGCATGTATCTGTCATAATCCATCCTCATGGTATGTAAGTTGAATATGTCAGTCTCAAGGAAGTTTATGGACACTTCTTGCTGAAAGCAGTTCTGGTTTCATCAAAGTTCTTTCTTTGTTAATCTGGATAGTTCATACTATAAAAATGTTAATATGACCTATAGCGATCATAATAATGATGACATGCATTGTTTTCTATAAATTTCCATCATACAATTTAAATCAATGGCTATTCTCACACAAACTCAACTCCCCTTACAAATTGTACTGTCCCATCCTTCTGCATCACCCACCAACTGCACCCAGGTCCTTGAGCAAAAACAATCCCACAAATGAGTTTGCTTTTGTCTGAAGCAGGGATGATCCAAACTATTTTCCCCAATATACTTTTCAGCATATGAAGCCTATCATTAGGCAACACAGCATTTCGAGACGCAAGATACCAGTGTGATTGGTTCTTTTTTTTTGTAAATCAAAGGCTTTGCTCACAGTCATAGCAATGAAGTTATAGAGACTTATGGTATTTGTTAGAAATGACACAAGGTCCTAAACCAAGGACTCAAGGTAGAAACGTTAGCGAAGCAGTAATTTATTATACGGTCTTGCAAGAGCGGGTGACCCAAAAAGTAGGCACACTTTTGGTCAGAGCCCGCAACCTTTTTATACCATGTTCTTGTACATTATTCATTACTTGTCCCGCTTCGTATTAAGATGAGTTCTAGGAAATGATTTCCATAAACTCCTCCCAATCATGTCTGCGTGTTGCCTCATGGTGGTAGTCGTCAGGTGTCTTAGTGATGAAGGCTTGATGTTTTCCTCCTTCCCCCGTTTAACTATGGATTTTCACGGGATTAACCACGGCGCCTTACAATGCTCATTGCATGTCTGGCAGATTCCTTTCCCATAGGTGAAGAAAATTAAAATGCATGAATCTCTTTGTCTAGGACAACTGCTTACTGGCAAACGTTTGTTCTTGTCTTAACCCTTCCCGGCAACTGGGCAACTGACATGGCCTAGGGCTGAGGGAAGTCAAAGCTCAATACAGGTTTTAGATTAGGTAAACCCCACGTTGTCTTGCCAGTTTGCGTTAATGTGGCAATTTTGGTGCCCCAGTATGAATAAGCACTGTGGAAACCTGTTGGTTGAGCTGTTTCCCTCAGCTACCTTTTATTGGAGAGAATGGTTTTTGCCATAACAGCAAAACTTATATTAATAGTACTCCCTTCTAGTTCTCCACTTTACAAGTCAGCACAAAGAATTACAGCAACCCATTTTGGTTTGCAAAAGCAACATTTCCAATATTTCCCACAGTATTTATGGTGTATTAGTTATGCTTCTACTTTTTTGTAATGGAGGTCTGGAGTTATTTAAGTTACTGAGATGTCATAGTCTTGGAGCAATTCAGCTGTGACTATTGCCGATTGGCTCGGCCTTGGCCAACAGCAACTCTGGTCTTCAAGTGGCTGATATTTACTTTCTGGGGCCTGCAGAGAGCTTTTAGCTGTTTTTTGCAGCAGCCATCTTTGCAGACCCCGTTCTCTAACAGCACCCAGCTACACAAAACTGCAACAATGAACTTACACAGTCCTAAATAGATCTCAGACTCTCCCCAACTGTTTTTCTCTTCTTTTTAACTGTCTTCCTCTGTCAGTTATTTATTCCTCTTGTGCCTAGCTGATCTCTCTCCTGCATTTTTACATTTGACATTGTAAAGTTTTTCCCTGTATTGACCTTGGCTGGAGGCCAGATGCCCCCCAAAGCCACTCTATAATGAGAAATAAAACCAAATCTTAAAACACCTTTCCCCCACCCCTCTCTTCTTACTTTTCTGTTGGAGTATAAAGGGCTACAGATCCTCTGTAGCTCAGACTCCAAAAACCCAGTGGTCGACCTCATGAACAGTGCCACATACAAGGCAGAAAAGAAACAAACTATTAACTCCTGAAGTGATGAAAATCACCAAGATCATCACTGCTATATCCAGGAGTAACACATATGTGCTCTCTCTGCTGCTTGCATCCCATGCAATGTACAAACCATTCCTATATAATCAGGGCATCATGTTGTTTAAACACATATATCCCCTTACCAGACAACCTGACCTCGTCCGGTCCTTCCCACTGTCCTGTGCTTACTTTGAGCCAGTCTTTCAGTAAAAGCATACCCCAATTTTGGCAAAACTAGCAGCGTATTTGCTGATTGGTGGACAGCACTTGGGTGTTTGACAAAGCAGTAAGGTATTTCAGGAAATAAATTGTCAAAGAATTAGGTGACAGGCTCTTTCCTAGTGCTCTTCCAAATAAGAAGCTAGTAAGCACGGCTCAATCTGAGGTACAGTATTTCCCAAGACTGTAAGAACAGTTCCTGCTTCAGAAAACAAATGCATCTGGCTACATGCGTTTGGCCTTTACATCAGAGGATGTCCCTTTCTTAAAAATAAACTAAACACTAAACATAGAGACATGCTGATATTAGATTTCAGAATTTGAGAATTTTTATCTGCCTCCAGTTCCCAAATCAAAGGCACTACCCAAGGCAGTTCCCAAATCAAAGGCAGTGAGCATAAAGTCACTTCACTCTACACAAGTTTAAACCTCAGAGTGAAGTGCTCTTGTCAGGCCTGTAGGATGAGACAAGTATATGCTCCAGGTTCCGACATGACTTTCCACTCCTTTACTGGACCTTTCACTCGTGACACATGCATCCATCCTTTTTCAGCAGTTCTCACAGCTGTTTCTGTAGTTAATAAAACAAGAAAAGGTCCTTCCCAGAGAGGGTATAAGCTTTCTTCCTTCCATGTTTTTATTAGAACTTTATCTCCTGGCTCCAACTGATGGATTGCAAACCCCAAAGGTGGTGTTTGGGCCGTCATCCCAAACTCTCTTAATTCTTTAAATCTTTTTCCAATGGTAATTACATATTTTGGATTTTGTGATCCTCAATTATATTATTCCCCAATGGCATTCCTTGGAAATAAGGCATACCATATAACATTTCATATGGCGACAATCCAGTTTCACTATGTGGTTTTGTTCTTATGTTTCTACCTTCCCCGAGCTTTGTGGGTGCCACGGAGTGTGGGATTCCCACTTAATACCCAATGATTGTTTATTACTTTCGAAGTAATCAATATACTGGATTATCCCATATCTAGGTATTAAATGTTCCAATGAAATTTTAACCACAACTTGTGCCGTAGCTCGTGCTACAGGGTAAGCTTCTACCCAGTGTGTTAAATGGTCCACTATTACCAATATATATTTTATTCTCCCTACTTTAGGCAATTCAGTGAAATCAACTTGTATTTTCTCAAAAGGTCTGTAAGTGGTTTTCCCTTCCACCCATGGCCGCTTGTCAAAATACTTTCTTATTTAATTTGCTTTACTATCTTGAAAATTCCAATACAACCAAGTTGTTTAAGAAAATGTTTGCTTAATGCCTTTGTACCCCAGTGTGTTTGTGTATGCAAACGTTTCACTATCTGCCTGATGTATGCTTTTGGCAACATTTCTCGCCCATCGGGCAGTACCCATTCTCTATTTCTTTTGTCCTTAAAATTTTTACTATTAATTCTTCATGTATTAGATTCCTCCCTTGAGTATTAATCAAACCTCTTTCTTCCCAAATTTCCCCAAAAGTGTAGACCGCCCCATACGCATATTTAGAATCCATAAATATAGTTCCACTTTTTTCTTTTAATAATTCCAGGGCTCTGCATAAGGCATACAGTTCCCAAGCCTGAGCTGACCATGATGGGCTCAGAGGTCCTGATTCCACAAGTTTTAAGTTTTTATTTATTACTGCATATCCCGATTTTCTTTTTCCTTCTATTACTCGTGAGGAGCCATCTATAAACAATTCGTCCCCATTTTCCAACTCAGTATCTCTTAAGTCTGGCCTCACTTTTGTCTGGGTCTCAATTACTTCTAAGCAATTATGTTGCAATTCCTCCAGGGGTTCTCCAAACAAAAATTGTGCTGGACTCTGGGCCTAGTCTCCTTTTTAGTTTGTGGAGGTCTTAAAGATAGTATCCCGGATACTCCATCAGGATCTAACTTTTTCTTCCCCTTACTTAGCCAATGTCCTAAGGTTTTTACTTCCTGCTCTACAAACTGTAGCTTAGATCGGGACACCTTTAAACCCCTTTCCCCCCCCAAATTGAACAATTTAATGTTGGTGTTTCGGGTCCCCTCTTCAGTTTCTTCCGCTATTAATAGATCTTCTACATATTGTAATAATTTTACTTTCTTGGGTATAGTGAAATCTTTTAGAACTTTTTCTAAAGTTTGTCCAAATAGATTTGGTGACTGTAAACCCCTGTGATAACACAGTCCATCTTAATTGTTGTTTTCGTCCCGTATCGGGGTCCTCCCATTCAAAAGCAACATAATCTCTGGATGCCTCATCCAGAGGACATGTCCTTCAAATCTCCTACACTATACCTGGTGTATTTGGGAGATATATGACTCAATAAGGTATATGGATTTGCCACCACAGGGAATTTGGTAATTGTTAAATTTGTCCCCTTGACTGAATGCCCAACTTTAATTTAAAAATGAAATCCCTTCCTAATAAATTATATTCTGCTTCCGGGAGCAAAAGTGCAGGCTTCTGCACCTTCTTTAGCATGACAAAGCACATCGTGCCACCTCTCCCTGCTAAAGGAGGAACAAATTTACATCTCTGTTTGGCACAAAATGCTGGTAATTAACAATTAACCCCTCTCTTCTTACTTTTCTGTTGGAGTATAAAGGGCTACAGATCCTCTGTAGCTCAGAGTCCAAAAACCCAGTGGTCGACCTCAAAACTCCTCTGGTGATTTCTGCCAGACACTCCAAGTAGGACCTGTGGTGGTTCAGCCCCAAGCAGTGGCTGAGCATCACACACATCTTGCTCACTCCCAGAGAAAAAAACCCCAGAGCCTCAATAGGTTGGGAAAAGGACAGTTTACTGACAAAAGCACCGTGAAAGGGGAACAATAACAGCCCCTGGCAAGTTACACTCACAGGTGCCTTACCACCCAACAATAAACCTAAGCACTGCATGCAAAGACCAACTGAAATCCCCAGCCACATTCAGACCACTTTGGAGATAAACAGGAGCACCCCTCCCTTGACCAGCCCATCTGATGGGAGAGTGATGTCAAGTGGTGTGGAAAACAGCCACAGCCAACTACAACTCCACTCGCCTGTGCTGGCTGGTTCGGGAAGTTAACTCTCCACACTATCTACATCATGCCCAGATCTTACATTTTAAATTGATATAGGTGGTTCATAACATATCATTTAATGGACTGATTTGTTATACAGCAACAATTTAGCAGCTGTCCTCACCTAAAATTAAATCCCCTTGGGGTACACACTAGACTTCCCCATCCTTTCACATCACCCACCAAGCGCACCCGGGTCCTTGAGCAAAAACAATCCCATGAATAGGTTTGCCTTTGCCTGAAGCAGGAATAACGCAGGCTGTCTTCACCAACAGGTTTATCATGCCCACTACAGGGACCTTATCCTCTTCTACAGTCTGGGAGTTTGGATTGGGCAGGGCCAGCGCGATTGGTGCACATCCCAGTTTTTTAGGGTTCCACCACCCATTGCTTTTAGCATAGTTTTTAACAGTCCATTATACCTCTCAATTTTCCTGGAGGCTGGTGCGTGGTAGGGTATATGATATACCCATTCAATGCCATGCTCTTTGCCCCAGGTGTCTATGAGATTATTTTGAAAATGAGTTCCATTGTCCGACTCAATTCCTTCTGGAGTGCCATGTCGCCAGAGGACCTGCTTCTCAAGACCCAGGATGGTGTTCCAGGCGGTGGCATAGGACACAGGATAAGTTTCTAGCCAGCCGGTGGTTGCTTCTACCATTGTGAGCACACACCACTTGCCTTGGCAGTGGTGCGTGCTCACAATCAGCTATCATCTATAGCAGAGAGGTTTTAACCACTTGGCTTGCTTGATCAAGGCACATGTCTCACATTCATGGATGACCTGTGAGATAGCATCCATGGTCAAATCCACCCCTCGATCATGAGCCCATCTATATGTTGCATCTCTTCCTTGATGGCCTGAGGTGTCATGGGCCCAGTGAGCTATAAATAATTCACCCTTACTTTGCCAATCAAGATCCACTTGAGCCACTTAAATCTTAGCAGCCTGATCAACTTGCTGGTTGTTTTGATGTTCTTCAGTGGATCAACTCTTGGGTATGTGGGCATGTCCATGACATACTTTTACAGTTAGGGTCTGTAGCTGGGTAGAAATATCTTGTCACGATGGAGCAGCCCAGATGGGTTTGGCTCTGCACTACCAGTTGCTTTGTTTCCATTGCTGACAGACACCACCCCCACAGGGCATTGCCCATAATCCATGAGTCACTACAGAGGTACAGTTTTGGCCACTTTTCTCATTTGGCAATGTTTCAAGATAGCTGGATGACTTTTACCTCTGCAAACTGGCTGGATTTGCCTTCTCCATCAGCAGCTTCTGCAACTTGTTGTGTAGGACTCCATACAGCAGCCTTCCACCTCCAATGTTTACCAACAAGGTGACAGGACCCATCGGTGAACAGGGCATATTTTTTCTTATTTTCCAGCCATTCACTATACAGTGGGGCCTCTTCAGAACGCATCACTTCCTCCTCTGGTGATATTCCAAAATCTTTGCCTTCTGGCCAGTCTGTGAATACTTACAGGATTCCTGGGCAATTGGGGTTTCCTTTTTGAGCCCCCTGCACAATTAGCTGTTTCTGACTCTCATTCATACTGTAGTTCTAGCATGCCTGGCACTGCAGCACTCAGGGGTGGTATGATTTACACCCAGGCCACAATAGTCCACTATCAGCCTCCACTCTCCATTAGACTTCTGCACTCACCATATGGGACTGTTGAAGGGTGAGCACATTCTACCAGTCACTCCCTAACTCTCCAGTTGATGAATCAGTTTCTGAATAGGAGTCAGGGAATCTCTGTTGGTGCGATATTGTCATCTATACACTGTCATGGTAGCAATTGGCACCCAACTCTTTGATGTTATATGCAGACCAATAACAGCCCATGGAACACTTCACTTACACCCAATTACACAGATTACCCCACCCATCTAAAGACAAACCAGACACCCTGACCACATTCAGAGCACTTCCCCAACCAGCCCCTTTTATGGGGGAGTTATGTCAGGTGGTGTGGAAAACACTCTGGGCTAACTCGGCTCACCTGTGCTGACTGCTTGGGGAGGTTAACTCTGGCCTGTCCAGAACCAGGACAGATTTTTTTTTTTTCCCAAATGTAGAAAAAATGATTGTGTATCAGAGGTAAGGTCATTTAAAGAGCTGAGAATATCTTTCTTAAAAATAAATACAGAAATATGCAAGGAAATATATATCACATTCTCAGTAAAATTATAAGTAATTTCACCTTTATGAAATGTGGAGACTGTCTAAGCCTGCAGTTCTGCAAATTTACTTAAAAATTCACATTTTAGAACAGCTGCAAGCTGTTGAATTAAATTTCAATTAATTTCAATTTAATTCTATTTCAGTGAATTAATAACATTTAAGTTCATGCATGAGATAACATGTTGTTTTGAAAAGAGTGGACCTTGATTATGGAATATATATTCCAGATATAGGATGCTGTAGACATAAATTTGAAAAGTCAGTGTTCACTACTCATTTTTCAGTCCATTAAAATTTCTTCATTCTTCCTTTTATATTTAAGAGAAACACTTTATTTTTTTAAAATAATTTTTAAAGTGAATAACTACTCTTTGCCAATTGGAAGTGATGTCATATACAAAAGCATATGTGTTGGGTGTGATGTCCATGTTTTATCTTTCCAATTCCACCATTTTCCTGCTAGCAGAGAGAATAGGTAGTGAAAATGCTTTCACAGATGCCTTAGATTTTGTGATTGCTTCTGCAGGTATAGAGGATAATAACTATAGGAATATGTCTCTAGTTTTCTTTTGTCATTGTTGGGGTTTTTTTTACAAGTATTGTTTCTCTTTTACTTCAGATACACTTGTCACATTTTCCTTATTCTGTGTCTGAAAAAAACTACATGAGCATGCATTCTGACAATTAAAATGTGAAATACTCTCAGGGCAACTTTTCTATGTAATGGAAGTGTGGAGTTTTTTAAGGTACTGAGATGTCACAGTCTTGGAACAATTCTGACTTTTTCCTTTATTAACAGTAGTTATATCACTATAGGGTATATAATCAATATATAAATACATATGTAATTTTACTTTATAAAAAAGTTAAAAATAACTTCCTAATTAGTTCGTTCATTTGCACAAGTTAAGTGTTTAGATAAGTCAACAATTAATTCTGAATTAATTTCAGATAGAAATATTGTCTTAAAATTCCTCTGAAACTTTAAGAAAATATTTCTTTACTGTGGTGGATTGACCCTGGATGGAGGCCAGATACCCATCAAAGCCATTCTATCACTCCCCTTCTCAGTTAGACAGGGAGAAAATATATAATGAGGCTTATGAGTGGAGATGAGTCATCTTCTTCAATCGCTGTACCAACATGGAGGAAGGGTCTTCACCTGGGCAAGGGTCTTGACCTATGGGTGTGGGTTTTAGTATTATACTGAAGACAGTTCAGTTAGGTACGCCTGAACTTCGGTTTTCACTGCCAAATTGGCTGTGTGTGTATTAGATGTTCTTAGTGTTCCGGGACAGTTAGTTTAGAGGTGTTCCTTTAAACAATTCCCTTTGATCCTTTTCTTAGCAACCACCTAGCAACTATCTACATTCTTAATTATAGGGCCATTGTAATACAGAAGCATGGTTAAGTTTAAAAATAGATATCAGTTTCACAGTTAAAGAAGCAAAAGGTCTCACTCTGTCTCAAATCTGGTGGTTAATTTAGCAATATACACACAGAGCAGAGGTATTTTATTGCATATTTTGCAGATATGGGTGTATGTCCCAACATGGTACATCAAAGCTCCATTGCAGTGATTATCTATACACTTAATATTAACATATTTATGTTTATACTACATATGCATTATTTATCATGATATGATTGGATAAAAAGCCTTTGCCTCCTATGTAAATTAGTGTGCATGCCTAATAGTTCTTTCTTTTGAGTCAGTTGTGTAATTACAGGGGGTGGTCCATGAGTCCGTGGTCAGTTGGAATTACCTTTCCCTTGATTTCTTTCTTCTTTGGCAATCTTTAGCGGTTCTTCAAGGTTTGTTGTTCAAACTAATGATATATCAGTTATGCTTCTACTTTTTGACAATCATATATATTGTTTGGATAAACATTAACTAACACGGAGGCAGGGCTATACAATGGACATCTTTAGCAGCAATAGTCTTGGTTTGAATTACATGCTGCGTTTGATTTCACTGTAACATGGGTACTGTGGCCTTCAAACTCATGTGTAGAAACCATCTATCTGTTTATCCCATATTCTCTAACCAAAACAGGGCTGTCTTGCCACCATAAGACTCCCTTTTTCATTGCTTATCTGGATGGTTTGCCCTGTTGCCACAGTGGCAGTTAAGCTCTCAGGTTGGATCTCAGAGAGATTCGCTCCAGCGGTTTTGCATCTTGTGAATGTTTGAGACATTCCTCAGACAGGCTCAGGGGATCTTCACCCCCTGTTCCCTTATCAAGTTTTATCTCTTACCATTGTCCATGCTCTTCTGAGAAAATGTCCTTTGTTTCAAAGGGTCAAATTAGCTTTGATATTTGAACTATTTGTTTGGATAGTTTGTTCTTCCAATTGGTCTCTGACAACCTGGCACTTTAACCTTGTTGAATCTCATACAGTTGACCTTGTCCCATTAATCCAGCCTGTCCATATCCCTCTGTAGAACCTTCCTACCCTTAAGCAGATCAGCACTCCTGCCCAACTTGGTGTCATCTGCAAACCTGAGGGTGCACTCGATGACTTCATCTAGATCACTGATAAAAATAATAAACAGAACTGGCCTCAATACTGTTCCTTGGGGAACACCACTTGTGACCATCTCCACTGGATTTAACTGCATTCACAACTGTTTGGGCCCAGCTAACCATCCAGTTTTTTACCCAGTGAAGGGTGTGCCAGTCTAAGCCATGAGCAGCCAGCTTCTCCAGGAGAATGCTGTGGGAAACGGTTTCCAAGGCTTTACTAGAGTCCAGGTAAACAATATCCACAGCCTTTCCGTCATTCTCTAAGAGGATAACTTTGTCATAGAAGGCCATCATGTTAGTCAAGCATGACCTGCCTTTCATAAACCCCTGCCAAATGGGCTTGATCACCTCTTGTCCTGTTCATGCCATGCGATGGCACTCAAGATGATCACCTCCAGAACCTTCCCTGGCACTGATGTCAGACTGACAGGCCTATAGATCCCCAGATCTCCATCTGTCCCTTCTTGCTAACCTCCAGTCAACTGAGACCTCCCCAGTTAGACAGGACTGCTGATAAATGATAGAAAGTGGCTCAGTGAGCACTTCTGCCAGCTCTATCAGTAGCCAAAGTGCTTGTTGCTCTGTTTTTCTTCTTTTTCCCCTCAGAGTTCTGCCCAATATCGAGCAGTATTTGGTAGATACTGGCCAGGGCCCAGTGCGGAGATCGGCGATGGGCAACGCGCAATTCGATAGGAATTTTAGGTGAAGCCGTTTATTGGGTGAAATCACACAGATTATATACATTTGTTACTGCAAGCGTGGCAAGCTAAAAAGCTGCCAACTGGTTACACACACTGTTCACAGCAAACTGATTGGTTAGTAATTAGAACAATTTCTGATAAGCATATCTTATAGCTAAACACTGTTAGTTTACCTTTGATGTCTAAAAGCATCCGCACACCTGCTGTTTTGACCATCTATTATGGCTGGTTCTTAACATGTTCCGTTACTCCCAAGTACCTTCCCATAACTCCTTCTTGGTTTAGGGCAATGATTATCAAGATCCTCTCAGCATGAGTAACTTTCCTGTCTCACGGGAACACGAGGATATTGTCAGGGCCTATGTCTTCTGTGAGGAGAGTCAGGCTGCTGGCAGGCCTGCTGCCTTCCCTGACAACCCAGCACAGTGCAGTAAGTTGTGCCGCATTTCAAATATTCTTCTAAAACAGTGTTTTAGGAATGATTTTAATACTGGTTTTAAGATATACAGCCTTCCTTTTATAATTTTACTCCCAGGACAGTAAGAGAGAGCACTGCCCATGGGATATCCTCTTTAAAGAAGTCACTACCTTTCCCATCTCTTCTTCCATGTTGCCATCACGTTTTTATGCACATACAATGTACTGAGTAGCAGTATTTTGTGTTATACTAATAAAAGTAGATTTGTTGTGAATTAAGGCTACTGAATAAACCTTACAGAAGATTGCAGGGCACTTTTCAGCATATGAAGCCTATAATTAGGCAGCACAGCATTTTGAGCCAGTTATCATAATTTATCAAGTATGTATGGTTTGGATTTCCATTATGGTCTGATATCAAGGCAAGGAGAAAAAACACAGTGTCCACATCTTCGTATGACCCTTACGGAATTTATTTAATTTATCTGGTACATGTGATGGCTCATGCTCATTCATTACTAACATATTGATGAATGATGCTAACATATTTACCCAAGTATTAGACGCAAGATACCAGTGTGATTGGTTCTTTTTTTTGTAAATCACAGGCTTTGCTCACAGTCATAGCAGTGAAATTATAGAGACTTATGGTATTTATGATGTATCGGGACTGATGGACAGAATTCCTGGGCTCCTGTGAATCTAGTAGGTTATATGGAAGAAAAACTAACAATGAGATCTCTGATAACATTAAGAGGCTGACCAGAAATGTATGCTTGCTTCAATTTGATAAAACTGATTGTTGCGCCCTTGGTCTTTATGGAATCAAAATATGATTGGACAGGGCTCTGAGGAATATGATCTAGTTGAAGATGTCCCTGTTCATTGCAGAGAGCGTTGGACTAGATGGCCATTAAAGGTTCCTTCCAACTCAAACTATTCTACGATTCTATGATTTCTAATTAAACTTTTGTTTTCTCCTTCAGACCCCACTTTTAAAAAACATTTGGTACTTTTTTCTTCACTAGTGGGTCGTGCAAATATCCTGCACAGAGACCAGTTATTAGAGTTGAAACAGACCCTCACAACACCGCAATATGTGACAGTGTAGTGCAGGAGGCTGAGACAGCTTCTGCAGAGCAGCAGCCATGGTAATGTGCATAGGCAGTGCCTTCTGTACTTATCCAGCGGTTGGGGTTTTTTTGTTTTCATGTTTAGGATTTTGTTCCCCACACACAATACTGTACTGGAGCTTTGCACTGACTCTCAGGAGGAGATGCTGAAAACTCTTTTTTTTGATGCTTAAATTGAACAGGGGGTGACCTACAAAGAGCAAAAGACTTTCTGACCTATTTTTCAGAATGAAAATACTTATTTTCCAGGTCCAAAAAAAAATAATTATGATAAATCTCTTACTGAAAGGGAGTTTAAAACTCACTGAAGACAATAGAAATCTTAATAATAACATCAGTTGGTACTGGGTCAGGTCAGTACTGTTTTGTTGGCTTTTTGAAGGTTGTTTTCTTGTCTTTTCTTATTCCTTAAGGTGAATTAATGCTAGCTTCTGTTTTAACTTGCAGGCTATTTTGCTAACTATCTAGTTCAATCTTAATTTGCATTAAAACTGTAATTCCAGTTCAAAGTGCTTGTGTGTGTGTGTGTGTGTGTGGTAGCGGCATGCTGATTTCTTAAGTAGTTGTCACTCTCTGATGGCACTTATGAACAGAGTGGGTGGGTCTTATTAGTACACTTATTTCTGGATAGGAAAAGTTAACAAACAGCCTGTCTTTTCTGCAACAACACTTTCCCTAAATAACTTGATTAATTTATCTCCCAGGTTTTCTGGGAAACTGCACTGCGCATTTGTAAAAGAATTATTATGGGGGTATATTCAGAAAACTTATGGCTAAGTAGAACCTTTTGACTCCAGGAGATTTGATAGAATATGTCAGAATTTTGCTGTTCAATTTGTCCCAACATCTTCAGCTCCTCGTTTCATCTCCAGAGTATATTGCACAGATTGATTAAGCAATTTAGTATAGATGTCTTGCTATATTAATAATGAAAATATATAGTTTTCCTCAATTGGCTATGTTGTCACTTTTCTACGCTTTTCATTCAGTTCCCAGAAGCTTTTCCAGATAAAATTTCTATTTCAAGAAATATCAGTTTGAAATTACTGCTTTATTTTCTATGTGTTAGCCAGCAGGTGGCAATCTCTTTGAAAATACAGTTTAAAAGTACACAGAATAAATGCCTCATTTTGCATTGCTTTTATTTTATTTATCTCCATTTTCAATTTCATAAATATAGTTTACAAGTACAATATTAATGCAGTACTTCATCTTCTAAATTGAAACAGATTTTTTAAAGAATCTTCCAGTTGTTTCCCTCTGCCTATCCTATATACAACTTAGGCTCTTCTCAAGGTATTAAAGGAAGAAAAATGTGGTGGTTTGACCCTAGCCGGAGGCCACCAAAATCGCTCTATCACTCCCCTTTACAGCTGGACAGCAATTGCTCTACAAGCAATTAAATTAATTTTTAAAATAGAAGCAGCTAACTGGTGCAACAAGAACCAGCAAATGAACTTATAGACAGTAGTCAAACTTACTTTTGCCTTTTTAAGTTACATTACTGTTGCTTAAAATTTTAAACTTTATTTCAAATCTTGCAATGGATGAGTTTGGCCTCAAACAAACCAATACCTTAATTTGACTTCTTGGCTAATAGGGACATGGGATTTCACTTGAATTTCTCCATCAAACCTAAGCTTTAAGCTAACCAAAAGCATTCCTTTGAGATAGCTAAGAAAAAGTGTTTTCTTCTAAATACCTCAAGGGTTGTCGAAATCCAGGCTCCAGAACCAAGCCCTCTCAGGGCTTATCTGTCATCCATGGCCAGGATGACATATAATATGACCAGGAGTTACCTAAGGTCATTGCCCTCAGTTACAAATTTCATCTCATCTCTGATTTAAACTCAGTTTCTAGATCCAGCACATCCTTAAGATTTGCTAGTTAGGTTCTATCTTTCAGTTTACTTTCCCGTATTTTTTTACTGAAATCGTATTTGTCGCAGTTTTGCGTGACTAGGTTCTAATGGAGAAGGGGGCGTCCTGCAGGGATGGCTCCTGCAAGAAGTAGCTAGAAGCTCTCTGCAAGCCCCAGAGAGTAAACATCAGCCGATTCAAGGCCAGAGTCATTGCTGATCAAGGCCGTGACAATCGGCGATGGTCACAGCACCTCTGTGAATCACATTTAGGAGGAAAAAAAATGCAGACAGCTGCATTTTGCCACCAGAGAAGGGAGTGAGAAGATGTAAGAAGCCGTGCAGACACCAAGGCCAGGGAAGAAGGAAGGGGGGGGAGAATGAGGCACTCCAGGTGCTGGAGAGAGAGATTCCCCTGCAGCCCATGGAGAAGACCATGGTGAAGCAGGCTGTCTCCCTGCAGCCCGTGGATAATGACAGGGAACAGAGATTCCATCTACAGCCTGTGGAGAGACCGACTCATGCTGCAGCAGGTTTGCCGGGGGACTTGTGACTCTGTGGGAGACCAGGCTGGAGCAGTCTGGGCCCGAAGGTCAGCACCCCATTGAAGGGAGCTGCGCTGATGTAATTGGTGAGGAGATGACGCCCCAATAGAAAGGACTCACGCTGGAGAAGTTCGTGGAGAACTGCCTCCCACGGGTGGGACCCCATGGTGCAGCAGGGGAAGGGTGTGTGTGGAATGCCCCCCCCCCAGCTAAGAAGGAAGATAACTCGTGAGGAACTAGCTGAAACCCCCACTCCCCATTCCCTGCCCCTCCCCATGCCACAATGGGGGGGGCCCTCCATGTGCCGCGATGGGGGTGGAAGAAGGGAGTGAAATTATGACTGAAGTCTGCTAAGAAGGGAGGGGTGGGGGGAGGTGCTTTAAGATCTGGCCGCGCTTCTCATTACCCGACTCTGGTTTCACTGGATGTGTAGTGTAGTTTTAATAAATTAGTTTTCTTTCCTTTATTCTGTGTTCAGCCTGTTTTGCCCATGACACTAATTGCAGAGTGATCTCTCCCTGTTCTTATCTCATCTCCTAAGCCTCTCAATATATATTTTCTCCCCTTTCCAGCTGAGAAGGGGAGTGATAGACTGGCTTTGGTGGGCATTTGGCCTCTAGCCAGGGCGAAACCATCACAGCACTGAGAATCTATTAATTCTTGTTCAAAGACCTCAAAATTATGCTTGGCCCCAAACCATAAGTAGAGATTATTTGTATATTCTGTATATAAAAAATGGTTGTTAAACTGTTTTTTTTATGAAATATCATGAATGGACTAAACAGTTTTTCATAAATACTCACACTGCTGTGCGATATCCCAGAATCAAACAAAAGAGAAAGTGTGAAAGTAGTTAACGCTAAAGTTTAAATTGTATAAAGGTAGAGCATTATATAACAGAAAAGTAAATTAGAATAAAAGTTTATATATATGCATGTGTGTGAACATGCATGAAAAGATATAATACATAGAGCAAATAATTTTGGCACAGAAGATAAATGTGTTATTTTCTTTAGTTTCCGGATAAACAATGAGAAGTGGAGATTTTATTTTTCATTGAAATCATATTTTAATTATATCTGGGACTTCATATTATTTCTCTGCTCCATGTCCAATTTTTCTGGACTGCTGAAAGCAAATAAAAAAACCCCAATGGTTTACATGTTTTTTTACACAATGCAGAAAAAAAAGTGCTCTGATCTCAACATTGTTTTCTTTCAGCCTTCATGGTAAGTTATGTAGGAGTAGCCTGTGAATAGGGAACTCAAAGTGCTGGAAGAAAAGTGGAAAAATGAAATACATTCTTCAGATAATTGTCTCCATGAAGAGTGAAAATATCTTGGCCTCTGTGTCCTCATGACATTTCATATTTTTGGCCCACATCAAAATAAAGTATGACTGGAACAGTCTACCAGTTTGTCAGAGCACACTGATGAATGCTACAGAAGTTCCATCTAGACTTTGGATACTCCTCTATTTTCAGAAGTATTTTGTCCAGATGCAAAACATGAGCATATAGGCCTGCATCTAGATAGCTGCATACAAGCACAAATGAATAGACCGTATTCATGTATTTAATTTAATTTTAATACAACAGTCTTTAACTTGAATATTTTTTAACAGTCCAAACAACTTTAATCTATACTGCCTAGGACGACTTAAAGATATTGTTTAAAAACACCAAACATTTTAGCTAAGCTGAGTAATTTATTAAAGATGCAATATGACATTTCAAACCCAAACAAAGGCTTAGAAAAAGGAGCAATACTCTTTATTTGGAAAGAACATTTCCCTTCTCTAATTAATTGGAATCAATAATGTAAAAAACTCTCTTAAGAGGATTATAAATTACCTGTCTGAATAGGACATATAAATGAATCAGACTGTAAAAATAAAGATGATTACTTATATTTGTTCTGTTACTCAGTGAAAACCCCAGCAAGTAAACCTCCTATGAAATGAAAGCGTTTAAAATTCTATTAATGTTAATATTAAAACGTCTGTTTCAACAGAGGCCTTTCAATTATTCTTTTATATGTGGTTTCATTTATCAATGAAAAGAAATCACTTAACAAGTAAAATAATGGAGAAAATATTGTTTTCCTAAGGCATAAAGATAGATATGCATGTGCATATATGTATATAGAGTACATATTATGTATATATAGGGCACTAGTGAAATTCCTTACTCAAAAGTCAAAGTGGAAAGGATATTAAAGTTCTAAATGCTAGTGAAATTTATCTGCAACCAAGTTATAAACTCACATTTTACAATCATATTTTGTATATATATATATTTAACAAAAATCTATTAACTCTGACCAAAATTATTTAAACTGGCATTTCTTCCCCAATTATTTTGGGCAATGGATGTTCTGCTTTACTTCTAAAAATCGTCCTTTATCAATCAATATTTTATGCCATCTCTAGCTTTTCAGTGTCCAGTGATACCTCAGAAAATACTTTTGATTTTTGATCGATTCAAAATTTTCAAAATTTAATTTAGCTTATTATAAATTTAGCAATGTTTAATCCGTTCATTTAGCTGAACTGTTCTGTTTTCCTTTGTGAATACACATGTAAAAAAGATCCCTCTATATAAAAAGCCCATACTTATATAGACCACCATAGACCTGCAGAAGTTATATGAAATCATGTAACTCTTAGACTTTTAGTGTGTTAACATGGAAAAGACCCTTGTCTAAGCATCAATAAATACCATTCTTTGTTTTGCCATTCCTATTAGTACTAACTACATAACAAGCTCTGCAAAGGTCATTAAAAATCTCTTTTCTATGAACCTAGATTTTACAACTATATTCTACTGTCTCAAGCAAATGATATTACTAGTTGTCCTGGAAAACTGGAACTCATTTCTATATTTATTGCCTGAGACCATGAGATTTTATATATTTAGAAGAGCTACTGGTGATCACTGAATGCAGCTTCTCCTTGAATATGGAATAATAATATAATTTCTATAGTACTTATTTTTTTTTAAGGAAAGAAGTTGAATTAAATAAATTTATTTATTGATAAAGATGTTAAAGAGTACTGGTCCCAAGACAGACCCCTGGGGGACACCGCTTGTCACTGGCCTCCACCTGGACATAGACCCATTGACCACCACCCTTTGGTTATGGTCTACGTGCTGTCAACCAGTTTCTTATCCACTGGATGATCCATCCATCAAATCCACATCTCTCCAGTTTAGAGATAAGGATGTGGTGGGGGACTGTGTCAAAGGCCTTGCACAAGTCCAGGTAGATGACATCGGTTGCCTTCCCTTTATCTACCGATGCTGTCACTCCATCATAGAAGGTCACCAGATTGGTAAGGCACGACCTTCCCTTGGTGAAGCCGTGCTGGCTGTCCCGGATCACACGCTCATCCCTCATGTGCTCCCACATGTCATCCAGGAGGATGTGTTCCATGATCTTCCCAGGCACAGAGGTGAGGCTCACCGGCCTGTAATTCCCTGGGTCTTCCTTGCTCCCTTTCTTATAAATGGGAGTGACATGACCTTTTTTTCCAGACCCGGGGACCTCTCCCGACAGCCACGATTTTTCAAATATGATGGAGAGCGGCTCGGCAACCATATCAGCCAGCTCCTTCAGGACCCTGGGATGCATGTCATTCGGCCCCATAGACTTGTAGACATTCAGTCTCATGAGGCGGTCTCGGACTTGCTCTGCCCTTACAGTGGGGGGGGATTTACTCCCCCAGTTCCCACCTAGAGGTCCAGGGATGCAAGGTTCTGGGACTTGAGAATTATGAGAATCCTGGCTGCCAGAGAAGACCCGAGGCAAAGAACTCATTCAGTACCTCAGCCTTCTCCACATCAGTTGCAGCCAGTTCTCCTTTCTCATGGGGGTTTCAGTCAGTTCCTCACGAGTTGTTTTCCTTCTTAGTCGGGGTGGGGTGAGGTTGGGGGGCGGGGGGGGGGGGGGCATTCCTCTCACTCTTCCCTTGCTCCAATGTGGGGTCCCACCCACCGGAGACAGTCCTTCACGAACTTCTCCAACATGGGTCCTTTCCCACAGGGCTTCAGCTCCTCGCCAGCTGCCCCAGCGTGGGTCACTTCTGTGGGGTGCAGTCATAAATTCATAGAATGTCTCTCAGTCTCTCAAGCCCAGACTGCTCTAGCCTGGTCCTCCATGGAGTCACAAGTCCTCCCCCCAGAAAACCTGCTCCACCATGGATTTCTCATTTCTATCTCATTCATCTCTGTGTCTCAATCTCTCTCCACGGGCTGCAAGTGCTGGCAGAAGCTTGCTCCAACTCTGGTCACAGCGTCCTCTGTATGCCTCCACCTGCTCCAGCACGGGGCCTCTCCATGGGCTGCAGGTGCGGTCTCGTCCTTTTCCATGGGCTGCGGAGGGACACCCGCTTCACCATGGTCTTTTCCACGGGCTGCAGGGGAGTCTTTCTCTCTGGCACATGGGGCACCTCCTCCTCCCCCTTCTTCATTGACCTTGGTGTCTGCACAGTTTCTTACATCTTCTCACTCCCTTCTCTGGTGGCAAAAAGCAGCTGCTTTCTTTTTTTTTTTTTTTTTTTTTCCTAAATGTGATTCACAGAGTTGCTATGACCATCGCTGATTGGCTCGGCCTTGGTCAACAGCGACTCCGGCCTTGAGTCGGCTGGTGTTTACTCTGTCGGGCCTACAGAAATCTTCTAGCTGCTTCTTGCAGAAGCCACCCCTGCAGGCCCCCCCTCCTCCTCCACCAGAACCCAGCATACAAAAACTACAACACATAGTCATTACTTTTCCGGTAAGTCATTATCATTGTTTTCCACCCTTTCCCACATGCGTACTGCAGTATTGAGGTAGTCTTCAACTCAGTTCACCTGTGCTAACTCAGCTCACCTGTGCTGACTGCTTGGAGAGGTTAACTCTGGCCTGGCCAGAACCAGGACACTCTTCTCTTTGTCCCTGAGGACAGTTTCCCAGGGGGTCCTATTGACCAACTCCTTGAAGAAATGGAAGTTTGCTTTCCTAAAATTCAGGGTGCTGACTACGCTCCTTGCCTGACACATACCTTCTTAGGACGCTGAACTCCACCAGTGTGTGATCACTGCAGCCCAGGCTGCCTCCAATCTTGACATCCCAGATGAGTTCACTTGCATTGGTGACTATCAGGTCCAGTATCGCATCCCCTCGGGTAGGTCTGTCTATTTCCCGACTTAGGAAGTTGTCATGAGGCACTCCAGGAACTTCCTGGATTGTCTACAGCTCAACATGTTCCTTTTCCAGTAGATGTTGGGGCGGTTGACATCCCCCAGCAGGACAAGAGCCTTTGAGCACGACACCTCCTGTAGCTGGAGTAAGAATGCTTCATCAGCAGCTTCTCCTTGGTCAGGCAGTCTGTAGTAGACACCAACCACAAAGCTCCCCTTGCTGCTTCAGTCCTACCCATAAGCTTTCAACTTCCTCTTAGCCATTCTTTAGGGACATCTCTTCACACTCTATCCATTCCTTAACATAGATGACCACACCTCCACCCCTCCTTCCTCACCTGTCCCTTCTGAACAGCTTGTAGCCATTGATAGCCACACTCCAGTCATAGGATTAATCCCACCAATTTTCACTGATGGCCACTAGGTCATAACTTTCCAGCAGCACAGTAGCTTGCAACTCCTTCTGTTTGTTGCCCATGCTGCGTGCCTTCATGTAGAGGCACTTGAGCTGGGTTGCTAGCCATGTTACCTTTCTAGAGGAACATCCCTTGAGGTGTTTCACGGGTGTTTCCCTGTCACTCTGACAGCATGCCTCAGGGCAACGTGTTGAAGCCCCCCACTAGCACCCCATCCCTGCTATGTCACCGCACAGCTTTTCAAAGACAAGCCTTGTATTATTATCCGCCTCCCCCTTCACATCTAGTTTAAAGCCCTGTTGATCATTCCCACAATTTCTTGGGCAAACACCCTCTTCCCCCTTTGAGAAAGGTGGTTCCTATCTGACACCGGCAAGCCTGGTGCAATGTAGGCCATCCCACTGTCAAAGAAACCAAAATATTTGAGCTGACACCAGCCATGAAGCCACGTACTAATAGACTGAAGTCCACCCATCGATCATGAGCCCCTCTATATGTTGCATCTCTTCCTTGATGGCCTGAAGTATCATGGGCCCATCGAGTTATAAATAATTCACCCTTATGTGGCCAGTCCAAATCCACCTGAACCGCTTCACTCTTAGTAGCCTAAGACTGAATACATGGGCACCTACGTGATGTACTTTTACAATCAGCTTCTCCAGATGGGCAGCAATATCTTGCCACAATGGGACAGCCCACAGCCCACAGATGGGTTTGCTTCTGCGTTGAGAGTTGCTCTGTTTCCATTTCTGCAACCACCCCCACAGGGCACTGGCCACCATCCATGAGTCAGTATGACTCATGGTAGAGCATTGGCCACTTTTCTCTATTGGCAATGTCCAGAGCTATTTGGATGGCTTTCGCCTCTACAAACTGGCTGGATTCACCTTCTCCTTCAGTGGCTTCTGCAACATAGAGTTGCTATGACCATCGCTGATTGGCTCAGCCTTGGTCAACAACGACTCCGGCCTTGAGTCGGCTATCTTCACCATACTCCAGCTCCAGGCTGTCAATGCTGTTATTTGTATAGAAATATGCTTATGCTTTCATCACTGAAAATGATTGAGCTGTATATTGTGGTAATATTATATTACTGCACTTCCTAGTGGTATTTATAAACTTTGTAAAGTGTTTTGAGATTTTTAGGTAAAAAATACTATATTCTATAATACACAACATAAATGTTAATATTTGTTTTGTAGAGTCGTCAATTCAGGAAGACTTTTATCATACTGAATGAGAAGTTATTGATTCTCTTTTCAGAGTTTTTTTTCTCTGCTTAGACTTACCACAAGCAACATAATTAGGATGCTCACCCAAATTCTAGCCTTCTTTTGAGAGAAAGAAATAGAAGAGACTGTAACAGTTGAACTTATCTAAGATCACAGAAAGACTGATTCAATTTAACTTCATCTGCCTGTTTGTCCTCTTAGTAGAGAGCATATAACTCATGGATGCTTCAGTTCTCTTTTTCTCCCTGTTTTGTTTTGCAAATGTGTTTTGTGAGGTTAATTGTCAACAGCATTTGTTTAAGAAGTTTCATTAATGGAAATATGGATATGAGCTTTTGTGAGGGAAGGGGTGAATTGAGATAAAAGTGATAATTCAGGCCTTTACAATTAGATATTCCATCAAAATGACAGTAATGAGCATTTTGATAAATTTATGTTTCTTTTATTTGTTAGTCAATAGCTTAAATGATAGCCAGATAATCTGGTTTATATATGGGAAATATGAAACCTGGATAGTAAGTGACAAAATAGTCACATCCCTTTTTTTTTTTTTGCCCTACAGTGTGGCTAGTGTTTATTGTCTTTGTGTCTGATGTAACTTAAAAGTAAAAAAGAAATCAGGAAAATTCAGGGTACTGATTTCAGTGAAGACTGGAAAAACAATATTTTAAAATCTTAGCACTCTTTTGTAGTTGTCCTGGTTCTGGCCAGGGCAGAGTTAACCTCCCCAAGCAGTCAGCTCAGGTGAGCTGAGTTAACTGGGGCTGTTTTCCACACCACCTGATATCACTCCCCCATGAAAAGGGCTGGTCAGTGAGGGGTGCTCTGGGGTGCCTTCAGGGTGGCTTGGGTGTGGCTCTCTCATTGTGCAGTACTCTGTTGGGTCAATAAGGTATCACAGGGTGTAAGTTAAATTTGCTGTGGGCTGTTATTGTTCCACTTTCAGGGTGTTGTTTTGTCAGTAGACTGTCCTCATCCCAACCCAGAGAGACTCTGTCTGTTTCTCCTTTGGGAGTGAGGGAGTGGTGTGTGGTGCTCAGCCGCTCTTTGTGGCTGAACCACCACAGTAGTAATTATACATCTAAATGGATGACTGAATAAAGTAATTAACTTTTATGATTTTCTGTATTGCTGATGTAGAATACCCGAGCATATGCTAGAGACTGTTTAGAGAACTGCTAGAGAAATATTTCACTTATGATGAAGTTCTGATGAAAGTTTAGGAGCAACTTCTGAATATTGAGTCAGTCTTTTACCTCTGTTAGTATTTTGATATCAGCTGGTGATAATTTCAGAGCTCAAGAACAACAAAAATATCTGAATATATTTTTGTATCAGTTTGTCTTAAGTAGTGAGAAAATACTTGGGGTGTCTTTCTTTTGGAGGAATGCAAAGCAAAATGAACACATAACTGAGCTTGAGGAAGAAAACTCTTCTGGGAAAAAAGCCACCTTTCTTCTTCACAAGAGTATTGGCTTGTACTTAGTACAATACCTTTTTCTTTTTGTTGTGAGACAGTAGAGACCCTTCATGATTTCTCCACTTTTGTGATGGGTGCATGCGACGATACAGAAGAAAATATACTTTGTTAGAACTTGGAGACTTAGGCCCTTATAATAGAGCACGTATGTTCTCCATATCTCAAAGACAAACATTTTTCACATTGAACTTGGAGTTCTTGATTTGCATGTACATAAACAATAGTTGCAGGTATAAAATTTTGTTAAATAATGAATAGTAGCATTCTCCTGGACTTTCTTACAAGGCAGGTGATGGGTTGTATGTGAGTGAACACAATGAAATACAGTCCTTTCTGTATGCATTTATCTAATTTAAAATGCAAAGAGGTTTGTGTCCTTGCTGAAACATCTCTAGTCTTAAATGCAGACTGGATTTGAGAATAGAATCCCTTGGGTTTTCTGTTTGACTAAGTTTTCATCTGTTCTTTTTCTCTCTTAGTGTATGTACATATAAATCGATCTCTTCAAAAAACAAACTTCCTCCTTTTTTCTCATTCTGCTCCAATCAGTCTAACTGCCAAGTTGATTAACTGGTTGTCATTTAAAAAGCAAAGATATTATATGCCTTAAAATTGTACCTGAAAAATGAAAGCTTTCTTTAAAATTAGCTTAATTAAATAAAAAATTTAATGTGAACATTTTACCCTTTTCAGCTAAATAATGTTGAATTAGGATAAGTTTATTCTGAAATAAGAGCCCATATGCACGTTTATTAATTCACCTTCTCTCATATCATCCCTATTACTTTTTATTCGTTTGAACACACCTTAGCGTCATTCATTTATAGTCTCACATTGGTGAGATGGCCAGTCTGAAAAATTATTATTCCTGTTAATCACGTTTACTGTATATGAACTATTTGTAAACATAGAATACAAAGTAAATTTTATTTTCTTTGTTTAAAATTAGGCTCATGCACAGTTAGTTCGAGAAGTCGATGTAGAGAAGGTGTCGACTTTTGAGAACTCCTATGTAGATGCGACAAGAAGTTTATGGAATGACCCAGAGAGAGGAGCATTGCTGGATCTTGTAGTTACTAACAAAGGGGGACTGGTGGAAGTGGTGAAGATTGAGGGGTAGACTTGGCTGCAGCGGCCATGAGATTGTGGAGCTCAGGATCTTATGCAGTAGGAAGAGAACAGCAAGTAGGACTGCAACCCTGGACTTCAGCAAGGACAACTTTGGCCTCTTCAGGCAATTACTGGGGGAAATCCTATGGGACAGGGTACTGGAAGGAAAGGGGGCCCAAGATAGTTAGTCCATATTCAAGGACCACTTCTTCCAAGCTCATGATCAGAGCATCCCAATGGGAAAGAAGTCAGGAAAGGGAGGCAGAAAACCTGCGTGGGTAAGCAGGGGACTGCTGGGCAAACTTAAGTTAAAGAAGACTCTACAGGTCATGGAAGGAAGGGATAGCCACTTGGGAGGAATATAAGACTGTTGTCAGGGACTGTAGGGTGGAAACTAGGAAAGCTAAGGCCTCTTTGGAATTGAACCTTGCAAGGCAGGCCAAGGACAACAGAAAGGGCTTCTTCAAATACATTGGAGACTAAACTAATGCTAGAGGCAATGTAGGCCCTCTGTTGAATGAGGTGGGGGCCCTGGTGACTGAGGATAGTAAGAAGGCAAAGTTCTTACTTTGAGCACCTGCTGGGATACTGAGACCAATAGCCTGGAATTAGAGCGTAGGGAAGTCAAGCAACTGGGATCCCTGTCTAGGAAAGGGGTCATTGACAAGGCAATTGGGAAAAAGACGTAAGCCCTCAGCCTCTGGAGGCAGCTCCTTTCAAGAGTGAGCAAAAGTTATCTCTTCGGTGAAGATATATGTCACCCAGGAAAGTGGACCACCATGGAGGGAGGTATTGAGTACCCGAGGGAATTTTCTGTGCAGGGGATGGTTCATTATGATCCAGACAATGTGCAGTTACCCACTGATCCTGATGAAGTCCAATGGACACTGCCCATGTAGTGGAAGTTTGTACAGAGTGCATCATTGTACACCAACTCATTTGCAGCAATGGACCAGGAAGACAAATTGGTACCAACATGAGGTGAGGGGGCTGGCGACTCTGGCAATACAAAGAAAGCATCCCTCATCTCAGCTGAAGACAAACTACCACAGAAGGTCCAGCAACTCAGAGAGAATATGTCCTATTCCCCACCTGGATGGACCAGTATCTTTGCTATTAAGAGTAAACATTCCTCTGCTCAAGAGAAAGGTACACACCTTGAGGCACTCTGTGGTTTTATCTGCATGACCATAGAGAGGACATGAGAAAGCCGGTTGGAAAGCCTACCTCAAACCCAGAGGCATGAGTACATGAGCTGTAAGGCAGAACAGTCAAAAAAAGGTATTCCAGAAAAAATGCTGCTCTAATTTCCAGCGGGTAGTTCCTCAGATGGAGTAAAAGGCCTGAACATACTTATGATCCTCTTGAAGAGACATCTAAGTCTTTCTTGCAAAAGGTGAGTAACGAATATGATGACCAGGATTAGAGGGGCCCTACCTCCAGCCAGGTGGAGGAAAGAGACAATCAGGATTACTGGACTGTTTGGATCTGATAGCCTGGCATGTCAGACCCAGAAGTGTATATGGCTCTAGTGGACACTGGTGCACAATGCATAGAATCATAGAATGGTCTGGGTTGGAAGGGACCCCACGGATCATAGAGTTCTAACCCCCAGCCACAGGCAGGGCCACCAACCTCCTGGCCTGGATCTAGACAAAGTTGCCCAGGGCCCCATCCAACCTGGCCACAAACATAGAGTTAATAACTTGAACCCTGTATGTGGGGGCTTACTGATAAAGCAAAAGCACAATGTGGTGTGGTAATAACAAAGCATTGGAGCAAATCTAAGCAGACCTAATTAATGCACTAATAGCTCTCTAGCTGCCTACATTGCATCAGTGTTTCAGGTTTTCATGGCAAGGATTTGGTAACTGGGGAGCTACAGGGGTGGCTTCTACAAGAAACTGCTAGAATCCCTAGGTCCAATAGAACTAAGAACAGCCAGCTCCAAGACACACCCACTGCTAGCTAAGGCAATCAGTCACAGTGGTAGCACCTCTGTGACAACATATTTAAGAAGGAAAAAAACACAAGTAGCAGCAGCTATTTTGCAGCCAGAGAAAGGAGTGAGAAGATTTAAGAAAATTTGCAGACACCATGGTCAGTGAAGAAGGGGGAAGAAGTGCTCCCGCTGTTCCTGCAGCCCATGGAGAAGACCATAGCAAAGCATACAGTCCCCCTGCATCCCATGAAGGATGATGGGGGGGTAGAAGTTCCACATGCAGCCCATGGAGGATGCCATGCTGGAGCAGGTGGAGACACCCAAAGAAAGCTGTGAACTGGTGAGAAGCCTATGCTGGAGCAAGCTCCTGGCAGGACTTGCAGGAGAGAGGAGCCCCGCGGGTAGTTCCTCAGATGGAGTAAAAGGCCTGAACATACTTATGATCCTCTTGAAGAGACATCTAAGTCTTTCTTGCAAAAGGTGAGTAACGAATATGATGACCAGGATTAGAGGGGCCCTACCTCCAGCCAGGTGGAGGAAAGAGACAATCAGGATTACTGGACTGTTTGGATCTGATAGCCTGGCATGTCAGACCCAGAAGTGTATATGACTCTAGTGGACACCGGTGCACAATGTACCCTAATACCATCAAGCTAAGAAGAAAAATGCAAACAGTGAAATGGCAGCCATGTCTTAATCAGAGAGCCTTCTAAGGTGTTGCGGGTTTCTGGCAAATGCATATCCAAAATTGCAGTCTCATTGGAAGCCCTCTCTATTACGAAACCCACAAGAAGAACTACTTCCAATGTGAGCCTGAGCAGTGACAAGCTTTGAACAAATTAAACAGAAAATTGTTCATGTCGTAGCCCTTGGCCTAAACAGGCCAGGGACAGATGTTAAAAATGTGCTCTGCACTGCAGCTGGGGAGAGCGGCCCTAACTGTAGTATCTGGCAGAAAGCACCAGGCAAAACTCGAAATCACAGAATATTAGAAGTTGGAAGGAAGCTCAAAAGATCATCTAGACCAACCCCCTTGCCAGAGCAGGATCACCTAGACTAAATCACACAGGAATGCATCCAGGCGGGTTTTGAATGTCTCCAGGGAAGGAGAGCCCACAACCTCTCTGGGCAGTCTGTTCCAGTGCTCCGTCACTCTCGCAGGGAAAAAGTTCCTCCATGTATTCACATGGAATTTCCTATGCTCCAGCTTGCACCCGTTGCCCCTTGTCCTATCACTGGCAGTCACTGAGAAGAGCCTGGCTCCATCCTCCTGACTCTCACCCTTTACATATTTATAAACATTAATAAGGTCACCCCTCAGTTTTCTCTTCTCCAAGCTAAACAGGCCCAGCTCCCTCAGCCTTTCCTCATAAGGAAGGTGTTCCACTCCCTTAACCATCTTGGTGGACCTGCGCTGGACTCTTTTTCTATGTCCTTCTTGAACTGAGGGGCCCAGAACTGGAAACAATATTCCAGGTGTGGTCTCACCAGGGCAGAGTAGAGGGGATGAAGGACCTCTCTTGACCTACTAACCACATCCCCTCTAATACACCCCAGGATGCCATTAGCCTTCTTAGCCATAAGGGCATATTGCTGGCTCATGGTCATCCTGCTGTCCACCAGGACCCCTAGGTCCCTCTCACCTACACTGCTTTCCAACAGGCCAGTCCCCAACCCCAGTACCTGGGGTTGTTTTTCCCCAGATGCAAGACCCTACACTTCCTCTTGTTAAATTGCATGAAACTTTTTCCCACCCAGCTCTCCAGCCTGTCTAAGTCTTGCTGAATGGCAGCACAGCCCTCTGGTGTGTCAGCCACCCTTCCCTCCCAGTTTTGTGTCATCAGCAAACTTGCCAACTGCACACTCTATTCCCTCATCCAGTGTTGGTAGCTAGGGCCCAGCAGTCGGAAGATCTCGCGCTATACAGGAAAATAGGGCCCCTCTCCTAATAGCGGTGCCGAAATAGTGGTGCCCCTCTCCTAATAGTGGTGCCGAAACCCGGGAATTCGCCTGGAATCAGGTGAATGGCAGCCGGAGTGGCTGGACCAGCCCGGCAGGGAGGACGCTCCCGGACCAACAAGGAGGATGGAAGCCCTTGTGAAGGTCATGTCAAAATTATATAAGTTGTGGGGTGGGTCGGCGGAGGAGGCCAGGGATGCCCCGGAGACGCATGGCATGGACCACTTCTGTCAGTGGGGTGTGTCGGCCAAAGAGGCCAGGGGCGTTGTGAAAATGCATGGCATGGACCACCGCCGTCAGCGGAGTGTGTCGGCCAAAGAGGCCAGGGATGCCGCGGAGACGCATGGCATGGACCACCGCCATCAGTGGGGTGTGTCGGCCGAGGAGGCCAGGGATGCTGCGGAAAAATTAGAATCTGAGGACACGTGGTATAGACCACCGCCGTATGCGCCCCAAAACCGCCATTTTCTGTCCACCATATTGGTATTTGTGAGCTGATGGACCAAGTGTCCTGGGGTTGGTCGTTGTGCCATTCCTGAACCAGGTTGCCACGCCTTTGCGAAGCTTATGGAATGACCCTGGAATCCAGGAATGTTATGATAGACGTCGAGAATATCAGTTATCTGATTCAACTAAATAGTAAGTATATAGTGGTTACAAAGATCTCTATTATTTTCTGTTCTTTCTAGCAAAGTAATTCTTAGGTTTTGTCTCTTATACTATATTTTTCTCTACATGCATGTACAGTTTGTGTGTGTGTGTGTGTGTGTGTGTACAAGTATCTGTGTGTGCATGCATAGAATCATAGAATGGTAAGTTTTATTGAAGGGGTCACTAATCTTTGGGTAGGAGTTGAGCAATGGTGGTTATCTGGCAGAGGGTCAAGACCCCAACACCTACTGGAGTGGACATGGGAACCCAGATGGATCAATGACAGAAACATACAGCTGTCCAAGTCACAGGCTGCAGGGAACAACCTCTGCTTGGGGACCCAGATAGAGCTCCTATGTGTGGATACAGCTGTGCAGGCCATAGGCTGCAGGGAATGCCATAGCCTCTCCCTGCTAGCAGGGGGCAGCTATGATCAGGGCTGTGTGCAATGTGAGCAGATAGGTGATTTCCTCATCCAAGCAGTGCAGCTGCAAGATAGGGTGGAAAAGCTCAAAGATGAAATAAGAAGACTTAGGAGTAGCGAGGCCGAAATGCAGATAGATCAGTGGAGACAGACTCTGCCCTCTCTTCAGTTGAAACAGGACCACCTCCTAGATAGTACCCAGGATCAAAGAGACCCTGTATCCTGCCCCAGGAAGGGCATTTAGAGTTATAGTTGTTGGAGATTCACTTCTAAAGGGAACAGAGGTGGGTGGGGGAGGAAGCTGCATCCTGTAGCCTGAAGGGATTGAAAAGAAACTTCAAGGCCTTGGGACGGTTGGTGAAAGACTCTGGGGCGCATTTTCTCTTCCCTCCTTCCAGTTCTGGAAGATGACATGGGATGTAATAGAAGGATCCAGTCTGTAAATACATGGCTCAGAGACTGGTACTACAGGCAGGGCTTTGGCTTCTTTGGTAATGGTTGGTTTTATCATAGAATCATAGAATGGCAAGGGTTGGAAGGGACCCCGAGGATCATAAAGCTCCAACCCCCCTGCCACAGGCAGGGCCACCAACCTAAGGCCTGGATCTACACAAGGTTGCCCAGGGCCCCATCCAACCTGGCCTTGAACACTTCCAGGGATGGGGCATCCACCACCTCTCTGGGCAGCCTGTTCCAGGACCTCACCACTCTTTCCGTAAAAAACTTCCCCCTAATATTCAATCTAAACCTTCCCTCCTTCAGCTTTAAACCATTCCCCCTTGTCCTGCCATTATCTGCCCTTTTAAAAAGTTGATTCCCCTCCTGTTTGTATGCTCCCTTCAGGTACTGGAAGGCTGCAATGAGGTCCCCCCGCAGCCTTCTCTTCTCCAGGCTGAACAAGCCCAGCTCCCTCAGCCTCTCCTTGTAGGGCAGGTGCTCCAGCCCTCTAATCATCCTTGTGGCCCTCCTCTGAACCCTCTCCAACAGTTCTACATCCTTCTTGTATTGGGGGCCCCAGATCTGGACACAGTACTCCAGGTGGGGCCTCACGAGGGCAGAGTAGAGAGGGACAATCACCTCCCTGTCCCTGCTGGCCACCCCTCTTCTGATGGAGCCCAGGATACCATTGGCCTTGCGAGCTGGCTCATGTTAAGTTTCTCATCCACTATGACACCCAGGTCCTTCTCAGCAGGGCTACTGTCAAGGAGCTCTTCTCCCAGTCTGTATCTATGTCTGGGATTCTTCCGACCCAAGTGCAAGACCTTACACTTGGCAGTGTTGAACCTCATTAGGTTCACCCGGGCCCATTTTTCCAGCCTGTCAAGATCCCTCTGGATGGCTTCCTTTCCTTCTAGGGTGTCAACCACAGCACTCAGCTTGGTGTCATCTGCAAACTTGCTGAGGGTGCACTCAATCCCATCATCGATGTCATTGATAAAGATGTTAAAGAGTACTGGTCCCAAGACAGGCCCCTGGGGGACACTGCTTGTCACCGGCCTCCACATGGACATAGGCCCTTTTTGAAGATTTGAGTAACATTTGATTTCCTTCAGTCCTCAGGCACCTCTCCCATTTCCCACAACATACCAAAGATGTTGGATAGTGGCCTAGCAGTGACTTCCACCAGCTCCCTCGGGTGCATCCCGTCAGGACCTATGGATTTATGGATGTCTAGACAGCTTAATTCATCCCTGACCCAATCCTCATCAATGAAGTCAGACTCATCATTTATCCTGACTTCCTGCGGGTCTTCAGCCATCTGGGGCTCCTGCAAACAGTCTCCAGCAGCGTAGACAGAGGCAAAGAAGGCATTCAGTAACTTTGCCTTCTTAATATCCTCAGTCACCAGGGCACCCACCTCTTTCAACAGAGGGCCTACATTGCCTCTACAAGATCCAGCAATGCTCCTCTCCTAGTAGGCTCATCCACCATTTGCATTAGGAAGTTATGATCAACGCACTGTAGGAACCTCCTGGTCTGTGAGCAGCTGGCTGTGCCAGCCTCCCAGCAAATATCTGGGTAGTTAAAATCCCCCATAAGAACCAGGGCCTGCGATTGCAAGGCTACTATCAGCTTGCCTGTAGAAGGCCTCATCAACTTCCTCCTCTTGATCACACGACCTGTAATAGACACACACAACAGCATCTCCCATGCTAGCCTGTCCCTTAGTTCTCACCCAGAAACTCTCAACTCGATCTTCATCTGCCCCTGGACAGAGATCAATACATTCTAGTTGTTCTCTCACATAAAGAGCAACTCCACCTCCTTTCCTTTTTGGCCTATCTTTCCTAAAAAGGACATAGTAATCCATGGTCACATTTCAGTCATGTGAGTTGTCCCACCAAGTCTCTGTAATTGCAACTAGATCATAACCCCTAGACTGCACGAGATTTCCAACTCGTCCTGTTTATTCCCCATACTGTATGCATTTCAGGGAGCAAGCCGAGCACACTATTTTTGCCTTAGGGGGTGTGAGGTCTTCTGGTTCTCATTATTACCAAAACACTGCCCCATTGGTGGGAACCCAGCAACAACCTCATCCCCCTTCAAATCTAGTTTTAAGCCCTATGAATGAGGCCAGCTAATTCTCTTCCTAAATCCCTACTCCCCCTGGATGATAAGCCCTTCCCATGTACTCCTGTCAGGCCTGTTGTCTTATCGCGGTCACAGGCACTCATTCTGATGGGGGACTTGAACCACACAGACATCTGTTGGGAAAACCACACAGTGACCTGCAAGAGATCCAGGAGACTCCTGGAGTCTGTAGATGACAACTTTCTGGTTCAAATACTTGATAGACCAACCAGAGGAGATGCATTGCTGGACCTGGTGCTCACCAACGTGGGGGAGATCATTAAAGGTGTTAAGGTTGGAGACAGCCTCGGCTGCAGCGACCATGCCCTAGTTGAGTTTGTGATCTCAAAGAATGTGGGCCTGGCGAAGAGTGGGATCAGGACACTGAACTTTAAGAGAGTAAACTTTAGGCTGTTCAAGGACCTGTTGACCAAGATCTCCTGGGAGGTGGTCCTTAGAGACAGAAATGTTGAGGACAGCTGGCTACTCTTTAAGGATGCCTTTCTGAGAGCTCAAGGGCTCTCTGTCCCTCTGAATAAGAAAGTGGGCAGGAGGGGCAGGAAGCCAGCATGGCTAAGTAAGGACCTGCTGGTCAAATTGAGAGAAAAGAAAGGCAAACACAAGCTCTGGAAGAAAGGGTGTGTAGCCTGGAAAGAATACAGGGATGCTGTTCGGACTTGCAGAGACGGGGTCAGGAAAGCCAAGGCGCAGATGGAACTGAACTTGGCAAGGGATGTTAAAAACAACAAGAAGGGATTTTACAGGTACATTGGCCAGAAGAGACAGGTCAAAGAGAATGTACCTCCCTTGGTAAATGAGAAAGGAGAACTGGCTGCAACTGATGAGGAGAAGGCTGAGGTACTGAATGAGTTATTTGCCTCAGTCTTCTCTGGCAGCCAGGATTCTCATAATTCTCAAATCCCAGAACCTTGCATCCCTGGACCTCTAGGTGGAAACAGGGGGAGAAAATCCCCCCCCACTGTAAGGGCAGAGCAAGTCCGAGACCGCCTCATGAGACTGAATGTCTACAAGTCTATGGGGCCGAATGACATGCATCCCAGGGTCCTGAAGGAGCTGGCTGATGTGGTTGCTGAGCCGCTCTCCATCATATTTGAAAAATCGTGGCTGTCAGGAGAGGTCCCTGGGGACTGGAAAAAAGGTCATGTCACTCCCATTTATAAGAAAGGGAGCAAGGAAGACCCAGGGAATTACAGGCCGGTGAGCCTCACCTCTGTGCCTGGGAAGATCATGGAACACATCCTCCTGGATGACATGCTGGAGCACATGAGGGAAGAGCATGTGATCCGGGACAGCCAGCACGGCTTCACCAAGGGAAGGTCGTGCCTTACCAATCTGGTGACTTTCTATGATGGAGTAACAGCATCAGTACATAAAGGGAAGGCGACCGATGTCATCTACCTGAACTTGTGCAAGGCCTTTGACACAGTCCCCCACCACATCCTTATCTCTAAACTGGAGAGATGGGGATTTGATGGGTGGACCATCCAGTGGATAAGAAACTGGTTAACAGACCATAACCAAAGGGTGGTGGTCAATTGGTCTATGTCCATGTGGAGGCCGGTGACAAGCAGTGTCCCCCAGGGGCCTGTCTTGGGACCAGTACTCTTTAACATCTTTATCAATGACATCGATGATGGGATTGAGTGCACCCTCAGCAAGTTTGCAGATGACACCAAGCTGAGTGCTGTGGTTGACACCCTAGAAGGAAAGGAAGCCATCCAGAGGGATCTTGACAGGCTGGAAAAATGGGCCCGGGTGAACCTAATGAGGTTCAACACTGCCAAGTGTAAGGTCTTGCACTTGGGTCGGAAGAATCCCAGACATAGATACAGACTGGGAGAAGAGCTCCTTGACAGTAGCCCTGCTGAGAAGGACCTGGGTGTCATAGTGGATGAGAAACTTAACATGAGCCAGCTCGCAAGGCCAATGGTATCCTGGGCTCCATCAGAAGAGGGGTGGCCAGCAGGGACAGGGAGGTGATTGTCCCTCTCTACTCTGCCCTCGTGAGGCCCCACCTGGAGTACTGTGTCCAGATCTGGGGCCCCCAATACAAGAAGGATGTAGAACTGTTGGAGAGGGTTCAGAGGAGGGCCACAAGGATGATTAGAGGGCTGGAGCACCTGCCCTACAAGGAGAGGCTGAGGGAGCTGGGCTTGTTCAGCCTGGAGAAGAGAAGGCTGCGGGGGGACCTCATTGCAGCCTTCCAGTACCTGAAGGGAGCATACAAACAGGAGGGGAATCAACTTTTTAAAAGGGCAGATAATGGCAGGACAAGGGGGAATGGTTTAAAGCTGAAGGAGGGAAGGTTTAGATTGAATATTAGGGGGAAGTTTTTTACGGAAAGAGTGGTGAGGTCCTGGAACAGGCTGCCCAGAGAGGTGGTGGATGCCCCATCCCTGGAAGTGTTCAAGGCCAGGTTGGATGGGGCCCTGGGCAACCTTGTGTAGATCCAGGCCTTAGGTTGGTGGCCCTGCCTGTGGCAGGGGGGTTGGAGCTTTATGATCCTCGGGGTCCCTTCCAACCCTTGCCATTCTATGATTCTATGATAAAACCAACCATTACCAAAGAAGCCAAAGCCCTGCCTGTAGTACCAGTCTCTGAGCCATGTATTTACAGACTGGATCCTTCTATTACATCCCATGTCATCTTCCAGAACTGGAAGGAGGGAAGAGAAAATGCGCCCCAGAGTCTTTCACCAACCGTCCCAAGGCCTTGAAGTTTCTTTTCAATCCCTTCAGGCTACAGGATGCAGCTTCCTCCCCCACCCACCTCTGTTCCCTTTAGAAGTGAATCTCCAACAACTATAACTCTAAATGCCCTTCCTGGGGCAGGATACAGGGTCTCTTTGATCCTGGGTACTATCTAGGAGGTGGTCCTGTTTCAACTGAAGAGAGGGCAGAGTCTGTCTCCACTGATCTATCTGCATTTCGGCCTCGCTACTCCTAAGTCTTCTTATTTCATCTTTGAGCTTTTCCACCCTATCTTGCAGCTGCACTGCTTGGATGAGGAAATCACCTATCTGCTCACATTGCACACAGCCCTGATCATAGCTGCCCCCTGCTAGCAGGGAGAGGCTATGGCATTCCCTGCAGCCTATGGCCTGCACAGCTGTATCCACACATAGGAGCTCTATCTGGGTCCCCAAGCAGAGGTTGTTCCCTGCAGCCTGTGACTTGGACAGCTGTATGTTTCTGTCATTGATCCATCTGGGTTCCCATGTCCACTCCAGTAGGTGTTGGGGTCTTGACCCTCTGCCAGATAACCACCATTGCTCAACTCCTACCCAAAGATTAGTGACCCCTTCAATAAAACTTACCATTCTATGATTCTATGCATGCACACACAGATACTTGTACACACACACACACACACACACACAAACTGTACATGCATGTAGAGAAAAATATAGTATAAGAGACAAAACCTAAGAATTACTTTGCTAGAAAGAACAGAAAATAATAGAGATCTTTGTAACCACTATATACTTACTATTTAGTTGAATCAGATAACTGATATTCTCGACGTCTATCATAACATTCCTGGATTCCAGGGTCATTCCATAAGCTTCGCAAAGGCGTGGCAACCTGGTTCAGGAATGGCACAACGACCAACCCCAGGACACTTGGTCCATCAGCTCACAAATACCAATATGGTGGACAGAAAATGGCGGTTTTGGGGCGCATACGGCGGTGGTCTATACCACGTGTCCTCAGATTCTAATTTTTCCGCAGCATCCCTGGCCTCCTCGGCCGACACACCCCACTGATGGCGGTGGTCCATGCCATGCGTCTCCGCGGCATCCCTGGCCTCTTTGGCCGACACACTCCGCTGACGGCGGTGGTCCATGCCATGCATTTTCACAACGCCCCTGGCCTCTTTGGCCGACACACCCCACTGACAGAAGTGGTCCATGCCATGCGTCTCCGGGGCATCCCTGGCCTCCTCCGCCGACCCACCCCACAACTTATATAATTTTGACATGACCTTCACAAGGGCTTCCATCCTCCTTGTTGGTCCGGGAGCGTCCTCCCTGCCGGGCTGGTCCAGCCACTCCGGCTGCCATTCACCTGATTCCAGGCGAATTCCCGGGTTTCGGCACCACTATTAGGAGAGGGGCACCACTATTTCGGCACCGCTATTAGGAGAGGGGCCCTATTTTCCTGTATAGCGCGAGATCTTCCGACTGCTGGGCCCTAGCTACCAACACTGGATGAGGGAATAGAGTGTGCAGTTGGCAAGTTTGCTGATGACACAAAACTGGGAGGGAAGGGTGGCTGACACACCAGAGGGCTGTGCTGCCATTCAGCAAGACTTAGACAGGCTGGAGAGCTGGGTGGGAAAAAGTTTCATGCAATTTAACAAGAGGAAGTGTAGGGTCTTGCATCTGGGGAAAAACAACCCCAGGTACTGGGGTTGGGGACTGGCCTGTTGGAAAGCAGTGTAGGTGAGAGGGACCTAGGGGTCCTGGTGGACAGCAGGATGACCATGAGCCAGCAATATGCCCTTATGGCTAAGAAGGCTAATGGCATCCTGGGGTGTATTAGAGGGGATGTGGTTAGTAGGTCAAGAGAGGTCCTTCATCCCCTCTACTCTGCCCTGGTGAGACCACACCTGGAATATTGTTTCCAGTTCTGGGCCCCTCAGTTCAAGAAGGACATAGAAAAAGAGTCCAGCGCAGGTCCACCAAGATGGTTAAGGGAGTGGAACACCTTCCTTATGAGGAAAGGCTGAGGGAGCTGGGCCTGTTTAGCTTGGAGAAGAGAAAACTGAGGGGTGACCTTATTAATGTTTATAAATATGTAAAGGGTGAGAGTCAGGAGGATGGAGCCAGGCTCTTCTCAGTGACTGCCAGTGATAGGACAAGGGGCAACGGGTGCAAGCTGGAGCATAGGAAATTCCATGTGAATACATGGAGGAACTTTTTCCCTGCGAGAGTGACGGAGCACTGGAACAGACTGCCCAGAGAGGTTGTGGGCTCTCCTTCCCTGGAGACATTCAAAACCCGCCTGGATGCATTCCTGTGTGATTTAGTCTAGGTGATCCTGCTCTGGCAAGGGGGTTGGTCTAGATGATCTTTTGAGCTTCCTTCCAACTTCTAATATTCTGTGATTTCGAGTTTTGCCTGGTGCTTTCTGCCAGATACTACAGTTAGGGCCGCTCTCCCCAGCTGCAGTGCAGAGCACATTTTTAACATCTGTCCCTGGCCTGTTTAGGCCAAGGGCTACGACATGAACAATTTTCTGTTTAATTTGTTCAAAGCTTGTCACTGCTCAGGCTCACATTGGAAGTAGTTCTTCTTGTGGGTTTCGTAATAGAGAGGGCTTCCAATGAGACTGCAATTTTGGATATGCATTTGCCAGAAACCCGCAACACCTTAGAAGGCTCTCTGATTAAGACATGGCTGCCATTTCACTGTTTGCATTTTTCTTCTTAGCTTGATGGTATTAGGGTACATTGTGCACCGGTGTCCACTAGAGTCATATACACTTCTGGGTCTGACATGCCAGGCTATCAGATCCAAACAGTCCAGTAATCCTGATTGTCTCTTTCCTCCACCTGGCTGGAGGTAGGGCCCCTCTAATCCTGGTCATCATATTCGTTACTCACCTTTTGCAAGAAAGACTTAGATGTCTCTTCAAGAGGATCATAAGTATGTTCAGGCCTTTTACTCCATCTGAGGAACTACCCGCGGGGCTCCTCTCTCCTGCAAGTCCTGCCAGGAGCTTGCTCCAGCATAGGCTTCTCACCAGTTCACAGCTTTCTTTGGGTGTCTCCACCTGCTCCAGCATGGCATCCTCCATGGGCTGCATGTGGAACTTCTACCCCCCCATCATCCTTCATGGGATGCAGGGGGACTGTATGCTTTGCTATGGTCTTCTCCATGGGCTGCAGGAACAGCGGGAGCACTTCTTCCCCCTTCTTCACTGACCATGGTGTCTGCAAATTTTCTTAAATCTTCTCACTCCTTTCTCTGGCTGCAAAATAGCTGCTGCTACTTGTGTTTTTTTCCTTCTTAAATATGTTGTCACAGAGGTGCTACCACTGTGACTGATTGCCTTAGCTAGCAGTGGGTGTGTCTTGGAGCTGGCTGTTCTTAGTTCTATTGGACCTAGGGATTCTAGCAGTTTCTTGTAGAAGCCACCCCTGTAGCTCCCCAGTTACCAAATCCTTGCCATGAAAACCTGAAACACTGATGCAATGTAGGCAGCTAGAGAGCTATTAGTGCATTAATTAGGTCTGCTTAGATTTGCTCCAATGCTTTGTTATTACCACACCACATTGTGCTTTTGCTTTATCAGTAAGCCCCCACATACAGGGTTCAAGTTATTAACTCTATGTTTGTGGCCAGGTTGGATGGGGCCCTGGGCAACTTTGTCTAGATCCAGGCCAGGAGGTTGGTGGCCCTGCCTGTGGCTGGGGGTTAGAACTCTATGATCCGTGGGGTCCCTTCCAACCCAGACCATTCTATGATTCTATGCATTGTGCACCAGTGTCCACTAGAGCCATATACACTTCTGGGTCTGACATGCCAGGCTATCAGATCCAAACAGTCCAGTAATCCTGATTGTCTCTTTCCTCCACCTGGCTGGAGGTAGGGCCCCTCTAATCCTGGTCATCATATTCGTTACTCACCTTTTGCAAGAAAGACTTAGATGTCTCTTCAAGAGGATCATAAGTATGTTCAGGCCTTTTACTCCATCTGAGGAACTACCCGCTGGAAATTAGAGCAGCATTTTTTCTGGAATACCTTTTTTTGACTGTTCTGCCTTACAGCTCATGTACTCATGCCTCTGGGTTTGAGGTAGGCTTTCCAACCGGCTTTCTCATGTCCTCTCTATGGTCATGCAGATAAAACCACAGAGTGCCTCAAGGTGTGTACCTTTCTCTTGAGCAGAGGAATGTTTACTCTTAATAGCAAAGATACTGGTCCATCCAGGTGGGGAATAGGACATATTCTCTCTGAGTTGCTGGACCTTCTGTGGTAGTTTGTCTTCAGCTGAGATGAGGGATGCTTTCTTTGTATTGCCAGAGTCGCCAGCCCCCTCACCTCATGTTGGTACCAATTTGTCTTCCTGGTCCATTGCTGCAAATGAGTTGGTGTACAATGATGCACTCTGTACAAACTTCCACTACATGGGCAGTGTCCATTGGACTTCATCAGGATCAGTGGGTAACTGCACATTGTCTGGATCATAATGAACCATCCCCTGCACAGAAAATTCCCTCGGGTACTCAATACCTCCCTCCATGGTGGTCCACTTTCCTGGGTGACATATATCTTCACCGAAGAGATAACTTTTGCTCACTCTTGAAAGGAGCTGCCTCCAGAGGCTGAGGGCTTACGTCTTTTTCCCAATTGCCTTGTCAATGACCCCTTTCCTAGACAGGGATCCCAGTTGCTTGACTTCCCTACGCTCTAATTCCAGGCTATTGGTCTCAGTATCCCAGCAGGTGCTCAAAGTAAGAACTTTGCCTTCTTACTATCCTCAGTCACCAGGGCCCCCACCTCATTCAACAGAGGGCCTACATTGCCTCTAGCATTAGTTTAGTCTCCAATGTATTTGAAGAAGCCCTTTCTGTTGTCCTTGGCCTGCCTTGCAAGGTTCAATTCCAAAGAGGCCTTAGCTTTCCTAGTTTCCACCCTACAGTCCCTGACAACAGTCTTATATTCCTCCCAAGTGGCTATCCCTTCCTTCCATGACCTGTAGAGTCTTCTTTAACTTAAGTTTGCCCAGCAGTCCCCTGCTTACCCACGCAGGTTTTCTGCCTCCCTTTCCTGACTTCTTTCCCATTGGGATGCTCTGATCATGAGCTTGGAAGAAGTGGTCCTTGAATATGGACTAACTATCTTGGGCCCCCTTTCCTTCCAGTACCCTGTCCCATAGGATTTCCCCCAGTAATTGCCTGAAGAGGCCAAAGTTGTCCTTGCTGAAGTCCAGGGTTGCAGTCCTACTTGCTGTTCTCTTCCTACTGCATAAGATCCTGAGCTCCACAATCTCATGGCCGCTGCAGCCAAGTCTACCCCTCAATCTTCACCACTTCCACCAGTCCCCCTTTGTTAGTAACTACAAGATCCAGCAATGCTCCTCTCTCTGGGTCATTCCATAAACTTCTTGTCGCATCTACATAGGAGTTCTCAAAAGTCGACACCTTCTCTACATCGACTTCTCGAACTAACTGTGCATGAGCCTAATTTTAAACAAAGAAAATAAAATTTACTTTGTATTCTATGTTTACAAATAGTTCATATACAGTAAACGTGATTAACAGGAATAATAATTTTTCAGACTGGCCATCTCACCAATGTGAGACTATAAATGAATGACGCTAAGGTGTGTTCAAACGAATAAAAAGTAATAGGGATGATATGAGAGAAGGTGAATTAATAAACGTGCATATGGGCTCTTATTTCAGAATAAACTTATCCTAATTCAACATTATTTAGCTGAAAAGGGTAAAATGTTCACATTAAATTTTTTATTTAATTAAGCTAATTTTAAAGAAAGCTTTCATTTTTCAGGTACAATTTTAAGGCATATAATATCTTTGCTTTTTAAATGACAACCAGTTAATCAACTTGGCAGTTAGACTGATTGGAGCAGAATGAGAAAAAAGGAGGAAGTTTGTTTTTTGAAGAGATCGATTTATATGTACATACACTAAGAGAGAAAAAGAACAGATGAAAACTTAGTCAAACAGAAAACCCAAGGGATTCTATTCTCAAATCCAGTCTGCATTTAAGACTAGAGATGTTTCAGCAAGGACACAAACCTCTTTGCATTTTAAATTAGATAAATGCATACAGAAAGGACTGTATTTCATTGTGTTCACTCACATACAACCCATCACCTGCCTTGTAAGAAAGTCCAGGAGAATGCTACTATTCATTATTTAACAAAATTTTATACCTGCAACTATTGTTTATGTACATGCAAATCAAGAACTCCAAGTTCAATGTGAAAAATGTTTGTCTTTGAGATATGGAGAACATACGTGCTCTATTATAAGGGCCTAAGTCTCCAAGTTCTAACAAAGTATATTTTCTTCTGTATCGTCGCATGCACCCATCACAAAAGTGGAGAAATCATGAAGGGTCTCTACTGTCTCACAACAAAAAGAAAAAGGTATTGTACTAAGTACAAGCCAATACTCTTGTGAAGAAGAAAGGTGGCTTTTTTCCCAGAAGAGTTTTCTTCCTCAAGCTCAGTTATGTGTTCATTTTGCTTTGCATTCCTCCAAAAGAAAGACACCCCAAGTATTTTCTCACTACTTAAGACAAACTGATACAAAAATATATTCAGATATTTTTGTTGTTCTTGAGCTCTGAAATTATCACCAGCTGATATCAAAATACTAACAGAGGTAAAAGACTGACTCAATATTCAGAAGTTGCTCCTAAACTTTCATCAGAACTTCATCATAAGTGAAATATTTCTCTAGCAGTTCTCTAAACAGTCTCTAGCATATGCTCGGGTATTCTACATCAGCAATACAGAAAATCATAAAAGTTAATTACTTTATTCAGTCATCCATTTAGATGTATAATTACTACTGTGGTGGTTCAGCCACAAAGAGCGGCTGAGCACCACACACCACTCCCTCACTCCCAAAGGAGAAACAGACAGAGTCTCTCTGGGTTGGGATGAGGACAGTCTACTGACAAAACAACACCCTGAAAGTGGAACAATAACAGCCCACAGCAAATTTAACTTACACCCTGTGATACCTTATTGACCCAACAGAGTACTGCACAATGAGAGAGCCACACCCAAGCCACCCTGAAGGCACCCCAGAGCACCCCTCACTGACCAGCCCTTTTCATGGGGGAGTGATATCAGGTGGTGTGGAAAACAGCCCCAGTTAACTCAGCTCACCTGAGCTGACTGCTTGGGGAGGTTAACTCTGCCCTGGCCAGAACCAGGACAACTACAAAAGAGTGCTAAGATTTTAAAATATTGTTTTTCCAGTCTTCACTGAAATCAGTACCCTGAATTTTCCTGATTTCTTTTTTACTTTTAAGTTACATCAGACACAAAGACAATAAACACTAGCCACACTGTAGGGCAAAAAAAAAAAAAGGGATGTGACTATTTTGTCACTTACTATCCAGGTTTCATATTTCCCATATATAAACCAGATTATCTGGCTATCATTTAAGCTATTGACTAACAAATAAAAGAAACATAAATTTATCAAAATGCTCATTACTGTCATTTTGATGGAATATCTAATTGTAAAGGCCTGAATTATCACTTTTATCTCAATTCACCCCTTCCCTCACAAAAGCTCATATCCATATTTCCATTAATGAAACTTCTTAAACAAATGCTGTTGACAATTAACCTCACAAAACACATTTGCAAAACAAAACAGGGAGAAAAAGAGAACTGAAGCATCCATGAGTTATATGCTCTCTACTAAGAGGACAAACAGGCAGATGAAGTTAAATTGAATCAGTCTTTCTGTGATCTTAGATAAGTTCAACTGTTACAGTCTCTTCTATTTCTTTCTCTCAAAAGAAGGCTAGAATTTGGGTGAGCATCCTAATTATGTTGCTTGTGGTAAGTCTAAGCAGAGAAAAAAAACTCTGAAAAGAGAATCAATAACTTCTCATTCAGTATGATAAAAGTCTTCCTGAATTGACGACTCTACAAAACAAATATTAACATTTATGTTGTGTATTATAGAATATAGTATTTTTTACCTAAAAATCTCAAAACACTTTACAAAGTTTATAAATACCACTAGGAAGTGCAGTAATATAATATTACCACAATATACAGCTCAATCATTTTCAGTGATGAAAGCATAAGCATATTTCTATACAAATAACAGCATTGACAGCCTGGAGCTGGAGTATGGTGAAGATAGCCGACTCAAGGCCGGAGTCGTTGTTGACCAAGGCTGAGCCAATCAGCGATGGTCATAGCAACTCTATGTTGCAGAAGCCACTGAAGGAGAAGGTGAATCCAGCCAGTTTGTAGAGGCGAAAGCCATCCAAATAGCTCTGGACATTGCCAATAGAGAAAAGTGGCCAATGCTCTACCATGAGTCATACTGACTCATGGATGGTGGCCAGTGCCCTGTGGGGGTGGTTGCAGAAATGGAAACAGAGCAACTCTCAACGCAGAAGCAAACCCATCTGTGGGCTGTGGGCTGTCCCATTGTGGCAAGATATTGCTGCCCATCTGGAGAAGCTGATTGTAAAAGTACATCACGTAGGTGCCCATGTATTCAGTCTTAGGCTACTAAGAGTGAAGCGGTTCAGGTGGATTTGGACTGGCCACATAAGGGTGAATTATTTATAACTCGATGGGCCCATGATACTTCAGGCCATCAAGGAAGAGATGCAACATATAGAGGGGCTCATGATCGATGGGTGGACTTCAGTCTATTAGTACGTGGCTTCATGGCTGGTGTCAGCTCAAATATTTTGGTTTCTTTGACAGTGGGATGGCCTACATTGCACCAGGCTTGCCGGTGTCAGATAGGAACCACCTTTCTCAAAGGGGGAAGAGGGTGTTTGCCCAAGAAATTGTGGGAATGATCAACAGGGCTTTAAACTAGATGTGAAGGGGGAGGCGGATAATAATACAAGGCTTGTCTTTGAAAAGCTGTGCGGTGACATAGCAGGGATGGGGTGCTAGTGGGGGGCTTCAACACGTTGCCCTGAGGCATGCTGTCAGAGTGACAGGGAAACACCCGTGAAACACCTCAAGGGATGTTCCTCTAGAAAGGTAACATGGCTAGCAACCCAGCTCAAGTGCCTCTACATGAAGGCACGCAGCATGGGCAACAAACAGAAGGAGTTGCAAGCTACTGTGCTGCTGGAAAGTTATGACCTAGTGGCCATCAGTGAAAATTGGTGGGATTAATCCTATGACTGGAGTGTGGCTATCAATGGCTACAAGCTGTTCAGAAGGGACAGGTGAGGAAGGAGGGGTGGAGGTGTGGTCATCTATGTTAAGGAATGGATAGAGTGTGAAGAGATGTCCCTAAAGAATGGCTAAGAGGAAGTTGAAAGCTTATGGGTAGGACTGAAGCAGCAAGGGGAGCTTTGTGGTTGGTGTCTACTACAGACTGCCTGACCAAGGAGAAGCTGCTGATGAAGCATTCTTACTCCAGCTACAGGAGGTGTCGTGCTCAAAGGCTCTTGTCCTGCTGGGGGATGTCAACCGCCCCAACATCTACTGGAAAAGGAACATGTTGAGCTGTAGACAATCCAGGAAGTTCCTGGAGTGCCTCATGACAACTTCCTAAGTCGGGAAATAGACAGACCTACCCGAGGGGATGCGATACTGGACCTGATAGTCACCAATGCAAGTGAACTCATCTGGGATGTCAAGATTGGAGGCAGCCTGGGCTGCAGTGATCACACACTGGTGGAGTTCAGCGTCCTAAGAAGGTATGTGTCAGGCAAGGAGCGTAGTCAGCACCCTGAATTTTAGGAAAGCAAACTTCCATTTCTTCAAGGAGTTGGTCAATAGGACCCCCTGGGAAACTGTCCTCAGGGACAAAGAGAAGAGTGTCCTGGTTCTGGCCAGGCCAGAGTTAACCTCTCCAAGCAGTCAGCACAGGTGAGCTGAGTTAGCACAGGTGAACTGAGTTGAAGACTACCTCAATACTGCAGTACGCATGTGGGAAAGGGTGGAAAACAATGATAATGACTTACCGGAAAAGTAATGACTATGTGTTGTAGTTTTTGTATGCTGGGTTCTGGTGGAGGAGGAGGGGGGGCCTGCAGGGGTGGCTTCTGCAAGAAGCAGCTAGAAGATTTCTGTAGGCCCGACAGAGTAAACACCAGCCGACTCAAGGCCGGAGTCGCTGTTGACCAAGGCCGAGCCAATCAGCGATGGTCATAGCAACTCTGTGAATCACATTTAGGAAAAAAAAAAAAAAAAAAAAAGAAAGCAGCTGCTTTTTGCCACCAGAGAAGGGAGTGAGAAGATGTAAGAAACTGTGCAGACACCAAGGTCAATGAAGAAGGGGGAGGAGGAGGTGCCCCATGTGCCAGAGAGAAAGACTCCCCTGCAGCCCGTGGAAAAGACCATGGTGAAGCGGGTGTCCCTCCGCAGCCCATGGAAAAGGACGAGACCGCACCTGCAGCCCATGGAGAGGCCCCGTGCTGGAGCAGGTGGAGGCATACAGAGGACGCTGTGACCAGAGTTGGAGCAAGCTTCTGCCAGCACTTGCAGCCCGTGGAGAGAGATTGAGACACAGAGATGAATGAGATAGAAATGAGAAATCCATGGTGGAGCAGGTTTTCTGGGGGGAGGACTTGTGACTCCATGGAGGACCAGGCTAGAGCAGTCTGGGCTTGAGAGACTGAGAGACATTCTATGAATTTATGACTGCACCCCACAGAAGTGACCCACGCTGGGGCAGCTGGCGAGGAGCTGAAGCCCTGTGGGAAAGGACCCATGTTGGAGAAGTTCGTGAAGGACTGTCTCCGGTGGGTGGGACCCCACATTGGAGCAAGGGAAGAGTGAGAGGAATGCCCCCCCCCCCCCCGCCCCCCAACCTCACCCCACCCCGACTAAGAAGGAAAACAACTCGTGAGGAACTGACTGAAACCCCCATGAGAAAGGAGAACTGGCTGCAACTGATGTGGAGAAGGCTGAGGTACTGAATGAGTTCTTTGCCTCGGGTCTTCTCTGGCAGCCAGGATTCTCATAATTCTCAAGTCCCAGAACCTTGCATCCCTGGACCTCTAGGTGGGAACTGGGGGAGTAAATCCCCCCCCACTGTAAGGGCAGAGCAAGTCCGAGACCGCCTCATGAGACTGAATGTCTACAAGTCTATGGGGCCGAATGACATGCATCCCAGGGTCCTGAAGGAGCTGGCTGATATGGTTGCCGAGCCGCTCTCCATCATATTTGAAAAATCGTGGCTGTCGGGAGAGGTCCCCGGGTCTGGAAAAAAAGGTCATGTCACTCCCATTTATAAGAAAGGGAGCAAGGAAGACCCAGGGAATTACAGGCCGGTGAGCCTCACCTCTGTGCCTGGGAAGATCATGGAACACATCCTCCTGGATGACATGTGGGAGCACATGAGGGATGAGCGTGTGATCCGGGACAGCCAGCACGGCTTCACCAAGGGAAGGTCGTGCCTTACCAATCTGGTGACCTTCTATGATGGAGTGACAGCATCGGTAGATAAAGGGAAGGCAACCGATGTCATCTACCTGGACTTGTGCAAGGCCTTTGACACAGTCCCCCACCACATCCTTATCTCTAAACTGGAGAGATGTGGATTTGATGGATGGATCATCCAGTGGATAAGAAACTGGTTGACAGCACGTAGACCATAACCAAAGGGTGGTGGTCAATGGGTCTATGTCCAGGTGGAGGCCAGTGACAAGCGGTGTCCCCCAGGGGTCTGTCTTGGGACCAGTACTCTTTAACATCTTTATCAATAAATAAATTTATTTAATTCAACTTCTTTCCTTAAAAAAAAATAAGTACTATAGAAATTATATTATTATTCCATATTCAAGGAGAAGCTGCATTCAGTGATCACCAGTAGCTCTTCTAAATATATAAAATCTCATGGTCTCAGGCAATAAATATAGAAATGAGTTCCAGTTTTCCAGGACAACTAGTAATATCATTTGCTTGAGACAGTAGAATATAGTTGTAAAATCTAGGTTCATAGAAAAGAGATTTTTAATGACCTTTGCAGAGCTTGTTATGTAGTTAGTACTAATAGGAATGGCAAAACAAAGAATGGTATTTATTGATGCTTAGACAAGGGTCTTTTCCATGTTAACACACTAAAAGTCTAAGAGTTACATGATTTCATATAACTTCTGCAGGTCTATGGTGGTCTATATAAGTATGGGCTTTTTATATAGAGGGATCTTTTTTACATGTGTATTCACAAAGGAAAACAGAACAGTTCAGCTAAATGAACGGATTAAACATTGCTAAATTTATAATAAGCTAAATTAAATTTTGAAAATTTTGAATCGATCAAAAATCAAAAGTATTTTCTGAGGTATCACTGGACACTGAAAAGCTAGAGATGGCATAAAATATTGATTGATAAAGGACGATTTTTAGAAGTAAAGCAGAACATCCATTGCCCAAAATAATTGGGGAAGAAATGCCAGTTTAAATAATTTTGGTCAGAGTTAATAGATTTTTGTTAAATATATATATATACAAAATATGATTGTAAAATGTGAGTTTATAACTTGGTTGCAGATAAATTTCACTAGCATTTAGAACTTTAATATCCTTTCCACTTTGACTTTTGAGTAAGGAATTTCACTAGTGCCCTATATATACATAATATGTACTCTATATACATATATGCACATGCATATCTATCTTTATGCCTTAGGAAAACAATATTTTCTCCATTATTTTACTTGTTAAGTGATTTCTTTTCATTGATAAATGAAACCACATATAAAAGAATAATTGAAAGGCCTCTGTTGAAACAGACGTTTTAATATTAACATTAATAGAATTTTAAACGCTTTCATTTCATAGGAGGTTTACTTGCTGGGGTTTTCACTGAGTAACAGAACAAATATAAGTAATCATCTTTATTTTTACAGTCTGATTCATTTATATGTCCTATTCAGACAGGTAATTTATAATCCTCTTAAGAGAGTTTTTTACATTATTGATTCCAATTAATTAGAGAAGGGAAATGTTCTTTCCAAATAAAGAGTATTGCTCCTTTTTCTAAGCCTTTGTTTGGGTTTGAAATGTCATATTGCATCTTTAATAAATTACTCAGCTTAGCTAAAATGTTTGGTGTTTTTAAACAATATCTTTAAGTCGTCCTAGGCAGTATAGATTAAAGTTGTTTGGACTGTTAAAAAATATTCAAGTTAAAGACTGTTGTATTAAAATTAAATTAAATACATGAATACGGTCTATTCATTTGTGCTTGTATGCAGCTATCTAGATGCAGGCCTATATGCTCATGTTTTGCATCTGGACAAAATACTTCTGAAAATAGAGGAGTATCCAAAGTCTAGATGGAACTTCTGTAGCATTCATCAGTGTGCTCTGACAAACTGGTAGACTGTTCCAGTCATACTTTATTTTGATGTGGGCCAAAAATATGAAATGTCATGAGGACACAGAGGCCAAGATATTTTCACTCTTCATGGAGACAATTATCTGAAGAATGTATTTCATTTTTCCACTTTTCTTCCAGCACTTTGAGTTCCCTATTCACAGGCTACTCCTACATAACTTACCATGAAGGCTGAAAGAAAACAATGTTGAGATCAGAGCACTTTTTTTTCTGCATTGTGTAAAAAAACATGTAAACCATTGGGGTTTTTTTATTTGCTTTCAGCAGTCCAGAAAAATTGGACATGGAGCAGAGAAATAATATGAAGTCCCAGATATAATTAAAATATGATTTCAATGAAAAATAAAATCTCCACTTCTCATTGTTTATCCGGAAACTAAAGAAAATAACACATTTATCTTCTGTGCCAAAATTATTTGCTCTATGTATTATATCTTTTCATGCATGTTCACACACATGCATATATATAAACTTTTATTCTAATTTACTTTTCTGTTATATAATGCTCTACCTTTATACAATTTAAACTTTAGCGTTAACTACTTTCACACTTTCTCTTTTGTTTGATTCTGGGATATCGCACAGCAGTGTGAGTATTTATGAAAAACTGTTTAGTCCATTCATGATATTTCATAAAAAAAACAGTTTAACAACCATTTTTTATATACAGAATATACAAATAATCTCTACTTATGGTTTGGGGCCAAGCATAATTTTGAGGTCTTTGAACAAGAATTAATAGATTCTCAGTGCTGTGATGGTTTCGCCCTGGCTAGAGGCCAAATGCCCACCAAAGCCAGTCTATCACTCCCCTTCTCAGCTGGAAAGGGGAGAAAATATATATTGAGAGGCTTAGGAGATGAGATAAGAACAGGGAGAGATCACTCTGCAATTAGTGTCATGGGCAAAACAGGCTGAACACAGAATAAAGGAAAGAAAACTAATTTATTAAAACTACACTACACATCCAGTGAAACCAGAGTCGGGTAATGAGAAGCGCGGCCAGATCTTAAAGCACCTCCCCCCACCCCTCCCTTCTTAGCAGACTTCAGTCATAATTTCACTCCCTTCTTCCACCCCCATCGCGGCACATGGAGGGCCCCCCCCATTGTGGCATGGGGAGGGGCAGGGAATGGGGAGTGGGGGTTTCAGCTAGTTCCTCACGAGTTATCTTCCTTCTTAGCTGGGGGGGGGGCATTCCACACACACCCTTCCCCTGCTGCACCATGGGGTCCCACCCGTGGGAGGCAGTTCTCCACGAACTTCTCCAGCGTGAGTCCTTTCTATTGGGGCGTCATCTCCTCACCAATTACATCAGCGCAGCTCCCTTCAATGGGGTGCTGACCTTCGGGCCCAGACTGCTCCAGCCTGGTCTCCCACAGAGTCACAAGTCCCCCGGCAAACCTGCTGCAGCATGAGTCGGTCTCTCCACAGGCTGTAGATGGAATCTCTGTTCCCTGTCATTATCCACGGGCTGCAGGGAGACAGCCTGCTTCACCATGGTCTTCTCCATGGGCTGCAGGGGAATCTCTCTCTCCAGCACCTGGAGTGCCTCATTCTCCCCCCCCTTCCTTCTTCCCTGGCCTTGGTGTCTGCACGGCTTCTTACATCTTCTCACTCCCTTCTCTGGTGGCAAAATGCAGCTGTCTGCATTTTTTTTCCTCCTAAATGTGATTCACAGAGGTGCTGTGACCATCGCCGATTGTCACGGCCTTGATCAGCAATGACTCTGGCCTTGAATCGGCTGATGTTTACTCTCTGGGGCTTGCAGAGAGCTTCTAGCTACTTCTTGCAGGAGCCATCCCTGCAGGACGCCCCCTTCTCCATTAGAACCTAGTCACGCAAAACTGCGACAAATACGATTTCAGTAAAAAAATACGGGAAAGTAAACTGAAAGATAGAACCTAACTAGCAAATCTTAAGGATGTGCTGGATCTAGAAACTGAGTTTAAATCAGAGATGAGATGAAATTTGTAACTGAGGGCAATGACCTTAGGTAACTCCTGGTCATATTATATGTCATCCTGGCCATGGATGACAGATAAGCCCTGAGAGGGCTTGGTTCTGGAGCCTGGATTTCGACAACCCTTGAGGTATTTAGAAGAAAACACTTTTTCTTAGCTATCTCAAAGGAATGCTTTTGGTTAGCTTAAAGCTTAGGTTTGATGGAGAAATTCAAGTGAAATCCCATGTCCCTATTAGCCAAGAAGTCAAATTAAGGTATTGGTTTGTTTGAGGCCAAACTCATCCATTGCAAGATTTGAAATAAAGTTTAAAATTTTAAGCAACAGTAATGTAACTTAAAAAGGCAAAAGTAAGTTTGACTACTGTCTATAAGTTCATTTGCTGGTTCTTGTTGCACCAGTTAGCTGCTTCTATTTTAAAAATTAATTTAATTGCTTGTAGAGCAATTGCTGTCCAGCTGTAAAGGGGAGTGATAGAGCGATTTTGGTGGCCTCCGGCTAGGGTCAAACCACCACATTTTTCTTCCTTTAATACCTTGAGAAGAGCCTAAGTTGTATATAGGATAGGCAGAGGGAAACAACTGGAAGATTCTTTAAAAAATCTGTTTCAATTTAGAAGATGAAGTACTGCATTAATATTGTACTTGTAAACTATATTTATGAAATTGAAAATGGAGATAAATAAAATAAAAGCAATGCAAAATGAGGCATTTATTCTGTGTACTTTTAAACTGTATTTTCAAAGAGATTGCCACCTGCTGGCTAACACATAGAAAATAAAGCAGTAATTTCAAACTGATATTTCTTGAAATAGAAATTTTATCTGGAAAAGCTTCTGGGAACTGAATGAAAAGCGTAGAAAAGTGACAACATAGCCAATTGAGGAAAACTATATATTTTCATTATTAATATAGCAAGACATCTATACTAAATTGCTTAATCAATCTGTGCAATATACTCTGGAGATGAAACGAGGAGCTGAAGATGTTGGGACAAATTGAACAGCAAAATTCTGACATATTCTATCAAATCTCCTGGAGTCAAAAGGTTCTACTTAGCCATAAGTTTTCTGAATATACCCCCATAATAATTCTTTTACAAATGCGCAGTGCAGTTTCCCAGAAAACCTGGGAGATAAATTAATCAAGTTATTTAGGGAAAGTGTTGTTGCAGAAAAGACAGGCTGTTTGTTAACTTTTCCTATCCAGAAATAAGTGTACTAATAAGACCCACCCACTCTGTTCATAAGTGCCATCAGAGAGTGACAACTACTTAAGAAATCAGCATGCCGCTACCACACACACACACACACACACAAGCACTTTGAACTGGAATTACAGTTTTAATGCAAATTAAGATTGAACTAGATAGTTAGCAAAATAGCCTGCAAGTTAAAACAGAAGCTAGCATTAATTCACCTTAAGGAATAAGAAAAGACAAGAAAACAACCTTCAAAAAGCCAACAAAACAGTACTGACCTGACCCAGTACCAACTGATGTTATTATTAAGATTTCTATTGTCTTCAGTGAGTTTTAAACTCCCTTTCAGTAAGAGATTTATCATAATTATTTTTTTTTGGACCTGGAAAATAAGTATTTTCATTCTGAAAAATAGGTCAGAAAGTCTTTTGCTCTTTGTAGGTCACCCCCTGTTCAATTTAAGCATCAAAAAAAAGAGTTTTCAGCATCTCCTCCTGAGAGTCAGTGCAAAGCTCCAGTACAGTATTGTGTGTGGGGAACAAAATCCTAAACATGAAAACAAAAAAACCCCAACCGCTGGATAAGTACAGAAGGCACTGCCTATGCACATTACCATGGCTGCTGCTCTGCAGAAGCTGTCTCAGCCTCCTGCACTACACTGTCACATATTGCGGTGTTGTGAGGGTCTGTTTCAACTCTAATAACTGGTCTCTGTGCAGGATATTTGCACGACCCACTAGTGAAGAAAAAAGTACCAAATGTTTTTTAAAAGTGGGGTCTGAAGGAGAAAACAAAAGTTTAATTAGAAATCATAGAATCGTAGAATAGTTTGAGTTGGAAGGAACCTTTAATGGCCATCTAGTCCAACGCTCTCTGCAATGAACAGGGACATCTTCAACTAGATCATATTCCTCAGAGCCCTGTCCAATCATATTTTGATTCCATAAAGACCAAGGGCGCAACAATCAGTTTTATCAAATTGAAGCAAGCATACATTTCTGGTCAGCCTCTTAATGTTATCAGAGATCTCATTGTTAGTTTTTCTTCCATATAACCTACTAGATTCACAGGAGCCCAGGAATTCTGTCCATCAGTCCCGATACATCATAAATACCATAAGTCTCTATAATTTCACTGCTATGACTGTGAGCAAAGCCTGTGATTTACAAAAAAAAGAACCAATCACACTGGTATCTTGCGTCTAATACTTGGGTAAATATGTTAGCATCATTCATCAATATGTTAGTAATGAATGAGCATGAGCCATCACATGTACCAGATAAATTAAATAAATTCCGTAAGGGTCATACGAAGATGTGGACACTGTGTTTTTTCTCCTTGCCTTGATATCAGACCATAATGGAAATCCAAACCATACATACTTGATAAATTATGATAACTGGCTCAAAATGCTGTGCTGCCTAATTATAGGCTTCATATGCTGAAAAGTGCCCTGCAATCTTCTGTAAGGTTTATTCAGTAGCCTTAATTCACAACAAATCTACTTTTATTAGTATAACACAAAATACTGCTACTCAGTACATTGTATGTGCATAAAAACGTGATGGCAACATGGAAGAAGAGATGGGAAAGGTAGTGACTTCTTTAAAGAGGATATCCCATGGGCAGTGCTCTCTCTTACTGTCCTGGGAGTAAAATTATAAAAGGAAGGCTGTATATCTTAAAACCAGTATTAAAATCATTCCTAAAACACTGTTTTAGAAGAATATTTGAAATGCGGCACAACTTACTGCACTGTGCTGGGTTGTCAGGGAAGGCAGCAGGCCTGCCAGCAGCCTGACTCTCCTCACAGAAGACATAGGCCCTGACAATATCCTCGTGTTCCCGTGAGACAGGAAAGTTACTCATGCTGAGAGGATCTTGATAATCATTGCCCTAAACCAAGAAGGAGTTATGGGAAGGTACTTGGGAGTAACGGAACATGTTAAGAACCAGCCATAATAGATGGTCAAAACAGCAGGTGTGCGGATGCTTTTAGACATCAAAGGTAAACTAACAGTGTTTAGCTATAAGATATGCTTATCAGAAATTGTTCTAATTACTAACCAATCAGTTTGCTGTGAACAGTGTGTGTAACCAGTTGGCAGCTTTTTAGCTTGCCACGCTTGCAGTAACAAATGTATATAATCTGTGTGATTTCACCCAATAAACGGCTTCACCTAAAATTCCTATCGAATTGCGCGTTGCCCATCGCCGATCTCCGCACTGGGCCCTGGCCAGTATCTACCAAATACTGCTCGATATTGGGCAGAACTCTGAGGGGAAAAAGAAGAAAAACAGAGCAACAAGCACTTTGGCTACTGATAGAGCTGGCAGAAGTGCTCACTGAGCCACTTTCTATCATTTATCAGCAGTCCTGTCTAACTGGGGAGGTCTCAGTTGACTGGAGGTTAGCAAGAAGGGACAGATGGAGATCTGGGGATCTATAGGCCTGTCAGTCTGACATCAGTGCCAGGGAAGGTTCTGGAGGTGATCATCTTGAGTGCCATCGCATGGCATGAACAGGACAAGAGGTGATCAAGCCCATTTGGCAGGGGTTTATGAAAGGCAGGTCATGCTTGACTAACATGATGGCCTTCTATGACAAAGTTATCCTCTTAGAGAATGACGGAAAGGCTGTGGATATTGTTTACCTGGACTCTAGTAAAGCCTTGGAAACCGTTTCCCACAGCATTCTCCTGGAGAAGCTGGCTGCTCATGGCTTAGACTGGCACACCCTTCACTGGGTAAAAAACTGGATGGTTAGCTGGGCCCAAACAGTTGTGAATGCAGTTAAATCCAGTGGAGATGGTCACAAGTGGTGTTCCCCAAGGAACAGTATTGAGGCCAGTTCTGTTTATTATTTTTATCAGTGATCTAGATGAAGTCATCGAGTGCACCCTCAGGTTTGCAGATGACACCAAGTTGGGCAGGAGTGCTGATCTGCTTAAGGGTAGGAAGGTTCTACAGAGGGATATGGACAGGCTGGATTAATGGGACAAGGTCAACTGTATGAGATTCAACAAGGTTAAAGTGCCAGGTTGTCAGAGACCAATTGGAAGAACAAACTATCCAAACAAATAGTTCAAATATCAAAGCTAATTTGACCCTTTGAAACAAAGGACATTTTCTCAGAAGAGCATGGACAATGGTAAGAGATAAAACTTGATAAGGGAACAGGGGGTGAAGATCCCCTGAGCCTGTCTGAGGAATGTCTCAAACATTCACAAGATGCAAAACCGCTGGAGCGAATCTCTCTGAGATCCAACCTGAGAGCTTAACTGCCACTGTGGCAACAGGGCAAACCATCCAGATAAGCAATGAAAAAGGGAGTCTTATGGTGGCAAGACAGCCCTGTTTTGGTTAGAGAATATGGGATAAACAGATAGATGGTTTCTACACATGAGTTTGAAGGCCACAGTACCCATGTTACAGTGAAATCAAACGCAGCATGTAATTCAAACCAAGACTATTGCTGCTAAAGATGTCCATTGTATAGCCCTGCCTCCGTGTTAGTTAATGTTTATCCAAACAATATATATGATTGTCAAAAAGTAGAAGCATAACTGATATATCATTAGTTTGAACAACAAACCTTGAAGAACCGCTAAAGATTGCCAAAGAAGAAAGAAATCAAGGGAAAGGTAATTCCAACTGACCACGGACTCATGGACCACCCCCTGTAATTACACAACTGACTCAAAAGAAAGAACTATTAGGCATGCACACTAATTTACATAGGAGGCAAAGGCTTTTTATCCAATCATATCATGATAAATAATGCATATGTAGTATAAACATAAATATGTTAATATTAAGTGTATAGATAATCACTGCAATGGAGCTTTGATGTACCATGTTGGGACATACACCCATATCTGCAAAATATGCAATAAAATACCTCTGCTCTGTGTGTATATTGCTAAATTAACCACCAGATTTGAGACAGAGTGAGACCTTTTGCTTCTTTAACTGTGAAACTGATATCTATTTTTAAACTTAACCATGCTTCTGTATTACAATGGCCCTATAATTAAGAATGTAGATAGTTGCTAGGTGGTTGCTAAGAAAAGGATCAAAGGGAATTGTTTAAAGGAACACCTCTAAACTAACTGTCCCGGAACACTAAGAACATCTAATACACACACAGCCAATTTGGCAGTGAAAACCGAAGTTCAGGCGTACCTAACTGAACTGTCTTCAGTATAATACTAAAACCCACACCCATAGGTCAAGACCCTTGCCCAGGTGAAGACCCTTCCTCCATGTTGGTACAGCGATTGAAGAAGATGACTCATCTCCACTCATAAGCCTCATTATATATTTTCTCCCTGTCTAACTGAGAAGGGGAGTGATAGAATGGCTTTGATGGGTATCTGGCCTCCATCCAGGGTCAATCCACCACAGTAAAGAAATATTTTCTTAAAGTTTCAGAGGAATTTTAAGACAATATTTCTATCTGAAATTAATTCAGAATTAATTGTTGACTTATCTAAACACTTAACTTGTGCAAATGAACGAACTAATTAGGAAGTTATTTTTAACTTTTTTATAAAGTAAAATTACATATGTATTTATATATTGATTATATACCCTATAGTGATATAACTACTGTTAATAAAGGAAAAAGTCAGAATTGTTCCAAGACTGTGACATCTCAGTACCTTAAAAAACTCCACACTTCCATTACATAGAAAAGTTGCCCTGAGAGTATTTCACATTTTAATTGTCAGAATGCATGCTCATGTAGTTTTTTTCAGACACAGAATAAGGAAAATGTGACAAGTGTATCTGAAGTAAAAGAGAAACAATACTTGTAAAAAAAACCCCAACAATGACAAAAGAAAACTAGAGACATATTCCTATAGTTATTATCCTCTATACCTGCAGAAGCAATCACAAAATCTAAGGCATCTGTGAAAGCATTTTCACTACCTATTCTCTCTGCTAGCAGGAAAATGGTGGAATTGGAAAGATAAAACATGGACATCACACCCAACACATATGCTTTTGTATATGACATCACTTCCAATTGGCAAAGAGTAGTTATTCACTTTAAAAATTATTTTAAAAAAATAAAGTGTTTCTCTTAAATATAAAAGGAAGAATGAAGAAATTTTAATGGACTGAAAAATGAGTAGTGAACACTGACTTTTCAAATTTATGTCTACAGCATCCTATATCTGGAATATATATTCCATAATCAAGGTCCACTCTTTTCAAAACAACATGTTATCTCATGCATGAACTTAAATGTTATTAATTCACTGAAATAGAATTAAATTGAAATTAATTGAAATTTAATTCAACAGCTTGCAGCTGTTCTAAAATGTGAATTTTTAAGTAAATTTGCAGAACTGCAGGCTTAGACAGTCTCCACATTTCATAAAGGTGAAATTACTTATAATTTTACTGAGAATGTGATATATATTTCCTTGCATATTTCTGTATTTATTTTTAAGAAAGATATTCTCAGCTCTTTAAATGACCTTACCTCTGATACACAATCATTTTTTCTACATTTGGGAAAAAAAAAAAATCTGTCCTGGTTCTGGACAGGCCAGAGTTAACCTCCCCAAGCAGTCAGCACAGGTGAGCCGAGTTAGCCCAGAGTGTTTTCCACACCACCTGACATAACTCCCCCATAAAAGGGGCTGGTTGGGGAAGTGCTCTGAATGTGGTCAGGGTGTCTGGTTTGTCTTTAGATGGGTGGGGTAATCTGTGTAATTGGGTGTAAGTGAAGTGTTCCATGGGCTGTTATTGGTCTGCATATAACATCAAAGAGTTGGGTGCCAATTGCTACCATGACAGTGTATAGATGACAATATCGCACCAACAGAGATTCCCTGACTCCTATTCAGAAACTGATTCATCAACTGGAGAGTTAGGGAGTGACTGGTAGAATGTGCTCACCCTTCAACAGTCCCATATGGTGAGTGCAGAAGTCTAATGGAGAGTGGAGGCTGATAGTGGACTATTGTGGCCTGGGTGTAAATCATACCACCCCTGAGTGCTGCAGTGCCAGGCATGCTAGAACTACAGTATGAATGAGAGTCAGAAACAGCTAATTGTGCAGGGGGCTCAAAAAGGAAACCCCAATTGCCCAGGAATCCTGTAAGTATTCACAGACTGGCCAGAAGGCAAAGATTTTGGAATATCACCAGAGGAGGAAGTGATGCGTTCTGAAGAGGCCCCACTGTATAGTGAATGGCTGGAAAATAAGAAAAAATATGCCCTGTTCACCGATGGGTCCTGTCACCTTGTTGGTAAACATTGGAGGTGGAAGGCTGCTGTATGGAGTCCTACACAACAAGTTGCAGAAGCTGCTGATGGAGAAGGCAAATCCAGCCAGTTTGCAGAGGTAAAAGTCATCCAGCTATCTTGAAACATTGCCAAATGAGAAAAGTGGCCAAAACTGTACCTCTGTAGTGACTCATGGATTATGGGCAATGCCCTGTGGGGGTGGTGTCTGTCAGCAATGGAAACAAAGCAACTGGTAGTGCAGAGCCAAACCCATCTGGGCTGCTCCATCGTGACAAGATATTTCTACCCAGCTACAGACCCTAACTGTAAAAGTATGTCATGGACATGCCCACATACCCAAGAGTTGATCCACTGAAGAACATCAAAACAACCAGCAAGTTGATCAGGCTGCTAAGATTTAAGTGGCTCAAGTGGATCTTGATTGGCAAAGTAAGGGTGAATTATTTATAGCTCACTGGGCCCATGACACCTCAGGCCATCAAGGAAGAGATGCAACATATAGATGGGCTCATGATCGAGGGGTGGATTTGACCATGGATGCTATCTCACAGGTCATCCATGAATGTGAGACATGTGCCTTGATCAAGCAAGCCAAGTGGTTAAAACCTCTCTGCTATAGATGATAGCTGATTGTGAGCACGCACCACTGCCAAGGCAAGTGGTGTGTGCTCACAATGGTAGAAGCAACCACCGGCTGGCTAGAAACTTATCCTGTGTCCTATGCCACCGCCTGGAACACCATCCTGGGTCTTGAGAAGCAGGTCCTCTGGCGACATGGCACTCCAGAAGGAATTGAGTCGGACAATGGAACTCATTTTCGAAATAATCGAAATTTCGATGGTCACAAGTGATGTTCCCCAAGGAACAGTATTGAGGCCAGTTCTGTTTATTATTTTTATCAGTGATCTAGATGAAGTCATCGAGTGCACCCTCAGGTTTGCAGATGACACCAAGTTGGGCAGGAGTGCTGATCTGCTTAAGGGTAGGAAGGTTCTACAGAAGGATCTGGACAGGCCAAAATCCAACTAGAACTCAACTTGACTACTGCCTTAAAAGACAATTTTAAAAGTTTCTATAACTACTTTAACAACAATAGGAGGACTGTCCTAGTTTCATCTATGATAGAGTTAATTTTCTTTCTAGTAGCTAGTGTAGTGCTGTGTCTGAGATTTAGGATGAGAGAAATGTTGATAACACACTGATGTTTTTAGTTGTTTCCAAGCAGTTAAAGACTTTTCAGCTTTTCATGCTTTTTTCTAAGGGGAAGGACAGGGGCACCCAGGAAGCTGGGAGGGGACCCAGCCACAATAGGAGACCCTTTTTTAATTCCTTCCCCCTCTGCATGGGGGAGAAAGGGAGCGAGTGGCTGTGTGGTGCTCATTCATTTGCTGGCTGGGGCTAAACCACCACAAGGACTAATGAGAATCTCCATTCTTTATTGGATTTGGAGGGAAACATAGGGAGAAAGGATGAGAAAAAGGCTGAGGTAGTTAATGCTTTCTTTGCCTCTGTATTTAATAGTAAGACCAATTTTTTCTCCAGGTACCCAGCCCCCTGAGCAGGAAGACAGAGACAGGGAGCAGAATAAAGCCCTTATAATCCAAAGGGAAATGCTTAGAAACCTGCTACACCACTTAGGAACACAGACGAGTCTATGGGGCCAGATGGGATCCACCCAAGAGTATTGAGGGAGCTGGCAGAAGTGCTCGCTGGGCCACTTTCTATTATTTATCAGCAATCCTGGCTAACCGGGGAGGTCCCGGTTGACTGGAAATTAGCAAGCGTGACGCCCATGTACAACAATGGCCGGATGGAGGATCTGGTGTTGTTTATCCTGGAGAAAAGGAAGCTGAGAGGGGACCTTATTGCTGTCTACATCTACCTGAAAGGAGGTTGTAGTGTGGTGGGTGTCAGTCTCTTTTCCCAAGAAGCAAGGGGAAATGGCCTTAAGTTGTGCCAGGGGATGTTTAGATTGGATATTAAGGGTTGTCAAGCACTGAAACAGGCTGCCCAGGGAAGTGATTGAGTCACCATCCCTGAAGATATTTAAAAGCTGTGTAGCTGTGGTGCTTAGGGACATGGTTTAGTGGTGGACTTGGTTGTGTTAGGTTAACAATTAGACTCATTATTCTTTAGGGTCTCTTCCAAATTATTGTAATTTTCTAAAAAATTCTATGCTTCCATGATTCTATGAGTCAGCAACAGCAGAATCTGCAGCTTTTACTTCCTTGATTTTGTTCTCTGGATGCCTGTTTGGTGGTAAAAATGTTTTCAGGAGGCAGCTCCTAAAAAAAAAAATTCCATGGGTAACTAATCATGTCTGCCTTAGATATTTCCAAATAATGAAAGTAGAGTTAATTCCTGGTACTGAAATCAATTTGTTCTCTGTATTGACTGCATCATGTCAACCTAACAGTTCTTCAGAATTGTATCAAAACACAACAGAATTTTAGAGGATCAGAAGGCCCTTACAAACAGAATTGTATGCTTCACTTACATTTCCACTATAATGAAAATGCTTTTCAGGAGCAATTAAGTAATTAAAATAACCTAATTGTGTTAGAAGCAAATTTACCATTTGTAAGACCTTATGTCATAAGCATTTGATCTGGGGAAATATTCTCAGGTAATCAGAAGTAAATTCCAAATTTACCTGGAACTATTTTAAAGCTGATCTCTCTAAAAAAAAGGATTATTTGACTTCAGGAAAATCATATAAAATAAATAAGGTTCATAGAGCTTGGTTATTATGTCTTGTACACTTGCCCCTGCCTTGAACCACAAGTATTTCAGTACTCACAAAATTTTTGGCTGTTCATAACTGTGCATAGTCAGTATTTACAACAGTACTTGTTACAACTATCATGCCTGTTACCTGTGTTTTAAAGAATAATTATGTTTGTGTCTGCATTTGCAAAAGGAAACTGCCTGCATATTTAATTTACCACTTACCTATGAATTGTAAAAGAATCAGTTAGATCTTACATTTTGGTAAGGAGGTAGAAAAGATTAAATGGATCTGTTTATGAAATAAATGGAATTGGATAGATTGATTTTTAAAACTTAAAAAATTTATTTTCGTGACTGCATAAATTTGTCTCTTTTTTATTCCAGAATCGAATGGAAGAAAGCAAAGCACTTTTTAAGACAATTATCACATATCCATGGTTCCAGAATTCTTCGGTCATTCTGTTCTTAAATAAAAAAGATCTCTTAGAGGAGAAAATTATGTACTCCCATTTAGTTGATTATTTCCCAGAGTATGATGGTAAGCATATTGCCACCAGAGCTCATGCCCCATTTACACTGTGATAATGACAAAATGTAATATACTTGGCCTTATTTTGCTTAGAGATTCTTAGGAAAAATATTACTGCACATTCTTCCTTACACCCATTTTCTTCTTTACAAATTGTATGTAGTTGTGTTTGGTTGACTCTAGCTGGAGGCCAGATGTCCACCAAAGCTGTTCTGTCACTCTCCTTCTCAGTTGGATAGGGGAGAAAAGATATAGTGAAAGTCTCGAGGACAGGGAGAGAACATTCAGCAATTACAATTACGGGCAAAAAAGACTCAACAAGGAATAAAATGCATCTAATTTATTACCCAATCAAACCAGAGTAGGATAATGAGAAATAAAACCAAATCTTAAAACACCTTTCCCCACTCTTCCCTACTTCCTGGGCTCAACTTCATTCACGATTTCTCTCCCTCCTCCCCCTGAGCAGCACTGGGGACAGGGAATGGGGGTTAGTCAGTATATAACACGTTGTCTCTGAGGCTCCTTCCTTCTCAGGAGGACTGCTCACACTTTTCCCCTGCTCCAGCGTGGGGTCCCTCTCACAGGAGACAGTCCTCCATTAACTTCTCCAACATGAGTCCTTCCCACATGGCTTCCATGGGGTGCAGACCTTCAGGAACAGACTGCTCCAGCATAGTACCCCACAGGGTCACAAGTTCCCCCAGCAAATCTGCTCTGGTGTGGTCCCCTCTCTCCATAAGCTGCAGTTCCTGCCAGGAACTTGCTCCAGTGGGGTCTTCCCATAGGTCACAGACTCCTTCAAGTGTCTCCACCTGCTCCACCATGGGGTTCTCCAAGGGCTGCAGATAGAATATCTACTCCCCATCATCTTTCATGGGATACAGGGGAACGGCCTGCTTCACCATGGTCTTCTCCACTGGCTGTAGGGGAATCTCTCCTTCAGTGCCTGGAGTGTCTCTGCCCCCTACTTCACTGACATTGGTGTCTGCAAAATTTCTCACATCTTCTCACTCTTTTCTCTGGCAGCAATAAAGCTGATGTTTCATAGAATCATAGAATAGCATGGGTTGGAAGGGACCCCAAGGATCATAAAGCTCCAACCCCCCTGCCACAGGCAGGGCCACCAACCTAAGGCCTGGAGCTACACAAGGTTGCCCAGGGCCCTATACAACCTGGCCTTGAACACTTCCAGGGATGAGGCATCCACTACTTCTCTGGGCAGCCTGTTCCAGCACCTCACCACTCTCTCTGTAAAAAACTTCCCCCTAATATCCAATCTAAACCTTCCTTCCTTTAGTTTTAATCCATTCCCCCTTGTCCTGCCATTATCTACCCTTTTAAAAAGTTGATTCCCCTCCTGTTTGTATGCTCCCTTCAGGTACTGGAAGGCTGCAATGAGGTCCCCCCGCAGCCTTCTCTTCTCCAGGCTGAACAAGCCCAGCTCCCTCAGCCTCTCTTTGTAGGGCAGGTGCTCCAGCCCTCTAATCATCTTCGTGGCCCTCCTCTGAACCCTCTCCAACAGTTCCACATCTTTCTTGTATTGGGGGCCCCAGATCTGGACGCAGTACTCCAGGTGGGGCCTCACGAGGGCAGAGTAGAGAGGGACAATCACCTCCCTGTCTCTGCTGGCCACCCCTCCTCTAATTGAGCCCAGAATGTTTGCAAGGTTTGATTTTTTTTTTAACTTCTTAAGTATATTATCACAGAGGTGCTACCACCATTGCTGATTGGCTTGACCTTGGTCAGCCACAGGTCTGTCCTTGAGACAGCTGGTATTGGCTCTGTTGGACCTAGGGGAAGCTTCTAGCCACTTCTTGCAGAAGCCACTCCTGCAATTCCCCACCACTTCCAAAACATTGCCACACAAACCCAAGACACCTACTGGGAAAAAATAGTATATGGTGGTTTTTATTATTAAAAAATTTCCCTTCTCTTATACAATTATCACAGAGTGAGTTTTTCTTCTGCTTTCTGCTCCTAAGGTTCCCTTCCTAAAGAAGCTGAAATACTGAATTGAGTGTAGGAAAAACTGACTTTCTCTTCTTAATTATCAGGACCACAACGGGATGCACAGGCAGCACGAGAGTTCATCTTGAAGATGTTTGTAGACCTGAATCCAGACAGTGACAAAATTATCTACTCCCACTTCACGTGTGCTACAGATACAGAGAATATACGCTTTGTCTTTGCTGCTGTCAAGGACACAATCCTACAGTTAAACCTGAAGGAGTATAACCTAGTTTAACTGTGCCTAGGAGGCTCTTCAAGACCATCTTTGCGTGATTGATGATACACAAGAGGGACTGTATTATCTGTGAAAATAAATTGCATAATACTAATTTATTACTGGCCTGGACTCTGTGCATGTCCACAGAATTTTAGTTAATATTATGATTTTATTTAAAGTATATGGAGGGAAAACAAAAGATGCTGAAGTACATTCATAATACATTTTCTTATATTTTTAGTCAAAACCTTGTGACTCAATGTGTTTTAAATTCTCAGTCATAACACACAAAGGATAACACTTTTTAGGTATTGAACCAAAATCAAGATGGTTTCCTCTTTCTGTGACCCTTTCTCTCTCCTTCCTTCCTCTACCCCCCTGCCCCATTTTTTTTAAAGGTACAGTGGCTGTTTTCCAAAAATATTTTCTGTGGAGTGATTTTGTTGGGAAAATTGCTATCATCAGAACTGAAGTTATCAGTCATTCAAATTTTACAGAATGTACTTTCTCTGAAGGATCAAAGCATTGATAGTGTGATTCTTAAATTTTTGACATGGGTTTTCTCATTCTGTCTTCTAAGGCTCGAATATTGGGATTGCAAAATACAAATAGTCGTGTATGGGCTTAGAATTTAACCATGCTTTCACTGTTCAGAAAGTTTCATAGAAGACAGTAATGACATAATTAAACCTGGGATATTCATGGAATATCATAGAATCTCTTTTTAATTACCATGTGATGTTATTTTCTCTTTCCTTTATTCACAAATGTTCTCTTTTTTAGAAAGTGTTCCATTTTCTAATGCCAAAAACAGCAGTGTGAGTGAACATGCTACTAGGTATACATGTATAGAAGACAGTTTAACTCTCTCCTTATGTCAGAGATGGCATGATAGTCTTCAGAAAGATTTATTAATGTAAATGGAACAATGAGAAAATCACTTTTGAAATTTAAATGTGCATATTTTTAGGAACAGAAATGTAGTACACATTGATGAGCAGCTTAGGTTGAAATGTCTTCTTTTGATTAGGTGCATGATTGCTAGCAAGCTACAGAGAACTGAGAGACATAATTGGATTCATTATCTACAATGCCAAGTAGCACTAGAGTACACTTAGCACAGAAATTGCTGCCTCTCAGAAGCAGAGGAGAGGTGGAAAAAGCAAAATAAATACTAATCAGATGTTTTTAATCCTTAACCCTCTCAACTCCAAAACAACAATAAGAACAGTTGCTATTTTTTGCTCCCTCATAAAACACTTTAGAAAACTGGTTGTAGGTATAGTGCAATTATGAATGCTACAATAATTGTACATACATCTCTCTATATATATATGGCAGCATCCATATTGACTTTGTAATCATTGACGTTTGGCAAAATGAATGTTCTGTGTTGATATGTATCTACGTAATTTTATTGTATGTCTTACAGCTAATTCACATTTTAAATAACATTTTATTCACATTTTTTAAAGTGAAGAATGTAAATTTTGTCAGTTCATTTCTGACTAGGCATTTGTTGTTTTGATTTTAAAAGCAAAAAAAAGAGCTTATTAGAGTACAGAGTGGTAATAGTATTGTGCTGTATAAAATCATTTGTATGTTCCTGAGTAAAAGTAAATTGGAGATGCACAGAGGACATTCACAGTCAAAACAATGATTAAATCTTGTCAGGACTTTATACAGGTGTAGAAAATGTTTTTGTTGGAAGAATATATGGCATTATATCTAGGATTGGAACTTTAACTCTTAAATATGAATTTGTATTTGGCAGATTTGACTTTGGTTAATTTTACCTTTATAATAGCCTTAATCAGAAAAGTGAATTTAGAAACATTTCAAACCATTGAACGTAAGTACTAATGCATATATGCTATCTCCCTAAAAATATCATTAAAAATACAGAACATCATATCAGTTAAACATTATTTCAGGAATTACAGAAAACTTAGCTCTAACAACAATATAGTTGCTATTTTTAACAATTTTAAGGAGTCAAATAATTTTACTCAATAAAGCTAAAGCAGGTAGTTGTAGGTTATATATTACAGTGACTTTCTAAATATATGATCAGAAGAGTTATTCTTGTTTTTCACAGTTTAACCCCAGCCAGCCACACCACACAGCCACTTGCTCATGCTCCCACAGTTTAATGGTGGAAACAGAAGAGTGAAAGTGAGAAAACTTGTGGATTGATATAGACAGTTTAATAGGGAAAGTAAGCGCCATGCGTGCAAGCAAAGCAAAACATAAAATCCATTCACTACTTCCCATAGTCAGGGCTCCATCATGCATAATGATTACTTGGGAAGACAAACACCATCACTCTGAATGCCCCTCTCTTCCCTGGATTTATATTCTGAGCATGACATCATATGGTATGGAATATCCCTTTGGTCAGTCTGGGTCAGCTGTCCTAACTGTATCCCTTCCCAACTTCTACTGCACCCCCAGCCTACTTGCTGGTGGGGCAGTGTAAGAAGCAGAAAAGTCCTTGACTCTGTCTAAGCACTACATAATAAAAACATCTCTAGATTATCAGCACTGCTTCCAACACAAATGTAAAGCATAGTCCCACACTAGCTACTATGAAGAAAATTAACTCTATCCCAGACAAAACCAGCACATTGGTCCTGATCTTGCTTACAAACATAGCAAATCTAGTTCCACCACTGACTCTGTAGTGCGTTATAATATCCTTTCTTTTAACCTGGGAATACATTGACCACCTTGGATTTAGTGATATAAATAGAACTGTAACAAAAAAGAATTTTAACAGTCCAGCGGTGTCTAATGAAGGTTTGAGATTTGTTTTGTTTTGACATATTTGGGGGGGGGGGGGTGGTGTATAAAAACAAACCAAAAGTTTACTCATGCTTTACAGATATATTTTGATTGCAAAATTCAAGAGCCACTGGTTTATCTCTGGTATATTTTAATTGATTTGATCCTGTAGCAATGTTTAAATCATTTGAGCATATTCTTAAAAAATACATATTCACCATGCTAATACATGAATTGCCTAACACAGCATTGCAGTGTGACAGTATTTACAAACACATTTCCTTTTTAAATGATATAGCTGTTCCCACTTGAAATATATTTCATTGCTGTTGCTTTTTTAATTGGTGATTTCCAATATGCATTATTGTGCTTGAGTACAGAAGTATGTGCCTCTAATGTGAAGCTGAAGGCAAAAAGATGACAGAAACCCTTTTAAGCTTACCAAAATTAAGTGATTTAATTGAATGTCAGAAATGGGAAAGGAGGGCAGTAAAACATCTTTGGAACCTGTATATTGTAGCTGTTCACTAGTGCAAGAAAACTAACATGTGTTTTACAGAAATCTTAAACTTGCTTTTTTCACTAATTAACTGGCACTGTCCTGACATATATAGGCTGATGAACCCATAAGGGCAATTTACTTTCTATAATTCAGACCCTATGTATTTTCAAGGTGCATGAACTGTAATTTTTAATTATACTGTCTACATGATTGTGAAACACTTTTTAAAATTTTAAACCGGAGAAGACACTTTATGCTGGCTAGCAGTCAGAGGTCACTGCATAATTTGCAAAAAGGGGTAAAAGCACTACATATGAAGACATTTCTAGACTCTGTTATAAGATGCAAAAGACTTTCAGATTACTTGGCCTAATGGCCAAGTTATGCATTCTTCACAAAATAATGAAATAATAGGAGAAAATAAGGACATGTTAATCCGCATGAAGAAAAAAAAAGCCCAAATAACTTAGTATATGCTGTTGATCTTGGAGTTCTGTGTATGGTTACCCTGCATTACATTAGTAAACTAATAAAGTGTGCACAGTATATTAACAAGGCCTACAAATGAGCTACCTCTAGTTAAAAAGCCAATAAAGTAAATATGTTTTGGAGAAACTGTCACAAATTAGAAAAATAAAATGGCCTGTTGTAGATATTTAATGGCTATTTTAGATATTCATACTTTTGTAGATAAAGTCCCTCTTTGGACATAAACAACTTAGGTCATGTGTCCTTGTCCAATTTGTTAGTTTAGTAGAGATCTTGAAAAACAGTGTGCTTTTGTTTGATAAGAACCGCTGATATGCCGTGGGTTTTTTTTGGCTTTTATTTACCCATAATATTTTGATTTATATAATTTAAAACAAATATTTCCATGTAATCAGTAATCAGGGTCATTATTTATCTAGTTACTTGGATTTTACTGTAATTTTCACTCAACCTCGTTCACAGTAGCCATGCTGCAGGAAAGAAAGGAATACAATAATTATTTGGGCAAAGTTGATGTTGAAGATAGTATAAATATGCAAGAGAATTCAACAAGATGAATTTTATTCTAAAGTCATTTTTGTGGTGGTTTTTTCTCTCTAAACATAGTCTAAGCTGATGTGTATTGATAGATTTCTTATTTATCATGCTACAGGAAATCCTTATTTAACCAATATATTGGGGAGGGTTCGATAATTTTTTTTAATTATTTGCAATGTTTAAAAAAATAAAGATCAAAATTCCTATTCTTAAAGTGTTGCTTAAATGCATGTATTGTCTATTGTTTGGGGGACAAAAACTGGGGTTTTTTGTTGAAAAAAAGAGTATAAATACTGTTCCTCAAACATCTTGCTGGTTAAAAATACAGTATTTTTGCTCATAACCTTGTACTATAGTATCTTTGTTCCATGACATTGTTGTCATTCTGCCCCAGTTGGGAGCTGAGCAACACTCAGCTGCTTGGCCGATTGCTCTGGGGAGAGAAAAGGGAAAAGAAAAAAAAACAAAGGCAAACCTCATGGGTTGGGATGAGGATAGTTTATTGGGACATCATAGAGAGAAATAACAATAATAGGACTTTTATAGCAAAATATACGAAACTGGTGATACACAAATGCAGTTTCTCACCAAACCTCACAACTCAGGCCATACAGCTCAGAGCCATCCAGGAGCTGGACTGTCCCCAAAAACTGCATGTCCTGGAGCTGTATGCTCCTCCTACTCCACCCCCTTTTATGCTGGGCATGTAATCGGCATGAAATACCCTCTTTGGCCAGTTTGGGTCACCTGTCTTGGCTGTGTCCCCTCCCAGCTTCCTGGCACCCTGCCCCACCCCAACTTCTTGTTAGCAGGGCAATATGAACAACTGAAAACTCCTTGACTGCTTAGCAACAACTAAAACTATCAGTGTGTTATCAGCACTGCTCTCATCCTAAATCCCAAACACCATCATACCAGCTGCTTGAAAGAAAATTAACTCTATCCTAGCTGAAACCAGGACAACATTTTCTTCAGCTTTCTGAAATATATTTGGGCTTGTCCTGGTTCTGGCCAGGCCAGAGTTAACCTCCCCAAGCAGTTAGCCCAGGTGAGCTGAGTCAGCACAATGAGAGCTGAGTTAGCCCCAGGCTGTTTTCCACACCACCTGACATCACTCCCCCATAAAAGATGCTGGTTGGGTAGTTCAAGTGCAGTTGGGGCATTGGTTGGTCTTTGTGTCATGTAGCACTCTGTTATTGTCAGGTCAATAAGGTACTCTGTGTTATCACTGGGTGTAAGTAAAGTTTGCTGTGGGCTGTTTTTGTTCCCCTTTCAAGGTGATTTTGTCAGTAAACTGTCAGTCTTTCTCCCAACCCATGGATGCTCTGTCTGTTTCTCCTCTGGCAGTGAGCAAGCTGGCATGTGGTTCTCAGCCACTGTTTGAGGCTGAAGCACCACAGGGCTTCTTGTTTTCCCAAAGTGTTTCTTATGATAAATATTGTGTGTGTGTGTGTATATGTATATATATATATATATTATTCCAGTGATTACTTTTTTAAGTAACACCCAGGAGTTTCAGAGTATTTATAAACAGAGTAAGCTTCATCTGCCACAACATATGCGGTTGCTTGCTCCTCATAAACACTTCTGGTACCAGTGGCAGTGAAGTATCACAAAGCAGCTGACAAAATTCCATAACTCATTGCTGCCAAAGTGAACTACCCTCTAACTCCACTATCCCAGTGGAGGTTCTTCTGACTGGATGTTACCAAAGAATACAATGGTTTAACAAGCAAGCCATAATCACTTATCCAAAGCTGGCACCACCCTGTCATTCCTAAGGTCTGTGGTTCTTTCACAGTTTGTGGTCTGGGGGTCTGGCATATGGCTTCCTTCTGGGCCTGTCCCAAGAAATGCTGTCCATCACTGATTTCATACCCAAGGTATGTAACCTGTTGTAAGATCACTTCTGCCTTTTTCTGAGATACCCGCTATCCCTGGAGCCCAAGAAAATTCAATAGACTTACAGTCCAGATGACACAAGATTCTCTGATCTTGGTTGCGATAAGGAGGTCGTCTACATATTGTAGTACCTTTCCTTCTTCTGATGGTAGTTCCCATGACTCCAGGTCTCCTGCTAACTGGTTTCCGAAGATCGTAGGACTGTTTTTGAAAACTTGTGGCAACACAGTCATAGTGAACTGGGTCTTTTGATCACTCTTAGGGTTTTCCCATTCAAAAGCAAAAATTTTCTGACTGGCTTCATGGAGAGGGAGGCAAAAGAAGGCATCTTTTAAATCTAAAACCCTAAACCAAGTTAGATCAGGAGTCAGAGTAGTCAGTAGGGTATATGGATTAGCAACCACGGGGTCTAGGTCTTCCGTTATTTTGTTAATGGCCCTCAGATCTTGGACTATTCTATAAGACCCATCTTGTTTTCGAACAGGGAGGATAGGCATATTGAATTCTGATTCACATTCCCTTAATAGGCCTAATTCTAGGAATTGCTCTGTAATGAGACGAATCCCTTCTCTATCTTCCTTTTTTAGTGGGTACTGTTTAATTCTTACAGCTCTCTGTCCATCCTTCAAATTTATCATTATTGGTTGGGTGTTTTTGGCACATCCTGGGACATCAGTTGCCCAGACCCCGGGATATACCTGGTCGGTGATTTCTGCATCTATTTTTCTTTCTATGGGAACATTAGCCAAAACCAAGCTCATTATTTGTACATATTGGTGATCATTTACCTCCAGAGTAATTTCACCTTTTTAAAATTTTATTACAGCTTCCAATTGTTCCAATAGATCTCTTCCCAGAAGGGCTTTCGGAGAGTTTGACATATACAAGAATTTATGAATGCCTGCCTGTTTACCCAGTTTGTATTTTAAAGGTTAGAAAAAGTAAGCCTTTTCACTCTGGCCAGTTACTCCCTTTACTACAATATAATCATTTCCTAAAGGCATCAAGGCTTGATTTAAAACTGAGTATGTTGCTCCCATGTCTATTAAAAATTCCATTTTCTCTTGTTCCTCCCCTAGCCTCATTACAACCAGGGGTTCTGCCCCCTTCCTTTGGCGCTGTTGTTCTAGATACTCCCTTTTCCAGTGACCGATCTTTTTACATATAGCACATTGACCTCTGCCAAGAGGGGCTGGTCCATATTTGGGCTTGGGTTCAGGTTTCCACTTCTCGTCCTCTCTGACCCCTGCTACTATTCTTCCTCGGTCACATCTGTAACCGTCCTCTCTGTTACTGAACACCCTCCATGCCTCCTCTGTCAGTATTTCTAAGTTTCTACTGTCCGTGGGGCATAGTTTTTGTAATTTGTGTCTAATATCGCCCTTCTGATTGTCCTAGAAACAGAGATACCAATTGCTGTATTCCTACCTCTGACCCAGGATCCAGAGGTATATGTCGGGGCATCGCATCCCTTAATCAATCGGATGGTGATTCAGAGGGACCTTGCTTTACTGCATATAATACTGCCCAATTTATCATTTTGGGAATAGCACTCTCTATTCCCTTTAAAATCCATCCCTGATGTTAGAAATGACAAAAGGTCATAAAAAAAGGACTCAAGGTGGATACGTTAGTGAAGCAGTAATTTATTATATGTTCTTGCAAGAGCGGGTGACCCAAAAAGTAGGCACACCTTTGGTCAGAGCCCGCAACCTTTTTATACCATGTTCTTGTACATTATTCATTACTTGTCGCACTTCGTATTAAGATGAGTTCTAGGAAATGATTTCCATAAACTCCTCCCAATCGCATCTGCATCCCATGGTGGTGGTCGTCAGGGGTCTGGCAGATTCACGTTTCCCATAGGTGAAGAGAATTAAAATGCATGAGTCTCTTTGTCTGGAACAACTGCTTACTGGCAAACACTTGTCCTTATCTTAACTTTTTCTGGCAACTGACATGGCCTAGGGCTGAGGGAAGTCAAGGCTTGATACAGGTTTCAGATTAAGTAAACCCCACATTGTCTTGCCCTTTTGCGTTAATGTGGCAATTTTGGTGCCCCAGTATGAATCAGCACTGTGGAAACCTCTTGGTTGAGCTTTTTTTCCCTCAGCTACCTTTTATTGGAGAGAATGGTTTTTGCCATAACAGCAAAACTTATATTAATAGTACTCCCTTCTAGTTCTCCACTTTACAAGTCAGCACAAAAAATTACAGCAACCCATTTTGGTTTGCAAAAGCAACATTTCCAATATTTCCCACAATTCCCCCTTACTTTTCTTTATACTCATTGTTGTCTTTTGCATATTTTCAAAATCCTATTTCATATAAAGCTTCTAACCTGGCCAACATTGCTTCACATTCTTTTTCCTGAGATTTTATACTGTCAGTTTCTTGTTCCTCTAGGAGAAGCATATTATAAGGTGGTGGGGTCCCAGATGCATCTTTTTAGTTATTGCAGTTTCTATTAATCTCTGTATTAGACCTCTAACACAAGGGATTATACAACACCCTATGGCCACTAACATCCCTGCTACCACTATCAGAGAAGTGAATCACCATTCCCTTCCATTTTCCAAACCAAGATTCCAGCCACCCAATAAGAGAAGTATCTATTAAATTCATCAGAAACTCCTCAAGAAACTTAATCAAAGGAGGTTCCCAGTATGCTTCTTTTGGCCCTTTTCTCTTTTTATTTAGAAGTCTTATCATCTCTGAATGCCAGGGTGAATGGATAGCCAATTGTACTATAGCACAAGTGCCTTTCCAGTTGGGTGGAAGAATACTCCTCAGAACTCTTCCTGCACAATACCCCCACAAGTCAGCTTTCGGAACCTGTAATGATGAATAGTTCCCACCTTTAACATTTGTCACATTCAATGTTCTCTTACATCCTGAGAACTCCCCTCAAAATTGGGTAGCCACTCCACCCTGTCGTGAGAGAGAAGCTGTGTGGTTTCCAACTACACCTGTGAGAACAGGGGGTGTTTGAATGTCCTTTTTCAGCAAGGCTGGGAACAGAAGTGAGAGTGTTTTACAGGTATCATTTCCCCAGGCTGTTTTTTCCTGGTATAGTGCTGTCCTGGGTTCAGCCCAGCAACAGGCTATGTTAGCCCTGAGAGTATTCCATGCCAATTGCATCGTGATCAGGCAGTCTGTCGTGGCCTAAATGAAGTCACTCCAAATATGAGTGCTGCTGTGCCGGACATGCTAGAGCTCCAGTATGAACTGGAATCAAAGGCAGCCAGGTGGTATGCCACAACTGACATTGCAAATGCTTTATTCTCAACCCCACTGGCACCAGAGTGCAGACCACAGTTTGCTTTCACTTGGAGAGGTGTCCAATACACATGGAATCGTCTGCCCCAGGGGTGGAAACACAGTCCCACCATCTGTCATGGACTAATCCAGAGTGCATTAGAAAAGGGTGGAGCCCCAGAGCACTTGCAGTATATTAATGACATCATTGTATGGGGCGACACAGCAAAGGAAGTTTTTGAAAAAGGATAAAAGATAATTCAAATCCTTTTAGAAGCTGGTTTTGCTATAACACAAAGTAAAGTCAAGGGGCCTAAGCGAGAAATCCAGTTTTTAGGAATAAGATGGCAGGATGGGCGTTGTCAGATCCCAATGGACGTTATTAATAAAATTGCAGCTATGTCCCCACCAAGTAACAAAAAGGAAACACAAGCTTTCTTAGGTGTTATAGGATTTTGGAGAATGCATATCCCAAACTATAGTCTCATTGTGAGTCCACTCTATCATGTAACTCGGAAGAAAAATAATTTTGAATGGGGCCCTGAGCAGCAGCAAGCCTTTGAGCAGATCAAACGCGAAATAGTCCATGCTGTAGCCCTTGGACCTGTCCGTACTGGGACTGATATTAAAAATGTGCTCTATACCGCAGCTGGTGACAATGGTCCTACCTGGAGTCTCTGGCAGAAAACACAAGGGGAGACTCAAGGGCGACTGTTAGGGTTTTGGAGTCGGGCCTACAAAGGATCTGAGGCCAATTACACTCCAACAGAAAAGGAAATACTGGCCGCTTATGAAGGGGTTCGAGCTGCTTCCCAGGTAATTGGAACTGAAGCTCAGCTTTTCCGAGCACCCCGACTGCCGGTGCTGGGCTGGATGTTTAAAGGGAAGGTCCCTTCCACACACCACGCCACTGATGCTACATGGAGCAAATGGATTGCACTAATTACACAACGAGCTCGAATAGGAAACCCCAATCGCCCAGGAATTGTGGAGGTGATTACAGACTGGCCAGAAGGCAAAGACTTTGGGATGTCACCAGAGGATGAGGAGGTAACACGCGCAGAAGAAGCTCCACCATATAACCAACTGCCTGAAAATGAAAAGCAGTATGCCCTGTTCACTGATGGGTCTTGTCGCATTGTGGGTAAGCATCGGAAATGGAAAGCTGCTGTGTGGAGTCCTATGAGGCAAGTAGCAGAAGCCACTGAAGGAAAAGGTGAATCAAGCCAATTTGCTGAGGTAAAGGCTATCCAATGAGCCCTGGACATTGCTGAGAGAGGGGAGTGGCCTATGCTATATCTTTATACTGACTCATGGATAGTAGCTAATGCCTTGTGGGGGTGGTTGCAGCAGTGGAAAAAAGAACAATTGGCTGTGTAGAGGCAAACCCATATGGGCTGCTGATTTATGGCAAGATATTGCTACCCAATTAGAGAAGCTTACTGTAAAGGTACGTCATGTGAACGCCCATGTACCTAGGAGTCGGGCCATAGAGGAACTTGAAAACAACCAGCAGGCAGATAAGGCTGCTAAGATTGAAGTGGCTCAGGTAGATTTGGACTGGCAATATAAGGGTGAGTTGTTCCTAGCCCGATGGGCTCATGATACCTCAGGTCATCAAGGAAGAGATGCAACATATAGATGGGCTCGAGATCGAGGGGTGGACTTAACCATGGATGCTATTGCACAAGTTATCCATGAATGTGAGACATGTGCCGCAATCAAGCAAGCTAAGCGGCTAAAACCCCTCTGGTATAGAGGACGGTGGATGAAATATAAATATGGGGAGGCTTGGCAGGTTGATTACATCACTCTCTCACAGACTCGCCATGGCAAACGGTATGTACTTACAATGGTTGAGGCAACCACTGGCTGGTTGGAGACATATCCTGTACCCCATGCCACTGCCCGGAATACAATTCTGGGCCTGGAGAGGCAAGTCCTATGGCGACACGGCACCCCAGAAAGAATCGAGTCAGATAATGGGACTCATTTCCGAAATATTCTCATAGACACTTGGGCCAAAGGGCATGGAATTGAGTGGGTGTACCACATTCCTTATCATGCACCCGCTTCTGGGAAAATTGAACACTACAATGGGCTTTTAAAGACTACGCTGAAAGCAATGGGGGGTTGAACATTTAAACACTGGGATACACATTTAGCTGAAGCTACGTGGTTAGTTAACTCTAGGGGATCTACCAATCGGGCTGGTCCAGCCCAGTCAGAATTCTCACATACTGTAGAAGGTGACAGAGTCCCAGTAGTGCACATGAAGAGTATTTTAGGAAAGACAGTTTGGGTCATTCCTGCTGCTGGCAAAGGTAAACCCATATCTGGGATTGTTTTTGCTCAAGGACCGTGTTGTACTTGGTGGGTAATGCAGAAGAATGGAGAAACTCGGTGTGTACCTCATGGGGATCTGATTTTGTGTGAGAATAGCCAATATCATGCTAAATAATTCACAACTGTTTTAATGTTGTTATAGATACTGTATGTTATACTAATGACATTACAGCTTGGGTCATCGGTGCCGTGATGATGGAACGAAGACCAGCCTCCCAAGAACTCTTTCTTTTCTCTTTTGTAATAAACACCTCTGACCCACGGACTATGAGCATGGATCATGCCAGGTGCAGTGTTCGAGAGCCCGAGATACAGCATTCAGCGATCCAGTGGCACGTACCCTGAGAGACTGTCGTGAGAGAGGGACCAGTAGAGCCTGAGAATCGTGGACTGAATGAAACCGACGGACTCGGAGGAAAGGTCCACAGACTGTATCTATATGCACATACATGTGTGTGCATGTGTACATGCATGTGTGTGGATGCGAGAGACTCCCTGGACCCAAAGAAGATTGCTGGATCTACTCATGAGGTAAATGGTATGGAATAAGGGGTGGATAATGTCCTGGGTTCAGCCCAGCAGCAGGCTATGTTAGCCCTGAGAGTATTCCATGCCAATTGCTTCATGATCAGGCAGTCTGCCCCCCCCCCCCCCCTTGCAGGGGCAACTCCGGACCCGGGCACGGGAGGTTCCGGTCTGGACAGGCGCAGTGCCAGTTCCGGCTTCTCTCTCTCTCTCTTTTGGATCAACGCGGCAGGCGGTGGTGAGGGGGGTGCTCTGGGGGTGCCGGGCTCGGGGAGTGCTGCATTCGGGGCTCTGAATCTGGATCGGTTCGGGCACGGCTCAAATGACATAGTGGGGTGCACTGTATATAATAGCACTGTAGCTAGTTGTTTTCATATTTTCTCCTGTTGTTTAGTAAACTATCCTTATCCCAACCCGTGTGCCTTTGGTTTTTTTTTCCTCTGTCTCGCAGCTCCTCGGTTCCCTCCGTTCGCCCATCCCCCACCTCTTAAAGAGGTAGGGGGCTTCTTTTTTTGTGGCCCCAGCTTTTTGCTGAGGTTTAAACCACAACAAGTGCAATAATGCACTCCATTCCTGTGTGATCGTTGGACCATCCTAGGGGAAAAGGCACAATTTGTGGTTTAGGTCTACCTGAGGCACATGCATAGCAATCACTCTTATTTAAACTTTTCACAGTGTATTTTACCCATTCCACCCAGGCATTATTCTCTCCTGTTTCTACTTCAAATGTTTGTCTCAAATCCTCAACTCTTACTACTTTTACAATGGTAGGATCATTAAAAAAATCTTTCCACCCCGACCTAGGTTTCTGAGTACTTTTCCGTTCTCCATCTTTATTTGAACTCTTATTTTCAAATTTTTCTACCATTATTCCAAATTGCCCTAATGGATCGCTCCCTGTGACCTCTATCCCTAGTCCATAGGCTCGAGTGACAGTAAAATTAGCATTAGTAATTATTATAGGATTACACCCTCCCCTTTCTTTACAATTGTGGGTAGTGTGTCCTTTTGAGATTGTTATCATCTTTTTTTTAGGGGGTTCCAATACCAACTTTCTCAATTTATATCTGCAGTCCATCCATTGACCTGAGTCGTCCAAACATTGCTCCAAGAAGGGCAAGGATGACCCTCCCAATGAAGTGTCCCACCTTGTTCAGGACACATGCTCAGCACTGCTCAGTTCTTTAGACCCCCATGATCCAAAATTTGACAAGCATCAAACATGATGCTCTGAAGCCCAGACCCCTCTGGAATGCTGAATTGTAAGTTCATTTGATTATTAAGGGTTTTTTTTAGCATGACTCAGCATTCATATTTTCATTATAGTGAAGTATAGGCACCATGTTAATATTATTTTGAACATTTTCAACCCTTGTACCCTGTCCTTAAGCAGCTGTTCCACTGGTCCTTGGAGCCAGGTGTAATGAGTCCAACCTTTCTCAGTAGTTCTCACAGCAGTTCCAGTTGTCAGTAGAACCTGGAAAGGACCTTCCCATTCAGGTTGCAGCTTGGACTCCTTCCATGACTTGATCAGAACCCATTCTCCAGGCTGGATATTATGGACTGCAAATTCCAATGGTGGAGTTTGTGCAATGAGTCCCTTACTCCTGAGAAAGGATAAAGAAGAGGACAGCCCCAGTATATAGTTCTTAAGTATCTTTGGTTTCAAACCTTGGGATTTTTCCGATTTCACCCATATAAGGCAAGCCAAACCACAGTTCTCTAAAATTAACTTTGATAATTGTTAATCCACATTTTCAATTATTCCATACCTGGGACCAGGATATATTTCAACCTTCCTATGGGTGGCAATTCAGTGACCTTTGAAAAGGTCTTAAACAGGGTTCTCTTCTCCCTTGAGGCTGTTTCTTGAGAACCTTTTTATCTTTTTACAAACATTGCACCTTTCACAGATTTGTTTAGCTATAGTATAAATTCCTATGCATCCATACTTCCTTAGGATTAAATCACACATTGCTTGTACCCCCCAATGACTCCCTTGGTGTAAAATGGCCATTATTTCCCTCATGATTTGGTTATTTAGCATTTCTCGTCCATCTGAGGGAATCCACTTCCTTTCTTCTGTTTCAATAGCTCCCAATTCCTTTAATTCCTTTTTCTCTCCTTCAGTGAAAATTGGAACCTCCTTGGGTTCAGATACACAAGGAGTAAGATTGCACATCTTAACAAATTTAGGCCCCAAGGCAGCTTCTTTGGCTACCTCATCTGCTAGACTGTTCCCTCTAGCTTCCAAAGAATTCCCTTTCTGATGCCTATTTACAGGGAATGCAATTTCTCTGGGTAGGAGTAAATTCTTCAAAACCTGTTTCACCAGCTCCCTATGCACCAACTCCTTTCCTTTACTGTTAATTAACCCTCTTTCATCCCATATTTTCCCAAATGTTTAAACTACGCCAAAACCACACCTTGAATCAGTATAAATCGTCCCTTCTGTCTCATTTAACAATTGTAATGCTTGATTTAAAGCATATAATTTGCATATCTGGGCAGACCAATTGTTAAGTAATCTTCCTGATTCTTTCATTCCCAAAGTAACATATCTGTAATAGTCCCATCTGATCATATCCAAGTTAACTGATGTGGAACATAAATAGTTAAGTCATCATAATTGCCCATAGATTGAGGGATCTGACAGGAAAGTTTCTTAGTGTGTTTTAAATCTTTATAACCAACTGTTTTCTAGGTCCCCACCAGTTGTACCCTGTGTGAGACCACCAGAGGTAGCAATCCCTCCTGTCATCTCTCCTCCCCTCATGGGCTTGAGACCATAAGCAATTGGAAGGTGACCCTTGCATTACATGAACCATGTACATGAATTCCTGGGTGTTGAAGGAAATTCAAAACCCCACCATATGGTTGCTGGTTCCACATACCTCAGGATCAAGTGCTTTCCCCAGTATGGCTTATTCCCATTTCGTGTATCTGCGCATGGGTGTCTGGATCGGGGTTGTTTGCCTCAGCATCCAAAGTCTCATTGTCCCAACAAAGGGAACATAAGAACAATTTAGGCTCCAAGTGGAGGTTTGATTTAATGTATTGTTAAATGGCCACTTCCATTCAAAAGTGTCCCCAAATTATGGGCTTATTCTAGTTCCAGAGCCAATCAGGATGTGCTGTGTGTTATAAACAGTCATGACAAATTTACAAAGTTTCCAAAGAGAATTTAATTAAGCGAGCTATCAATCAGGCAAAACAGCGCTGGGCGGCCCCGGAGACCCTTGCTCCCTCCAAAGGCACACGCCCCATCCGACTGGACTTCCCTTTTTTATAGTCCGGTAGGTCCAGGTATGCATAGCACATCCTAATAAGCTCCTGCGGCTGCGCATGCTGTTACTGGGGGGTCGTCCTGGTCCTTCTGGTGGTCATAAAGGTTGTGGTCTTCCTCTGCGTTGTGGGTCAGTTTCCTTCCTTATTTGGTCATGTTGGCCCAGAGTGAAAGAGTAAGGAGTGCTTGTTGATTCAGCAGGATGTCACCACTCTGAGATTAGGTATCTTGCCACTTTAGCAGGAGGTAGTCTCCTGAGGTTTTGCCCATTAGCAACTCTTAACAAAGACACAAGGAGCAAGGGGGGGATTTCCCCCTTCCCCATCTGCCGGTTTGGAAACAAATTCCTTACATTTTTATTACAATTCCCCCCTTTTAGTTCTTACCATTTTGTTTTTCAAACCAGGTAACAGTCTCTCAGGCTAGAGAGAGAATTAGAGTCTCTCCTTTACTGGTTTCATCATCCTCTAGGTATTCGCATTGCCTTTTTAACAACATTAAATGGGCCGCCTCTAATTTACTCTTTACTAATCCAATCAGTCTGTTCAAAATGCAAGGCCCAGAGGTTAGAGTAAGCATCAACAACATTAAAGGTTCAGCAATGGTTGACAACAGTGTAGTTAACTAGGGACCACAATTTATACCATCCTTGTTAAGCCTCCTTTATCGGTTCCAGGTTCCCCAATACCTTATTCTTCGCATTCTTCCAATTGTCCACCCTCTATCCATGGGCTGGGTAACATTTAAAAAGAGATATTTAAAGTTTCATGTCCTCTCCACCCCCGCAGTGGGATGCACCCATATGTACCCTACTGGACTCTTAGGTATTTATCTATATATCGTCCCATGGTATCCAAATAGGGGCTATGGTCTCATAATCCCAATAACTGCAGCAATATTGATTAGAGGAGTTGCAGTACCCCTTTCCAGGATTCGAACTAGGGCACATATAAAATTCCCTATATTCACAGCATTGGGGCCTCGGGACTAGCTGAGTGGAATTAAAGCTTGGTCCCCTTGATGTTATCTGAAGATCGTCAAGGGGCAGTATACCCTATTATTACCCATTTTAGGAGAATTGGTGGGTTGATGGTGAGCACTTCAAAGTGGTGGTAGCTATTCTCAGGTATTTTAGTTTGGGAGGTTTGGGTTCGGGTGTTATGTGCCATCCCAGACCTAGATTTAGGGGGCCTTCTCGCAACTGTATTGAAGGTTTAAGGTTTACTTTAAGTTTTCCAGATTGGCCTCCCTATACTCATTAGAGCATACACAACCAAGCTCTGGATTTACGCCTTTTGTGTATACTTTCCACCACTCTTTACACTTCCAGATGATTTGTCCATTTTTTACTGTGTATTCAAGGGTTAGTTCTGTTAATTTTCTTTCAGCCAAATAACACTCCTCACAAATATCTGGGGTAAAATTTCCTTCTCTACAATGAACCCACCAATTGTCCTTACACACTTTACATTTAAAACAGACAAAAGGGTAACATATACAACCAGGAATTGGGCAGAATCTAGTCCCATTCATTAAGTCCTTCGTGTGATGGTTTCACCCATCAGTCTTTCTCTGGAAGGTGACTTTCAGGTTGTCTGGGTTCCCTGTTGCCTCCCAGCGACATTCTTGAACAGGTACTTTTATTCTGGTAGTGTGAGTCCAACCTCGTTCGGCCATTCGAACTGCAGTATCTGTGGTAAGCAACACAAGAAAGGCTCCTTCCCTACGAGGGATCAGGGAGGATTCTGTCCAGGCCTTAATCAACACTTTGTCTCCCGGCTTGACCCAGTGTATTGCTATATCTAAGGGTGGTCTCTGTATTACCAATTCTTTCTTTACTAGTTCTCACATTCACTTCATTAATTCAATGATATATTCTTGTAACACTCTTTCTTCAGCTTTGGGGTGCTCGGCTGCCATTTCCAGGTCATAGGGTATCCCATAGAACATTTCAAAAGGGGAGATTCCTATATCTGTCCGGGGCTGTGTCCTCAGATTTAATAAGGCCATCGGAAGGCATTTTACCCAGGTCATCTTAGTTTCCATCATTAGTTTTGTTCAATTGTTTTTTAATTTCTCCATTCATCCTTTCCACCTTCCCTGAACTTTGTGGGTGCCATGGGGTATAGTATTCCCATTTCGTCCCCAAAGGATCTAAGACTTCCTTGATTGCATTAGAGGTAAAATGGGGTCCCCCATCTGAATCAATTACCAGTATGTTTCCATACCTTGGCACAATATTTTCTAATCTTATTTTTACTACTGTTCGTGCGGTGGCATGTTGGAGAAGGGAGACTTCGACCACCATATGGTTCATCAGCAAGTCCCAATTTTTATTCAAGCAAGCCTTGGTTAAATACACTGCTTAATTAGCTCATGCATATTGCGAAAATCAAGCTCACTATTGGTCAAGCAGATAGATGCCGGCCCGTCCCCTCTTTCCACATTCCTGAAGTTTAAACATCCTTTTATCGCATCCTGCAGGTGTCCAAGCACCAGCAATATCCAGTCACAGCTAGCTACTGGGTCAAGCTGACCTAGAGCTAACACTTACCCTGCTTACAGCATCTCAAGCAAATCCAGGCTGCTGTGTCCCTTCTCTGATAGCCAGCACTGAGCCAGGCTCTCCACAGTGGCGTGAGCTACCGGGAAGGCTTCCACAAAGCAAGTGAGATGATCTACTAAAACTAAAATGTATTTATACCTTCCTACCTTTGGGAGTTCAGTAAAGTCGACCTGTATTGTTTCAAAAGGTCTCCTTGTCAACCCTCGCCCTCCTGGTACCCTTTCCCTAGGTTGCTGTTGATTCACCTTGTAACAGGTTGAGCATCCCTCCAAGATTCTTCTTGCTAGTATGTGTATCCCCACACAGGCATAATTTGTTTCAAATTACTCTGATAAGGCTTGAACTCCCCAGTGAGTTTTAAGGTGTAGTTTGTTTAATATTTTCTGTGCTCTTCCTTTGGGAGTATTTCCCTGCCATCTGGCAGCAATGATTTATTATTGTGGAAAATATTGAGAAATGTTGCTTTTGCAAACTAAAACGGGTTGCAGTAATTTTTTATGCTGACTTGTAAAGTGGAGAAATAGAAGGGAGTAATATTAATGTAAGTTTTGCTGTTATGGAACAACCACTCTCTCCAGTAAAAGGTTAAAATGTAGCTGAGGGAAACAAAGCTCAAACAACAGGTTTCCACAGTGCTGATTCATACTGGGGCACCAAAATTGCCACATTAACACAAAAGGGCAAGACAATGTGGGGTTTACTTAATCTGAAACCTGTATCAAGCCTTGACTTCCCTCAGCCCTAGGCCATGTCAGTTGCCAGAAAAAGTTAAGATAAGGACAAGTGTTTGCCAGTAAGCAGTTGTCCCAGACAAAGAGACTCATACATTTTAATTCTCTTCACCTATGGGAAACGGGAATCTGCCAGACTGGCAATGTGTATTGTATTATGTACTATTGTGAATAAGGTGCCTTTGTTTAGACCGTTGTTGTGGTTTAACCTCAGCGGAAAGCTGGGGCCACAAAGGTCAGAAAAAGAAGCCCCCTACAACTTTAAGAGGTGGAGGATGGGCAAACGGAGCTAAGCGAGGAGCTGCAGAGCCAGAGGAAAAAAAACCACAGGCCTGCAGGGTTGGGATAAGGATAGTTTACTAAACAACAGGGAAAGGTATGAAAACAACTAACTACAGTGCTATTATATACAGTGCAAACCTCTCAGCACACTATGTCATTTGAGCCGTGCCCAAACCGATTCAGATTCAGAGCCTCGAACGCAGCACTCCCCGAGCCCAGCACCCCTGAGCACCCCCCTCACCACCGCCTGCCATGCCGATCCAAGAGAGAGAGAGAGAAGCCGGAACTCCCACACGCCTGCTCAGACCAGGACTTCCCGTGCCCAGAGCAGTTTCTGATAGGTCCAGAGTCGCCCCCGGAACTGGCACTGCGCCTGCCCAGACCGGAACCTCCCGTGCCTGGGTCCGGAGTCGCCCCTGCAGTGGGGGGGCAGCCTGCCTGATCATGATGCAATTGGTATGGAATACTCTCAGGGCTAACATAGCCTGCTGCTGGGCTGAACCCAGGACATTATCCACCCCTTATTCCATACCAGTTACATCATGAGCAGGACCAGCAATCTTCTTTGGGTCCAGGGAGTCTCTCGCATCCACACACATGCATGTACACATGCACACACATGTATCACAGAATCACAGAATCACAGAATCTTAGGAGTAGGAAGGGACCTCAAGAGATCATCGGGTCCAACCCCCCTGCCAAAGCAGGCTCCCTATCTCATATTACATAGATAGGCGTCCAGACGAGACTTGAATATCTCCAGAGAAGGAGACTCCACCACCTCCCTGGGCAGCCTATTCCACTGCTCCATCACCCTCACTGTGAAAAAGTTCTTCCGCATGTTGGTGCGGAACTTCCTGTGCTCCAGCTTACAGCCATTGCCCCTAGTCCTGTCCCCACCGACCACTGAAAAGGGGCTGGCCAATTCCCCCTGCCACCCATGTCTAACTTATTTGTAAACACTAATTAGGTCCCCCCTAAGTCTTCTTTTTTCCAGGCTGAACAGACCCAGCTCACTCAGCCTATCCTCATAGGGGAGATGTTCCAGACCCCTAATCATCTTTGTCGCCCTTCTCTGGACTCTCTCCAGAAGGTCACTGTCTTTTCTATACCAGGAAGCCCAGAACTGGACACAGTATTCCAGGTGGGGCCTGACCAACGCAGAGTAGAGGGGGAGGATCACCTCCTTCAACCTGCTGGACCCACTCTTCCTGATGCATCCCAGGATCCCATTGGCTCTCTTGGCCACCAGGGCACACTGCTGGCTCATAGCCAGCCTGTCATCAACCAGGACCCCCAGGTCCTTCTCCACAGAGCTCTTTTCCAACAGGTCATCCCCCAGCCTGTACTGATACAGTCGGTTATTCCTTCCCAGGTGCAAGACTTTAGACTTGCTTTTGTTGAATTTCATTAGATTTCTCCCTGCCCAGCTTTCCAGCCTGTCCAGGTCTCGCTGAATGGCAGCGCAGTGTTCCTGCGTGTCAGCCACTCCTCCCAGCTTTGTATCATCGGCGTACTTGCCAAGGGTGGATGCTATTCCCTCATCAAGGTCGTCAATGAAGATATTAAACAGGACTGGACCCAACACTGAGCCCTGGGGAACACCGCTAGTCACAGGCCTCCATTCAGATTCTACTCCACTGATCACGACCCTCTGAGCCCGGTCTGACAGCCAGTTCTCAACCCACCTCACTGTCCACTCGTCTATCCCTTGTTTCCTCAGCTTCTCTATCAGGATGTTGTGGGAGACAGTATCGAAAGCTTTGCTAAAGTCGAGGTAGATGACATCCACTGCTCTCCCTCCATCCACCCAGTTGGTAATAACATCATAGAAGGCTATGAGATTGGTCGAGCACGATCTCCCCTTGGTGAATCCATGCTGACTATTCCTCATGACCTTCTTCTCTTCCAGTTGTTTGGAGATGGCATCCAAAACAAGCTGTTCCATCACCTTTCCAGGGACAGAAGTGAGGCTGACTGGCCTATAGTTACTGGGATCCTCCTTCTTGCCTTTTTTAAAGACTGGAGTGACATTGGCTATCCTCCAATCTTCAGGCACTTCTCCTGTAGTCCAGGATCTATCAAAGATGATAGAGAGCGGCTCCGCAATCACCTCCGCCAGCTCTCTCAGCACACGTGGGTGTATCCCATCCGGGCCCATGGATTTGTGTGCATCCATTCCTGGACCACCCCTACCTCTACTAGAGGGGAGCCATTCGTTCTCCAACCACTCCTACTTACATCTGGGATCTGTGAGTCCTGAGAAGCCTTCGGAGTAAAGACCGAGGCAAAGAAGGCATTAAGTATCTCCACCTTCTCATCATCTCCCGTCACCAAGACACCCGCCTCATTCAACAAGGGACCTACATTATCCCTGGTCATCCTTTTACAATTTACATACCTGAAAAAGCTCTTTTTGTTGTCCTTTATGTCCCTTGCCAGCTTAATTTCTAAGCAGGCCTTAGCCCTCCTAGTTGCATCCCTACAGGCCCTGGCCACATCCTTATATTCATCCCATGATCTCAGACCCTGTTTCCACAGTTTATAGGTCTTCTGCTTCCCTTTGAGTTTACTCATAAGTTCCCTGCTTATCCACGCAGGTCTTCTACCTCTCTTTCCCGATTTCTTACTCAAAAGTATGCACCTATTCTGTGCTTGGAAGAAGTGCTGTTTGAATGTTAGCCAGCACTCGCAGGCTCCCATTCCTTCAAACAGAGCAGCCCATGGGATAGCCCCTATTTGATTTCGGAGGAGATCAAAGTTAGCTCTTCCAAAATTCAGGGTAGCTATCCTCCTTTTTGGCTTGCCTCTTCCACTCAGGATCTTGAACTCGACCATTTCATGGTCGCTTTGTCCTAAGCAGCCCCCGACCTTCACTTCACTAACGAGCCCGTCCTTGTTAGTAAAAACAAGGTCAAGCATCCGCCCTCCCCTTGTAGGTTCCTGCACCATCTGTATCAGGAAGTTGTCTTCCATATACTGCAGAAATTTTCTGGACTGCATACGACTGGCCGTATTGCTTGCCCAGCAAACATCTGGGTAGTTGAAGTCCCCCATAAGGACCAGCGCCTCCGATCTTGAGGCTTCTTCCAATTGCTTATAAAATTCATTATCAACCCGCTCCTCTTGATCAGGGGGCCTGTAGTACACACCCACGACTATGTCACCCAAACTGGCCTGCCTTTTAATTGTATGTGCGTATAGATTCAGTCTGTGGACATTTCCTCCGTGTCTGTCGGTTTCATTCAGTCCACGATTCTCAGGCTCACTGGTCCCTCTGTCACGACAGTCTCTCAGGGTATGAAGAGTTGTACGTGCCACTGGATCGTTGAATGCTGTATCTCGGGCTCTCGAACACTGCACCTGGCATGATCCATGCTCATAGTCCGTGGGTCAGAGGTGTTTATTACAAAAGAGAAAAGAAAGAGTTCTTGGGAGGCTGGTCTTCACTCAATCATCACGGCACCGATGTCCCTGGCTGTAATATCATTAGTATAACATACAGTATCTATAACAACATTAAAACAGTTGTGAATTATTTAGCATGATATTGGCTATTCTCACCCAAAATCAAGTCCCCTTGAGGTACACATCGAGTTTCCCCATCATTCTGCATTACCCACCAGGTACAACCAGGTCCTTGAGCAAAAACAATCCCAGATATGGGTTTACCTTTGCCTGTAGCAAGAATGACCCAAACTGTATTTCCCAAAATACTTTTTATGTGCACTACTGGGACTCTGTCACCTTCTACAGTATGTGAGAATTCTGACTGGGCTGGACCAGCCCGATTGGTAGATCCCCTAGAGTTAACTAACCACATAGCTTCTGCTAAATGTGTATCCCAATGTTTAAATGTTCCACCACGCATTGCTTTCAGTGTGGTCTTTAAAAACCCATTGTAGCGTTCAATTTTCCCAGAGGCGGGTGCATGATAAGGAATGTGGTACACCCACTCAATGCCATGTTCTTTGGCCCAAGTGTCTATGAGAGTATTTCGGAAATGAGTCCCATTATCTGACTCAATTCTTTCTGGGGTGCCGTGTCGCCATAGGACTTGCCTCTCCAGGCCCAGAATTGTATTCCGGGCAGTGGCATGGGGTACAGGATATGTCTCCAACCAGCCAGTGGTTGCCTCAACCATTGTAAGTATGTACCGTTTACCATGGCGAGTTTGTGGGAGAGTGATGTAATCAACCTGCCAAGCCTCCCCATATTTATATTTCATCCACCGTCCTCTATACCAGAGGGGCTTTAGCCGCTTAGCCTGTTTGATTGCGGCACATGTCTCACATTCATGGATAACTTGTGCAATAGCATCCATGGTTAAGTCCACCCCTCGATCCCGTGCCCATCTATATGTTGCATCTCTTCCTTGATGACCTGAAGTATCATGAGCCCATCGGGCTAGGAATAGCTCACCCTTATGTTGCCAGTCCAAATCTACCTGAGCCACTTCAATCTTAGCGGCCTTATCTGCCTGCTGGTTTTTTTCATGTTCCTCCATGGCCCGACTCCTAGGTACATGGGCGTTCACATGACGTACCTTTACGGTAAGCTTCTCTAATCGAGTAGCAATATCTTGCCATAAGTCAGCAGCCCATATGGGTTTGCCTCTACACTGCCAATTGTTCTTTTTCCACTGCTGTAACCACCCCCACAAGGCATTAGCTACTATCCATGAGTCAGTATAAAGATATAGCATAGGCCACTCCCCTCTCTCAGCAATGTCCAGGGCTCATTGGATAGCCTTTACCTCAGCAAATTCGCTTGATTCACCTTTTCCTTCAGTGGCTTCTGCTACTTGCCTCATAGGACTCCACACAGCAGCTTTCCATTTCCGATGCTTACCCCCTATACGACAAGATCCATCAGTGAAAAGGGCATATTGTGTGGAAGGGACTTTCCCTTTAAACATCCAGCCCAGCACCGGCAATCGGGGTGCTAGGAAAAGCTGAGCTTCAGTTCCAATTACCTCTGAAGCAGCTCGAACCCCTTTGTAAGCGGCCAGTATTTCCTTTTCTGTTGGAGTGTAATTGGCCTCAGATCCTTTGTAGGCCCGACTCCAAAACCCTAACGGTCGCCCTCGAGTCTCCCCTTGTGTTTTCTGCCAGAGACTCCAGGTAGGACCATTGTCACCAGCTGCGGTATAGAGCACATTTTTAATATCAGTCCCAGTACGGACAGGTCCAAGGGCTACAGCATGGACTATTTCGCGTTTGATCTGCTCAAAGGCTTGCTGCTGCTCAGGGCCCCATTCAAAATTATTTTTCTTCCGAGTTACATAGTAGAGTGGGCTCACAATGAGACTATAGTTTGGGATATGCATTCTCCAAAATCCTATAACACCTAAGAAAGCTTGTGTTTCCTTTTTGTTACTTGGTGGGGACATTGCTGCAATTTTATTAATAACGTCCATGGGGATCTGACAACGCCCATCCTGCCATCTTATTCCTAAAAACTGGATTTCTCGCTTAGGCCCCTTGACTTTACTTTGTGTTATAGCAAAACCAGCTTCTAAAAGGATTTGAATTATCTTTTATCCTTTTTCAAAAACTTCCTTTGCTGTGTCGCCCCATACAATGATGTCATCAATATATTGCAAGTGCTCTGGGGCTCCACCCTTTTCTAATGTACTCTGGATTAGTCCATGACAGATGGTGGGACTGTGTTTCCACCGCTGGGGCAGACGATTCCATGTGTATTGGACAGCTCTCCAAGTGAAAGCAAACTGTGGTCAGCACTCTGGTGCCAATGGGATTGAGAAGAAAGCATTTGCAATGTCAGTTGTGGCATACCACCTGGCTGCCTTCGATTCCATTTCATACTGGAGCTCTAGCATGTCCGGCACAGCAGCACTCATATTTGGAGTGACTTCATTTAGGCCTCGATAATCTACTGTTAGTCTCCACTCTCCATCGGACTTCCGCACTGGCCATATGGGACTGTTAAATGGTGAGTGGGTTCGGCTGATCACTCCCTGACTCTCCAGTTGATGAATCAGTTTATGGATGGGGATCAAAGAATCTCGGTTTGTACGATACTGCCGCCTGTGCACCGTCGTCGTAGCGATTGGCACTCGCTGTTCTTCAACCTTCAACAACCCCACAACAGCTGGATCTTCCGAAAGTCCAGGCAAGGCACACAATTGTTCAGTTTCTTCAGTCTCCACAGCAGCTATTCCAAAAGCCCACCGGTATCCTTTTGGGTCTTTAAAATACCCTCTACGGAGATAGTCCATACCTAAAATGCACGGAGCTTCTGGGCCAGTCACAATGTGGTGTTTCTCCCAGTCCTTTCCAGTTAGGCTCACCTCAGCCTCTAGCACAGTCAACTGTTGGGAGCCCCCTGTGACTCCAGAAATATAAACAGATTCTGTCCCTTCATAATTTGATGGCATTAGAGTACCCTGGGCACCAGTATCCACCAGAGCCTCATACTCTTGTGGGTCTGATGTTCCAGGCCATCGGATCCACACAGTCCAATAAGTCCGATTATCCCTCTCCTCCACCTGGCTGGAGGCAGGGCTCCTCTATTGCTCCTGGATAGAAACTGGTGCAACATTCCTCTTGGAAGAAATTCGTGCGCTTACTCTACCTTGCGACTCCTTTACTCGTGCTTGAAGGGCTGAAGTGGGCTTCTTATCCCACTTTTTCATGTCTTCTCCATGATCACACAGGTAAAACCACAGTTTGGCTCGTGGTGTGGCTCGTGGATTGACTTGTGGTGTGGCTCGTGGTGTGTACCTGCTGTGTTCTCTCTTTTGGGACGATGAGTGACTTTCCCGGGTAGCTGCAACATCGCTCCATACAGGTCGGGAGTCGACCATGTGGTCGTCAAGTTTAAGTTTAACCAGTTTCTCTACTGCTGCAATGACAGAGCGTGCAACATTATCTTGATAAGTCCGGAGTCGGTGGGCCACTTCATGTACGGTTGGTGGAAACATCTCATCGTATTCCATTGCTGCCAGTGAATTTGTGTGCCCTGATGGTGCACTTCGTATCACCTTACGCCACATGTCTGGGGTGCATCGGACATCATCAGGATCATCAGGGAGCCTTGTGTTGTCCGGATCATAATAAATCAACTTTCGTACAGCTAATTCTCTCAGGTACTCGATAACTGTCTCTATGTTGTCGCTCTTGGGTCTCTGACAGGTAATATATTCCTTTATGGGATATCTTTCCCGCACACTTAACAGCAATCACCTCCAAAGGCTGAGGACTTCTGACACCTCCCCAAGTGCCTTATCAATACCTCCTTCTCTAGCCAGGGATCCCAACTGCCTGGCCTCCCTGCCGTCTAATTCCAGACTATTGGCCCCACTATCCCAGCATCTGAGCAACCAAGTGATAATGTGCTAACCTGGGCGGCGGCCAAAATCTTTTCGCACCTCACGCAGTTCACTCAGGGTCAGGGATCGGGTAACAATCTCTGGTTCTACTACACCCTGATCTGCCCCTGATGGCTTTGCCCCATTCTTACTTTTCTGAGATGGCCCTGCCCCATTCTGACTTTTCTGAGATGGCTCTGCTCCATTCTGAGCTTTCCAGGATGGCCCTGGTTTTTCATCATCATCCTCATCCTGACATTCTTGAGATGTCCCTGGTTGTTCACCATCATCCTGACATTCTTGGGATGGCCCCGGATGTTCACCATCATCATCTGGCACTACGCGAACTGACTTCTTGGTGTGTTTCCTCTTTTGAATGGGAGCCACAAACTTTGGTGTTGTTGCAGAAATGTTGCTAGCTAGGGCCTGGCGGTCGGAAGATCACGTGATATGCGGGTAGGTAAGGCCCCTCCCCTATAGCCGGTAGCAAGCAGGCGGAAGTGACGTCCCGAACCTCAGTTATATAAGGCTGTGTTACCTGTTAATAAACGCCATTTTGCCATCCATCATATTGATGTCTGTGTGCAAGTGGTCCGCGCGACCTGGGTTTGGTCGATGTGCCGTTCCTGAAACAGGCCGCCGTGCAGTTGCGAAAGGCAACATAATGGTGCCGCAAACCCGGGAATAAAACCCGGGAACGGGATTTCGCCTGGATTCGGGTGAACGGCGGCCGGAGCGGCTGGACCAGCCCGGCGGGGAGGACGCTCCCGGACCTGCAAGGAGGATGGAAGCCCTTGCGAAGGTCGTATTTAAGTTATATAAGTGGTGGGGCGGGTCTGCTGAGGAGACCAGGGGTGCCCCGGAGATGTATGGCATGGACCACCGCCGTAGGCGGGAAGGGTCGGCTGTGGAAGCCAGAGAGGCCAGGAAAAAATATGGCATGGACCCCCGCTGCGGGCGGGATGAGTCGGCTGTGGAAGCCAGAGATGCCGGGAAAATATATGGCATGGACCAGTACCGCTGGCGGAACGGGTCGGCCGAGGAGGCCAGAGATGCCGTAGAGAAATCAGAGTTGGAGGACACGTGGCATGGAACACCGCCGCGTGCGCCCCAAGATGGCGCCGAGGGGCAAGGGGAAGGGCGGAGCGAGGATGCCTTCGGCGGGAACAGGGAGAAAGTGCACAGAGAGGAATGGGAGGGGAGCGCAAGTGAGGGGCGGAGAGCCGATCAGAGGGGCTATTTGAATAGGGCAAACGCACCCCCCGCCCGGAGCAAAAGGCGGGGTGAGCCAAGAGGGAGGGGACGGCCAGCCCTCAAGGGAAGTGGGCGGGGCCGGAGTCGAACAAAAACTTTCCGGGGCCGGAGAACCGGTCAGTCAAGTTCTGACTCCAGAGCAGACACTAGCCGGGGTCAGAGCAGTAGCCGGGATCAGAGTGGACGGCCTGCCCGCAAGGGAAGTGGGCGGGGCCGGAGTCAGAGAACCAGTCAGTCAAGTTCCAACCGCGGATCAGACACCAGCGGGGATGAGAGGCTCGCAACCCATCACAGAGCCGAAAGACGCAGTAAAGAGAGACCGCAAGGGGGAAAAACTCCTCTCACGGGTTGGAGGCTTGTTATAAAACAAACTTGTAGGTTCATTTTTGATGGGGGAGGGATGACAAGAACGGGAGGACAACTGTGATTGTCCTTGAGCCCTCCAGAAATCATGGTCCCCCTGTATGATGCTTTTGGAAAACAAACGTACAACTGACTGCCTTTAATCCTCTAACTTCGACTGAGCCCAAGGCACCCTGTGACGCAGTTGAAAAAGCTAACCAAGACCAGCAAGATCTGCCTGTGTCACTAGAGATGCCATGGATCCGGAAGAAATCAAGAACCAGGACGGGATCCCGACCACAGCAATGGAAGTCAAGGGTTCCAAGTGCAGCCACGGTGGACTACGAGTTTTGCTGCAGGACATTCTGAATAGTTTAAAATATGTGTATGTTTGTGGTAAATAAAAATGAGAGAAATAGGGATCTCTGCACAGCCTAAGGTCACAGGGAAGTTACCTGCACCTCTGACACTCCTAATTGGCGAAAAGCAGGGGGAATTTGGACAATGGGTTTCAGGATGGATATTGTCAGTGGTCAAATTTGGATTATTGGATTTGGCTATTCGGTACATTTACTGCCATGCTTGTTGAGCTTTCAGCAAAGGGCCCTTGCTGAAACCTCTAAAAGCAGTTTTTGTGCAGATACTAAAAAAAAGAAAAATTGTCAAGGAGGATAGCCGGCCTGCCGGCAACCTGGCTCTCCTCGCAAAGACACAGGCCCTGACAGTATCCTTGAAATTCCCATGAAACAGAAAAATTAGAAGTACTTGTTAATCCTTGAAGGCAGGTGGACAGACCGCCTCAAACCAGGAAGTAAGTGAACGTGTCACAGCAGGCGTGCAGAAAACATTTTTAGATTGCCACATTTTGTTGTATGGCGTTTCGTTATGGGACAACTTTCAGTGTTAGTTAAATAAGGACAGAGGTTTTTGTTCAACTTTCTTTAACAAAAGTTATGAGTTTCTGTTTACAGGACTGGACCGTCGGACACCCCCGTAACCTGTACACCCCAGTGCAAGTGTCCCGTCCAAGCCTGGGAGTCCCGCACTGGCAGAATCCAGATGACAGCAAAATAGCCTCCGCGGGGGTGGGGGCTGCAACGCCTTTGTGTGATCCTGCCGGGACCCCATATACCTATTCAATGTTACCCCCAGTACTGGTTCACTGTGCACTCAAGTTTAATGTTATCCCTAAGCTACCTCAGGTTACACCCCATTGTTATTATTGTAATTTGGTTAGGCGTAGGGAGGGGGGATATGTTGCAGAAATGTTGCTAGCTAGGGCCTGGCGGTCGGAAGATCACGTGATATGCGGGTAGGTAAGGCCCCTCCCCTATAGCCGGTAGCAAGCAGGCGGAAGTGACGTCCCGAACCTCAGCTATATAAGGCTGTGTTACCTGTTAATAAACGCCATTTTGCCATCCATCATATTGATGTCTGTGTGCAAGTGGTCCGCGCGACCTGGGTTTGGTCGATGTGCCGTTCCTGAAACAGGCCGCCGTGCAGTTGCGAAAGGCAACAGGTGTGGGTTGGCCAAGGTCTATTGTAGAGGTTGCAGTATCTGCAGTGTGTACTAGTCTATTTCCTTTTTCTCCCTGACAGTGCTGACAGCACTGACAGTGCTGATGGTCTGGACTATGGGCAGTGTCTACTGTAGGGGTTGCAGTTGCTGCAGTATTTGCCAATCCATTTCCTTTTTCCCCTCGACAGTGCTGACAGTACTGACAGTGCTGCTTGCTATCAAGCAGTGTTTGGTAGATGGTAGCCAAGCCCCAGCACAGTGCAGTAGGGCGTATTTCTCTGGGGAACCCACTACAGTTCTTTTTCAGATATGCAGTCACCTTATTAGGATCCTGTAGCTGTTCAGGAGTGAAGTTCCAAACCTCTGGGGGAAGAAATGCCTAGGTACCTGCTCATATTTCGCCATTTGCCCCACCACTCAAGCTTATCCAGCCTCAGGGAAAACTCTTGGGTGGTGTTCATAAACCTGTGCCTAATATATATATATATATATATATATATATATATATATATGAAAAGCAGAACCATTTGCACCAAAACCAACAGTAGGAAAATGCTAGTTTGAATACCCCAGGGATATTGGAAATTTTTAAAGACTCTTACAAGACCTGTTTTATCCCTCTTTGTACTGAACAGCAAAAACTGATTCAAGTACTCTCCTAAATTCACGATCCTAAACGTTATTCAATCATAGACTGTTACCACAACATACACTAAACAGACGTACGGGATGGACACAAATCCTGGCAGGATTACATGCAGCAGCATACCACGAGTTGAAAACTATGGCAACATCCTTAAGAGTAAATGCCACAACATTGTACATAGAAATTACTTCAATAACCGTACTTATCACAACTCTATCTTAACTGCAATTGAGTTAAGGTCAAATCTATCGTTACCCCAACCTTTTTGCCCCCCTTGGGGGTCCTCCTTTTAGCCCCACATTGGGCGCCAAAAGTTGTTGTGGTTTAAACCTCAGCTGAAAAGCTGGGGGCCACAAAAGTTAGAAAAAGTCCCCTGCCTCTTTAAGAGGTGGGGGATGGGCGAACGGAGGGAGCAGAGGAGCCGCGGGGAGGAAAAAAAAAACCAAAGGCCCACAGGTTGGGATAAGGATAGTTTACTAAACAAAAGGAAAAAATATGAAAACAACTAGTTACAGTGCTATTATATACAGCGCAAACCTCTCACCCCACTATGTAATTTGAGCCGTGCCCGAACCGCTGCCGAAAGCCCCGAACGCGGCACTCCCCGACCGGCTCTCCCGAGCCTCCCCTCACCGCCGCCTGCCGCGCCGGTCCCAAAAGAGAAATAAAAAGAACCCGGAACTGGCACTGCACCTGCCCACCCGGAACTTTCCCGTGCCTGGGTCCGGAGCAGTTTCTGATGGGTCCGGAGTCACCCCCGGAACTGGCACTGCGCCTGCCCAGACCAGAACCTCCCGTGCCCGGGTCTGGAGTCACCCCTGCGGGGGGGGGTGGGGTGGGGGTGGGGGGGGTGGGCGGACCACCTGATCATGACGCAATTGGCATAGAATACTCTCAGGGCTAACATAGCCTGTTGCTGGGCTGAACCCAGGACAACAGTCAGACATTCCCTTGGGGTTAATGATTGCCCACTGGGGGGGACTGGCTGTCTAGGCAAGGAAAGAGTAAAGATGGTACATTATTGTATGCAGCTATGGAGTGGAAAGCAAATAAGAGGTGACCACCTATATTGGCCCATTTTAGGTTCCCTCGAAGATTGGATTTGTCAAGCTTTAAGAACAGGAACAGGTCTTGCCCGTTTTGTGAACAGTGTGGTTTGTGTCTCTCTGAATTTTCTAACGTAAACTGTGTAATTGCGATGTGACCTCCTGAGAGTGAACAGGGGAAATTCAGATACTAAGGTCTGGCCCTCTCAGGATGTGTTGCCCCTGTAAAGTCTGTATGTAAACTGCGTAATTCTAGGATGGTGTCCTGGGTTCAGCCCAGCAGCAGGCTATGTTAGCCCTGAGAGTATTCCATACCAATTGCATCATGATCAGACGGGCTGCCCCCCCCCCGCCCTTTGCAGGGGCGACTTCGGACCCAGGCACGGGAAGTCCCAGTCTGGGCAGACGCAGTGCCAGTTCCGGGGGAGACTCCGGACCTATCAGAAACTGCTCCGGGCACGGGAAGTGCTGGTCTGAGCAGGGGTGTGGGAGTTCCGGTTTCTCTATCGCTCTCTCTCTCTTTTCGGGATCGGCGTGGCAGGAGGTGGTGAAGGGGGTGCTCGGGGGTGCTGGGCTCGGGGAGTGCTGCGTTCAGGAATCTGAATCTGAATCGGTTCGGGCATGGCTCAAATGATATAGTGTGGGGAGAGGTTTGCACTGTATATAATAGCACTGTAGTTAGTTGTTTTCATACTTTTCCCTGTTGTTTAGTAAACTATCCTTATCCTAACCTTGCAGGCCTTGGGTTTTTTTTTTCCTCTGGCTCTGCAGCCCCTTTCTTAGCTCCGTTCGCCCATCCTCCACCTCTTAAAGTGGTAGGGGGCTTTTCTTTTTCTGACCTTTGTGGCCTCAGCTTTCCGTTGAGGTATAAACCACAACAGATGGCCACCCCTAAGGCAGTCAATACCTGTAGCAATGTCTCTTCTCTGGCCGAGGGGATAAATAAGTTATACAATCTTGAGATGCACTGGTATCGTCCCTCACCCAAGGGACAAGGATTGGGTGAAAAACTGCTGGTTCCACTGAATTATCTGGGCTGGCTGAATCAGTGCAAAAAGGCTGTGTATATTCAAGCATATATGAGTGTTGGAGGCAGGGCATTCCCCTTGCCGCTCCCAGAGATCCGGTCCACCTTAAACCACTGATTTGGCATCTCCCTGAACACTTTGAAAATCTTTGTGCAAAGCCTAAAGTAAATTTTTCTGCAAACAATTGATCATAATATTCGCTAACCCAACCAGCAGCAACAGCTTGTTTTAACATGGGGGGAACTATTACAAGAAATTGTTACTTATGGCACAAACATGGGATGTTTAGAGCAAAGTTTAAATTTGCAGCTCTGGGTTTGCCAGGCAAAGGGTTTGGTTTTTGGGGTTTTTTTTTCTTTCTTTAGAGAAGGATGCCCTCCCCCTTTGACAAACCAGTCCTCAGCGAAACGATCTGTGGAGAAGGGCATTAGCACTAAGTTCACCTCACCCAGCCCTAAATGGGCAAGACACAGATTATTCGCACATTGGTAAAATTGGTGGAGCGGCCAAATTAGTAGATATATGAAATTTTCTGATGCAACCAAAACACAGGAGGGGAAAATCTTCTGTGCCTGCCAGTCAGTCCTTACTCAGGCTTGAGGAAGGACCTGGTGGATTTAAACTAGAAAATGTGGGGGGGAATTTTAGGCCGACCTACTCGCGTAATATCCACCTTAAAATGACCTGAACAGCACACTTACCAATGTTGTTATGTTCACCGCTGATCCCAGGCACAGACCTATAAAGCTCACAATTTATGGAAGCTCAAATAAGTGTTATCAGCCAAAAAGTTAGGACTGACTGCTACCCAGAAAAAAGAAAAAAAAAGAAAAAAAAGAAAAAATGTAATAGGAATAACTGGAATCCCTGAAAACAGACCAATTAGTACTGTGTGTGTTTGGTCTTCAGGGGAAAACCGAATGTCTAAGATAAAGGTTGTAATTGAACCATACTGAAATAATATACAAGAATTTAAAGTCCTAGCAAAGTCTGGGAACTACCTAATGGAACAGTGTGGAAGTTTGGAGCCCCATTGTGTGAGGTTCCAGTACTTAAAGAAACTGTTAAGTAACCTCCTTCTAGAATAAGGAGCATTAATCAATATACCATCTGCTACTAAGGAGGGGATCACAGAGGTGATCAAAGATATGAACACCTATGGTACTGCAACCAGAACACCCTGACAGTGGCGGTGGTCCACAGGGAATCAAACAGTAACACAGTGCCACTCATCCACTGGTGCTAACACTGCTGAACCAGTCGGCCAAACGCAAGCTAAAGATGATAATTCCTCTTCGAGAGGAGGATAATCATCAATTTGTGTTCACTTGGGAGAGAGTACAATATACCTTCAACCAACTTCCCCAAGGATGCAAACACTCCTCTGCCTTTGCCCATAGTGCACTGGCAAGAATACTGAAGAAAAATTATATCTTTTAAGATGAATTACACCAGATTTCTAACCAATTCACTGTCAAGCGTATGTATGTTTGTGCAATTCTCCTCTTTTAATCACAGGACACACATGGTGGATCTACACACTATCATTGTTCAGGGAATTAAGGAATCTGTTCCCAGAGGACAAAACATTAATAAGGCATTTAGGGAACACCAAAAGAAAGATGAAAACCCCCACTGAGTGGCTAGAAAGGCTGCAGAAGAATTTGCAGGGGGTTAGACCCTGCCACTCCTGTGGGACAGGCCCTGTTGAAAGCTCAGTTTGTGGCAAAATCATGGGTGGATATTAGGAGAAAATTAGAAAAGTTGGAAGACTGGCAGGAGAAAGGATTAGATGAATTATTGAGGGAAGCTCAGAAGGTGTATGTGCGAAGAGAGGGGACTCAAAAGAAACAGGCAAGGATTTCGGTGACAGCAGTCGGAAAAGGACAAAAGGTGGCTCCAACCCGTACAGGGGGAGCAGGTGTTTGAAGGACTAGGGGAAAACTCCCGAAGGGCCAAAGTGATTTGAGACAGGTTGAGTGTTTTTATTGTCAGAGAAAAGGGCACATGAAAAAGCACTGCAAGAAACACCTACAGGATGAGCAGATGTTTAAGGAGGATTAGAGGGGGTCAGGGACTCTATTTTCTGGAAACCCATAGGAAAACAGAGCCTTTGATAAATTTGAAATCGGGTCCCCAACACCAAGAAGTAGAGTTCCTTGTGGACTCCGGGGCTGAAAGATCCACAGTCCAAACAGTGCCCCGGGAATGCTCTCTTTCCCCGGAGAAATTGCAAGTAAGAGGGAAAAATTTGGCCAATGCAGAGGCAAAACGAGCAGCACTGTTAATGATTAAAACTTTGGAGAAAGAACCTGAAGGGCCAGAGATAGACAAAATTTTCACCACCCAAGAGATAGACAAACAAATTGGAACAAAAAGAGAAAATAATGTTAGAAATGACAAAAGGTCCGAAAAAAAGGACTCAAGGTAGATACGTTAGTGAAAGCAGTAATTTATTATATGTTCTTGCAAGAGTGGATGACCCAAAATGTAGGCACACTTTTGGTCAGAGCCTGCAACCTTTTTATCCCATATTCTTGTACATATTCATCACTTGTCCTGCTTCGTATTAAGATGAGTTCTAGGAAATGATTTCCATAAACTCCTCCCAATCACATCTGCATCCCATGGTGGTGGTCATCAGGGGTCTTGGTGATGAAGGCGTGAAGTCTTCCTCCTTCCCCTGTTTAACTATGGATTTCACGGTTGTCCTGGGTTCAGCCCAGCAGCAGGCTATGTTAGCCCTGAGAGTATTCCATACCATCTGCATCATGATCAGGCAGGCTGCCCCCCCACTGCAGGGGCGACTCCGGACCCAGGCACGGGAGGGTCCGGTCTGGGCAGGCGCAGTGCCAGTCCTGGGGGCGACTCCGGACCTATCAGAAACTGCTCCGGGCACGGGAAGTCCCGGTCTGGGCAGGCGCAGTGCCAGTTCCGGGGCGACTCTGGACCCATCAGAAACTGCTCTGGGCACGGGAAGTCCCGGTCTGAGCAGGCGTGTGGGAGTTCCGGCTTCTCTCTCTCTCTCTGGGATCGGCGTGGCAGGCGGTAGTGAGGGGGGTGCTCAGGGGTGCTGGGCTCGGGGAGTGCTGCGTTCGGGGCTCTGAATCTGAATCGGTTCGGGCACGGCTCAAATGACATAGTGTGCTGAGAGGTTTGCACTGTATATAATAGCACTGTAGTTAGTTGTTTTCATACCTTTCCATGTTGTTTAGTAAACTATCCTTATCCCAACCCTGCAGGCCTGTGGTTTTTTTTCCTCTGGCTCTGCAGCTCCTCACTTAGCTCTGTTCGCCCATCCTCCACCTCTTAAAGTGGTAGGGGGGCTTCTTTTTCTGACCTTTGTGGCCCCAGCTTTCCGCTGAGGTTAAACCACAACAACTTTTGGGGCCCAACGTGGGGCTCGACAGGGGACCCCCAAGAGGGGGCAAAAAAGGTTGGGGTAATGATAGATTTGACCTTAACTCAATTGCAGTTAAGATAGAGTTGTGATAAGTACGGTTATTTAAGTAATTTCTATGTACAATGTTGTGGCATTTACTCTTAAGGATGCTGCCATGGTTGCCAACTCGTGGCATGCTGCATTTAATCCTGCCAGGATTCGTTGCCATCCCGTATGTGTGTTTAGTGTATGTTGTGATAACAGTCTATGATTGGATAACATTTAAGTACATGAACTTAAAAGAGCACTTGTATAAACTTTTGCTGTTCGGTACAAAGAGGGATAAAACAGGTCTTGTAAGAGTCTTTAACAATTTCCAATATCCCTGGGAAATTCTAACTAGCATTTTCCTACTGTTGGTTTTGGTGCAAATGGTTCTGCTTTCGATATATATATGTACATATATTAGGCACATGTTTATGAATACCACCCAAGAGTTTTCCCTGAAGCTGGATAAGCTTGAGTGCCAGGGCAAATGGCGAAATATGAGCAGGTACCTAGGCACTTTCTTACCCCAGTGGTTTGGAACTTCACTCCTGAACAGCTACAAGATCCTAATAAGGTGACGGCATATTTGAAAAAGAACTGTAGTGGGCTCCCCAGAGAAATACGCCCTACTGCACTGTGCTGGGGCTTGGCTACCATCTACCAAACACTGCTTGATAGCAAGCAGCACTGTCAGTACTGTCAGCACTGCCAAGGCGAAAGAGGAATTGGATTGGCGAATACAGCAGATGCTGCAACCTCTACAATAGACCTTGCCCCTAATTCAGAGCATCAGTACTGTCGGGGGAAAGAGGAATTGGATTGGCGAATACTACAGATATTGCAACGTCTACAATAGACCTTGCCCCTAATTCGGAGAATCAACCCACCCCAATGTCTGTTTCTCCCATTCAAAAGGGGTGCCAGTGCTGAGAGGGAGAAAGGGGAAATAGACTAGTACATACTGCAGGGACAGCTGAGAAGACATGGGGTGGAGACCTCATAGGTATAAGTCTGAAATATGAACTGTACCTGGAAGAAACCCTGAAACCTGAAGTACAGACTGGGAGTTCTGTTTTTCTGGTCTTAGTTTTGTCTGTCTGTTTCGTTTGTCTGTTCATTTGTTTGTCTGTTCATTTCAATAGGAGTGATTGTTTGTAACTCAAGTTTTAATATGTGCTACATCATGGCTGTAGTTGTAAAAAAGTCTGGTATACAGAATATACAGCCTTGAGCTTCTGAACATGTCAATGGTTCTCTGATTGCAAATCACACTGAACCAGACAACGTGATCAATAAAGCGATACAAGGTTTTGCTTGTATGCTTAACTTTTCTCATGTGATTACCCATTTGCCTTTACCACATACCCCTACCCAAGGGATCCCTATAACAGCTCTTCCAGTGGACATGGGTAAAAATTTAGATTGGCTTTGGAACCAGAATAAGTCCATAATTTGGGGACACTTTTGAATGGAAGTGGCCATTTAATAATACATTAAATCAAACCTCCAATTGTTCTTATGTTCCCTTTATTGGGACAATAAGACTTTGCATGCTGAGGCAAACAACCCCAATCCTTCCAAACGCCATACTCCAGAAACCCATGGGCAGATACACGAAATGGGAATAAGCCATACTGGGGAAAGCACTTGGTCCCGAGGTATGTGGAACCAGTAAACATACAATGGTGTTTTGAATTTCCTTCAATACCCAGGAATTCATGTACGTGGTTCGATGTAATGCAAGGCTCACCTTCCAAATGCTTATGGTCTCAAGCCCATGAGGGGAGGAGAGATGACAGGAGGGATTGCTACCCCTGGTGGCCTCACACAGGGTGTCAACACAACCTGATGTGATAACACCTGTGGAATTGCACAAACATTATAAATGGTATCACTGGTGGGGACCTAGAAAACAGTTGGTTGTGGTTAATTCCTTCATTATGGCACTTAGTCAGTGCCACCTGCTTCTGTCAAACTTACACAAAGCCACTCCATCCAGCCATGAGATGTAATAGTAACCCAGGCTAAAAAGATTTAGAATATACTAAGAAATCTTCCTGTCAGATCCCTCAACCTATGGGCAATTATGATGACTTAACTATTTATGTTCCACATCAGTTAATTTGGATATACTCAGATGGGACTATTACAGATATGTTACTTTGGGAATGAAAGAATCAGGAAGATTACTTAACAATTGGTCTGCCAGATATGCGAATTATATAGAATCATTGAATGGCAAGGATTGGAAAGGACCCATATGCTTTGAATCAAGCATTACAATTGCTAAATGGGCATCAGAAAGGGAATTCTTTGGAAGCTAGAGGGAACAGATTGGCAGATGAGGTAGCCAAAGAAGCTGCCTTGGGGCCTGAATTTGTTAAGATGTGTAATCTTACTCCTGGTGTATCTGAACCCAAGGAGGTTCCAATTTTCACTGAAGGAGAGAAAAAGGAATTAAAGGAATTTGGAGCTATTGAAACAGAAGAAGAGAAGTGGATTCCCTCAGATGGATGAGAAAAGCTAAATAAGCAAATCATGAGGGAAATAATGGCCATTTTACATCAAGGGAGACATTGGGGCGTACAAGCAATGTGTGATTTAATCCTAAGGAAGTATGGATGCATAGGAATTTATACTACAGCCATACAAATCTGTGAAATGTGCATTGTTTGTAAAAAGATAAATAAAAAGGTTCTCAAGAACCTCTTCTCAAGGGGGAAGAGAACCCAGTTTAAGACCTTTTCAAAGTATTCAAGTAGATTTCACTGAATTTCCACCCATAGGAAGGTTGAAATATATCCTGGTATTGGTTGACCATCTAACAGGATGGGTAGAAGCATATCTGATGGCTTCAGCCACAGCTGCAGGGGTAATTAAAATCCTTCTAGAACAGATTATTCCCAGGTATGGAATAATTGGAAATGTGGATTCAGACCAAGGGAGTCACTTTACATTCAGGGTGCTTCAAGGGACTATGGAAGGATTAGGGATATCCTGGGACTTTCATACTCCCTGGCATCCGTCCTTCTCTGGTAGGGTTGAACGAATGAATCAAACCCTAAAGAAACAATTATCAAAGTTAATTTTACAGAAATGTTGTTTGGCTTTCCTTATATGGGTGAAATCGGAAAAATCCCAAGCTTTTAAACCAAAGATACTTAAGAACTATATACTGGTGCTATCCTCTTCTTTATCCTTTCTCAGGAGTAAAGGACTCATTGCACAAACTCCACCATTGGAATTTGCAGCCCATAATATCCGACCTGGAGAATGGGTTCTGATTAAGTCATGGAAGGAATCCTGTAGCACAAGGCCTGAAAGGGTCAAGCAGAAATTCTAGAACTCTTCGGCAGTTGGAGGAAGATGTGCTGTAACTTGTTGGGCACAAACCTTGGGAGAATTAAAATAACAAAGAAGAGTTGGTTGATAAGGGACGAAAGAATGTTGGGTGACTAGACATCTTGCACCAAAGTGCATAACAGGACTTGGTCAGCCTTGAAAGGGAGAACAAAACATGCTTTAAGAAACAAAACCAGAATACATGTAAAGGTTGTGTTATTAGGCCTAAGCTGCTTTTTCTAATAATGTTCGTAAGCATTTTTAAACCAATCAGCATATAGTAAATGTAAGAATGGCTTCTGCGCTCCAATGAAACTAAGGCACACGTGGGTGTTGTGGTTTAAACCTCAGCTGGGAACTGGGTACCAAAAAAAGTTAGAAAAAGTTCCCTGTCCCTTTAAGAGATGGGGGAGGGGCGAACAGAGGAGCCGCGAGGAAGGAAAGAAAAAAAAAAAAACAAAGCCCCGTGGGTTGGGATAAGGATAGTTTACTAAAACAACAGGAAAAGATACAAAAAACCAACTAATTACAGTGCTATGATATACAGTGTAACCTCTCACCACACTACATAATTTGAGCCGTGCCCGACCCGCTGCCGATTCGGAGCCACGCGCGAGGCCTTCCGAGCCCCGGCGCCGACCCCCCTCACCGACTGCCGCGCCGACTGAAAAGAGGAAGAACGAAAACCCGGAACTCGCACTGCGCCTGCCCGAACCGGAACTCCTCCTGCCGGAGCCGGACCGCCCCTGCCCGAGCCAGACCGCCCCTGCCGGACCCACGCTTTTCTCCTTTATATCGAACATGATTATGATGCAATTGGTATGGAATACTCTCATCGGCCAACATAGCCTGTTGCTAGGCTGAACCCAGGACAGTAGCCTAGGTCGGCTTTCTGTTCTGACTCCTAACACCTCTATGATTTTACAACATCGCCTTTCCCACTGGGCGAAGCGTGGTGTACACGCCTACAGCCCCAACTGTGATGATCTAGCAAAATTTTGGCCTTTTGGTCAGCATTTTGTGGCCTCTCTTTTGTTACCAGAAGCAGCCGCTGAAAAAGCATTAGCTACTTTAGATAAGCTTGCTTGTTGGCTTGCAAAACAAACGAATGCTACTAGTAGTGCACTGTCTGGCCTTTTATCAAATGTAGACAGTGTTCCTCATGCGATGCTGCAAAATAGAGCTGCTATAGATTTTTTGCTTTTGGCACAAGGCCATGGTTGTGAGGATTTTGAGCGTATGTGTTGTATGAATCTCTTAGATCATTCTGAGTCTATTCATGCTAGCATTCAACAGCTTAAGGATAGAGTCTCAAAACTCCGACAAGATGATGGATGGGATTGGTTGGACAAAATTTTTGGAGGATGGGGATTATCTGGATGGTTGAGAAGCTTGGTAAAAAGTTTGTTTAAGACTTGGCTGTTTTTATTCTTCTATTTGCTCCTTTTACCCTGTCTGTTGCAATGTATGCAATGTTTGATAAATCGGTCTATAAAGAAGATTCTTTTTGTACAAAAGGAAGGGGGAGATGTAGCACAAGGCCTGAAACAGGCAGTCAGAAATTCCAGCACTTTGCAGCCCTCCGAGGCAGACTTGCTGGAACTCAGTTGGACGCAAACCCTGGGAGAATTAAAATAACAAAGAGAGCTGGTTGATAAGGGATGAAAGAATGCTGGGAGGTGAGACATCTTGACACCAGAGACAGGATAAGAGGACCTGGTCAGCCTTGAAAGGAAGAACCAGACAAGCTTTAAGAAACAAAACCAGAATATGTGTAAACGTGTTATTAGGCTTAAGCTGCTTTTTTCTAATAATGTTTGTAAGTGTTTTCAAACCAATCAGCAAATAGTAAATGTAAGAATGGCTTCTGCACTCCAATGAAACTAAGGCCCACGTGGGCTTTGCAAAGTATATAAACTTGTGATTTGCTACAATAAAATGACAATTAGCTTGCATCAAGCTGTGTCCCGTCTCTTAATTGCAGCATCCTTGACGAACCCTCAGTTGGGGCGAAAAAAGCTAAGTTGTTAATAACCCTCTGGAAATTAATTAAATGGACTCTAACCAAAATGGAGGCAGAATGCGTTGCTGCCGCTTCAGCCTTTGCAGCTTTAACGCCAGTTCCGGGTTCTACGAACTGACTCAAAAAGGGAAAAAGTCTACTACAGAGAATGTGTTTATGTTTCTGGGTGCCCTTTCACCTGCCCCAGTTACTATGCTAAGTAATAATGCCGTGTTATCAGAGCAAAGTGATAAATCTGTCGGAACTGACTGGGAAGGGGAGCAAGTAGTGCACATAAATCTGCCACCACGATCTGCACCCCCCCACACTATTATACCTTTGGAAGGAAAAAATGTGGAAAAAAATGTACAACTGACTGCCTTTAGTATCTATTCACCTCTAACTTTTACTGAGCCTAAAACACCCCATGACACAGTCGAAAATGTTAATCGCCTTCAGCTTGACCTTGAAAAGCTGGAAAACATGAAAGCGGAGCAGGCAGCTGTCACAATGGCATGCCCTGCTATTAAAGTGTTTGAACCTGTAGTCTCAGAATTGCCCACCTACCCACCTGAAAGCTACGGAGACAAAAACTACTGATATGAAGAATCACCGACTAAGGCACAGGGCAGTGTTTCCCCCACAGACAAGGTACCTATGGACACAGATAAGAAACCTAAGGACAGGTACAAGAATCCTACGGAGATGGACAAGTATCAGCTTTGACAACCATCGGATCAGGGACACATTTCGTATCTATACCCACCGCTCCCGCCCACACTGCCTGACAAACTCATCAATATATCGCTGTCTCCTGATGCCCAAGAGACTCTGCAGAGACTGCTCATCAGAGCCTGGGCACGTAAGGTGATTTCAGAACGGGAAAAACAGTTAAATCAGGGTATTTTGATTCCTACACAATCATGGATATTACTGGGGAAAATTTTTGTGGGAACGAGCAGGTGGTGGAGAGAGATAGTAGCGGGACAGTGGGAGGTGGATGGAACAGGGTCCTAGTGCTCACCCAGGGCTCGGCCCCAGTGACGGGTGGGGTCACACTGACATTCACGGCGAGGGGGAGGACGGACCTGCGGGCAGCGGCCGAGACCAGTGAGAGTATGCTGTGCAGCTGGGTGCCTTGTCAGAATTGCCGTAGAAGTGGGAGAACCACCCACCCACCCATACGGACTGGATGTGACAGCTCGCGTCTTGCAATGTTGTTTGTCTGATGCATTGGTTTGCAGCGTTTGTTCGTTTGTTCGTATGTGCTATAGGTTCAGGGCTGCGTTTGTCCACTGAGAGATTGGAATTTTTTTTTTCACTATTCCTTCACACCCTGACGATTATGAAAAATTTGCTTTTTCAGTTCCTATTATAAACAAAAATGAACCCATGAAAAAGGTATCACTGGGTGCGCTCCCACAAGGCATAAAAAATTCACCAACTATGTGCCAGACCTATGCAGCTTGGGCACGTGCTCTGGTATGAAAAAAACATCCTGATCTAATCTTTTATCATTACATGGATGATATACTGACTGCAGGAAAAAATTAGACATAGAAAATTTGATTCATGACTTAATAGTGCGTTTGAAAAGCGAGGGATTACAGATTACTCCACAGAAAATTCAAAATAAGCCGATGTGGAAATATTTGGACTGACAGATTGATGAAAGTACTGTAACACCTCAGAGGATTGAAATCAAAGCTAAGGTTATCATGTTAAATGATGTTCAAAAGTTGCTTGGAAATATTAACTGGATTAGATAATTGTGTGGCATTATGCATCAGTATTTTATTACTTATATTCGCAGCCATACTGGACGAACTAATTCAAGGTCTAGCAGAAGGAAATCAGAGAGCAGACAGGCTGGTAGCACCGGCATGGGCTGCTCCCTCAGCAAACCGCTTTGCATAAACTCAGAAGTTGCATGAATTATTTTTTTTTGCCAATCTGCTAAGGTGCTTTAATGACAATACCACTTGGTTGTTGAGGCTAAAGGGATTGTACAGTTGTGCCTGGACTGTCAACAATTTACCAGTGGCCTTTGCCTCGGCATGAATCCTCGTGGCACAGGCCCACTGGAAATTTGGAAAAGAAAAAAAGAAAAAAAAAATAAAAAATCTTTTTTCTAGCAGTGTGAGCTACTGCACAAACGGGGGAATCTAGTAAGCATCCAATGCCACATTTGCTCTGCTAGAGCAGCACTTGAATACCCTGTGAAATCAACACCGACAATGACAGCCCAAAATATATAGCACAAACAATACAAGCCTTTTTCTTTTCCAATTATAGGACATTACCAATTACCTATGACATTACCTATGTTACAGGGACACCACATTTGCCCGTTGGCCAGGCCATAGTGGAACGTATGGATCATAGAATCATAGAATGGCAAGGGTTGGAAGGGACCCCAAGGATCATAGAGCTCCAACCCCCCTGCCACAGGCAGGGCCACCAACCTCAGGCCTGGATCTACACAAGGTTTCCCAGGGCCCCATACAACCTGGCCTTGAACACTTCCAGGGACGGGGCATCCACTACTTCTCTGGGGAACCTGCTCTTCTCTCACGTGCTCCAACATGTCATCCAGGAGGATCTGTTCCATGATCTTCCCAGGCACAAAGGTGAGGCTCACTGGCCTGTAATTCCCTGGGTCTTCCTTGCTCCCTTTCTTATAAATGGGAGTGACATGACCTTTTTTCCAGTCCCCAGGGACCTCTCCTGACAGCCACGATTTTTCAAATATGATGGAGAGCGGCTCAGCAACCTCATCGCCCAGCTCCTTCAGGATCCTGGGATGCATGTCATCCGGCCGCATAGACTTGTAGACATTCAGTCTCATGAGGCGGTCTTGGACTTGCTCCGCTCTTACAGTGGGGGGGGATTTACTCCCCCAGTTCCCACCTAGAGTTCTAGGGATGCAAGGTTCTGGGATTTGAGAATTATGAGAATCCTGGCTGCCAGAGAAGACTGAGGCAAAGCACTCATTCAGTACCTCAGCCTTCTCCTCATCAGTTGCAGCCAGTTCTCCTTTCTCATTTACCAAGGGCGGTACATTCTCTTTGGCCTGTCTCTTCTGGCCAATGCACCTGTAAAATCCCTTCTTGTTGTTTTTAACATCCCTTGCCAAGTTCAGTTCCATCTGCGCCTTGACTTTCCTGATCCCGTCTCTGCAAATCCAAACAGCATCCCTGTATTCTTTCCAGGCTGCACACCCTTGCTTCCAGAGCTTGTACTTGCCTTTCTTTTCCCTCAGTTTGACCAGCAGGTTCTTTCTTAGCCATGCTGGCCTCCTGCCCCTCCTGCCCACTTTCTTATTCAGAGAGACAGAGAGCCCTTGAGCTCTTAGAAAGGCATCCTTAAAGAGTATCCAGCTGTTCTCAACAGAGGTTCCGGAAGGGGGGTCAGCAATACTACCTCCTCTGAGGAGTCCCCAGAAGTTCCTATGGGACACTTTAGAGGTATTTCCCTACAGTCTTGTAGAATTTCAGCATCCCCAAGCCCTTCTCTATCTTGTTGAATTTCACCACCTTCATCCTTCAAATCTAGTATAAATCTAGAGGCTACTTGCTCTACCCTAGCAAGCCTCACTAGATATCCCCTCCCCCGTTCCTAACTAGTTTAAAGCCCTATCAATGAGGCCTGCCAGCTCTTGAGCTAGGATTCTTGTCCCTCTTGGGGACAAGTGGCACCCATCCGCTGCTATCAGGCCAGGCGCTGAGTAAACGGCCCGTCCGTGATTGAAAAAGCCAAAGTTCATAAGGCGGCACCAGTCCCTCAGCCAACTATTCAACACCTCTGTTTTCCTGGCCCACTTTGTGTTCTTCCCTGCCCCAAATCGGATAGAAGAAAACACCACTTGCATTCCCCCTCCCTCAATCAGCCTCCCTAAACTACCTGAAGTCTCTTTTGATACATCTCAGGCTTCTTTGAGAGATATCATCACTGTCTGCCTGAACAATGAGTAGTGGGTAGTAATCAGAGGGATGAACCAGGTCCGGGAGTTTTCTAGATCAAACTCTCAAGCATTCGCTTCACAAACAAAAAGGGGAGAGAAGGGTATCTCTCCAGCTGATCGATTAAACAAAGCTCTGTATGTTTTGAACTATGCATGTCTGCCACAGAACAGTTTGATACCTGCAATGGAGAAACATGCAGTATGTTTAAAAGGAAGCTTGAAAGGAACACCCCCCCAAAAAAATAAATAAAAAATTTTTTTTAAAAAATAACCCAAAAAATAAAAAAAAGGAAAAAGTAAACAAAAGAAAAAAAGTCATGTCAGGTGTTAGTAAGAAATGAAGTTACAGTTACTAACTTGGGGAAGGAGATCTGCCTATGTCATTACAGATACGGGAACCAAGTGGATAAAGCCATGGATCCAGAAGAAAACAAGCTTGCATGAACCAGGACAGGATCCTGATCGCAGTAACTAAAGTCAAGTGTTCCAAGTGCAGCCACAATGGACTATGAATTTTGCTGTGGGACGTATTGAACCATCTGATAGTCTTTGAAATATGCATGTGTTTGTGGTAAATGAAAATTAGGGAACACAGACTACAATGGGTGCCTGCACAAAAATGTGAGGCTGGTGTTACCTGCACTCCTGACACTCCGAATTAGTAAAGCAAACAAATACAACAGCAAAGGTATTAAGGCTACAGATGTGGATTCCTTACAGAATTGTGCAGTAACTGATTTTTGTTGCTGGCTCACGATATGTGCTGCAGGAAACTGTCTGACCACTCAGCATTCAGAAATTAATAAATCAAACACAAAAGATACAACAAAACAAAACAAAGAAAAGGGGAATTCTTTGGATTGGACAATTGGTTTCATGAGTGAGGAATTTCAGGATGGATATTGTCAATGGTCAAATTTGGGTTACTGAATTTGGCAATTATAGCACTTGTCTTACTCTTACTGCCATGCTTATTGAGCTTTCTGCAAAGGGCCCTTGCAGAGACCTCTAAAAGCAGTTTTTGTAACGCAGATACTAAAAGGAAAAAAAAAATTGTCAGGGAGGACAGCAGGCCTGCCGGCGACCTGGCTCTCCTCACAGAACACATAGGCTCTAACAATATCCTTGAATTCCCATGTAACAGTTACTCATGCTGAGAGGTATTTGGTAAACACATTCTCAAAACATAACAGCCTTGAAGGCAGGTGGACAGACTGCCTTAAACCAAGGAGTTGTGAGAAAGTATTTGGAATTTAGTGAATATGAACCAGCCATAATAAGATGGCCAAAACACAGCAGGTGTTAGACATCAAAGGTAAACTAACAATGTTTAGCTATAAGATATGATTATCAAAACTCGTTATAATTACTAATTAATCACTTTGGTGTGAACAGTGTGTGTAGACAATTAGCAGTTTTTAGCTTGCCACATTTTATAGTATGGCTTTTTGTTTATGGGATGGCTTTTAGATTTAGTTAAATAAGGACTTATGTCCTTAGTTATTTTTGCTTAGTATTATTTTTGACGTGTATGTCATAGTGTTTCTCTTGCAGGATGGATAATGCTCTTCGCAAAAATCAGGCTGGACCATAAACAATAAGGGGGAATGGGGTTTTTGGCCCATCCAGATTTATTTCTGACTCCCATAAAATCAGGCCTGGGGGTCGAGCGAAGATATGTAAAGGCACAATTGGAATGCAGTAGGAAAAGAGCAGAAGTCTGAGAACAAGATAAGAAACTGCAAGAATGTTAACAACTGCCTTTTAAAAAGGAACAATGTGACTGTGTAGCCTCAACCGATTATTAGCAATAGTGAGACGCATGTAAGGCGGGTGAATGGAGCATCTAACCAATAGCAATGTAATGTAACTCGTGTACTGATATAGAAACCTATATAAGCTCTGTGTGTGTTTCAATAAACGAGCTCAGCACTTGATCACATTGATCTGAGTTGAGTCCACAAAACTTCCAGTCTGTTGCTCAGGGGCATGTTGGACACACCGTGGCACGTTGGAAGTATAGGGGTGATGACCCAGGGGCTCCTGAGGCACCAAGAACCAACAGGGAACCACTGGGGAAATTCTTCAAAGGAACTCCAACTAGTAAGTCAGCATCAGTGAGGGCCCAGCTGAAATGTCTCTATGAAAACTCATGTAGCATGGGGAATAAACAGGAGGAGTTGGAGACATGCGCACGCCTGCAGGGCTATGATCTTATTGGCATTACGGACACATGATGGAATGACTCCCATAACTGGAGCTTCAGGATAGAAGGATACAGGCTCTTTAAGAAGGAGAAACAGGAAAGGTGAGGAGGGAGTGTGGCCCTCTATGTCAATGACCAGCTGGAGTGCATGGAGCTCCACCTGGGCATGGATGAAAAGCTGACCGAGAGCCTATGGGTTCGGATCAAAGGGAGTGTGGGGAACATCATAGTGGGGTCTGCTGCAGGCCACCCGACCAGGGAGACAGAGCGGATGAGGCCCTCTATAGAAAGGGTAGGAACAGCTTCATGTTCACAAGCCTTGGTCCTTATAGGGGACTTCAATCACCCGGACACCTGTTGGTGGGACAACACAGCTGGGCACAAGCAATGTAGGAGGTTCCTGGAATGTGTTGATGATAACTTCCTCCCCCAGGTGATAGAGGAGCCAACTGAGGAGAAATTCCATGCTGGACCTTGTTCTCACCAACAAGGAGGGACTGGTAGGGGATGTGAGGATCAAGGGCAGTCTTGGATGCAGCGACCAAGAAATGGTGGCGTTCTGGATCCTCAGGGCAGCGAGGAGGGTGCACAGCAAGCTTGCTATCCTGGATTTCAGGAGAGTGGACTTTGGCCTCTGCAGGGAACTTCTGGGTAGAGTACAATGGGACAAAACCCTGGAGGGAAGAGGGGCCCAAGGCAACTGGCTAGTATTCAAAGGTCACCTCCTCCGACCCCAGGAGTGATGCATCTCAACAAAGAGGAAATTAGGCAAAAACACCAAGAGGCCTGCATGGATGAAAAAGGAGCTCCTGGGCAAACCCAAACAAAAAAAGAAAGCCTACTGAGGGTGGAAGGAAGGACAAGTAGCTTGCGAGGAATACAGGGAAGCTGTCTAAGCAGCCAGGGATCAGGTTAGAAAAGCTAAAGCCCTGATAGAACTAAATCTGGCCAGGGATGTAAAGGGAAACAAGAAAAGTTTTACAGGTATATCAATGAGAAAAGGATGATGAGGGAAAATGTGGGCCCTCTCTGGAATGGAACAGGTGAATTGGTTAACCAGGGCATGGAGAAAGCTGAAGTACTCAATGACTTTTTTGCCTCACTCTTCACTGGCAAGAGCTCTAATCACACCGCCCAAGTCACGGAAGGCAAAGGCAGGGACTGGGAGTACGAGGAACTGCCCACTGTAAGAGAAGATCAGGTTTGAGAACACTTAAGGAACCTGAAGGTGCACAAGTCCATGGAACCTGATGAGGTGCATCCGCGTGTCCTGAAGGAACTGGCGGACCAAGTCGCCAAGCCACTCTCCATCATATTTGAGAGGTCCTGGCAGTCTGGTCAAGTCCCCACTGACTGGAAAAGGGGAAATATAACCCCCATTTTTCAAAAGGAGAAAAAGAAAGACCCAGGGAACTACAGACCAGTCAATTTCACCTCTGTGCCTGGCAAGATCATGAAGCAGATCCTCCTGGAGACTATGCTCAGGCACATGGAGAATAAGGAGGTGATTGGTGATAAACAACATGGCTTCACTAAGGGCAAATCATGCCTGACAAATCTGGTGGCATTTTATGATGGAGTAACAGAGATGGTGGGCAAGGGAAGGATGATGGACATCATCTTCCTGGACTTGTACAAGCCCTTTGGCACTGTCCAGCATGACATCCTTGTCTCTAAATGGGAGAGACATGAATTCAACAGATGGACCACTTGGTAGATAAGGAACTGGCTGAATGGTCGCACTCAAAGAGTTGTGGTCAATTGCTCAATGTCCACATGGAGGTCTGTGAGAACTGGTGTTCCTCAGTGGTCAGTACTGGGACCAGCACTGTTCAATATCCTTGTCAGTGACATGGACAGTGGGATCAAGTGCACCCTGAGCAAATTTGCCGATGACACCAAGCTGTGTGGTGAGGTCAACATGCTGGAGGGAAGGGATGCCATCCAGAGGGACCTTGACAGGCTGAGAGATGGGCCCATGTGAACTGCATGAAGTTCAACGTGGCCAAGTGCAAGGTCCTGCATGTGGGTTGGTGCAATCCCAAGCACAACTAGAGGCTGGGCGGAGAATGGATTGAGAGCAGCCCTGAGGAGAAGGACTTGGGGGTGCTGATTGATGACAAGCTCAGCATGAGCTGGCAGTGTGTGCACTAGCAGCTCAGAAGGCCAACCATGTCCTGTGCTGCATCAAGAACAGCGTGGCCATCAGGTCGAGGGAGGTGATTCTGCCCCTCTACTCTGCTCTCATGAGACCCCATATGGAGTACTGTGTCCAGCTCTGGGGTCTCTCATACAGGAAAGACATAGAACTGTTGGAGTCCAGAGGAGGGCCACAAAGATGATCAGGGGGGTGGAGCTCCTCTCCTATGAAGACAGGCTGGGAGGTGGCTTCTGTGAGAAGCTGCTAAAAGCTTCCCCCATGTCCGATTGAGCCAATGCCAGCCGGTTCCAAGATGAAACTGCAAGTGGCAAAGGCCAAGCCAATTAGTGATGGTGGTAGTGCCTTTGCGATAACATATTTAAGAAGAAAAGCAAAAAAACCTAAAACATCAGCTTTTTGCAGTCAAATATAGGCATGAGAATATGTGACAGGAACAACTCTGAAGACACCAAGGTCAGTGAAGAAGGAGGGCTCCAGAGCTGAGATTCCCCTGCAGCCTGTGGGGAAGACCATGGTGAGGCAGGCCATCCACCTGCAGCCCATGGAGGACCCCATGCCATAGCAGGTGGATGTGCCTGAAGGAGGTTTTGACCCCTGTGGGAAGCTTACACTGGAGCAAGCTCCTGGCAGGACCTGTGGACCCGTGAAGAGAGGACCCCGTGCCAGAACAGATTTTCTGGGAGGACTTCTGACCTCATGGGGGACCCATGCTGGAACAGTCTGGTCCCGAACGTCTGCACCCTGTGAAAGAGACCCATGCTGGAGCAGTTCATGAAGAATTGCAGCGTGTGGGAAGGACTCACATGGGAGAAGTTTGTGGAGGACTGTCTCCTGCTGGAGAAGGGGAAAAGTGTAAGGAGTTCTCCCCCTGAGCAGGTAGGAGAGGCAGAGAGAAAGTGATAAACTGACTGCAACCCCCATTCCCTGTACTCCTGTGCTGTTCAGGGGGAGGAGGTAGAGAAAATTGGCAGTAAAGTTAAGCCGAGAAAGAAGGGAGGGGTGGGGGGAGAGTTTTTAAAGTTTTGGTTTTATTTCTCATTACTCTGTTTTGCTTGTTAATAAATTAGATGGTTTTTTTCTACATTGAGTCTGTTTTGCCCATGATGGTAATTGCCGAATGATCTCTCCCTGTTCTTATCTTGACTCACAACCCTTTCATTATATTTTCTCTCTCCTGTCCAGCTGAAGAGGGGAGTGACAGAGCAGCTTTGGTGGGCACCTGGCCTCCAGCATCAATTGTTCAAATTAATCGAGCCTGGTTGACTGACATAGACCAGGGTTTGTGAAACCTGTAACCTCCAGCAGGGAAGCAGAATGCAGTTACGTCTTCCCCTGTTTTGTCTGCAATCAGAAGAGGACCTGCGAAGACATTCAATTTACAAGACAACTAACAAAATCATAGGGCTACATGAGATGTCTTGAGAGTCTCTGAATTCAGACTGCTCTTGATGAAGAGTAAAAGTGAGTACTATCAGAAAGATAGAAGATTTTGATTTATTTCTTTGTCAAATTACTTATTTAAGACACAATTCACCATGGCTTTTAAGCACTCATCTACTGCAGTTCTTATCAACCTACTGACAAATACATTGCTCATGTGGACAAACAAATCATGTGCACATACAAAAATTTTAAGCGCATGACAGGATGCATGATTTTAGGATAAGGGTCTAACTAAAAAAAAACATACCCAAATAAAATAGAAGCTTCACCACATGCATGCATGCACAAATTCTGCGGTCAGACTCTTCAGTATTGTTGCAGTTTTGTGTAGCTGTGCTGCTTCAGAGGCTTTTGTAAGCTGCAGTTACAGCATCTGCAAGCCCCATATTTTGAAAGCATGGTGAATTCAAGGCCAAATTCGAGACTGGGCCTATCAGAGCTGGTCATAGCGCCTCTGTGAATCACATATAGGAGAAAACAAAACTGCTGGCAGGCGCGCTTTGCCACCGGAGCAGGAGAGAGAAGGTGTAACAAGCTGCACAGACACCAAGGCCAGGCCTGCAGGAGGCGGGGGTGGGGGGTGGGGGCGGTGTGTGTGAAGAATGCGAAACAGAGAGTTTTCCCGGTAGCTCATGGTGAGACCATGGTGAAACGGGTGTCCCCCCGAAGCCCATGGATGAGGACGGGGAGCAGAGACATCTATACCCTGTGAAGATTGATCCACGCCTCAGCAGGTTTGCCGGGGGACTTGTGACTTTGCGGGGGACCAGGCCAGGGGGTCTGGACCCGAATGTCAGCACCCCATGGAGAGGAGCCCTGCTGAGAAGCCTGTGGTGAGGAGATGGCTCCCCGATAGAGAGGACTCACGCTGCAGTAGTTGTGGATACGACTCTCGCGTGGGTGGGACCCCATGGTGCTGCCAGGGAAGTATGTGTGCGTGTGTAATGCCCCCCCCCTCCCCCGCCGAGACAGAAGACAACTTGGGAAGAATGGACTGAAACCCTCCACTCCCCATTCCCTGCCCCTCCCTGTGCTGCGAGGCGAGGGATGAAAGGGTCAGATCTATGATTAAAGTCAAGAGTGCGAAGAGGCGAGGGGTGGGGGGAAGGAGAAGTGTTAAGATCTTGGGAGGAAAAGCAGCTTGTGAGGAATCGCCGGAACCCCGCTGCCCATTCCCTGCCCCTCCCCGCGCCACGTTGGGGGGGGAAGAAGGGAGTAAAATCTCGATGAGTTTTAAGTGTGCTAAGAAGGGAGGGGTGGGGGGAAGGTGCTTTAAGACCTAGCCGCTTCTTATCTCGTTCTGGTTCACCGGGTGTATTAGTTATAGTAGTAATAAATCACTTGTCTTTCCTTTATTCTGTGCTGAGTCTGTTTTGCCCATTGCACTAACTGGAGAGCGATCCCTCTGTCCTTATCTCAGTTCCTAAGCCTCCTAATATCTATTTTCTCCCCTCTTTGGCTGAAGAGGGGAGTAAGCGAGCGGCTTGGTGGGTATTTGACCTCTGGCTAGGGCCAAACCACCACAAGTATACACTAGAAATTGCTACACACCTGTACTATTGCAGAAAAAAGCAGGAAACTTGTCATAAAAATGAACTTTAAACAAAAAGTGTTTCAACAATTTCCAAAATGAGATGTTTAATTAGTTTATTAATTTAAAATTTTAAATCATACTAATTATATGGATATTGGAAATATCCTGGCCGTTGTCTTAAGGTGGATTCCAAAACCAGATATTCACAGCTATTACTTGGAAGTCTGTTATATGGTTAGAAGCAACTGTGCAAACAATTTAGGACGGAACTAAATGGCACTATGATTTTATTTTACCACCTGCTATGAAGCATCTTATTTTGATGAGACATATTGTAGTTATGTCATCTCACCTAAATAGAAATCAGTAACAAGCGGTGTCCCTCGGGGTGTGTAATGGGACAGGCACTGTTCAATATCTTTATTAATGACATGGACAGTGGGACTGTGTGCACCCTCAGCAAGTTTGCAGATGACACTGAGTGGTGCAATTGATTTGCTAGAGGGAAGGGTTGCCATCCAGAGGGACCTTGACAAGCTTGAGGAGTGGACGCATGCAAACTTCATGAAGTTCAACAGGGCCAAGTGCAAAGTTCTGTACCTTGGTGGTCAGTGCAATCCCTAGTATCAATACAGACTGAGGAATGAATGGATTGAGAGTAGACCTGAGAAGGATTGGTGATTCTGGTGAGCAAAACTTGTATATGAGCCAGCAATGTGCTTTCACAGCCCAGAAAGCCAATTGTATCCTGGGCTGCATACAAGGAAGTGTGACCAGCAGGTTGAGGGAAGTGACACTGGTCCTCTAATCTGCTCTAGTGTGACCCCACCTGGAGATGATCAGAGGGCAGGAAAACCTCTCCTATGAGGAAAGGCTGAGAGAGTTGGTTTTTTTCAGCCTGAAGAAGATAAAGCATAGGGAGATCTTATTGTGGCCTTTCAATATATAAAGGGGCCTTATGAGAAAGACAGAGTGAGACTTTTAACCGAGGCCAAGAGTGAAAGGACAAGGGGTAATGGTTTTAAAATCAAAGAGGGTAGATTTAGATTGGGCACGAGGAATAATTTTTTTACAGTGAGGGTGGTGAGACACTGGAACAGTTTGCTCAGAGAAGTGGTGGATGCCCCCTCTATGGAAGTGTTCATGGTCAGTTTGGATGGGGCTTTGAGGAACCTGAGGCAGTGAATGATGCCCCTGCCAATAGCAGAGGAAGTGGAACTAGATAATATTAAATATTCCTTCCAACCTGTGGTGGTTTGACCCTGGCTAGAGGCCAGATGCCCACCAAAGTTGCTCTATCATTCTCCTTTTCAGCTGGACAGGGGAGAAAATATATACTGAGAGGCTTAGGAGTTAAGGACAGGGAGAGATCATTCCGCAATTAGCGTCATGGGCAAAACAGACTCAACACAGAATAAAGAAAACTCTCTAATTTATTACACTACACTACACACACAGAAACCAGAGTAGGATAATAAGAAGTACAACCACATCTTAAAACAACTCCCCCCACCTCTCCCTTAAGTCTTCACAGACCTAACTTTATTCATGATTTCTCTCAGTTATGCCTCCCAGGATGGCGAGGGGCGGCACAGCATTCCTCATACTCTTCCCCTGCTCCAGCATGGGGTCCCACCCATGGGAAACAGTCCTTCACAAACTTCTCCAATATGAGTCCTTTCCCACCAGGCTTCAGCTCTTCACCAACTGCCACAGCATGGATCCCTTCCATGGGGTGCCAACCTTCAGGCCCAGACTGCTTCAGGCTGGTCCCCCCACTGAGTCACAAGTCCCCCCCAGCAAACCTGCCTTGCATGGGTTGGTCTATCCATAGGCAACAGGTCCTGCTTGCTCCAACATGAGCTTCCCACAGGGGATCACAGTGTCCTTCAGGTGTCTTCACCTACTCCAGCACGGGCATCAGAAACAAGTGGTAGCTTTCTGAATATTGGTTCTTCCTTGATCTAGAAAAGAAAGGACTAGAGAAAAGTCAGCCACTGAAAATCCACCTGGCCCAGACTCTGAGAGGTCACCAGCAGGGCCTCCTAGAGTTGACTAGCTGTGACCACATTGTTGATATATGCTTTTTGTTTTTAAAAAGGAAACATATGGAAAATTTCTTAGACAATTTTAACATTTTCCATGAACACTAAAGTTAAGGTTTATCAGTGGGGAGACTTAATTGTCAGGTTTTCCATTCAAAGTGAAATGCCATGCTTGTACCCCAGGACACCAAAGAGAGGAGATAGGCGCTAGCCCCTTTGCTCCCCCTTGTAAGGAAGCCATAGACCATGATGAGGTCTTGTCCTGGGTTCAGCCCAGCAGCAGGCTGTGTTAGCCCTGAGAGTATTCCATACCAATTGCATCATGATCCGACAGGCTGCCCCCCCCTTTGCAGGGGCGACTCCGGACCCAGGCACGGGAAGTCCCGGTCTGGGCAGCCGCAGTGCCAGTTCCGGGGGAGACTCCGGACATATCAGAAACTGCTGGGCTCGGGAAGTGCTGGTCTGAGCAGGCGTGTGGGAGTTCCGGCTTCTCTCGCTCTCTTTTCGGGATCGGCGTGGCAGGCGGTGGTGAGAGGGGTGCTCGGGGGTGCTGGGCTCGGGGAGTGCTGCGTTCGGGAATCTGAATCTGAATCGGTTCGGGCACGGCTCAAATGACATAGTGTGGTGAGAGGTTTGCACTGTATATAATAGCACTGTAGTTAGTTGTTTTCATACTTTTCCCTGTTGTTTAGTAAACTATCCTTATCCTAACCTTGCAGGCCTTGGGTTTTTTTTCCCCTGGCTCTGCAGCCCCTTTCTTAGCTCCGTTCGCCCATCCTCCACCTCTTAAAGTGGTAGGGGGCTTCTTTTTTGACCTTTGTGGCCCCAGCTTTCCGCTGAGGTTAAACCACAACAACTTTCCCCTCAACCTCCTTTTCTCCAGGCTGAACAAACCAAGGGATTTCAGCCTCTCCTCATAAGACTTCCCCTCCAGACCCTTCACCATCCGTGTTACCCTCCTCTGGACACTCTCCAATAGTTTCATGTCCCTCTTGTACTGTGGCATCCAAAACTGCACACAGTACTTTAGGTGAGGTCCCACCAGCGCAATCTAGAGTGGGACAATCACCTCCCTGGACCTGCTGGCAATACCGTGTGTGATACGGTTGGTCCTCCTGGCTGCCTGGGCACACTGCTGACTCATGCTTAACTTGCTGTTGACCAAGACTCCCAGGTCCCTCTCAGCATGGCTGGCCTCCAGCATCTGATTCCCCCAGTCTATATGCATATCCAGGGTTGCCCCTTCCCAGGTGCAGAATCCAGCACTTGCTCTTGTTAAACTTCATGCTGTTGGTGATTGCCCAGCTCTCTAATCTGTCCAGGTCTCTCTGCAAGGCTCCTCCACCCTCAACAGTTTCCACAGCGCCTCCCAATTTGGTGTTGTCTGCAAACTTACTTAAGACACCCTCTAGTCCTGAGTCCAGATCGTTTATGAAAATGTTAAAAAGAACTGGACCTAGAATGGAGTCCTGGGCAACCCCACTAGTGACTGGCCGCCAGTCCACTGTTACCCCATTTACTATCACACTCTGGGCCCTACCCTTCAGCCAACTGCACACTCAATGCATTATGGCTTTGTCTAGTTGTATGCTGGACATTTTGTCCAGAAGAGATGCTGTGAGACACAGTATCCAAGGCCTTACTGAAATAAAAAAAAATGACATAACTGGTTTCCCTTGGTCAACCAGCTGGGTGACCTTGTCATAAAAAGAAATCAGATACAATAGACAGAATCTTCCACTCCTGAACCGGTGTTGGCTGTTCCCAGTATGACATTCTCCATAATTTTACCAGGCACTGTGGTGAGACTGACAGGCCTGTAATTGTCAGGGTCTTCTTTCTTACCCTTCTTGAAAATTGGCACAACAATTGCCAGCTTCCAGTCAACCTCTCCAGATTCCCAAGACCATTGAAAAATAATTGAGAGAGGTCTTGTAATGACATCTGTCATCTCCCTGAGTAGCCTGGGATGAATCCCATTGGGGATCATGGATTTGTATGGATTCAGACAGCAGCAAATCACCCACAAGTTCAGGGTTCACTAGGAGTTTATCATTACCACAGTCACTGTCCTCCAACTTGAGGCATCTGGAGTCCCAGAGCCAATTGATTATGTTGAAGACAGAGATTAGTTGGACTACTTTATTGTTAATTTTCATTCCTGTTTCTCTTTGAAGTAGGAGTTCAAAATTGTATGAGAAGGAAACATCTTACTGGGTGTCATCACAGCTGTCCTTTTCATATTAAACCTCTCTCTTGTAAATGGGTTTTTTTGATAGTTCTTGTGTCCTGGTGTGGTGGTTTATCCCTGGCTGGAGGCCAGACACCCACCTAAGTTGGTCTATCACTCCCCTTTTCAGTTGGACAGGGGAGAAAATATATATTTGAGAGGCTTAGGAGTCGAGGTAAGGACAGGGAGAGATCATTCCACAATGAGCGTCACAGGCAAAACAGATTCAACAAAGAGTGAAGGAAAGAAAACTCTCTAATTTATTACACTACACTACACAAACAGTGAAACCAGCGTCGGTTAAAGAGAAGTGCAACCAGATCTTAAAGCAACTCCCCCCACCCCTCCCTTCTTAGCAGACTTAGCTTTAGTCAGGTTTTCGATCCCTTCTTCCCCCCAATTGTGGCACAGGGAGGGGCAGGGACTGGGAAAATGGGGGTTTTGGTCAATTCCTAACAAGTTGGTTTCCTTCTTGCTCATGGGGGCATTCATTCCACACACCCTTCCCCTGCTCCACCATGGGGTCCCACCCATGGGAGACAGTCCTTCATGAACTTCTCCAGCATGAGTCCTTTCCCACAGGGCTTCAGCTCTTTACCAGCTGCCACGTCGTGGGTCACTGCTATGGTAGGCAGTCATAAATCACAATGTCTCTCAGTTTCTCAGGCCCAGTACTCCATGGGGTCACGAGCCTCCCCCCAGCAAACCCTCTCCAAAGCGAATCTCTCCCTCACTCATCTCTGTGTCTCTGGGCTGCAAGTGCTGGCAGAGGCTTGCTCCAACGCAAATCACAGCACCTCCTGTATCTCTCCACCTGCTCCAGCATGGGGCCTCTCCATGGGGTGCAGGTGGGGTCTTGGCCTTTTCCATGGGCTGCGAGGGGACACCTGATCTACCATGGGTTTCTCCACAGGCTGTAGGTTCATCTTTCTCTCTGGCACCTGGGGCACCTCCTCCTCCCCCTCCACCAGCCTTGCTGTCTGCAAAGTTTCTTACATCATCTCACTCCCTTCTCTGGTGGCAAAATGTAGCTGCTTGCAGGTTTTTTCTCCTATATGTGATTCCCAGAGGTGTTATGACTATTGCCGATTGGCTCAGCCTTGGCCAAGAACAACTCTGGCCTTGAATTGGATGATGTTTACTCTCTGGGGCCTGCAGAGAGCTTCTAGCTGCATCTTTCAGCAGACATCTTTGCAGCCCCCCCTTCTCTACTAGTACCCAGATATGCAAAACTGCAACACCTGGAATATGAAAGGCTGATGACTTTTCAGACATAATTAATCTTTGGTTATGTGAGTGGTATTTCACCATTTCTTCTTATAGGATGTTGTGATATCTAGGAAACCAGGTACAACAGAAATAAAAAATCAGAATAAAGATTTCTTCTCCCAGTCTGTATATATGTCTGGGATTCTTCTGGCCCAAGTGGAACACTGTCCTGGTTTCAGCTAAGATGGTGTTAATTTACTTTTTTAGCAGTGGATAGAATGCCGTGTTTGGGTGTTAGGTTGAGAGCAGTGCTGATAGCACGCTGATGTTTCTAGGTGTTGCCAAGCAATCAAGGACTTTTTCAGTTCTTCATATTTCTAACTAACAGGAGGGGACAGAGCCAGGACAGGTGACCCGAACTGGCCAAAGAGGATATTCCATGTCAATTACATCATGCTCAGTATAGAGGGGGGACTGGGAAGAAGAAAAAAAACCTCCAGGATGTGTGGTTTTCTTGGGACAGTCAGGTTCCAGGATGACTCTGGGCTGTACGGCCTAAGTCGTGTGGTTGGGTGAGAGATTGCATTGCGTATCACCAGTTTCGTGTATTTTGTGCTCTAAAGTCGTGTTATCATTGTTGCATTTTTTTTTGTTTTCTCTTTTTCTGCTATTTTAGCAAACTATCCTTATCCCAACCCGCAGGGTTTTGGTTTTCTAGGTTGTGATTTGTTTTTGGTTTTTTTCCCTCTTTACATTTCCCTTCCCCCCCGCAACCACAACTTCCTCCCCCAACCCCCCTCTCCTTTTTGTTAAAAGAACAAGCAACTGTGTGGGGCTCAGCTCCCGGCTGGGGCAAAACAACCACAAACACCTTACACTTTTGTGGTGGTTTGGCCCGGGCTGGAGGCCAAATGCCCACCAAGCTGCTTGCTCACTCCCAGAGGAGAAACAGGCAGAGCCACCGTGGGGCTTTTCCTTTGAACATCCACCCCAGTACGGGTAGTTGAGGTGCCAGAAGGAGCTGGGCTTCAGTTCCAGTCACTTCTGAAGTGGCTCGAACCCCTTCATATGCAGCCAGTATTTCCTTTTCTGTTGGTGTATAATGGGCCTCGGATCCTCTGTAGCCCCGACTCCAAAACCACAGCGGTCAACCTCGAGTCTCCTCTGGTGTTTTCTGCCAGAGACCATTCTCCCCGGCTGCGGTGTAGAGCACATTTTTTACACCTGGCCCTGTCCGGACAGGCCCAAGGGCTACTGCATGGACTATCTCCTGTTTGATCTGTTCAAAAGCTTGTCGTTGCTCAGGGCCCCACTGGAAATCATTCTTCTTCCGAGTTACATGAGAGAGGACTGACAATTAGACTATAGTTGGGGATATGCATTCGCCAGAAACCCACAGTGCCTAAGAAAGCCTGTGTCTCCTTTTTGTTGGCTGGAGGAGACATGGCTGCTATTTTATTAATAACATCCATGGGAATCTGACGACGCCCATCTTGCCATTTTATTCCTAAAAACTGAATTTCCTGAACGGGTCCCTTAACCTTACTTCGTTTGATGGCAAAGCCAGCTTTTAGCAGTATCTCAATTCTTTTCTTTCTCAAATACTTCAACTGCAGTGTTGTCCCATACAATGATGTCATCAATGTACTGTAGGTGCTCTGGGGCTTCACCCTGCTCTAATGTAGACTGTATCAGTCCATGGCAGATGGTGGGGCTATGTTTCCACCCCTGGGGAAACATAGCCAGGTGTACTGGATTCCAGGTGTACTGGATTCCTTTCCAAGTGAAAGCAAACTGTGGCCTGCACTCTGCCGCCAAAGGAATCGAGAAAAAAGCATTTGCTATGTCAATCATGCCGTACCACTTGGCTGCTTTTGACTCCAGTTCATACTGGAGTTCCAACATATCTGGCACTGCAGCATTCATAGGGGGAGTGACTTCATTCAGGCCACGATAATCCACTGTCAGCCTCCACTCTCCACTGGACTTCTTCACTGGCCAGATTGGACTATTGAAGGGTGAGCGGGTTCTACCAATCACTCCCTGACTCTCCAGTTGATGAATCAATTTCTGAATAGGAATCAGGGAGTCTCTGTTGGTGCGATATTGTCTTCTATGCATCATCATGGTAGCAGTTGGTACCTGCTGTTCTTCAACCTTCAGCAGCCCCACAACAGAAGGGTCTTCCGATAATCCAGGCAGAAGAAACAGTTGTTCGGTTTCTTCTGTCTCTAACGCAGCTATTCCAAAAGCCCACCGGTACCCTTTTGGGTCTTTGAAGTACCCTCTCCAGAGGAAGTCTATACCCAAGATACACGGAGCCTCTGGGCCAGTCACAATGGGGTGCTTTTCCCAGTCGTTCCCAGTTAGACTCACTTCAGCTTCCAATAGAGTCAACTGCTGGGTTCCCCCTGTCACTCCGGAAATATAGATAGGCTCAGACCCTTCATAATTTGATGGCATTAAGGTGCACTGGGCACCAGTGTCTACCAACGCTTGGTACTCTTGTGGATCTGATGTGCCAGGCCATCGGATCCACACAGTCCAATAGATCCGGTTATCCCTTTCCTCCACCTGGCTGGAGGCAGGGCCCCTCTAATTTTGCTCATCATTTTTGCTGTTTACTTCTTGCAAGAAGGACTTAGAGGTCCCGTCAAGAGGGTCACAGCAACAATGACAATTACACGGTCTGATGGGCTGTCTACTGGAAAATGGTGCAGCATTTTTCTTGAAGGAATCTTTAACTGTTTTTCCTCGTAGTTCATTCACTCTAGCTTGGAGAGCTGAGGTGGGTTTCCCATCCCACCTCCTCATGTCTTCACCATGGTCGCACAAGTAGAACCAAAGGATGACTTGTGGGGTATAGTTTTTCTTGGCTCTTTCTGAAACAGAGGAATACCTACTGAAATTTCAGTCTGTACAGGTGGGCAGTAGGACATACCCTCTTTGAGTTGCTGGACCTCTCGGGATAACTTCTCCACAGTTGAGACAAGGGAGGAAGAGAGGCTTTCTTCAAATAGACGGAGTCGGCCAGCCACCTCGTCCACTGTTAGTGCATCTTCCTTTCCCCAGTCTAGTATGGCCAGCGAGTTAGCATACAATGCTGGTGCACTTCGTATAAACTTGTGCCACATGGGTCGGGAACACAGGACTTCATCGGGATCGGTGGGCAGCTGTGGGTCATCAGGATCATAATAGATCATTTCTCGTACAGCTAGCTCCCTCAAATACTGGATACCCCGCTCCATGGTTGTCCATTTGCCTGGTCGACACACAACATCTTCAATGAACGGGTACCTCTCCCTTACACTTGATAGGAGTCGCCTCCAGAGGCTGAGGGCTTGGGACTTCTTCCCAATCGCCTTGTCAATGCCACCTTCTCTCAACAGGGATCCCAGCTGCCTGGCGTCCCTGGCTTCTAATTCCAGGCTGCTAGCTCCGTTATCCCAGCATCGGAGTAGCCAAGTAATAATGTGCTCCCTTGGGAGGCGGCTGAAATCGTTTCTCATGTCTCTTAGCTCACTCAGAGACAAGGATCGAGTTACAACCACTGGTATTGCCTCTTCTTCAGAGTCTCGTGATGGTCCTGGTTCACCATCATCATCTTTCACAATGCGGACTGATTTCTTTGTGTATTTCTTCTTCTGAATAGGGGCGACCAATACTGGTACTGGTTGGTTTCCTGACTCGACTACGTAGTCAGCCTCTGAGCTTTGAGTAGCTGCAGTGCTTGTCAGAATTGGAGGAGCTGTACTCTCTGATGTCTGAATAGCTACAGTCATTGTCGTAGGAGTTCTTTCTGGCTCAGTTACAGCCTCAGTTTTTGAGGTTTGGGTAGCCATAGATTTCTTTTCTCTGTCTAGACATTTGCTTGTAGCATCCCATGAACCATGCCACTCCTGAAATCTTCTGGCAATATTCTTAAACCAATTTCTTGCAATACTTAAAACTTGAAGGACATTCAAGAGAGCGAGCAGCAGATACAAGCTAGTCTGAACATCCCAGGGAAAATCAAAGTTCTCAAAGGCTGTTGTAACAAGTCGGAAGGGAAAAGGGGATGAGGAAGCATCCCCCCCTATCTTTTCCATGAGTTGAGTGACCTTATTAAATGAAGTCAGAAGTGACAGAAATGCCACATATAGATACTCTCCAAGGATGACAAACATGGAGAATATCTTGTCATAAATTAGAAATACGAAGTACGACAGGTTTAAGAGCCTGACTACCCTTCCTGAGGTAATAAACAGCTGAGCAGGAATCACGTAAAGTGGGTGCGGGTTCATAAACCAAAGCCACGCAAACAGACAAAACATCATTGTTAATATCACCTCTTTGAATAAGGTGATAAACATTTTATCACAGCCTTTAAGCACAACTAAGTCCGATTTTACCGTTATCCCAACCCTTCGAGCCCCACATTGGGATGGTGGTTTGGCCCGGGCTGGAGGCCAAATGCCCACCAAGCCGCTTGCTCACTCCCAGAGGAGAAACAGGCAGAGCCACCGTGGGTTGGGATAAGGACAGTTTACTGCCAAATATCAAAATGAACACAGAACAGTAATGGCTTGTTACACGAACATCCAGTGCTAACACAGAGTACCTTATTGAACCGACGCTTACAGAGGGGCTGCCCGACGGCAAGAACCGACCGACCGACCGACCCGACATCCTGGCCACACTCCAACTGTCCTAGAGGCAGAAAACCCAGTCCTCACCCTTCCCCAACCAGCTGCTTTTATAGGCAAGTGGTGTCAGGTGGTGTGGAAAACAGCTCCGGCTAACTCACCTCACCTGGGCTGACTCAGCTCACTTGGGCTGACTCAGCTCACCTGTGTTGGCTGATTGGGGAGGTCAAACCAGGCCTGGCCAGAACCAGGACAACTTTGCAGTGTTGAACCTCTTTAGGTTCTCCCAGGCCCACCTTTGCACCCTGTCAATATCGCTCTAGATGGCTTCCTTTCCTTCTGTTGTGTCAACCACAGCACTCAGCTTGGTTTGATCTGCAAACTTGCTGAGGGTGCACTCAATTCCATCATCGATGTCATTGATAAAGATGTTAAACAGTACTGGTCCCAAGATAGACCCCTGGGGGACATCTCTTGTCACTGGCCTCCACCTGGACATAGACCCATTGACCACCACCCTTTGGTTATGGTCTGTTAACCAGTTTCTTATCCACTGGATGGTCCACCCATCAAATCCACATCTCTCCAATTTAGAGATAAGGCTGTGGTGGGGGACTGTGTCAAAGGCCTTGCACAAGTCCAGGTAAATGCCTTCCTTTTATCCACCAATGCTGTCACTCCATCATTGAAGGTCACCAGATTGGTAAGGCACGACCTTCCCTGGGTGAAGCCATGCTGGCTGTCCTGGATCACACGCTCATCCCTCATGTGCTCCCACATGTCATCCAGGAGGATGTGTTCCATGATCTTCCTTTTTTCCACTCCCCGGGACCTCGCCTGACAGCCATGACTTTTCAAATATGATGGAGAATGGCTTGGCAAACACATCAGCCAGCTCCTTCAGGATGCTGGGATGCATGTCATCCGGCCCCATGGACTTGTAAACATTCAGTCTCATGAGGTGGTCTCGGACTTGCTCTGCCCTTACAGTGGGGGGGGGATTTACTCCCCCAGTTCCCACCTAGAGGTCCAGGGATGCAAGGTTCTGGGACTTGAGAATTATGAGAATCCTGGCTGCCAGAGAAGACTGAGGCAAAGCACTCATTCAGTACCTCCAGAGCTTGTACTTGCCTTTCTTTTCCCTCAGTTTGACCAGCAGGTTCTTTCTTAGCCATGCTGGCCTCCTGCCCCTCCTGCCCACTTTCTTATTCAGAGAGACAGAGAGCTCTTGAGCTCTCAGAAAGGCATCCTTAAAGAGTAGCCAGCTGTCCTCAACATTTCTGTCTCTAAGGACCACATCCCAGGAGATCTTGGCCAACAAGTCCTTAAACAGCCTAAAGTTTGCTCTCCTAAAGTTCACGGTCCTGATCCCACTCTTTTCCACATTCCTCAAGATCACAAACTCAACCAGGGCATGGTTGCTGCAGCTCAGGCTGTCTCCAATCTTAACACCTTTAATGATCTCCCCCACAGTGGTGAGCACCAGGTCCAGCAATGCATCACCTCTGGTCCGTCTGTCCAATACCTGAACCAGAAAGTTGTCATCTATAGACTCCAGGAGTCTCCTGGATCTCTTGCAGCTCGCCGTATGGTTTTCCCAGCAGATATCTGGGTGGTCAAAGTCCCTCATCAGAATGAGTGCCTGCAAACACAATGCCTCCTGCAGCTGAAGGAAGGCCTTGTCAGCAGTCTCTCCTTGATCAGGTGGCCTGTAGTAGACCCCTATCACCAGCTGTTCTTTATTAGTCCCTAATTCTGAACCACAGGCTCTCAACCTGCTCTTGACCACTTCTCAGAGGGAACTCCTCACAGTCTATCCATTTTTTTAACATAGAGAGCAACTCCCCCACTGTTCCTACCTAGCCTATCCCTTCTAAAAAGGGGATACCCTTCTACAGGTGTATTCCAGCTGTGGGAATCATCCCACCATATTTCTGTGATAGCAACTAGATCATAATTTTCCAAAGACATAACGGTTTCCAATTCCTCCTGCTAGTTACCCATGCTGCATGCATTCGTGTAAAGACACTTCAGCTGGGCTTTCTGGCTCACCACCTTTTTTGAGGAGCCCTCCCTCAAAGCTCTGGGGGGAGTTTTTTCCCCACTGCTTCCTAGAGCGACATTATAAGGTACCAGAACGGTCAGCAATACTACCTCCTCTGAGGAGTCCCCAGAAGATCCTATGGGACCCTCCAGAGGCATTTCCCCACAATCTCCTAGAATGACAACATCCCCAAGCCCTTCTCTAGCTCCTTGATTTCTACTGTCTTCCCCCTTCGAATCTAGTATAAAACTAATGGCTACTTGCTCCACCCTAGCAAGCCTCATTATATGCCCTTCCCCCTTCCTACCTAGTTTAAAGCCCTATCAATGAGGCTTGCCAGCTCTTGAGCTAGGATTCTTGTCCCTCTTGGAGACAGGTGGCACCTATCTGCAGCCATCAGGCCAGGTGCTGAGTAAACAGCCCCATGATCAAAACCCCCAAAGTTCCTGAGTTACTACCAGCCCTTCAGCCATCTATTCAACACCTCTACTTTCTTACCCACTTCCTGTACTTTACTGCCCCAAATGGGACAGAAGAAAACACCACTTGCACTCCCCCTCCCTCAATCAGCCTCCTTAAATCCCTGAAGTCTCTTTTGATACTTCTCAGGCTTCTCTGAGAGATTTCATCACTGCCTGCCTGAACAATGAGCAATGGGTAGTAATCAGAGGGGTGAACCAGATCTGGGAGTTTTCTAGTTATGTCCTTGACCTGTGCCCCAGGGAGGCAGCACATTTCCCTATAAGTAGGGTCTCGTCTGCATATGGGGCCCTCTGTTCCCTTGAGAAGGGAATCCCCAACCAAAATCACTTTTCTATCTTTCTTGGTGGAGGCACTCTTGAGGCACGGAATTGACTTCCTCACTCTTGTCCTCCTCTTAGGGGGATTGTCCCCCACCTTCCCATTTGCCTCCTCTTCAATTCCCAGCACCTCAAACCTATTGTTTAGAGGGACCTGGTGAACCAAGGTAGGCAGGGAGGAGGTTTTCCCACGGCACCAAGCTGGGACTATCTTCCAACCCTCTCTGTCTTTCTGGTCTCCCACTTCTCCCCATTCTGCCTGATAGGGCTGGGTGTCCACCATTTTGGGGGGAAAATCTCCCTGTTGATTTTCCCTCTGGTATGCCAGGGAGTTACTCCACCAATCAATTTCCCTCTCTCACTCCCTAATGCTTCTCAGTCTCTCCACCTCCTTCCTTGAGCTCTGCCCCCAAGCTGAGCAGATCTTCCACCTGCTCACATCTCACACAGGTTGAATTGCTGCTACTACCTGCCTGCAGGAGCAGGCTCAGGCACTCCTTGCGTCCAGAGACTTGCACAGCCACACTCCTGGTCAGGCCCTCAGTCTGGGTTGCCACACTCTTAATGGGGCGAGCTGTCTGTCTGGTGGAGGCCATAGTAGTCTGTGGTCAGTAGGCGAGACAGTACCCCCCCGGGTGATGAGAGACAGACTCTACCTGCCCGGCCACACGAGCTACAGGGTCAGCAGTGCGCATGCACTGACCTCCTCTCTCTGCATCAGGTGTCACTGCCCTCCCTGAGGCTTTTTCAAGGCAAAGGGTGGTGCTGTGGCCGCCGTTACCCTGGCAATGCCTACACCATGTCAGTCTCTCTCGTGAGAGAGCTACCGTGTGCTTCCAGGTCTCTCCGCTTTCACGGGGCTCCCCTGGCAAGGCAACCACCTGAAAACCCCTTGTACCTCAAGATCTGTCGCTGCTGTTCTGGCTGCACCGGCTCGGAGCAGTCGACCTCGTGGACCAATGGCATCCTGGGATCTATTAGAAGGGGTGTGGTTAGTAGGTCAAGAGAGGTCCTTCTCCCCCTCTACTCTGCCCTGGTAAGACCACACTGGGAATATTGTTCTAGGTGATCCTGCTCTGGCAGAGAGGTTGTACTAGATGATCTTTTGAGGTCCCTTCCACCTCCTAACATTCTGTGATTCTACTGGATATGTATTATGTATATGTCTCCTATGTATATTAGTACACATACCTAATTGTTTTGCTGTGAAGGAGGGTTCCCAAGATCAGGGCATCCTGTGCAGCTAACCAGAACCGTGGCGAAAACCTGGAAACTCACCCAGCCAATCAGACAGGGCAAGGAGCATGTTTGGAGAAACCGCGGGAGATTTAAACGGCTCTAGGGAGTGCGAGTGATGCCAAGTGGGTAAAAAGGTGCAGGGCGCATCAGAAAAGCGGAGCACATCATTTTGCGTGGCAGTTCACGCAGGCAGAGTGAGCAGAGAGGGTATAGAGAGGGCATTGGAAATCTGCCGGTAGGACTCAAGGACCATGGTGGCCACTCAGCAGAAAGCTAAGGCTGCTCCTAACTCGGTATCAGCCATGACTGATGCAGCCTCCCAGATAGAGCCCGAAAGAGTACATGCCAGCACTGAGATGCTGGGCTGCAGGGTGTGTCTGCCTCTTACACTGATACCGGCCACCAGTGGGGAATTCACTTGTGGGAGTTGTGCTCAGGAGGAGGAACTCCTCTGCTCAGTGGCAGAACTCAAGGAGGAATTGAGCAGGCCATCAGAGAGTGTGAGAAGGAGATCGACCACTGAATAATACCCTATGCTCCATCTTTCAGGCTCAAAAAGCATTCATGGCTAGCATGACTAAGGACTCCCAATCCTCTCTCTATTTAGCTGAGGAGAGGTATTTAAGCGATGGAGGGGAATGGCAGCAGGTTCCTGCCCAGCACAGGAGGCGTTAACCTCAACTTCCCAGGTTCCCTTGCACAATAGATATGAAACACTGCAAGTGGAACCAAACCTTAACGAGGATGATGGGTCTCACAGCCTAGAAATGTTCCCTAGGTTAGGACACCCTAAGCTGTAGAGAGCATTATTGATGCAGCAGTTACTCTGCAGCTATTTTAGGCACCCTGTCTCTGTCCCAGGGCTGCAAGGAGATAAAGTAAAACTGCAAACAAGAGAAGCGGCCGGGAAATCAGATAAGACAGCATTCCTACAAGAGCGTGCACATGGCGTGCGAACCCTTGGCTAGCCAATAATCCTGCAAGGGGAGCTCGTGCACTCACTATGTAACCAATCTGTTAGCTGGCTATTTTGGGCAAATGCTGTACAGTGTATAAATGTGTGTGGCTGCAGCAATAAACGAGCAATGCTTCTAGCACTTTAAGGACTCTGTCGTTCATTCCATCGGCCTCCTGCGGACTCCCTGCAACACTAAGCCAACCATCAAAACAGCTTCTGATAAGAAGAAAAGATGGGTCATTTTCGTAGGGGACTCCCTTCTGAAGGGAACAGAAGGCCCAATGTGCAGACCGGACCCACTACTTAGGGAAGTCTGCTGCCTACCTGGGGCCTCTGTTAGAGATGTAGCAAGAAAACTTCCAACCCTGGTCAGACCCACAGATTATTATCCCCTTTTAATTTTCCAAGTAGACAGTAATGAAATCCACACAAGAAAACTGAGGGCAGTTAAAAGGGATTTCAGGGCCTTGGGATGAATGGTGAAGGGATCGAGGGCACAGGTAGTGTGCTCTGTCATTCCAACTACAGAGAATGATGAGGGAAGGAACAAGAATAACCAGGAAACAAATACCTGGCTTTGAACCTGGTGTGAGGAGCAAAATTTTGGCTTCTTTGTCCATGGATTGGCTTGCATATTTCCAGGCTTGCAATCAAAGGATGGGGTGCACTTGCCCTCAAGGGGCAAAAGGATATCTCCAAGAATCTAGCAGGGCTCATTAATAGAACTTTAAACTAGATGTGGAGGGGGAGAGGGACAAAACCAGGCTTGTCAGAAAAAAGCCTGGGAATGGCACTCCAGTGTCTAAGGGATAGTGTGCTAGTAATGACCACTTAGACGAAGTAGGGGATAGTACTCCAAGTGGCAGCAAAGATGTAAAGATCACTGATGAGTTGGAAAATTTAGCTAGTAGTCACTTAGGAAGTGAAACTATTCCCCTTAGGAGTATAGTGGGATCAGTAGCCCAGATGAACTGCATATATCTTTCTATCTTTTTTCCTCTGTCATTCCTACTACAGGGAATGGGGAGGGATGGAATGAGAAGAGCCAGGAAATTAATACCTGGCTCAGAACATGGTGTGAGAAACAGAACTTTGGGTTCTTTGACAATAGGCTGGCTCGAGCATCACCAGCCTTGCTTTCTAGCGATGGGGAGCACTTATCCCCAAGGGGAAGAAGGATACTCTCAAAGAAGCTGGCAGGGCTCATTAATAGAGCTTTAAACTAGATGAGAAGGGGGAGTGAGACAGGCCCAGGCTAGATGGAAAAAAGCCTGGGAGTGGTGGTCAAGTTACTGAGGGATGGTGTGTTGACAATGATCTCTGGTCAGCTACCCTAGTTATCCAGGGTGATGGTGTGTTAACTCTGAGTAGAGATGTAGTTATTACTGATGGGCTAGGTAACTTAAGCTGTCACTTGGGAAGCAAGGCTCCCCTTAGGAGTGTAACAAGATCAACAGACCAGCTGAAGTGCATCTACACCAATGCACGCAGCATGGGCAACAAACAGGAGGAATTAGAAGTCCTTATAAGTCAAGGAGACTATGATGTGATAGTCATCACAGAAATATGGCGGGATAATTCACATGACTGGAGTGCTGCAATGGCTGGTTATAAACTATACAGGCATGACAGGCGGGGTAGGAGAGGAGGTGCGGTAGCCGTCTATGTCAGAGAGTGCTTTGACAGCCTGGAGCTGGAGTATTGTGATAAAAGGGTCAAGTGTCTCTGGGTAAAAATCAGAGGAGCACGAAATCAGGGAGATTTAGTTGTGGGAGTCTACTATATACCACCTGGCCAGGAGGAGGAAGCTGATGAGTTGGTTTTTAAACAACTGGGAGAAGTCTCGCAATCACTAGCCCTTGTCCTTATTGGGGACTTCAACTTACCAGATGTCTCCTGGAAGTACAATACAGCAGGGAGGAAGTAGTCTGGCAGGTTCCTGGAGTGTTTGGAAGACAACTTCCTGACCCAGCTGGTGAGTGAACCAACCAGGGAAGATGCCCTGCTGGACTTGTTTGTAACCAGAGAAGGCCTAGTGGGGGATGTGAAGGTTGGAGGATGCCTGGGGCATAGTGATCATGAGCTGATAGAATTCTTAATACTGGGAGAAGTAAGGAAGTGAGACAGCAAAATAGCCACCTTAGACTTCCGTAGGGCTGACTTTCGACTGTTCAGAAAGCTGCTTGATAAGATTCCATGGGAGGCAGCCCTTGAGGGCAAAGGAGCCCAAGAGAGTTGGTTGCTCCTCAAGAAGGAAATCTTGGCGGTACAAGAGCAGGTTGTCCCAGTCTATCTGAAGAGGAGCTGGCGAGGAAGAAAGCCATCTTGGCTGAGTAGAGAGATCCAGGAAGATATTCAGAAAGAGAGGGAATAATATGAGCTTTGGAAGAAGGGGCAGGTGTCTCGGGATGACTATAGGAATTTAGTGAGTTCATGTAGGGAGAAAGTCAGAAGGGCTAAAGCCGAACTGGAACTCAGACTGGCCAGTTCTGTAAAAGATAATAAAAAGTCCTTCTATAGATATATTAACAGTAAAAGGAGGGTCAAGGAGAATCTCCAGCCCTTACTGGATGCAGGGGGGACATTAGTGACAAGGTATGAGGACAAGGCTGAGGTACTTAATTCCTTCTTTACCTCAGTCTTTAATAGTAAAATTGGTCAGCCCCTGAGTACTCGTTCACAGTAAATGGCTGTCAGGGAGGGGAAGCAGAACAAAGCTCCCATGATTCAGGAGGAAATGATTAGTGACCTACTTGGCCAATTAGACACATACAAATCAATGGGGCCAGATGGGATCCACCTAAGGGTACTGAGAGAGCTGTCAGATGTGCTTGCCAAACCCCTTTCCATGATCTTTCAGCAATCCTGGCAGACTGAGGAAGTTTCACTTGAGTGGTGGCTGGCAGTTGTTACACCTATATATAAGAAGGGTCGGAAGGAGGATCTGGGGAACTACAGGCCTGTCAGTCTGACCTCAGTCCCGGGGAAGATCATGGAGAGCCTCATCTTGGGAGCTATCATGCAGCACATGTGTGATGGCCAGGGGATCAGGCCTAGTCAACATCGGTTTACAAAAGGTAGATCCTGTCAAACTAACCTGATCACCTTCTATGACAAGGTGACACACTTAATGGATGAGGAAAAGGCTGTGGATGTGGTCTACCTGGACTTCAGTAAAGCCTTTGACACGGTTTCTCACACCATTCTGATTGAGAAATTGGCTGCCACTGGTCTGGACAGGTAGACCCTCTGCCAGGCCCAAAGGGTGGTGGTAAATGGAACAAAATCCAGCTGGAGGCCGGTCACCAGTGGTGTCCCCCAGGGCTCAGTCCTGGGCCCAGTTTTGTTCAATATCTTTATCAATGACCTCAATGAACGGATTGAATGTTCCCTCAGTAAATTTGGAGATGACATTCAGGTGGGAGGAAGTGTTGATCTGCCTGAGGGTAGGGAGGCTCTTCAGAGGGATCTGAACAGACTGGACCAATGGGCTGAGACCAATGGGATGAAGTTTAACAATGCCAAGTGTAGAGTGCTGCACATGGGACATAACAACCCCATGCAGCGCTACAGGCTTGGGGGAGACTGGCTGGAGAGTTGTCAGGCAGAGAAGGACCTGGGGGTGTTGGTTGACTGCAGGCTGAATATGAATCAGCAGTGTGCCCAGGCAGCCAGGAAAGCCAATGGCATCTTGGCTTGTATCCAAAATAGTGTGGCCAGTAGGTCTAGGGAGGTAATTGTGCCCCTGTACTCGGCATTGGTGAGGCCGCACCTCGAGAACTGTGTCCAGTTCTGGGCTCCTCACCATAAGAAGGACATCGAGGTCCTTGAATGAGTCCAGAGAAGGGCAACGAGGCTGGTGAAGGGGCTGGAGGGAAAATCCTATGAGGAGCAGCTGAGGGAGCTGGGGATGTTTAGCTTGGAGAAGAGGAGGCTGAGGGGAGACCTAAGGTCACTGCTTACAACTACCTGAAGGGAGGTTGTAGAGAGGTGAGCAATGGCCTCTTCAGCCAGGTGACAGGAGATAGGATAAGGGGAAATAGCATTAAGCTGAGCCAGGGCAAGTTCAGATTAGATATTAGAAAAAAAAATTTTTACTGAAAGAGTTGTCAGGGCCTGGAACAGGCTGCCCAGGGAGGTGGTTGAGTCACCATCCCTGGATGTGTTTAAAAAAAGGGTAGATGAGGTACTTAAGGATATGGTTTAGCATAGGGCGGGAATGGTTGGACTCAGTGATCTTAAAGGTCTTTTCCAGCCTTGTGATTCTGTCATTCTGATTCTGTGATATACCCATGCACGCAGCAACAAACAAGAGGAACTGGAAGTTATTGTAAGACAAGGAGACTATGACATAATCACCATCTCAGAAACATGGTGGGATGACTCACATAACTGGGGTGCTGCTATGGCCAGTTACAAACTCTTTAGGCAGGAAGGCAAGGAAGGAGAGGATGTGGGATAGCCTTCTATGTTAGAGTGTTTTGAGAGCCTTGAGCTTGATGACGGTGATGATAGGATTGAGTGTCTATGGGTAAATGCTGTGACGGAGAGACGGGACACAGCTTGATGCAAGCAAAAGTCAATTTATTGTATACAATCATTCCTTTAAATATGCTCAGAAGACTGCATGCTTTAAACAGATTGGTCCTTTCGTACATACACTGCTCACAGGGCTGCATCTGATTGGTCAGTGGTCTACTGTCACGCCAGCAACAGAACTTCTAAGACCTCCCCAGACAGCAGGCATATGTTATCTTGAGGACAGGCTTCTTCTGGAGCCTGTCTCGGCGAGGAGCCTGGAACTTTGTTTATTATAATCTTGCCACATGCCATGGTTTATGGCCTAAAGATTCCATCACATCCTCATCTATTAACCTAGCAACGCTTGAGGCTTTGTCTTTCAAGCCCCATGCCCCAGGTAAAAATCAGAGGAGCATGCAACAAGGCAGATATTGTGGTGGGAGTCTGCTATAGACCACCCAGCCAGGAGGAAGAGGCTCATGAGTTATTTTACAAACAACTGGGAGAAGTCTCACAATTGTTAGCCCTTGTGGGAGACTTCAACTTACTGGCTGTCTACTGGAAGTATAATACAGCAGAGAGGAAACAGTCTAGGAGGTTCCTGGAGTGTTTGGAAGACAACTTCCTGACACAACTGGTGAGTGAGCTGACTAGGGAATGTGCCCCGCTGGACCTATTGTTTATGAACAGAGAAGGACTTGTGGGAGATATGTCTGTTGGAGGACACCTGGGGCATAGTCATGACGAGACGATAGAATTCTCAGTTCTAGGAGAAGTGTGTGTGTGTGTGTGGTCAATAGAACAGCCACCTTGGGTTTCTGTAGGGCAGACTTTGGACTATTTATAAGGCTGGTTGATAAAGTTCCATGGGAGACAGTTCTTAAAGGCAAAGGAGCCCAGGAGGGCTGGACACTCTTCAAGAAGGAAATTCTTGTGGCACAAGAACAGGCTGTCACCATTTGACAAAAACAGAGCCGGTGAGGGAGAAAATGAGTTTGGCTGAGCAGAGAGATCAAAAAAAAAGAGGAAAGTCTATGAGCTTTGGAAGAAGGGGCAAGCATCTTGGGAGGACTACAGGGATGAAGTAAGATCATGTAGAGAGAAAATCAGAAGGACTAAAGCTCAACTAGAACTCAGATTAGCCAATTCTGTGAAAGATAATTAAAAAAATCTTTCTACAAATACATCAACAGCAAGAGGAAGGCCAAGGACAATCTCCAGCCTTTACTAGCGTGGTGGTCCAACCCCAAACAGTGGCTGAGAACCACATGCCACTTGCTCACTCCCAGAAGAGAAACAGACAGAGCCTCCATGGGTTGGGATAAGGACAGTTTACTGACAAAATCACCATGAAAGGGGAACAATAACAGCCCACAGCAAATTTCACTCACCCAGTGATAACACAGAGTACCTTATTGACACAACAGAGTGCTGCACAAGAGGCCCAGCACAGCAACACTCAGACTACCCTGGAAGCACCCCAGAGCACCTCTCCTCAACCAGCCCCTTTTATGGGTAAGTGATATCACGTGGTGTGGAAAACAGCCCAGGCTAACTCAATTCACCTGTGCTAACTCAGCTCACCTGTGCTGACTGCTTGGGGAGGTGAACTCTGTCCTGGCCAGAACCAGGACATTATCCACCTCCTTTTCCACACCATCTACATCATGCCCAGATCTTACTTTTTCTGTGGATTTTTGAGGTTTATAGCATCATTTATCTATTATATATAGCATCTGCCATGGACTGATTTTGTTATACACCAACAATTTAGCGGCCATCCTCATCTGGAATTAAAACCCCTTGGGGTACACACTGGACTACTCATCCTTTCGCATCACCCACCAAGTGTACCCAGGTCCCTGAGCAAAAGCGATCCCATGAATGGCACACAGAAGCCTCACCAGTAGCTGGCACTTAGTTCTTGCAGAACACATACACACAGGATAGAGAGTGAGATTACACAGAGTGATAGTTAAGAAATTATTTAATACGAAGGTATAAGAAAGAGCACAGGCACAGAGCTCAACAACATAAGCATACCAACAAACCCCATCTTACATGGGACCAGCTGCTTTTATGCTCTTTTCCATCTAGTTCCCCATTGTTCCTGCTTGCTCCCCTTTTCCCCTGCATGTTGCTTCATGGATTTGCAAAATCTTGCAACCCCTCCCAATCTAGCTGTTGGGGATCCTCCCTAATTTATTCATAACAGTTGCAAAGTCGAGGCTGATCTTTTTTGGAAGTGGTACCTGTGGTTTCTTGATAGGTGTCGTAGTTTTGTGTGGCTGGGTTCTAGTAGACAAGGGGGGTGCTGCAGGGGTGGCTTATGCAAGAAGCATCTAGAAGCTTTCTGCAGGCCCGAGAGAGTAAACATCAGCCAATTCAAGGCTGGAGTCGTTGTTGACCAAGGCTGAGCCAATCATCGATGGTCATATCACCTCTGTGAATCACATTTAGGAGGGAAAAAAACAGAAGCAGACACTTTTTGCCACCAGAGAAGGGAGTGAGAAGATGTAAGAAACTGTGCAGACACCAAGGACAGTGAAGGGGGGGAAAGGAAGTGCCCCAGGTGCCGGAGAGAAAGATGCCCCTGCAGCCTGTGGAGAAACACATAGTGGAGCAAGTGTCCCACCGCAGCCCATGGAAAAGCCTGAGACCCCACCTGCAACCTGTGGAGAGGCCCAATGCTGGAGCAGGTGGAGACACAGAAGATACTGTGACACACGTTGGAGCAAGCTTCTGCCAGCACTTGCAGCCTATGGAGAGAGACAGAAACACAGAGATGAGCAAGAGAGAGAAAGATCCATGCCAGAGCAGGTTTGCTGGGGGAGGAGGCTTGTGACTCCATGGAGGACAAGGCTGGAGTGCTCTGAGCTTGAGAGACTGAGAGACATTCTGTGATTTGTGACTGGCACCCTGTACAAGTGATCCACGCTGGGGCAGCTGGTGAAGACATGAAGCCCCATGGGAAATGACTCATGTTGGAGAAGTCTGTGGAGGACTGTCTCCTGGGGGTTGGGACCCCACAGCGCAGCAGGGGAAGGGTGTGAGGAATTAATGCCCCCCCCCCCAGACAAGAAGGAAACCAACTTGTGAGGAACTGTCTGAAAACCCCATGCCTCCAGTCCCTGCCCCTCCTCGTGCCACAATGAGGGGGGAAGAAGGGAACAAAATAATTACTAAAGTTAAGTCTGCTAAGAACGGAGGGGCGGGGGGAGGTGTTTTAAGATCTGGTTGTACTTCTCATTATCCAACTTTGGTTTTCACTGTGTGTGGTGTAGTGTAATAAATTAGATAGTTTTCTTTCCTTTATTCTGTGTTGAGTCTGTTTTACCCGTGACGCTAATTGTGGAATGATCTCTCCCTGTCCTTATCTTGACTCCTAAGCCTCTCAAATATATATTTTTTCCCCTGTCCAGCTGAAAAGGTGAGTGATAGAGCGACTTTGGTGGGTGTCTGGCCTCCATCCAGGGCTAAACCACCACAATAGACCATCAATTAGTGTTACTAGTGTGGTTTGTTTCTTGTTATTGTCTCTATATTTGTTTTGTCAGATCTGTGTCTCTGCATATTTTGTTTCTGATTTCCCCCTTTTTCTCTTAGCTTCCCAACTGAGAAGGTCCCCAATTAGATAACCTTACTGGAATAAACATTCTTACACTCACATGCCCTCATCAATTTTTGTGCTTGATCAGGTTTGGTTCTCATCACCAGCTCCCTTATACTTTGTCAGGCTGCATTCCTTGGTATGTTCCTGTTTATGGCTTTCTCCTTTTCTTATTCCTTTTTGCATTGAAAAATGTCATTGACCAGATGCTCTTAAAGCAGACATTCCCTTCCACATAACCTTGTATAATTAATCTTACATTTTATTTTCTTTGGTAAAGTCTAAAGGCCTGGTTTTATTATGTAGTTAGCATTTGTTTTATTCTCTTGGAATAATTTCTCATTTTCAGTTCCCAAATCAGTTATTTGATCTATATACGTTTTCATACCATCAGATATTCTGACTCAATCAAGTTAGCTATTCCACATCAATTTCTCAGAAAACTGCATGATAATTCTCACTTTAATTTATACTTTCAACATGCCAGTAGACAATAAACTGAGCCTCTCTAACAAGAGAACTTTGCACGAGGCAGAGTGAATAGTTTTTGAAAGTGGCAAATTTAGAATGGGAGTGCAAAACCTGAGATTTATGAGGATCCCCAGGAAGACAGTATCATCATTTCCCAATGAAATGTGTGGCAATGTAGCAAAAATAGTCTCTTACATAACTTGCTGTTACCATCCCTCTTAACACTTTTGAGAATTATCTCCGAATCGTATCGTAAATTTGTTTTGTACTGCTTCTGCTATTAACATTTGCTGCTAGCTTAAAACAAGCTTGTTTTCTAATGAATAAAATTCATAAGAATTTAAGTTAGATACCTACTTTTCTAAGTGCAAAATGGCTAGAAGTCAGTATTGTAAAATCCAATTAATTAGAACTTTTATGGAAAACACAGCAAACCATTCCCAGCACGACTCAATTTGTAGATCAAAATGTTCATAAGGATAATTTGAGAAGACACCCCACAATCCAGTTCAAAAGTGAGTATATGCCACATGTAGATAATTCTGCAGAATTAAAATTCATCAGTCCAAACTTTTTTGTGCAAAATGCATAAGGATCTTAAATTTCCTTATACATATTTAAAGGATTAGATTCCCTTTTAGAGTTGTCTTCCACAGAAATGTTATTATACATTGTAAAAAATAAAAAAGCCCTCTCCCCTCCCAAAATAGTGTCTGTCTCTGTAAACTTCCATTGATTTAACTTGAATGGGCATTTAAAGTACCATAAAGTATGCTTTAAATTGTGGTGATTATCTTAATTTATTAACAAAAATATGCCTCTCAAATGTCAGGTCTAGAAGGAACATAATAAAGAAAAGACAAAAGATGTCAGTATTCATTACCAGAGTCAGGTCCAAACAGACTAGTCTAATGTAGAGACCGGAGTAACAGTGTGGCACCAAAAAGCATGGAGATGTTCAAAAAAGGACTTGTATTCAACAGAGTCAGACTTTCAGAAGAAAATTCAAGGATTAATTGGAAGGGGAAAAGCCAAACTATATAGGTATTTTAACTGTCAGACTACAGAAGCCATTTACATTTTTTGTTCAACTGAAGTTATGTAAATCATGACAATGATTTAAGAAAAGGGACATGTAGCAGAAAGCATTAATTAACATCCAAATAGAATAGTAAAGTGTTGCATATATATCAGCTTACTGATACTGGTGGGACCACAGCTACATTATGATGTACATATACTGCTGATGTACTCCCAATTTGGAAGATGGAGGAAATTGAGACTACCTCAAAGGTCAAGTCTATAATTTGTCCTAAGTCATATAGATAGATAAGCAGCTTAAATAAAAAGGAGAAACCATTGTACAAACCTATCTAGCATGCAGTCTAACCATTAGGCCTGTTATTGTTTAACTGCATAACTGGAGAAATATGGCTCCTAAGCTACAAGTGGAGCCAAGTAATGAAGAATAACAAAAGAGGGTCAACCAGCGAATACTTGAGGAAGAGTATTTCCTTCATCCCTTGACCACCAGAGGCCCCTTGTAGGCCACCAGAAAGAACTATTGCACATGTGGCACAGACTTTGACATATATAAATGAATTCTTAGAAATATAATGTTTATGTAGATTAGCTCTTGGAAAATGTATTGAATATGCATAAGGTTATCCTCCCTCTCTACTATGCACTGGTGAGGCCTCATCTGGAATATTGTGTGCAGTTCTGAGCTCCCCAGTTCAAGATGGACAGGAGGGGGTACAAAAAAGGGCTATGGAGATGATGAGGGGACTAGAATATCTTTCTTATTAAGAGAGGCTGAGGGACTTGGGACTTTTTAGCCTAGAGAAGAGAAGGCTGAGGGGGATCTTATCAATACTTATAAATACTTGAGGGGTGGGTGTCAGGAAGATGGGGTCAGTCTTTTCTCAGTGGTTCCTAGTGACAGGACAAGAGGCAATGGGCATAAACTTGAATATAGAAAGTTCCACCTGGAGATGAGGGGGAACTTGTTTACTGTGAGGTTGGCAGAGCACTGGAACAGGTTGCCCAGAGAGGTTGTGGAGTCTCCATCTCTGGAGACATTCAAAACCCACCTGGATGCTCTCCTGTGCAACCTTCTCTAGGTGATCCTGCTCTGGCAGGGGGGTTGTACTAGATGATCTCCAGGGGTCCCTTCCAACCCCTATCATTCTTTGTGATTCTGTCCTGCGCACCAGGCTGACATCTCCCCTTCACTACTGGTCTTCAGGTTTCTGAGCACCAGACAGTCTTCTTCCCTCATTACTGGCCTTGAAGATCCCAGGCACCTGGCTAATCAGGTTGTGAAGACCCTGACACAGAGCAGGGAAGCATAGCAGCACACAGCACTGTCTATTAAATCAAGAAGTTACAAGTCATAAGTGGGACTTGGACCAAAACTGCTGCTGGACAGCAAAACTCATGATTCCCCAGTGGTCAGAGATGCCTCCACTGATGCATCCTTCTTCCAAGGATTAAGTGTCTCATATTCTTTTGCATACTTCAAGTCTAGATTATGATTGTTATATTGACATGGCAATTCACGCATTAATATTTGATCTGAACTGCAGAGGGTCCTGGTAATTAGAAACCATAAGCTAAGCTGTGCTACAAAATTCTGTGCTATGCTACTTATAAAATTGTGCTCCACTGATTAAAAATCTACTCTGATCATAAGATTACATGAGGATCATAAAATTCTGCTAAAAAAAGAAAGCTTTAATTGTAACCACAACTTAGTGTTGTCATCATTCTGCCAAAGTTCCCCAAAAGAACCTATATGTCCCCATAAAGCTGGGTGACACTCAGCCTCTCCTCATAGGGGAGAAACCAGGTCCCTTAATGCTTTATCTTATTGACATTCATACTTGGGAAAAAAAAAGAAAAAATATTTGACTTTACAAGCAAACTTATTTCATAGGGAAAGTATTATACCAACATACATGGCTCAACTTTAAAATACTAAGTCCTTTTTAATTAAAAATTGAAAAAACTGTTTCTTCACAGTCTGAAGTCACATCACTTCATTTTGCTCATGAGAATAAAATTTACAGTCATGAGTTGCACATAAAGGATTTATTTTAAATGTTTTAAGGATAGGGTTACATCATAATTATAAAAAATACTTACAGAATTAAGTAACATTTAATGTGCTCATACTTCTAAATGCAGAGAAATAAAATAAAAATAATGAAATCAAGCTCTAAAGATGAAGTCATTACCTAATTTTAAAATGTGAACACGAAGACCTTTGAAATATACACATACTGAGAACCACCCAAATTGCTCTAATGATGTAAAATACAAAAAGCACAGCATTTTCAAGGAACCAGAAACTGCTTTTACCATAATTCTTTTCCCCTGAAACAACTGTAATCTATCCTATCTGAAGATAAGTCTCCATTTTAAAATAATTAAAAGAAGGCTTAGACCTATTGCAATAAATAGGATTTTCCCCATAGTATTTCAGTCTTTATGAAGTTCAACTTAGTTTAGGGTCTGGCACTCAAAAGAAAATAATGTAGTGTTTTACTTATCTAATTTGATTTTATTAATTCTTGAACAGAATACATGGTCCCTTCAAATGCTGTATGACACATACGACTTGAAAATTACCTTCCATTGGCACTATGTTCGCCTCACCAGTGCATTTAATCCTACTAACAACCATTCACACAGCACAATAAGCAAATTCACAAAAAACTGAACACAAAATAAAACCAAAACAAAACCCAAACCTAAACTTTATAACATGCAACTTTATTTTCTTACATTGAATGTTCTAACCATCTAAGCATGCAAAAAAGGATGGTCTGCATTTAAGTTGGTGTTTGTTGGGTTTTTTTTTCCTTTTTAAAAGTTGTCTGACATCATGCACACATACAATATACAACAATACTACAGCAGGTAAATAAAAGAGGCCAATAACTTTTATACAAAGATCCATGGCTTGTGCCATCACAAGTTCGATGATAAATTTGGAAAGTAATGTTGAACCCCTAGAACAAGGGACCAACATGTAGTTATTAGGGTAATGCAAGCACTGCATGCAGATCTGAAACATGAGCCTAAATCAAAGCCCATAGCAGGTGGCAGGGAGTGGAATTAGTTTCAAGTCTCAAAAAGGTGGTTTAAGCTATTAAAAAAAAAAAAACCACAAAACCACCCCTCCCAAACCTTAAGAAAAAACCCCCATGCAACAGACAACAGGATATCTAAAAAAACCCATAACATTTGACAATGTAGAGATTATATTCTAATTAGCAAAATATGTTGGGTATTGAGTGGCTTGCAGAAAACTTAATGCTAGAAATGTTCTAGTAAACCTAAAGCCCAAATATTTCAAAACAAACCTTGTTTTCCTTAGATGTAAAGCTCAAAATTAATGTATTTTGTATGTAATTAATACACTCATTTTTGTGCCACAAATATCAACTTGGGCTCATGGAGCCAGGCTCAGCTTTGAGATTTACATGCAGGACTCTTAAGAGTCAATAGAAAGCACATAACAGATCTGCAGGATGAAAACACTGTTGCAAATCTGCTCACTTTGTTCAAAACACAGTGAAAATTTATTGACTCAGGTACTTAGTGCTTAAAGACTGGATTGAGAAGCTGTGAACTGAAAGCCTGCCTTTAGTTGCCTATGATAAAATACAGAACATAATGCAATATAGTAGCAAGGGACAAAGAATTAAGATACAATATTTATACAGTATTACCATTTAACAGCATAACGAGGCACAGGCCTTAAGGCTAAAATATGAAATCAGGCCAAAACGAATGGACAGAAAAGGGCTTAAACCACTGGGTCTTTGATATAAAGAATACCCACAATAGAGGTCAGACCTCTGATCTCTGATTAATAGTACATCTCCTGCATCCTTCCACTAACAGCATAAGGTTGGATATCTGTATTCCTTCTTTCCATCAAGTGTTGACTGTATTCACATTCTTCACATACTCTATTTCTGTGAAGCAGTGCTTTGGAGCTTGTAGAGCTCTGCTTTAACATGACAATTTTGTTGCTGTACTGATCCTTGTTACAGTTCTGATGCTTTTAAAAGTTGCTATACTTAAAAACCAACCAATACCCTAACCTTGATTTACAATTATCTTGCAAGATTAAAACTGCAAAAGGATTCTGCTGTTATGGGCTGCTATTTACATCCACAATATAATGCAGATGACTGAACCACTGAGACTGTCTATAGCTCCCATTAGATAGTATACCACTGGCATGCAGAACTTTAATGTTCATAGAATGAAAATCATGGTAAGAGCATACCTCAAAGCAAGGACACCACAAAAGGCAATGACAGATTTAAACTGTAGATTTGTCTGGACACTCCTTATGTGGAAAAGCCAGAAAAAGAATACATTAAGAAGATGCCTTCTTGAACCAAAGTAGTTAAAAACAATAGTAAAAAACAAAGCAAGGGAACACAACAGACTGAACAGAAGGCAACAAATGCTTCTCCTTGTCTGAAGGAGGTCTTCAGTGTAAAAGGACCCCCCACCCCAATAAGATTGCAAGGTTCTGATATTAAATGAGACTACTGATTGCCAATGTGTAGCCCAAAGTTTTTTAAAGTAGCATATATAATGTTAAACTTGTGGCACCAAGCACTTGGATTCTGCTAAGAAATGTGTATAACAAAACAGAGTACAACATCTAGGATTAAAGGCAGCTTTGTTGTGTGTATTTTACTGGTTCCTGTGCCTTGCAAACACAGGCCCTTAACCTGCATTTTCTATACAGATTAAATCTATTTTTATAGTTTAAAGCCTTTTCACTGAAAGGTGTGTAAGTCAAACACTTGATATCCTACTGCCCTGTGACTAGTAAAAATGCAGAAGTATTTCCATATACTGCAAGTTCTTAAAAAGCTTAATTTGAAATACAGTGTAGAAACACAGTAGATTGATGTTACATGTATTAGGCACTCCTTACTGCTGCGCAAACTGTTTAAACTTTTCAGAAGAGTCACCTCTGTCCCAACCCAGAAAACAAGGACTGCCAGTAGCCAAGAAATTAAATTTAATGTTACAAAAGGAGGCATATCGAAAATAGCAAACTACACTTGAATGTGGCAATTGAACAGGTGAGAGCAAAGTTGAAGAAAAAAGTGAAAATCTATGAAAAAGATCTAGATTACAATACTAGATTGATTTTACACAGCTTGAATTTGTAGCTGTTCTCTGCTTTTAACTCCCTCCCACCCAAATATATCAACTTCCTTCAAGAAAAGGAGTTCTCTTACACAAAATGTTTCACGTTCACATAAATTGGTATTATTTAGAACAAAACAGTTTTGCTGGCAGAGATTGTGGGTTCGCAGGGACATTTAAGCTTTCATTTAACTGAAAAACAGTCAAGTCTTTGTGTCTACAAATCTTACATTTAATAGTTCCAAAAATTTGGCAGAATTCATGATGACGTCTAGGATGTCTTCACCAAATCGTAGACATAAATATGGAAATCATCATCAAACTTGATGAAATAGACAGATGGTTTGGCTTCAACTTGATGAATGACCATGCCAGTCCGTTTTGAGCCATCTTCTTTGGCATATTCCACTTGTTTGCCTACCAGGCTGTCCACAACTTCACCTGGTTCTCGTTCTGCAGGAGGTGAATCATCTGCAATATGAAAACACAACGTACTTTGGTAGGCATTTACGGATTTTTTTTCCAATATAAAAAGCTGCAGAGCCTTCTTTAAAACTTAAGAAACAATCACAAATTTAAAATGCAGAGTATGTCTAAAACAAGTGGAGTTGTTCAGATAATTGCCTAACTATTGCAATGCTTCTAGAAAGTACAGTGACAGGTTATTAATTTTTTTAGATAATTCTGTCTTCAATTTTATTAAGTAAAAAATAGCATTTCAATTGGTTAGAAAAGTAAAACTTTTGACATGAAGGTTTATATACCAATTAGAGAAATCTAACTATACTATTTGCTTTCCTAGCAAAATCTACCCAGAAATATCCTTAAAGACGCAATTCACATTGTCTGTCAATGATCCAGATTTGGGGAAGGTAGGTCATAGTTCAGAGTGTCTCAGAAACAGAGATTATTTTTATAATACTTCTTTCAGAAATGTAGCTCCTTGAGATGGCTCGTGATTTGTGACGCTTTTCTAAGAAAATAACCATGGAAAGGTTTCTTTTTTGTCAGTTTATGTTAAAAAAGGGTTTAATCTCTTCCACAGTAGCATGTATATCTTTATCAGAATTAGGAATTACAGATTATTACAGGATTTTCCAGCATTTATTGCATATTTCACCACTGAGTCAAGTAAAATAATTCACAGGTTAATACAGGTGTATTTTCTGTTGTACTGTAGCCTTTGTTAGTTTTGATGTTTAAAAAATCCTTGTTTTTCAGCTCTCTTTTCCATACATAAACCATAAGCCAAACAATAAAACAAAGAGATATGCTGCTTTCCAGAAGAAAAAAAGTAAAAGTGGTCTACTTACTAGAATCAGGCATTATGCGAAGGTCACCTTCTTTATAGTCATCTAAGAGTTGGTACATGTACAAGACAGGATCTTTCTCATAGGTAATATAAAACCATGTGTTCATAATAGGAGCTCGAGCCAAGATCATCCCCCTCCATTCATCTTTCGAACCATCCTCTGTCTCAAACATATGTTCCACAGCTTTGCCAATCATTGTGTCTGCCAGGTGGGCATCACTAATTCGAGATGAAGCTGAAATGGTAGCAGTTCATAAGTATGTCCATTCAAAAGTACAGAAATAAGTCTTTGTTAAAAATAATTTTAATCTAGATTATTGAATAAATTTGCTTGAAGGTTAGTCATTCACATACAAAACAAATACTGTCCATTGCAGAGAGCTGGAGACCAAAGAACTGCAGAACTTGAATTATTTTAACATGCTAACACTCTTATTGACATTTTCTATCATAGCACAATCCCCTCAATTAATGAAACTACCATAATGGAAGGTAAAGGGAGACCAATATAGGCCACAGCAAAGAATAGTGTCTGTATTTTAAATAGCCGTATTGTGGGGAAAGGGGAGGAAGAGAGCTTAACTCACAGAGCAGCTGTATGGTTATTAATGAAGGTGTTTGGTTTGGTTTCTCCTAACACCATTCTAGAGACAGCTACTGATCTCTTTGCAGTCAGGATAAACAGGATCTTATTAAGTTCAGAAATAAGTAATTACTAGAGTAAACTTTGAACTTTAGAGTTTGGAAAAAACAGCAGCTTAACAATTCAGTGCTAATTATGAAAGCAAATAAAGTCTTGTTACTAGTTATTTCACTTAGAAAATACTTTTTTCCCCCTCCATTTGTATTAATACCTAGGGAAAGCACATGGAAAAAACCCCAACCAAACAATTATTGTCAAACACAAACAAGACAACATAGCCGAGACATTTCTCTGCTGGCTCGTAGTTTATATTTTAATAGAAATATCAATGTTACGTGTACATAAGCTTGTTAGGGATAAGTTTAAACAAGAAAAAAAAAACATTTAAAGACAAAAGAGCTATTTTCTCCGGTATCATCAAATCTTTGTGAAATCAAGAAACATTAAACAGAATATTTAGATTACCTGCCACGTGATGAAAGTGATTTAATAAAGTTTAAATGTTCTGACCACACATGCGCATATAGGAAAAAAACCTCTTACCAACTCTGTCTGGAAGGACTTCAAGTGCTGAAACTCTTTCATCTTTGTGCAGTTCTAATCCATACACACAATCAAATCCATCATACTTTATAAGATAGAGAGAAGGATTTACAGGAACTTGATCAAGAACTGTGCCCTTCCACTGTGTTACAGGTCCGCTCCCTTCCTTCCAGCCATGCTGTATTCTGCAGCCTACAATGTTTCTTCGTGGCTGAGAAATAGGTTTGCTTGGTCCAACATTGTTTCTATGCTTTCTGTACACAGACACAAACATAAGATTAAACAAGTATATACTCGAAATTCAGAGCTGTATGCTTTAAGAAGGCAATATATTATATATTAATAAAGATACATTAAATTCTAACACATAGAGCTTAGCACACCTTATTCAGATTAGACTGTAAAGCATATTACATTGTACTGGAAAAAGAAAAAAAAACAAACCCACATTGAAAAGTAGTGGAACACTTTCAACATTTTGCATAAGGTTGCTTTCAGTTTCTAAGGCTAGCTTGCTTAAGCCAAAGGAACTATTTTAGCCATTGTTGCACTGAATATCAAAAGTAAAACTTACTTGTTAAAACCCTAAATCAGGTCTCAACAATGTTACCTAACAGCATTATACTTTTGCTAGTTTATTGTTTTCTGCATAACAGTAAACATAATTGTAAACATTAGTGATGGCTGACTAAAATGCTTCAAATCATTTTTCCCTAACCTGTGCTGTCACTTGAAAGAAATGTCACTTCTCTCTGTTCTTAACAGGTATCTTTGATTTCAAGTGTTTGTAAAGACACATGGTAGCAACAATATTCTTCTAACATTCCTTTTTAGTACAACATAAGAAAAATTATATGCAAAGGTCTCTTTAAAGTTGATAATAGATTAAATATACTTTTTACTCGTCCTCATTTTTTAAATCCAATTTGCACTGTGAATATCAATCATGTAAACTATTACAGAATCACAAGGTTGGAAAAGACCTTTAAGATCACGGAGTCCAACCATTCCCACCCTATGCTAAACCATATCCTTAAGTACCTCATCTACCCTTTTTTTAAACACATCCAGGGATGGTGACTCAACCACCTCCCTGGGCAGCCTGTTCCATGCCCTGACAACTCTATTTGACAGTTTCAAACCACTAAAACAGTGTTACACAAGTTGTGAATACAAGTGAAGAAACATGAACATTATAACAATACATAGGTGATAAATGCATATTATCTTTATTTTAGCATGTTACAATATGCATATTCGTTCCTAAAATTGAGAGGGTTGCCTTTTTAAAATTATGAATGTTAGCTAATTCCAAAATAAATTTATCGATTAGCTACCAGTTTTACTACACTTCATTTAAATGGCAATAAAGTATACACTTCATTAGCATGCTTAAAAACAACATCTAAAAAAAAGAAAAATCAGTTGCAGGAAAAAACCCATCTATCCTTAGATTAGTGACAGTGACCAAAAAGAAATGTCTCCAGGAACAGAGATTCAAAAGACACAAATAGCAATTGTATCAGTAAAGTCTCATAATAAGTCTTAAAGAATAATAAAACCAATATACAAAATTAGTAATTCTGATGATGTAATCATAACTCTATTAAAAAAAAGATGTATAATTCCTTCAGCAGCTTGTCCCACCTCCAGACTTTGATTCTCCATGAAAATCTTAGCAGAGTTGCACACTATTTTTGTCACATTTAATTTTTATGATCATTTAACCTTATCAAAGAGGTCAGTCTGCATTTTTAATCTGTTGTCAAAATTAGGAGTATTACAGAAATGCTAACCTCTTCCAGTCAAAAGGCACTCCCTTGCAAGGTTTGTTCTAATTTTCCACAGAAACTTGAAGACATGCTCAGCTGAGACAGGTGACCCAAACTAGCCAAAGGGGGTATTCCATCCATATGACATTATGCTCAGCATAAAAAGCAGGCTAGCCAGGGAGGAGCTGCAAGGCTGCAGAATGGGTCTAAGTGTCTGGTCCTCTGGTCATCCAAGTCGTTGGGTGAGAAATTGAGTTGTGTATCATCTGTTTTGTGTATTCTAAGTATTGTTATTTTTCCCTCCCTTTGTTGTCCCAGTAAACTGTCCTTATCCCAAGCCACGAGGTTTGCCTTTGTCTTCCTATTGTCCTCCCCATCCTGGGGAGGGTGGGATCGGGGAGAGAGATGAGGGATGGAAAGGCTTCGTGGGGCTTAGCTGCCAGCTGGGGCTAAACCATGGCAGTTTTTCAAGCAATTAATATATTTAGTTTTAATGAAACTTAATTCCATTTTAAGGCATCCTTATAGAATAAAAAGAACTGCTACTGAAGCTAAAACATTAAAGTTGAAAAAGGTAAAACAATACTGTTCATATTAAACCACACAGTCAATTTTACTTTCTGCCTATAAAGCATAATCTTAACATTTAAATCTGCACAATTATGTGAAAAGCTTGCGTCATTAAAAAAAAAAGATGGAAAAAATACATAATCAAATTCAAATTGGTGACTTCCTTTTAAGACACCTTGGAGAAAGCAAAAAGTGTTATAAATGCTGTTACACATCAAGTAGAAGCTAGGTATGCTTGCCGTTTCTTTGCAGTGTTTCTTTGTCTGAAGGGTGCACTACTGCACAGACACTCATTCTCATTTGTAGTGGTCCATACAGCAATAAATATGATTTTCAAATTAATAAATTGCAAAATAAAAATATTTTTGATTGCATGTAAACATGAAAAAGAAACAAAACATAGTTTTCTAACTGACTACAAATAATAGTATCATAGAATGGTCAGCCTTTAAAGATCATCTAGTTCCAACCCTTCTACCAGGGCAGGGAGATTTTTCATTTGATCAGGTTGCTCAAAGCCTCATCAAACCCAACCGTGAACACTTCCCATTGATGAGGCATCCACAACCTCTCTGGGCAACCTGTTCCAGTGTCTCACCACTCTCATCATTAAAAATGTCTTCCTAATCTAAATCCACCTACTTTCATTTTAAAGCCATTGACCCATGTCCTATTACTACAGGCCCAGGTAAAAAGACTGTCTTTCAAGGGGCTGGAGCACCTCTCCTATGAAGAAAGGCTGCGAGAGTTGGGCTTGTTCATTCTGGAGAAGGCGTACTAATACTTAAAGGGGTCCTACAGGAAAGTGAGAGAGGGACTGTTCATCAGGGAATGTAGTGACAGGACAAGGGGCAATGTCTTTAAGCTGAAAGAGGGTAGGTTTAGGTTAAGAGGGTAGTGAGGCAGTGGAACAGGTTGCCCAGAGAGTTTGTGGAAGCCCAATCCCTGGAGGTGTTTAAGGCCAGGTTAGATGGAGCTTTGAGCAATCTGATCTAGTGAGGGTGTCCCTGCCCATGGCAGGGGGGTTGGAACTAAATGATCTTTGAGGACCCTTCTAACCCAAAGCATTCTATGATTCTGTGATATAAGTCCCCTTTATATATTAAAAAGCCACAATAAATTTCCCCTGGAGCCTTCTCTTCTCCAGGTTGATCAACCCCAATTCTCTCAGCCTTTCTTCATAGGAGTGATGCTCCAACACTCTGATCATTTTTGTGGCTCTCCTCTGGACCCACTCCAACAAGTCCATGTCTTCCCTGGGGGACCCAGAAATGGACACAGGACTCCAGGCGTGTTCTCATGAGAGCAGAGGGGGAGAATCACCTTCCTTGACCTGCTGGCCACACTTCCTTTTATGGAATGACTTTCTGAGCTACAAGCATATGTTGCTGGCTTATGTCCAATTTTATACCTACCAGTATGCCCAAGTCTTTCTCTGCAAGGCTGCACTCAATACATTCATCCCCCAGCCAGTATTGATATTGGGAATTGCCCTGATTCAGGTGCATGACCTTGTACTTGGGCTTGTTGAACATGAGACTCACATGTGCCCGCTCCTCAAGCCTGTCAAGGTGCTTCTGAATGGCATCCCATCCCTCAGACATGTCAACAATATCACTTAGATTGATGTTGTCTGCAAACATGCTGAGGGTGCACTCAATCCTATTATATCATTTAAATATTGAACAGTACTAGACAGTACAGACCCTTGAGGGACACCATTCATTACTGATTTCCACTTCTATATTGAGCCACTGACTTTGAATGCAGCCATTAGCTAACTCCTTATCCATCTAACAGTTCATCTGTTTAAACTAATCTCTCCAATTTAGAGGTAAGAATGTTATGGGGGACTGTGTCAAATGCCCTACAGAAATCCAGGTAGATATTAACTCTTCCTTTATCCATTCATGCAGTCACTTGATCATACTAGGCTACTAGATTACTCAGTCACCTCACTGCCTTCCATATGTCTTCCAGGATGAGCTACTCCATGATCATGCTGGGCACAGAGATGAGGCTGACTGGTTTGTAGTTATGAGGTCTTCATTACTACCATTTACCAAAATGGGTGTGATAATGTAAAAAAATGGGTATTTATAATAGCTACCAGTATAGTTTCATATAAGATAATTTCTTTCTCAAACATCTTTTTATCTCAATAGTATGTTCCTTCTGTGATAAGCAGAGTAACACATATGTACATAACCTTTTGAGTTGCTATAATCAGAAAGGCCAAAAAGTTTCCATTCTGTTTTAGAGTTATCTTTAAAATTCCACAAAGTTTTGATCTTAAACACTGGGATAACATTTCAGTCCCCTACACATTCAGTATTTCAATTTCACTACATATAAAAAAACCCCACACAGAGCCAGGAAAAATAGATAACACCAAGTCCTAAAAATAGCTCCTGATGCATCAATTATGGCCTCATTGTAACTGGCCTTCAACTGCAGTAAGTTTTGCTTATTTCATAGAAATAATAGAATCATTTAGGTTGGAAAAGACCATTAAGATCATTGAGTCCAACTGCAATCCTATTACTGCCAAGTCCATCACTAAACCATGTCCCTAAATGCCACATCTTTGCGTCTCTGTTGTAGTTTTGTGTGGCTGGGTTTTGGTGGAGAAGAGGGAGGCTGCAGGGGTGAATTCTGCAAGAAGCAGCTAAAGCTTTCTGTAGGCCTGAGGGAGTAAACACCAGCTGACTCAAAGCTGGAGTCATCATTGACCAATGCTGAGCCAATCAGTGATGGTCATAGCACCTCTGTGAATCACATTTAGGAAGCAAAAAGCACAAGCAGCTGCTTTTTGCCACCAGAGAAGGGAGTGAAAAGCTGTAAGAAACTGTGCAGACACCAAGGTCAGTGAAGAAGGAGATGGGGGGATGAAGTGCTTCAGGCGCTAGAGTGAAAGATTCCCCTGCAGCCAATGGAGAAGACCATGGTGAAGCAGGCTGTCCCCCTGCAGCCCATGGATAATGAAGGGGAGCATCCCATCTACAGCCTATGGAGGACTCCATGCAGAGTGGATGAAGACACCTGAAGGATGCTGCGACCTCATGGGAAGTCCGCATTGAAGCAAGCTCCTGGCAGTGAAACCTGCAGCCCGTGGAGAGATCGACCCACGCTGGAGCAGGTTTTCTGAGGGGACTTGTGACTCTGTGGGGGACCAAGCTGGAGCAGTCTGGGCCTGAAGGTTGGCACCCCATGGAAGGGAGCCACGCTGAGGCAGTTGGCGAGGGGCTGAAGCCCTGACAGAAAGGACTTATGTTGGAGAAGTTCGTGGAGGACTATCTCCCATGGGTGGGACCTCATGCTGGATCAGGGGAACAGTGTGAGGAACCCCCACCCCTGCCCTAAGAAGGAAAACAACTCGTGAGGAACTGACCAAAACTCCCATTCCCTGCACCTCCCCATGTCGTGATGGGGGGAAAAAAGGGAGGGGAATCATGAATAAAGTGAAGTATGCTAAGAAGGGAGGGGTGCGAGGAGATGTTTTAAGATATGGTCGTACTTCTCATTATCTGACTTTGGTTTCACTGTGTGTGCAGTGTAGTGTAATAAATTAGATAGTTTTCTTTCCTTTATTCTGTGTTGAGTCTGTTTTGCCTGAGACACTCATTGCAGAATAAAATCTCTGCCTGTCCTTATCTCGACTCCTGAGCCTCTCAATATATATTTTTTCCCCTGTCCAGCTGAAAAGGGGAGTGATAGAGTGACTTTGGTGGGCATCTGGCCTCCAGACAGGGTAAAACCACCACAGTCTCTTAAATACCTCCAGGGATGGTGACTCCACCACTTCCCTAGGTAGCCTGTTCCAATGCTTGACAATCCTTTTGGTGAAGAATTTTTTCCCTAATATCCAATCTAAACCCTGGGTTTCATGGTGGATGAGAAACTTCACATGAGCCAGCAGTGGGCTCTTGCAGCTCGAAAGGCCAATGCTATCCTGGGGTCCATCAGAAGAAGAGTGGCCAGCGGGGACAGGGAGGTGAATGTCTCTCTCTACTCTATCCTCATGTAGCCCCACCTGGAGTCCTGTGTCCAGATCTGGGGGCCCCAATACAAGAAAGATGTAGAACTGTTGGAGAGGGTTCAGAGGACCACAAATATGATGAGAGGGCTGGAGCACCTCCACCATGAAGAGAGACTGAGGGAGTTGGGCTCATTCAGCCTAGAGAAGAGAAGGCTGTGGGGGCCCTCATTGCAGACAGACGAAAACACTACTTGTGCTACTGATTCCTTAACCAGTCATCCCAAGCCCCTGAAGTCTCTCTTGATTGCTTTCAGACTTCTTGTTGCAACTTCATCACTGCCTACATGAAAAATCAATAATAGATAATAATCCGAGGGCTGTACCACAACAGGAATTCTTCATATCTTTAACACAGGCTCCAGGGAGGCAGCAGACTTCCCTAAGAAGTGGGTCCCATCTGCATATTGGTCCTTCCATTCCACTCAGAGTCTCCCATGACAATAACTCATTTTTTTTTCTTTGTGGAAGCAGTTTTGATGGAGAGTATAGGTTGACTTAACCTTGGTGATACCTCTAAGCTATATGAACCACTGTCCTCTTCATTGTTCAGTTCCACTTGCAGATCCTATTATGCAAGGGCACCTGGGAAGGTGAGATAGTCACAGAGGAGATGCACCTGCTGCACCAGGTCAGAACTGCCCCCTATCCCTTAAGTCACTGTGTTCAGCCAAGTGGAGAGAGGATATGGAATCTTCCATATGTGTCCTGTCTGCCTGACAGGTCTGTCCCATGGAAGATAGGGTGCGGTTCCAGTAGTCTATGTCTCTTTTGGACTCCCAGATCCTTTTCCCTGAGCTCTGTCACTAAGCAGAGGAGTTCTTCTACCTGGGTGCACCTCCCACAGATGTGCTCACTAATGCCATCCAATACTGGTGTAAGAGTAGGGCACACCCTGCAGCCTTATACCTGGGTGTCAGCATGTTCCCATTGGAGCTCTGGCTGCGTAACTGCATCAGTCATTGCAGGTGGACATAGACTTCTACCAGGTTTATACCATTGTGCCTTGGTCAGGCTGGCAGATACAGCACCCTTCCTGCATGCCCTTCTGCACAAATTGCATTGCTACGCCATGCCCTTGGTGATGCACCACACCATTTTTGGTCACCCTGGTCTCTAGCGCTCCCTAGGGGCTTCTGGGGCTTCTGACAGCTGTGGCTCATGGCTCCGCCTAGGTGCTGTCAGTTGCTGTCAAGTGAGCTGCAGGTTCCTGGCGGGTCCCCCTGAAGTTCTCCCAGTTCAGAAAGCTCCTGCTGAGGATCATGCTAACACCAGACCTGATCGCCTTGGTGGCTGAGTACTAGTTTTAGTTGCACCATGTTTAAATCTCCTGCTATTACTCCTGACCCCGCCCAGGTCTCATCAGCTTCTGTCTCAGGAGCTGAAGGCTACTGGCAGCTCTCATGGCTCCCTGAGGTTCCCCTGGTTTAGGAATACGCCCTATACACCTCAGTTAAGAGCTCCACTGTGGATCATGCCCACATCAGAGCCACTTGCCTCAGCGACTGACCATTTATCTTGAAGGCATTAAGCTGAGAAGTAAAATCTCGTTACATTAAAAAGCTTTATCAGCAGAACCAAATCATGGAACGTCCAAAGAAATTTAAAAAATAGTACAAATGAAACTGAGTAGCAATGGTCAGTATAATTTCTATATTTTTTGGTGTCATGTAGAAAAGTTTTTAAAAATATGGCCCAAATTAGAATTTTGGTCTTACTACAGACTGTCACTAACAGGGGTTTGTATGATCACAGAATTGTTACAAACTATTTTTCTTCAATATTTGGACTATGAGGCACATTACTATAGACAGAAGTTTTAAAGTACTTTCTGTACTCCAAAAGTTGTTAAATTTTCTTAGGATTACAAGTGTATTTGGTATACATGACAAGGTTTTGGTAATGGGGACACACACACACACACATTGACACCTGCAGGGGTGTCCTCAGTGAGAAGAGGCCAGGGGCTATCCTGTGCCAGACATAGCTGGTTCCAGATGGCTTGGTAACGGGCCCACTGTAGGACAAAGTTGAGCCAATCAGGGAAGCTGGTGGTGCTTTTGTGAAAACATATTTAAGAAGACAGGCAGCGAAGGAGGGGAAAAAGAAAAAAAAAAAAAAGGTGTGAAAAACAGCAGAGGTACACCGAGTTCAGAAAAGGAGCTATTCCATTATGTTATAGCACATATTCACACTGCAGCTTGTGTAAAACCCATGCTGGAGCAGCTAGATTGTTTCCTGAAGGAACTGTGGCCCATGGAGAACCCATAGAAAACCCATGCCAGAGCATAGTTCTCCTAACAGGACTGTCTCCCCTGGAAGAGGAGCTCCCTGACAGGAACTATGGCCTGTAGAGAACCCATGCCAGAGAAGGGGGAAAGTAAGTACAAGAGGGAAGGAGTGGTAGAGAGTAACCGTTATGTACAGACTGTAAACTCCCTTTCCTGATTTCCCCTGCACCA